>OX344721.1:13940638-15174222 GCA_947034835.1 Ballota nigra | reverse complement strand
GATTAAATAACATAGAAAGATATGTGTATATTTTTTAAGTGTCACGTATATCAATTTTTTTTTCCTATGTGTGCAAATAGTTTTGGAACAAACAAATAACGCAAATGTGAGTAATCACGGGTCGAAGATTGTATATTTTAAAATTTTGCAACTTGACTAGTACATTTTTAAATTTTGTAATATATCACATGACTATTTTTTAATGCTTATATTTACGTGACAACTGAAAAATCTCTGAAAATACTGCATAATTAACAATATTTTGTTATTGTTTCAATTTTTATTTTATTTTTTGCAACTTTTTACAATGAAAATAATCATGTGATAGAATTACAACAGTTTGAAAGGTCGTATATCTCATTGCAAAGTTTAAAAACATACTGATGTAATTGCGAAAATGTCATAATTTATTTTGTAATTTGATACATAAATTTTTAGAATTTTGTAATGCATCAATGACTATTTTCAACAACTTGTGCTGACATAGTAGCCGATTTTTTTAAAACAAATACTTCAAATAAATAAACAATTATTGTTTCAATTTAATCACAATCGTTTAATTTTTTTGCTAGAAAATGGTAATGTGATAGAATGTTTGCGAATTTTAAAAATATATATTAAAATTAAAAAAAAAAAAAGTGAAAATATGGTAATTATTTTGCAAATTAACCCTCTAATAATTATATTTTTGAAAAAAAGAAGATTAATTCCAGTTTTAAACGACAAATTGCAATTGAGTGGTGAGTTGTCTTGTCTCACATGAGATGGTGACGTCTGGTATTTTTTCATTGAATAATAATTTGTTTGAGGGGTCATTTTTATGATTGGTTGTATATATTTTGGTAGGTGGCATCAATTGAATTGGAAATTAATGGGGGCAAGAAAGTTGTGGAGATGGTTTTATTGAACTTGATTGAACTGTTGATGACACACCTAATAAAGTTAGATGGCATTGCTGCTGATGGAGATGTAAAGCTACAGAGAAGAATGCAGGTATAACTAACTACTCAAATTAAATAATTAAGAGTAAACTAATCCATACATGACTCATTAAAAAATATTAATTATTTACTAAAAAAATATTAGTTGTTTTCACTAAAGAGTATTAGTTGTTTTTAATAGAATTCGTTTGTTTTCACTATACAACTGATACTTTTCAGTGAAAACAACAAATACTCTTTAATGAAAACAATCACTCTTTAGTAAAAAATAACTAATATCTTTTAATGGTTAATGTATGAATTATTTTCACTTTATACTATATCAATAATTAATTGATGAGTATGCATAAAGTGAAATTGGTTCATATATGAATCATTGAAAGATATTAGTTACTTTCACTGAAAAATATTAGTTGTTTTCACAAAAGGATATTTGTTGTTATTATTGCAGAGTCGTAATTTGTTTTCAGTAAACAGTTAATACTCTTCAGTGAAAACAACTAACACACTTTAGTTAAAATAAATAATATTTTTTAGTGAAAATAGCTAATGCTCTTCAATGGTTCATGTATGAACCATTTTCACTTTATACTTTGTCAATAATTAATTGAGATATCAACTAAAATTTAGTCCTAAGTGTGAATCAAATGCATTCTTAAAGGTGAAGAGAGTACAAAAATACATTGAAACTCTTGATATGCTGAAGAACAAGAATTCTGGGCAGCACCAAATTTATTGGTCGAAAACTTTCCAAAATAAGCAAGAGGTGAACAAATATGGAAAGTATAGCCAGAGGGACAATGCAGGGGCAGTAGTTGTAACTACAAAATGGGAAACATTCTGATCAAGAAAACAAATAATCAGTTCAAGAAAGATGCCGTGTGGATATATAAATTGTGATAAAAATGGTATACTTATTAGCACATATATATATGTAATTTTTTTTCATGAATATATATGGATGGAATTCGAGATATTCCTCATAAGTAACATTTTTTTCTGTACTCAGATTGTTGGAACTTAGAAGTTGTATGGTGTATTGTTTTAGGATGTGGATATATTAAAAGTGGACTTTCTTGTATATATATAAGAAACTAGTTATGAATAGCTTCCGGTTCCCATATGAATTTTGTTCATAATATGATTTTATTTTTTATTTTGATTGGGAAAATGCAATTTAATTGAATTTAACTTATAGGTAGTTTGTGAAGAGTGGGGTGCACTTTAGGATTACATATATAAACTAACATCATTAAATTCATTATATTTAATATGAAAATAAAAATGTTGCATTTATTCAATGATATCATAATATTTATTTAGTAATATCATTACACTTATAAACTAATATTACAGTGTAAAATAATATGTATTAGTTTATAAGAATAATAATATCACTAAATGAATGTAATGATATAAATTTTATATTTGTGATCAAATTTCAAAGAAGGATAACTCATTGGCAATTTTGCGTATCAATAGTAGTCATGTATTTCTAACTTGTTATCAATTGATGCGCATGCACTAAGTATAACACTATACCTTTAAATAATTTGTCCGGAAAAATCAAATAAGCCCTTCAATATTTTTTTATACATCTAAACTCTTATTCTTTTTTATTGAGATCAATTATACCCTCCATTTTAATAAAATCAAACAATCAAACTTTTTTTGTTAAATTAAAATAACTACAATTCATTTAATAATTTATTTAAATATATATAATATTTATTTTCTCCTTTCATCTACATCTCTATGTTCCAATACGAATTAATCTTGATAACAGACGATTATACTAATTAATGCAGGCCATAAAATCTAAGGTATCTCTTCAATGAGATTTTTCATCATTTAACAATTATATGAACATTCTTAATCTTATGTTCAGCAAATATCTGTAAAAAAATAAAATCGAATTTGAAGAGATAAAAGCCATAACTTTTTGTTTTTTAATTAGCAGATACTGTACATATTAGAAACAAATGTAAAAGCAAAATATAAAGTTGACTTCATCGGACTACTTCTACTTTGATATCAACAAATGTATCTCTTTCCCCCAATCCCAAAAATCACAAAATCAATCTAAGTTTCGACTATTCTATTTAATTTAATTAAAATATGAACTGCAACAACAATGAAGACATTAAGATCATGTTCTTTTTGGGTTTTAAGTGGTTTTAAGATTTTAAGGGATTGTTTGGTTGGATGGACTGGATGGGACTAAAGTTTTAGTCTCACTCAATTCCATGTAATATTGTGTTTGATTCGCATGTTTACGGCCCGGGATAAAATTGGGGTCCGAGTCATAAACCTACTCAATCCATCAAAGGGACTAAATAATCTCTTAGGGATGGTGGGACTCCATAGTCCCATGCTTTAAAAATAATATATTGCACTTTTATCCCACTTAATCATTCAATTCAAACACACATTCCCCCTCAAATAATCATATCTAATTTAATGTCATCTAATTCAATCTCATCTAATCAATCTTATCCCGTGAACCAAATGGCCCCTAAGGGGTTTGTATTAGTGAAACACTGGATGGAGAAGATTTAGAAAGATTGGGCCGACGATAATGACAGTCTCTGAGTTAATTAATAATCAGGATAGAGATGACGAATTAATGCGACGCCAGGTTTTTAATTTTTATAATTTCAAATAAATATTTATTTTGGCTTGAAAATATTTATTTTTTATTTTAATATGACAAAATGTGTTTGGTTGATTGATTTTACGAAGATAAAGTGTCGAAGATAGTTGAAGGGCTTATTTGATCCTCATGTATAAGTTGAGAGGTTTATTTGACCATTTTCCCATTAATATATGCATTCTTGTAAAAAAAAAATTAATATATAGATGAAAACTAATAATTTAGGTAATTTAATTTTAAAATGACATAACAATAAATTAAAAATTACAACTAAAAAATTAATTTAAAAATACTATAATAACTCAATATGGTTGAGGTTGGTGCAACACTATAATGACATGTGATACAATTATAAACCGTTTCTTATATCAAACAAATTCAATAGGTTTGGTCTAAAAATATCCCAAGTAAAACATACAAATGAGTAACATAAACAAAAGACAAAACTCTATTTATCGAAAACCAAGACGAGCACAAAGCGAACACAAGCGAACGAGCATCCAGCGAATCCTCTGCAACTGTTCTTGAAGACTCAAAGCGTTTTTCGCCGTTCTTCGTGGAGATCAACCAAAAGCAGCTCGAGGTCGAAGATCAAGGTCCAGAACCCCTCCGATCCGGCGTATTTATTGGTTCATACAAAACTCTATTTATTTATCGAAAATGGGGGTATTTGGAAAAATGAGGACATGCAAATTCTTTTGTACATCCGCCTGTGAACCCGTTTAACAATTTTCATGAGTATAAATTTATAGTAAAGTATTATATGAAAATAATTCATAATAATTAAATTTATTAAGAAATAATTTTAAAGTATTATTAATTTTATTTGGAGTATCATTAATTTGAGTCAGTGATATTATATTGTAATTGATGTAAAAAAATTGAACTCAAATTAATGATATTCATGATGAGATTAATGATACTTTAAAATTGTTTCATAATAAGTTTATCATGAACCATTCTCATATAAAATCTACTCTAAATTTATTACTACGTTTTTTATTTAAATGATGATTTTTTTTATTGAATTGTAACAATATTAAAGATTGTATTTTTTATTATAATTCCAAAAATTATGATTAAAATATCATGAATTCATACAGATATGGTGGTTTTTACTACTATGAAGATGAATATACATTGAACATATGCCCAAAATGTGGAATACCCTTGTACTAATTAATGGAACACTAGACTCTACCCTACAAATTATATTCATTTTTATTTATATTTTTTTGTTTAGTGCGGAATAATCATTATTTTTTAGGCAATTGATGAAACCGCAATCATTGCCTAATCTCCTGCGCAAGATTCCCTTGTTTCATGGTGATGCTGCCTAATATGATGAAACAATGGGCCAATGATCTTTTTGGCAATACTTAACTAATTACAATAAAAATGGTACAGAAATATATTACTTGAATGACTTTAGTGCACACAAGTTATCTCTAATTGTGTTCGCTTTAATGATTATTAATTAGGAGGACACTTGATTTGTATGTATGCTCGTGACGCTCTTAGTAAAAAGTAAAAAGTAAAAAGTAAAAAGTCTACGTTGATTGACATATAGAGAAAAAAGAAGGATTATATAAGCACTAAAATTTTATTAAATTTAACAGTATCATATTTTATATAAATTTTAATATAATATATATATATATATATATATAAAATAGTATCTTCAAAATTTGTAATTATATTTTTCTTACTCTCGGATTTGGAAATACCTCTCAAATTTGAGAAGATCTATTTCTTGTTCTCTATGTCACCGATCTCTTATAAATAGGAGATTCAAAATATTGTTTCAGTAGCTCTGATGGAATAAATCACAGTGGTCTCATCTGTTGTGACCATTTTCACCCGAGGTCGGCACCGACCACTCCTGAACAAGGCAGTTGGAAGCCTCCCGATCCCGATGCGAACGCGACAGGAATACCATCGATCTCTATGATCCCGGACCTCTCAGCAGTCACTCCCGTAAGCCACAACCACTCGGACAAGGCCAACCTTCTCAGGTCTAAACTATCTCTCTAGGTCGGAGATCGTCAGCACGTTGGCCCCGACCAGGTGCCAAGAGCGAGAGAAAGCCTCTTCCCGACCGGCCGAGCTCCGGGCACATGGTCGGCCCACGAGCCAAGCGAAACGCCGACCTCCAGCCCCAACTAGCAACCGTCCAAAGAAGAAGATCCTAAGAGCACGTGATAGAATCCAGCAGAACTATTCCAAATAAGGCAAAGAGCCGACTCCGTACGATGGGGCAGAAGGAATATTTCCTACAAATAAGGAAAGGGATCAGAGAATCGTCCTTTTGGGACACGTGGCGATACACTAGTGGTCGGCCTCCTGCAAGCAAGGACGGTCGGGCGCACGCGCGTCTCCAGGGACTGAAGCCATTTAATGCGGCTGTCCCCCGTGGGGGTCGGAAATGACACATATACCCTTGTAAAAGAAACCTATAAATAGTTCCACTCTTGTACAAGGAAGAAAAACACAACTATTCATTCAATACAAAAAGCTACCCAAACATTCAAGTCCAGGGATTAAATACCCCTGGCAATTCTTGGTGTTCTTGCATTCATATCTTCATCATCACTCATTAATTCTTGCATTTATGGAGCAGTCAATCCATCTTATCTTTGATGTTTTTATCTAACCTCATTAAATAGCCATCAAATCCCAGCATACATTTTTAGATAAACAATATTTGGCGCTAGAAGGAGGGCATCAAATCCTTAAACCCACATAATTCTTAATTGAAATATATGTTTACCTTTTTTTCTTGCATTATGTATATGTTTATTCACAAGTGATGAATTTTTTGGTTTGCAGATCCAAAAATAAAAATTAGAAATGCAATCAATAGTCTAAAATGAAAATTAAAGGAAATATTGTGTTTATATGAACATGTGAGCATGCTAGGTTATTGTTGGGATATGTTTTAGTTTTGATGATTTTCCAAAACAACATGTAATAGGTTTTGAAAGCAGTCAGGATAGTATCTTTTATTTCAGGTCAGGCTAGGTTAGCTCCTAGAGAATAGGCTGTCAGTTGAGAAGAACTCAGTTGAGGGAACACTCAGTTGAGGGGGAACTCAGCGAGGGGGAAATCTGCAACACAGTCTGAGAATATCAAGATGACACCAAGGAGAACTGACTGAAGCCATGCTTGCAACCTGAACCAGAAGAGAAGTCTGAAGGATATCCCACTGAGTGTAAACCAGTCTGATCTAAGCTAAGTCAGGTGGACCACTTAGTGAAGAGCATGATCAGGAGGATCGGTGCTGCACCAAGTAGGCCCTGAAGGAGTCAGGCTACTGTGGTCAGGGAAGTTTGTCATTCAGCCTTATGACAAACTTCTTGGAATGATCTTCAAACAGTCTCTGAAGGACAACTACACTGAAGACGTTCAGTCCACTGAAGATCATCAGTCAGTGAAGGAGGAAGCTACCTAAAGTCAGTGGGTCTTAGTCAAACCCACTGAGTCAAAGATCCGTGAATCCAGGCCACGTGGACCAATCAGTACGAGGCAGCAACTCTGACACTGACAAAGGCCGCATTCCAAGAAAAGTGATTGAAACCATTAAATGTTGGATTCAAATGTATCTTCCCTCCAACGGATACATTTGAATCCCCATTATAAATACAAGCTCATAGCTTCATTGTAAAGTGTGTTGTATTGTGTGAAAGAAGAAAATAAACACCTACAAGCTGTGAGGGTGTGTTAGTTGTTAGGGAGTCATAAGGAAGTGTTACACACCCACGACACTGACCTTTAGGGTTATCACTTATATTCATTGAGTGTCAAGCTTGTAACTCATAGCTTAGAGAGGTTTTCCCAATCCTAGCTTAAGGCTAACACATTGTAAGGGAAAACCTCACCTAGTTGGAGAAAACCAAACCAGACTAAACCCTTTCAGAAGAATGTTAGGTTTGTAGTGAGGTGAGGAGAGGCAGCCCAGGGAGTGGCGTGAGTCCAGTTGTAAGTGCACCTTGGCACGTTAAAAACAAGAATCCCAGTTAGTGGATTTCCTGTTAAATCAGGTCGTGGATGTAAGAGCTTGAGTCTCTGAACCACGTTAAACTGAGTGTCTTTATTGTTTTAAGTATTTACCAAAGTGTTGTGAAAATCAGCTCACTGAGAGTTTTGTTAAAGGAAACTTTGGTTAAGCATTTCAGTCAGGGAGATCCATCTCACTGACTGAATCAGGCTAAGCACTCGAGAGTTCAGTCTCTCGAGTCACTGCCTTGTTAAGAGCCTGAGCTCGCAAGTCAGTTACATTGACTTGAGTGACTTGAGTATTCCGTCACTGAACTCAGTCAGGGTGCGACGCGAAGGTTAAAAAAAAATTCTCCTGAATTCCCATTTTGCCCTTCGAAAACGGGACCATCAATTGGTATCAGAGCGGGTTGTTCACATGACCACTGATCCAGTTTTGTTAAGAAAAATGGTCAACCGAACATATCTTAGAAATGTTAAAGTATTATATGAATTATGGTTTTGGATGTTTAAATGCATGCTAGGAGAAGTCCTTTTGATGTAATATTAAGTGGTGAAAGTTGTATGACATGATAGAAGTAGGAATAGAAGTAAGTGTTCATACATGCAAACTGGAAAAGCAATGTTTTGAAGCAGTCTGGTGCTTCTGGGAGAAAAAGGTAATAAATTGTATTTACTGGTTCTTGGTTGAATTTTATAAAATATATTATAAAATACTAGATGAAATTAGCTACCTCTGTGAATGGTTTCATAATTTTTACGTAGGTAGAAATAATTTTACCAAAACTATTTTTAACATTACACACCTCCAGAAAGCTACTGGACAATTTCTAGAACCACTTGATGTTAGGGAAATCATGGTGCCCGGATTTATTCAGAATGATATTTAAACGAATTTAAAATTCAATTATTACTAGTATGAATTAATCCTAATTAATTCAAATAATAATTCCAACAATAGGTATAATCATGCATATGAATTAATTCACATAAAATCCTATAGCAGAAAATTTAGGAGCTTATGCGATTACATACCGCTTGAAGCGGTGGCCTTTGAGAATAACGGGACAAGCTTTAATGATCCTATTAACCGAAAGACCTTCTCAAGTATTCCCTTTAGCCTTGCTCGTTCACCGGTGGGAAATGTTTAACGAACAACTAAAAAAACAAGGGAAGAAGAAAAATATATGTTGCTCTTTATTTTTCCAACTCATTGAACTTGTAAATTGGGGATGAAAATATCACCCCCTATTTATAATTATGGGGTGGTCAATTTTTACCTATGGAATAGGGGAGAGAAAATCTTTTCTTGATCTCCAAGAAATCATAAATATATCTCATATACTCTTTTCTCCATAATAAAATATTCCACAAAAATGTCACCTCCTTATTATAATGTAATGTTAAAAAATATTAAGATGAGAATGCAAGATTTGGATCTTCTTGAATTTATGGGATAATCTTGTATTCCAAAAATACATATCTTCCATAATATCTTTCCAAGAAAATCAACAAAATCTTTTCTCTTTCTTAAATCATAATTTTCTAAAATATCATGGAAAAATCAGCAATAATATTTTTCTTTTATTTTAACCATCTTATTATTATTGGGCTAATTAATGGGCTACTTGAGGGGCCTTTAGGAGAATTAAGATTGGACCTCTAATGGCCTTCTAAATTGTTAATATTGAGCCTCAATATAATTCAGCTCATTAATATTAATTAATATCACTATTAAATTAATACTGCACTATCCATCTTAATCCATATTACGATGATATGGTTTCTCATTTATTATTTCTCGTGTTTAAGATTATCTAGTCCATTAATTAATTGAGTCTCTGAATAGCTCTAAATTAACTAATATCTTGTGTCTTGGAGTAAAGACAACTCAACATTATTATCTGTACCGAAAAACTAATTTTTTTACTTGCAAAATTTGGTACGATAAAACTTCTGAGCCCACCAAGGGGACAAATCACACAAAACGTACTTGCACATGTTTCTCCGTATTATATCTTAGAAACTGTTGTACGATTAATATTATTGCCCAAAACACAAGGTATCGAAGTCACAATGATTCTTGCCCAACATGTATTAAAGCAATAAGTATTAACCACACACGGTCCTATTTAAGTGACGGAGATTAAGAAATCAACAAACACTGAGGTCTAATTCTTCTTCGTTCAACACTGAAGAATTTATCCTATCTGTAGGTCCTCTTCAGCACATACAAAATGTGCTAGTGCAATCTCTTGGTCAAGACATGTCAATCTGAGAACTACATATCAACCTTTCATGATTGGTCAATTCCACCTAGGTCGTGAAGTTGTACATTTAGTTACAAGGAACTGTTAATATGATCTTTCGTAATCTGGTATCACCACACTAACTATGGTGAAACACGTACTACATGTTGAACGTTTTGCAATAAACATATATAATATTCATTCATATTTAAAGCAACCGTGATAAAAAGAATGTCTAAGTAAAAATCTTATAAAATATTAAGATACTTAAGTAAACCAAGCATGTTTAATTAAGATTTTTCATTCTAAATACATTCGTTAACGTTAAAAGCTTTTAGTGAACTCTATAGAGTGATATAAAATATCAAGTAAAACACAAGTCTTTATTGGACCAACATGTTTAAACATTGAAGAAGATTTCAAAAAACTTCGATAACTAAAATAAGTAAGAATGTGTTAGTTAGAAGTGTTGTCTCCCGACTCGGGCTCGAACGTTACCAGGTCCTGGAAGCTTAGGTTGTTTTTCCTGCATAAGGTTGGTAATGATGTATGTATGTCATGTGGTTTGTTGGTGGATTTTTTTGTTAATTATACAACGCTAGGTGGTTCCAAACTATGGACTCGGATGGTCCAGGTTTTGTCGACCCTTGGCCTAAGATATGTTCAACTACCGGGTATCAACCAAAGGGTACCCATTGCACGTTAGTAATATCTTATGTTATCCTTCGGGTTACGACCTACAAGTCATATGAAAGAATGAGAGAAGCATCCGAGGATGAGAGAAGATATGATAGATGTGTTGAAAGTAATGTGCATGATGACTTTAGGATACTACCAAACTGCATGACAACGTATGGTTACCCACTGAGATTTATACTTCAACCCAACTATTTAAAAAAAATTCAGGTTATGATGACGAGGCCCCCGGACCTGCAGTAGCCATGTCACTCCCCACACTTCTACCATTGTTTTATGTCATAACTTTTAAATGCTTAGCTAATATCATATCAATACTTTCGCTGTTATGTTAACATACTTTAATTAGTTTATGTAATTTAATTATATATCTATGGATTTATGCATGCTTAACTATGTCTATTTTGGGAAAGTAATTGTATATGGTCAGTTTAATTTAATTAAGTGATTTATAAATGCTTATCTATTTATTATATTTGATTACTTAAAAAAAAAGCCCCAATTTTCTATTTTTCTAAGTAACGTCACGAGTTCGGAGTGCAAGTTTTCGAAAGTAGCATTTCCGGATTCAGGGCGTTACAATTGAATTAATTTAACCAATTTGTGTTTAATTTTATTTTATGCGTGAAGTTAATCTAATTAATTTTGCATGAGAATTCGTGAAAAACTTCTACGTTAAAATTACTAAGTATTAAATCTAGTTTATTTATTTAGGATAATAAATTAATTAATTGGCCTCCATAATTGATTTATTTGTGAAGTCTTTGGCTACGCATTGGCAAGCGCCTCTCTCCCTAACGGATAGACTAAAGATAAGTTCATCAGAATAAAAATTTTAGATTATTGTGGATTATTATTAGTGGTGATATGATCTTTCCAATGAATGGCTTACTCAAAACGAATAAATAATCATGTATTAAATTATGGTTATTACTTAGGTATAAAATTGATATATTTACTCCCCAACGGAGTTCCTGTCAATTTTATAAGGTCAAGTGGGAGCCAACTATTAATTTTGAATTAAAGATTTGTAACTCTTTTGTTTGTAACATACTTAAATGTATTTAAGTAAACATTCACACTCAACGTGAATTACTTAAATTGTTTTAAGATGTTGGTTGATGCATGTTTATATCATTTTAACATTTTTGATATAGTATATGTGATCGAATTATGTGATAATATTTGTGTTAAATATGATATTAATACAAACTGCACGTTTTATCTCAGTTCAACATGTCTGTTTTTAATCCACTGTTTAATATAAGAAAATGAACTAGTAGGAGAAGGCTATGTAGATTGAAAAAGAAAATTTATGATAGTCCTGACAGTTGAAGGGCACAAGTTTGTACTTGATAAACCTTGTCCACCGCAGCCTACGATTGAAATTAGTGAGGAAAATATGTAGTGTCATAAGCAATGGTTGAGATCCGATGAACTAGCTTGGGGCACCATCTTGACTTTAATGTCAGATGTGTTGTTGTACCAACACCAGAACATGGAAACCTGCAGCTCTTACGAAGAAAAAGAAATACTCACGGTTCAATTTTTTTCATGTTTGATCGAGACACTGGCATCCCCTTTATTGTTCCGATGAAGCACATGATGAACACAATGTGAAACCGCTACCCGTTTTTCTCGAAGGATCGAAACGATATCGTTAGGCCTCTAAAAAATTTCGACGAATCTATAAACGATGTCATTTGGCCGCCCCAAATAAATCAACGAACCTTTAAACAACGCCATTAGACTGTCTATTTATCACCACGATCTGGAACTCATAAGATGGCTAGCCTCATGCTCCCTATTTATTTTTGTAGCTCGGGGATAAGGCTGTTGTATCTTGTTTCCACTGTTGAAAATTTTGTAAAAAGAAAAAAAATTGTTGTTCGTAGGACTGTATACAGAATTCTATGGTTGATTGATTCCAACGGATTTTGTTGGATTATGGTTTATTAATTTCCTAGTGTTTGTATGGAATTAGTGATTGATGATTTTTCTATTGTTAGTATTGAATTAGTTGTCTGGTGTGATGGAATTAGTTGAATAGTACGTTGTGGTTTTCTTTTGATAAGGGATAAATTTCCTTTTATTTAAGATTTTGATTTCCCATTCATTTTGAAAAGTACTAGTACGGTTAAGTTTCAAAAGTAATATCGTATTAGATGGTTTGGAAAAAAAGATCGGAAATGATAGATTTTTTCATACCCAAGTGGATAACAAATGAAAAGAGCATTTTTAGAAAATAATACAATTCTTTTGTTTTGAAAGTGACACAAGTCAACTTCAATATTAGTATGAATAATAGGATATATATATATATATATATATATATATATATATTATCTTATTATTTTAATAATTATTATGCAAAATTTCTTTAAACAAACTAAATAAATAAAAGGGGATTTTATTTATAAAAGATAAATTTTCCTCAAAGGATTCTTTTTAAAATAAGAAATATAAAATTTATAAAGACTAACTTTAAATTGAGATTTTTCCTTATATAATACTACCTCCGTCCCGGAGGAAAACTTACCCATTTACTGTTTTCTCGTGTTTTAAGTAGTGAATTTTTTTATTAGTATTTAAAATGATAAAGTCATTTTAAAGTTACTTTATAAAAGAGGAGATATAGATCTATCATACCCTACCTTAAAAGTCACTTTATCACTTCAAATATTAATAAATAACTCACTCGCTAAAACATGAAAACAAAGGTAGTATTACTCAAATTAATTATATTATTTTAAGAATTTTGGAGAATATACTATGGACATTGATTAGGCGTGAAATTGTCATGATTCGTCACACGAAATGCCCTAATTCTGGCCGATTTTGTCGAGTATTTGGAGTCAATTGAGCATTATTTCTATACATTGATGAATTTGTCTCTTTGATGCTCGTAGGTGAATCGAGGGCGAAGAACGGAGTTCGTAGGACTTTGAATCGACTCAAACAGATGAGAAGATATCGAAGGAATATGACTTGAATGCGAAAGTACTAACTTCTACTAGTAGATTCCTCGCAAGAGTACGAGTTCACTGTAGTATGAGTAAGTATAATGACCAAGTAAATCGAACCCAAGGGATGAAGTGTAAGCAAATAGATCCCTGAAGATCTACGCGTCGTAGTTAATATGAGTGAAATGTTTTTGGATTTTTTTGAAAAGATTAATTGAAAGACTAAAATTATCCTAGAAATGCAAAAAGCAAAATTAAACTAAGAATCGAAGGGTTGTTTTCAAATGAGAGATGGTGATGCTCAGGATAGGAATCCCTACGTATACTAACGGAGCAGGTATATAATCAAAATAACAGTGACGCGAAAGAAATAACCTAAGTAAAAGAATGCAAGGTGAAAGCTCAAGATTCTAAACCCTAATACTTTACCATAACACTCGACTTCACTAATCCACTAACAAGTTAATAGATTGTGCTTAATTAATGAGACCCTAATTTAACTAAGGTGATGCGGTCGTCCTCCTTCGCTAAACTGGTAGATGAATTAACCCTTTCTAAACCCTCTAGTTAAGTCTACTCGTTGCTAAAGAGTGATACGGTTGTCCTCTCTCTAACACTTTTCGAACGAAATTCAAAGGCAAAGTTAAGATTGATTTTAAGAATTCATTAATCAAGAAAATTAAACCTAACGTCCTGAATTATCCTAATTACGTACCCACAACCTACTTCTACGAGTTCATCCTATCCCAAGCATGCAAGGGTTTTAGCTAGACATGGGTTTTACGTAAACAAGAACAATTGGAGAAGTAATGAACATGAACATGAACATGATGATTATAACGAAGAAAAGATAAATCATAAACTAGGGTTTCGAGATATAAAGGAATAAACTGAAATCTTATTATACTATATTTCCAAACCTCTCCAAAATGATGTGTCAACACCACCTTATTCTTAGGGTGATGTGGCATGTCCAAAATCTCTCTATTTCAAAATACAGAATTCTCATTAAAAGTTATTTTAGGCATGGTTTAATTTTTACTAAGACTTAATCTACACCATATATTTTACACTTTTAATCTTAACCATACATTTCATTTTGTATTTTCTATAAATGTCAAATCTCTCTTTAGTTTCATTCTAATTCACAACCCTAATCCTCATCTCTACTCTTCATTTTCTCATTTGTTGTGTACTATGTGAAGAAATATGATTTTATTTTTTGTTCGTTTGTTTGGATTATTTCTGCAATTTTTTGTGTAGATCACCATCGCTCTTTTTTTGCAGATAAACAAATTTATTATGCACATGGAGATGATTAGGCACACATTATAAGAAAATTATATGTGCATCTTGAAGATAATTCGAACGTATTCAGAAATTATTTGTAAGTTTTTAAAGTATATTTATATTCATATCTTTACATTTGTGTTTTTTTAGAATCCACCATCAATAATTTTTTCTCTTTCAATAAGAAAATTCTCTCATCACACGTCTACGATTTTGATCCAACTATTATTCTTTCCCGAATAAGGTGTGCGTTATTGTTTTATATTTTTTCATTTTGTATTGCAGGTAACCTAAAAGTGATGTAGAGACATTTTTTCATGGTCGAACGATATCTCTTCTTAGATATTTTTGGAAGTTATTTTTGTAAAATATTGATAGGTGTGAAATTTTTGTAGGAGAAAAATAAAATATTTTGGAAAAGATATTGTTACCAAAATGATGTATAATACCAAAAATATTCTGCCATCAAATATAATATATTGACTTCAATAATAGATTGTAATAAAAAGTTTATTTTTGGATAAAATTATGTGGCCAAAATAGACTATTAAACTGAAAGATATAGATATTTTTTTTATACTAGGATATCGATTTTTCTTTAATATCTTTTAACATAAAAATATTAAAAAAATATTGTAATTTATAAATAAGTAAAAAAGCTGTTATTTCTTATATAATTAATTTATATATTTTTTCTTAAAATATGTGGAATAAATTTTTTATGGATTGAAAATTATAGTGTTGGGAAAAAAAAGACATTAAATTTATTTACTAACAATTTCAGTACTATAACTTTTAAAGTATCTTACTCTAAAATAAAATAAACCTGAGTATATTTTAATCAATGAAAACATAACATTTACCTAAAATATGAAATATTATTTGAAATATTATATTAGTGCAAGTTGATTTTTTTTCAGGTTGATTTCTCTTCTAAAATATTTTTGGAAGTTATTTTTACAAAATATTGATAGATGTGAAATTTGTAGGAGGGAATTGAAATATTTCATAACAAATATTGTTACCGAAATAGTGTATGATACTAAAAAAATCTTGACACCAAATATAATATCTTGCCTTCAATAATAGATTATAATACAAAAATTTATTTTTGGATATAATTGTGCCGCCAAAATAGACTATTAAACTGTAAAGTACATATACTCTTTTATAGTCTAGGATTTCAATTTTTCTTTTATATTGTTTTAACATACAAATATTAAAATATTTTTTTCGAACGATTTTTTTTCTTAGATATTTTTAGAATTTATTTTTGCAAAATATAGATAGATGTAAAAGTTGCAGAAGGGAATTGAAATTTTTCAGAAAAGATATTGTCACCGAGATAGCATATAATTCTCAAATAATATTGCCACCAAATGAATATCCTACCTTCAATAATAGATTGTAACACAATTTTTTATTTTGGATAAAATTCTACCTGCAAAATAGAATTTGAAACGGTAAAATATAGATATTATTTTGTAGAGTAGGATTTCAATTTTTTTTTAACAATTGATTTTTTTTAACTTTTTTTATTTTCAAAATATCTATATGTAAATTGAATTAAAAAAAAAAAGACTAAGATTAATACCTAAACGCCATTTTTATTGTTGAATTGTGTTATAAATACCAACACATTAATCAATTGTTCCCACACAAACATATACACAATATATAATTTAACTATGACATCATTTTTTTCAAATGTTACCTTTAGATTAGAAATGTGTGATTCTATCTGCAGATTTAAACTTTTGTGTTTGATTGTTATTGTATCTTCATACCATGGGAAAAAACTGGGTATGCAAGTATACACCAACTGTAATTTTAAGTAATATTTAATGTGAGTTTGAATGTGAATTAGTTAATATTTTTTAAATTTTCTATTTATTCATGTTTAATATATTTTTTTTATTGTTCATTGAATTATAAGTACAATTTTAATATTATATCAAAATTTTAAGATATTTAAAAAAAGTTAATGTCTATAATTTGAAATAATAATAATAGTTTTTTTTTCCAATCCGCGAAATTCGCGGGGATACACACTTGTTAATTCAATAAAATGAAGTCTCAAAGTGTTCAAGAACAAGAATATGAAGAAACGAAACTAAAACGTAAAATCGTGACGTGAATTCGTAAGAAAAACCTCAAAACGTAAAGTAAACTTGCTCGTTCCTTCTCTCCCAATACTAACTCTCTAAAAAAGCTCTTAAATCTCGTGGGTGTAAGTGGTCATCCTCCAAAACGTGCTCGGGACGAATATATATATATATATATATATATATATATATATATATATATATATATATATATATATCGGGCCGAATCGGGAATGTATGGGCCAAAAAACGCGCATGCTCGTGCACTAGTGCACGAGCACCTTCAACTCGAGCACCTTCAATCATCCAGAGCTAAGAAACTGCACGACCAACCGTGCTCGTGTGCACGAGCACATGCATTGCTCGAGCGCCCTGCACGAGTACTCGTGCAGGGGTGCACGACCACGTTCACTCGTGCGCTATGCACGACTGCTCGAGCACTTGTGCTCGAGCTCTTCTAGCTTGTGCACTCCAATGATACTTTTGCGCCCTCGAACTAGTACTTTTCGTATTTCTTCGATATCTTCTCATCCGGGCGTCCGTTTGAGTCGATTCAAAGTCCTACGAACTCCTCTTTTCGCCCTCTATTCATCTATGAGCATCTAAGAGACAAATTCATTAGTTTATGAAAATGATACGCGAATGACTCTAAATACTCAACAAAATCAACCACCCCCCCCAAAACTTACCATGTTGCTTGTCCTCAAGCAACAAAATAATAAGTTAAGTGAAATTGTTAGGAATGAGTCAACGAATAAAATCATGCAAGCAATTGAATTCGAGCTTCAAAGTTCAATCACAAGTATATTCACTAATCTTCCCTCATCTTACGCATGCAACAACAACGAGAATCACCAAAATCAAACATGGATGTGCACTCTACGATGTGTTTCACTCCCTCACAAGTGTATATCAATGATAAAGGGACTCACTCAAACAATCAATCACACATATTGGCAGCCATAGGCTTGTAAGCACTCTTAACTCCGATCATACTCTAGAAATCAATGCCGAATCAAAAAGGACTTTTCTCAAGGTTGTAATGTAGGCTCTTTGGACAGGTGGGAATCAATATGGTAAAGTGACTCAAGTGAATGGAGAATAGAAAATCAAACTTCAGTACTTCGAGATTAGGAACAGACTACTTCAAACATATTCAATCAACACCCTTTCAATTCCAATTCTCTCAACACTTCAATTTTTTATTTTTACTCCTTTCACTTTTTTTTTCAATCACTTTTTTTTTCTCTTTTTCGCACAAACACATGAGCTCTTTTTCTTTATTTTTTTTGCTCATTCTCAAATTTTTTTTCTTTTTTGCCACAACTCATAACTTCATCACACCTTCTTCTCATACTCACTCAACAAACAACATTTTCCTTTTTCAACTCAATTCAATCCCTTCACATTCATACTTTTCCTATTCTCCACTCAAATTGGGACAAAAAGGCTTAGGAATTGGAATAGTGTTCATATGTGCTAGCAAATAAAATAGGCTTAAAACTCAAAGGGGCTAACAAGGGACAAATGTCAATGGTAAGGAAAATTTTGGCTAAGTGACTCATTCAAATCAAAGATGGCCTAAGATCACCTTCGGCATATCAAACTAGACACAATCAAGAAGCAAGGGCACACACAAGTTCTAGCCTCCTCTAAGGTGACAATCTACTCACAAACGAAGAGATTAATTCATGCATCAAAATCTCATAAGGCTCAAATCTCACGGCTTTCACATCCATGCTAGTCCGAGTGAATTCTCATTCTCATCACACAAGCACTCCAAAGAAAAACTTGCAAGCATACTAGTTCTCTCTCAAATCCACTCTAACTCAAACACTCACACAAAAGAATTCCTAACTCAACCTTACAATTCACCCTACTCATCAAGTCATACTCAAAGATAGCAATCAACAAGCATAAGATGATTGATAGGCATGAAATATGTAATCGCATCTCAAAACACTAACAGCTCAAGGAGCACCTCAAGACACCAAATAACCAAACTCACTCAAAGATAAGGTGTGCTCTGGTGCAATGAACAAGAAACATAAAAAAAACTCCACCCCCCCAAACTTCGACCTTGCGAAGAGGTCTAAGTTTGGGGTTGTGGGTTACCTCAACCAAACAATTCAGTTTCTCTTAACAACGTTGCACACTCCCTTGCTTGAGTTCCTCCCTTTTGAGTACTCCATCGAGACAAGCCTACAAAATTAACTCTCAACTACGAGGTTAAAACTTACGATTCAACAACACCCTAATAACATAATAAGAAACTAAAAGCAAATAAAAGTGGGTTGCCTCCCACGCAGCGCTATTTTTAAAGTCCTCATGCCGGACCGAGCTCAAAGGAGCTTATGGGACATCATACTCAAATTTACCTCTCTTACTCTCATAAGAGTGGTGCTTGCATGTCTTTCCTTGATGCCCCTCCATCATGAACGCCTTTGCTTCTTTCTCATCCCCAAGTGTTATGGGTCTCAACTCCTTCTCACCTTTATCTGGAGGAGTCTTACCAAACATTTTCTTGAATTTTGACTTTTTCTTCTTATCTCCTCCTTTCCCTTCCAACTGGACCACGTCCACACTTTTCATCTCTCCACCCTCAACTTCTTCATTTTATCCCTATCAAAATAATCACGATCATAATGCTCATGGGTTAAATTATCAAGTGAAGGATTATCAAAATCATGAACATGAGAAAGATTAGAGATAAGAATTGTGTCTTCAACACGAGGATCAATTGCATCCATGCAATATAAACTCTCATCCTCCTTCGGGTGCTTCATGGCTTCATATAAGGAAATCTTCACTTCTTGATCATCAACCTTCAACGTAATCTTCCTATTTGCCACGTCTAGCACCATCTCTGCCGTCGCTAAGAACGGTCTTCCCAAGATCAGGGGCACGTGCTCATCTTCCTCCATCTCTAGGACCACAAAATCGGCTGGAAAAATATGATCTCCAACTCTTACGAGGACGTCTTCAACCACACCTTGAGGTCGAGTAATAGACCGGTCGGCTAGTTGAAGCGTCATCATTATCGGCTGAAGTTCTCCATCCTCCAACTTCTTGAAGAGCGACAACGGCATCAAATTAATGCTCGCTCCGAGGTCGCACAACACTTCTTTCTTGATCCCGTTCCCAATGTCACATAAGATGGTAAAGCTCCCGGGATCCTTCAGCTTTGGAAGAAGCGCCTTGTGCAATAATGCACTCACCTCATGGTTCAACTGCACCAACTTCGGTTCATCCACTCGCCGTCTTTTCACGATCAGGTCCTTCAGAAACTTTGCATAGTTGGGCATCTGTTCCAAAGCATCATAAAAAGGGATATTAATATGCAATTGTTTAAACATATCAATGAATTTAGTGAATTTCTCATCAAGCTTCTTTTCATGAAGCGTTGTGGATATGGGACGGGTATCACAGATTTGGGTACCCCCCATTCATCTCTCTCGGTCCCTTTCACTTTCTCCCTTGCTTCCTTTGCCTTCTTCCACTTAGGAACTCTCTCAACCTTATCAAGGCCTTCCTCTTCAAGCTCTTTGCTCGCTTGAGTACTTTCTCCCTCAATCTTCTTCTCACTCCTACTTCCTCAATCTCATCTCTATCTTGGGGCCTCTCAGAATCAGCAGGCATCTGAGGACCTTCATAGTTGGTTCCACTTCTTAACTGGATAGCCTTGCAATGCTCTTTCGGGTTCCCCTCCGGCATGGAAGGATACTTACCCGGCTCCCTATTCAATAATTTTACAATTTGGCTTATTTGGAACTCTATTGAGGTGAACTGCCTATTATTCTCTTGCTGAATTCGATTCAGCTCTACATCTCTCTTTTGGAGTTCTTGATCACGCTGATCAACTTTCTTATGCAGATCCTTCACATCGTACTCCAAAGAGGATAATCTCTTGCTTCCTTCCTCCACCTTCTGAAGGATAGCTCTCAACATCTCCTCAGTTAAGGAACCACCTTCTCCACCAGGAGGTTTAGAACCCGGATCAACGCCTGGAGGAACTGTAATACCCGCCTTCGGGTTAGCATATGAAAAATTATCGTTCTTCCTCCATTGGTTCTGAGGAAGCTGCTGGCCTCCTTAGTACCCTTGTGTGTTCCTCCATTGATTTTGAGGCGGCTGTGGACCTGGAGGTACAAATGGTTGGCCATAAGAAGGTCTTCCTTGAAAATTTCCACCTTGTGGATACCCATTCTGATTGTAATAAGGACCTCCCATATAATTGACTACTTCTTGCTGAATTGTGGGCTTGTCCTCTTGCTCATTCTCTGCTGCATTCTCTCCAACCATATTTTTCCCCAACTCAAGGTTGTTAATCTTTTCCATCATGGCCATCAACAGTCTTCTTGTTCCTTCACCTTCCTCAACCTGATGAACTCTTTGAAAATCTGCGTCCACATTCCAAGCCCCGGCATTTGTGACAATGTTGTCTACGATCTCTCTACACCTCACTATTCCTTGATTCAGGAATGATCCACTAGCACAGGCGTCTAGATGGTCTTGCTCAGCCTTGTTGGCACCACTATAGAAAAATGCCATCACATCTCCCTCATTGTACCCGTGCTGCGGGCACTCTATCAACATGTTTGAGTATCTCTCCCACACTTGACGTAGGTCCTCTCATTGCTTCTGGCGGAAGGAAGAGATCTCAATCCTTGCTTTGATCGTTCTGGATGGAGGGTAGAACCGCTCGAGGAACAGACGCTCGAGCTTGGTCCAAGTGGTAATACCTCCCCGTGGAAGCGTATTATCATACCACTCTTTAGCTATTCCCGTCAATGAGAATGGGAACAACCTAAGCCTCTTAGCATCTTCAGACATGCCATTGTAATTGAAAGTGGAGGCTATCATTAGAAAACTCCTCAGATGAGTATGAGGATTCTCTTTCCCGATCACCCCCTTGAATTGATTCTCGGTAAGCAGCTTTAGAATTCCCGGGGAAATTGAGAAGTTATTTGCCTCAACTGGAGGTAATGCCACTCCATCATAGTACCGTTGTGGCTGCGCTGCAAACCTCCCTCGAATAGCCATATTCTGATCTGCGTTCTGAGGAACGTGTTGAGGATTAGCAGCTGGTACGGGTACTTGTTGGGGTGGTGGTGGTTGATAGACAGGTGGTTGGTTGTAAACTGGAGGTGGAGGGTACGGGTATGGGTGATAAGGGTATGGTGGGTATGGGTAAGGTGGATAAGGTAAGTTGTTTTGTGGTAAGTTAGGATGTGGGTAAGCAGGGTTGTTCTGAGGAATTTGGACAATGTTATGAGCTGGATTGCCTACGTGTTGTGTATCCGGGTTTAGGCTCTGGCTATCCCCTAACGGAACTTGATTCTGACTACCACTAACTCCAGTGCCTTCAACTCGGCCCAATTCCTGATTGAATTCGTTCACAGCATCATCCAACTCATTAGAGATGTCTATTGGTTCTTTCCCTCCTCCGGCAGTATTCATTCTCCTCAAGAAAGCTCGGTTCCTTCTAGCTATCGTCTCCGGGTCCAACGGTATTCTCTCTTCGCTCGTATTGCCTTGTGAGCGTGTTTTCATATACCTGACACACTAGTAGAAGGATCAAAACGCAACTGCCGAATGAGTAAAAATAAAAATAAAAACAGAAAATAAAGCACTCACTACTAACTACTAAGCTATCTACAAGTCTTATTCAAAAGACATACAACGCCATCCCCGACAACGGTGCCATTGACTTGAATATGAAAGTACTAACTTCTACTAGTAGATTCCTCGCAAGCGTACGAGTTCACTGTAGTATGAGTAAGTATAATGACCAAGTATATCGAACCCAAGGGATGAAGTGTATGCAAATAGATCCCTGAAGATATACGCGTCGTAGTTAATATAAGTGAAATGTTTTTGGATTTTTTTTGAAAAGATTAATTGAAAGACTAAAATTATCCTAGAAATGCAAAAAGCAAAATTAAACTAAGAATCGAAGGGTTGTTTTCAAATGAGAGATGGTGATGCTCAGGATAGGAATCCCTATGTATACTAACGGAGCAGGTACATAATCAAAATAACCGTGACGCGAAAGAAATAACCTAAGTAAAAGAATGCAAGGTGAAAGCTCAAGATTCTAAACCCTAATACTTTACCCTAACACTCGACTTCACTAATCCACTAACAAGTTAATAGATTGTGCTTAATTAATGAGACCCTAATTTAACTAAGGTGATGCGGTCGTCCTCCTTCGCTAAACTGGTAGATGAATTAACCCTTTCTAAACCCTCTAGTTAAGTCTACTTGTTGCTAAAGAGTGATACGGTTGTCCTCTCTCTAACACTTTTCGAACAAAATTCAAAGGCAAAGTTAAGATTGATTTTAAGAATTCATTAATCAAGAGAATTAAAGCTAACGTCCCGAATTATCCTAATTACGTACCCACAACCTACTTCTACGAGTTCATCCTATCCCAAGCATGCAAGGGTTTTAGCTAGATATGGGTTTTACATAAACAAGAACAATTGAAGAAGTAATGAACATGAACATGATGATTATAACGAAGAAAAGATAAATCATAAACTAGGGTTTCGAGATATAAAGGAATAAACTGAAATTAATTTAATAAAACAAAGTCTCAACGTGTTCAAGAACAAGAATATGAAGAAACGAAACTAAAATGTAAAATCGTGACGTGAATTCGTAAGAAAAACCTCAAAACGTAAAGTAAACTTGCTCGTTCCTTCTCTCACAATATTAACTCTCTAAAAACGCTCTTAAATCTCGTGGGTGTAAGTGGTCATCCTCCAAAACATGCTCGGGACGAATATATATATATCGGGCCGAATCGGGAACGTATGGGCCAAAAAACGCGCATGCTCGTGCACTAGTGCACGAGCACCTTCAACTCGAGCACCTTCAATCATCCAGAGCCAAGAAACTACACGACCAACCGCGCTCGTGCACTAGTGCACGAGCACATGCATTGCTCGAGCGCCCTGCATGAGTACTCGTGCAGGGGTGCACGACCACGTTCACTCGTGCGTTATGCAAGTGCTCGAGCTCTTCTAGCTTGTGCACTCCAATGATACTTTTGCGCCCTCGAACTAGTACTTTTTGTATTTCTTCGATATCTTCTCATCCGGGCGTCCGTTTGAGTCGATTCAAAGTTCTACGAACTCCTCTTTTCGCCCTCTATTCATCTATGAGCATCTAAGAGACAAATTCATTAGTTATGAAAATAATACGCGAATGACTCTAAATACTCAACAAAATCAACCAAAACTAGGGCATTTCGAGCGACGAATCATGACAATTTCACGCCTAATCAGAATACGATTGATGTTAGTGTTGAAGAAGAAAAGTACTAATTGGAGCAATTTTGGGAGTCATTCGAGTGGACCACTCGAGCACTAGCGCTCGATCACGTTGCTCGAGCAACCAAAACTTACAGAAAAATTCGAGCATTCGAGCAGCTCGAGCGTCACCGCTCGAGCGTGTTGCTCGAGCGCCCCAAAACTTGCAGAGGAATCCGAACGCTCGAC
Source organism: Ballota nigra (assembly GCA_947034835.1). Lineage (NCBI taxonomy): Eukaryota > Viridiplantae > Streptophyta > Magnoliopsida > Lamiales > Lamiaceae > Ballota > Ballota nigra. The sequence continues at coordinate 15,149,824 of OX344721.1, read as the reverse complement.
CAGCTTGAGCGCCACCGCTCGAGCACTTGCACCATTCGAGCTCCACGTTCGAGCGCCACTGCTCGAGCGCCTTCATGTTTTGCGCTTTAAAAGTCATTTTTCGGCCCATGAGTTCACGATTCGGCCCATTGCTTATATATACTCGTCTCGAGCATGTTTTGGAGGAGACCACTCACACCCACGAGATTTAAGAACATTTTTAGAGAGTTAATATTCGGTGAGAAGGAACGAGCAAGTTTACTTTACGTTTTTTAGGTTTTTCTTACGAATTCACGTCACGATTTTACTTTTTAGTTTCGGTTCTTTATATTTTTGTTCTTGAACACGTTGAGACTCGTTTTATTGATTTAATTTAAGTTATTCCTTTATTTCTCGAAACCCTAGTTTATGATTGATCTTTTCATCGTTATACTTATCATGTTCATGTTCGTTACTTATTCAATTGTTCGTGTTTACGTTAAACCTATGTCTAGCTAAAACCCTTGAATTCTTGGGGTATGATGAACTCGTAGAAGTAGATTGTGGGTACGTAATTATGGTAACTTGTTGATGTGGATAGAGACGAAGGACCCGTTAGATATATTAATCTAAGAACCCAACGTATAAATAAGCAGCGGATCTACCCAAATCGTATATCTGGTTTGATATTACTTAGAGCTAGAAAACCTCGACCCGTTGGCTATAGAATGAGCCAAGAACCTCGGTACAATTGAACGCCACAAGATCGTGCTAAAAAATCTTGATAAGTTCTTGAATATTTGATACACTCACACAAAGAGTATCTCACAAACACAATAATATGTTTAATTTTCGTATGGAATCCAAGGTGTCCTTACAAAGTGATGAAAATGACCTATTTATAGCCTACAAAAGACTCTTGAAGTGGCTGCCACCTTGATGACACTTAATTGGCCTTTTGAATGCAAATAAAGGCAATAAAACTAGTAACCTATATGTAACAACTAGTAACCTAAAACATGTGAGAAAAATACATTTAATCATAAGAATATAACCCCCATAGGTAGGTAATGACTCTTGGACTCTATTAACACCTAAATAACTTATATTGACCAAAATAAAAGGTCATTATTTTAGGTCTTGAGCATAGTGACGAAAATTTACTTATTATCCTCCTTGTTGGACTTTCAATTTTGATATGATGTAAGCCCAACTCTTCATGGTATGACCAGCCCATCAACTTGAATAATATTCACCATTTGGTCCAATGAAGGATCAACTTGGGCTTTGTCTTTGATATTAGCAACAAGAATCATCATAGCTTCTTTTATCTTCTTAGCTCTTGCCCTTGTAATTGGTCCATCTTGAACTACTAAAGGATCCACCTTTCTTGCATGGTTTTGCATGGACGCATTTACATCATTCCCTTCCTCTTCAAAAGGATTCGACCTCGAGTCTGCATCACCAAAATAAGGAGAAAGATCAGCAACATTAAAAGTTGCACTTACATTATACTCACCGGGAAGTTCAAGTTCATAAGCATTGTCATTTATTCGCGAAATCACTTGAAATGGTCCATCTCCTCTTGGCTGCAATTTGGACTTCCTCTTACTTGGAAACCTTTCCTTTCTCATGTGTAACCATACCCAATCTCCGGGTTCAAAGATGACCTGCTTTCGACCTTTGTTGGCTTGTTTGGCATATTGCTCGGTCTTCTTCTCAATATTGAGTCTTACTCTTTCATGCAACTTCTTAATCATCTCGGCTTTTGCTTTACCATCAAGACTCGTACGTTCTTCAATAGGTATTGGTACAAGATCAAGTGGACTCAAGGGATTAAAACCATAAACAACCTCAAAAGGAGAATGATTAGTAGCAGAATGAACACTCCTATTATATGCAAATTCAGCAAATGACAAACAATCTTCCCAATTCTTCAAGTTCTTTTGAATCAAAACTCTAAGCAATTGATATAAAGTTCTATTAACAACTTCAGTTTGTCCATCCGTTTGTGGATGACATGTAGTAGAAAATAGAAGTTTAGTTCCCAATTTATTCCATAATACACGCCAAAAATGACTCAAAAATTTAGCATCTCTATCACTCACAATGGTTTTCGGAATTCCATGTAAACGGACAACTTCCTTAAAGAATAAATCAGCAATATGAGTTGCATCATTAGTCTTTTGACAAGGAATAAAGTGTGCCATTTTTGAAAACCTATCAACCACCACAAACACTGAATCTTTACCTCTCTTCGTTCTTGGAAGACCCAAAACAAAGTCCATAGATATGTCTACCCAAGGTTCATTTGGTATAGGTAATGGTGTGTACAATCCATGAGGATGCACTTTTGATTTGGCCTGCTTACAAGTTATACACCTTTCACAAATTCTTTCAACATCTACACGCATTTTAGGCCAATAAAAATGATCACTCAAAACATTAAAAGTTTTATGTACTCCAAAATGTCCCATTAGTCCTTCCCCATGTGCTTTCCTAACAAGCAATTCACGCATAGAACATTTAGGAATGCATAACTTACTTTCACGAAACAAAAAATCCTCATGCCTATAGAATTTTTCAAATGCAGCATGCTCACAAGCCAAATAAATAGAACCAAAATCAGAATCATCAACATACATTCCCTTAATTGACTCAAAACCAAGAAGATTATAACTCAATGTAGTGATCAAAGTATATCTTCTAGACAATGCATCAACAACAATGTTTTCTTTACCCCTTTTATACTTAATCACATATGGAAATGATTCAATGAATTCTACCCACTTAGCATGCCTCTTACTAAGCTTACCTTGCCCCTTGAGGTATTTGAGAGATTCATGATCCGTATGAATAACGAACTCCCGCGACCATAAGTAATGCTGCCACGTTTCCAATGCTCTCACCAAAGCATATAACTCCTTGTCGTACGTTGGATAGTTCAATTGAGCTCCCTTCAACTTCTCACTAAAGTATGCAATTGGCTTTCCATCCTGCATCAAAACAGCTCCTATACCTACTCCAGATGCATCACATTCAAGTTCAAAGTTTTTGTTAAAGTTAGGCAATGCAATAATTGGAGCAATAGTGAGTTTTTCTTTCAAAAGATTGAATGCATGTTCTTGCTTTTCTCCCCAATTAAAACCCACATCCTTTTTCACAATTTCATTTAATGGTGCAGCAATGGTGCTAAAGTCTCTAACAAATCTTCGATAGAAACTAGCAAGACCATGAAAACTTCTTACTTGTGCAATGTTAGTAGGAACCGGCCAATCTAAAATAGCTTGGACTTTATCCTTATCCATTTCAATCCCATTGGCACTAACAACAAAACCAAGAAAAACAACTTTATCCATGCAAAAAGAACACTTCTTAAGATTAGCATACAAAGATTCTTTTCTTAAAGTGTCCAACACAATTCGCACATGATCAAGATGTTCTTCCATGCTTTTGCTATAAATAAGGATATCATCAAAGTAGACAACAACAAATTTTCCTATGAAATCACGCAAAACATGGTTCATTAATCTCATGAAAGTACTTGGTGCATTAGTTAGGCCAAATGGCATTACCAACCACTCATATAAACCATATTTTGTTTTGAAAGCAGTTTTCCATTCGTCTCCTTCTTTGATCCTTATTTGATGATAACCACTTTTCAAATCAATTTTAGAAAACAACACAGCACCATACAATTCATCAAGCATATCATCTAACCTAGGAATAGGGTAGCGATACTTCACCGTGATTTTATTGATGGCACGACAATCTGTGCACATTCTCCATGTTCCATCCTTCTTTGGAACCAAGATCACCGGAACAGCACAAGGACTCATGCTTTCTCGAACCTTGCCTTTAGTCATTAACTCCTCTACTTGTCTTTGGATTTCTTTTGTTTCCTCTGGATTAGCTCTATAAGCTGGTCGGTTTGGAAGCGTTGCTCCCGGAGTGAAATCAATTTGATGTTCAATGCCTCTTAATGGTGGTAAACCATGTGGTTCTTCCTCCGGAAAGATATCACCATATTCCTGCAAAAGAGTTACAAAAGAACTAGGCAAAGAAGATGTTAGGTCGTTAGTGCTCAAGAAGGATTCCTTAAGTACCATCACCAATACATTCTTTTTTTCAAATATAGCTCTCTTTAATTCACTCCCACTTGCAAAGAAATTCACTTTTTTTGTGTCCTCACCTCTAGAGCTGTTAAACGAAACGAGCTGCTCGTGAACTCGGCTCGACTCGGCTCGTTAAGGCTCGACTCGTAGTGTTAAACGAGCCGAGCTCGAGCTCAAAAAATACTCGTTTACTTAACGAGCCGAGCCGAGCTCGGCTCGCGAGTTGTACGATAGGCTCGAATATAGAGGGCATTTAAGTAATTTAGATTAATTAAGTAATAATTCATAACTCTCCACTATTACCCATAAACTATTCATCTTACCTCATTCATTCATTACGCAGCAGCCCATATACCAAAGTATCAAATCCTCAATTTTTTCAACCGCCACCACCGCCCGACGCCCACCGCCGCTCAACGCCCACTGTCGCGTACCGCCGCTCAATGCCCACTGTCGCGTACTGCCGCTCAATGCCTACTGTCGTGCACCGTCCTCCGTCGCCATTTCACGCAGACCCTCCGTCCTCCGTCGCCGCTCAACGCAGACCCTTCATCCTCCGTCGCTGCTCAACTCCCACTGTCGCGCACCGCCGTGAATAATCTGGTTGTTAGCTTTGAGACTCGAGTATATCAACTCAAATCTTTAAGACCTGCTAATTTTTTCTTCTCAAGATCCGGTCATTTTTTCTAATTTATTCTTCTAATGTTGTTAATTACTTTGATAAGTGAAGTGTGGACATTAATTTGCCTTTACTCACCTAAGAATTTACGTTGTTCGAGTTTTGAACCAGTAATTTCTGCACATTTGATTTGGGGTTCGAAAAAATTTCCATTTTCGAGCTCGAGCTTGAGCTCGAGCTCGAACTCATTTAAGTCAAGTTCATCCTGCTAAACGAGTCGAGCTCGAGTTTAATAATCTAACTTTCGAGCCGAGCCAAGCCTTATTTCGAGCTCGGTAGCTTTATCGAGCGAGCTCGAGCCGAGCTCAATACATAGCCGAGCCGAGCTCGAGTATCCACTACTCGGGCTCGCTCGGCTCGTATAACAGCTCTACTCACCTCCATCTAATTTCTTTTCTCCCTCGGAAACACTCAAATCATCCCTCTTATTTTTCTCTCCACTCTTTTTTTCCCTCACATTTTGTTGCTCATTATTTTCTTTTTTTCCCTCAACCTCACGCACTCTCCTTGCTTGAGACATCCGGATTTGATCATCAAGAACTTGTTGTGGGGTTAAAGGTACAAGCATGATGGTCTTATTTTGATGCTTCAAGGTGAACCGGTTAAGATACCCATCATGCATCACTCGCCTATCAAATTGCCATGGTCTTCCCAAAAGAATATGACTTGCATGCATAGGAACCACATCACATAAGACTTCATCATTGTATTTCCCAATAGAAAAAGACACCAAAACTTGTTTTGTCACTCGAATTTCTCCACATTCATTAAGCCATTGAAGCTTATATGGATTAGGATGTTTTGAGGTAACTAAACCAAGTTTCTCCACCATTTCCGTACTAGCAACATTAGCACAACTACCACCATCAATAATTAACATGCATACCTTTTCTCGAACCAAACACCTTGTGTGGAAGATGTTTTCCCTTTGTTGTTCAGCTTCATCCATCTTTGCTTGCATGTTTAATGCTCTTCTCACCACCAAAAGTTCTCCCAAAAATTCACTTGACTCAACGGGGAAAGTCTCAACTTTCTCTTCACTATCTTCATCACTCTCACCTTCCGACGCAATCTCCCCATTATCTCTTAGGATCATCACTTTCTTGTTTGGACATTCAGATGCAATATGTCCATGTCCATGACAACGATAGCATTTGATATCACGACTTCGAGAAGGTGTGGAAATAATACATTTTCCTTGTCAACCTCACTTGTCTTGACCTTTGACACCTCACCTTGTGACTTTGAAGAACTACCAAAAGCTGCCTTGGATGTCCCATCTTTCACCTTGTTTGAAGACTGAAAGTTACGAGGGTAACTCCTTTGAAACGAACCCTTCCTCTTTAGCTGTCTCTCCACTTTGATGGCTGTATGTACCATGTCTTCAAGCTCCACATAATGTTGAAGCTCCACAATGTTAGCAATCTCTCTATTTAGCCCATTTAAGAAACGAGCCATGGTTGCCTCCCGATCTTCCTCAATATTTGCCCTAATCATGGCAATCTACATCTCCTTATAGTACTCATCCACGGATTTAGTACCTTGAATCATAGATTGGAGTTTTTGATATAATTCACGGAAATAATGAGAGGGTACAAATCTCTTACGCATGATTGCTTTCATTTCAGCCCATGTAGCAATCGGTCTTTCTCCGTTACGCCTCCGATTTGTAATGAGTTGATCCCACCAAACTATAGCATAGTCGGTGAACTCAACAACCGCAAGCTTAAATTTCTTTTCCTCCGAGTAGTTATGACAATCAAAGATACGATCTACCTTATTTTCCCACTCCAAATAAGCCTCTGGATCACTCCTTCCTTGGAACGAAGGGATGTGCATTTTGATGCTCCCCAAATTTTGATCCACTTCATCAATTTGCCTCCTACCTCTCCTTCGATCAACTTGGTGAAGAGCCACCAAATCATTATCACCCTCTTCCGATTCCACCTCTGCATTGCGTCGATTAGCAACAGGATTTCTTCCTTCAGTTGGAGTAGGTTGTTCCAATACTTCCAACCGATCTGTGATAGCTTGAAGAACCGCTCTAAACCTTGCAAATTGTTGTTGCATGGCTTGTAAAGTGAAAGCTTCTTGTTGGTTTTCTTCCATGTTCCTCACGATCACTCGTGTATCACTAAAAAATAAAAAAAAATCCTCACAATTCTCTCGTGTATAACTCGTTTGGCTTTTACCTCCCCTCTAATGAACTCATCACTCTAGCCTTTTACCACTCAAATTCAAGTACTAACCAAGCCGAACAATTTCAAGTAGTGTTCAACTATCCCTTAGTCCTTTTAAAAGGAAGAAGAGACGAGGAATTCTAATAACTTTTAAAAAACAAAACAAAAGAATTCTTTCCTTTTTTTTTTGTACCTTTGGTATTTTTTTTTGGTACAACTTTCTTTTTTTGACACTTTTGCCGAACGAAGAAGAAAGAAAAAATAAATGAATAAGATAATCAGATCAATACCAGATTGCTCTGATACCAAACTGATGTGGATAGAGACGAAGGACCCGTTAGATATATTAATCTAAGAACCCAACGTATAAATAAGCAGCGGATCTACCCAAATCGTATATCTGGTTTGATCTTACTTAGAGCTAGAAAACCTCGACCCATTGGCTATAGAATGAGCCAAGAACCTCGGTACAATTGAACGCCTCAAGATCGTGCTCAAAAATCTTGATAAGTTCTTGAATATTTGATACACTCACACAAAGAGTATCTCACAAACACAATAATATGTTTAATTTCCGTATGGAATCCAAGGTGTCCTTACAAAGTGATGAAAATGACCTATTTATAGCCTACAAAAGACTCTTGAAGTGGCTGCCACCTTGATGACACTTAATTGGCCTTTTGAATGCAAATAAAGGCAATAAAACTAGTAACCTATATGTAACAACTAGTAACCTAAAACATGTGAGAAAAATACATTTAATCATAAGAATATAACCCCCATAGGTAGGTAATGACTCTTGGACTCTATTAACACCTAAATAACTTATATTGACCAAAATAAAAGGTCATTACTTTAGGTCTTGAGCATAGTGACGAAAATTTACTTATTATCCTCCTTGTTGGACTTTCAATTTTGATATGATGTAAGCCCAACTCTTCATGGTATGACCAGCCCATCAACTTGAATAATATTCACCATTTGGTCCAATGAAGGATCAACTTGGGCTTGGGCTTTGTCTTTGATATTAGCAACAAGAATCATCATAGCTTCTTTTATCTTCTTAGCTCTTGCCCTTGTAATTGGTCCATCTTGAACTACTAAAGGATCCACCTTTCTTGCATGGTTTTGCATGGACGTATTTACATCACTTGTGATGTTAGGTTTTAATTCTCTTGATTAATGAATTCTTAAAATCAATCTTAACTTTACTTTTGAATTTCGTTCGAAAAGTGTTAGAGAGAGGATGACCGTATCACTCTTTAACAACGAGTAGACTTAACCAGAGGGTTTAGAAAGGGTTAATTCATCTACCAGTTTAGCGAAGGAGGACGACCGCATCACCTTAGTTAAATTAGGGTCTCATTAATTAAACACAATCTATTAACTTGTTAGTGGATTAGTGAAGTCGACTGTTAGGGTAAAGTATTAGGGTTTAGAATCTTGAGCTTTCATCTTGCATTCTTTTACTTAGGTTATTTCTTGCGCGTCACGGTTAGTTTGATTATGTACCTGCTCCGTTAGTATACGTAGGGATTCCTATCCTGAGCATCACCATCTCTTACTTGAACACAAACCTTAGTTAATTCGTCTTCTTTAGTATTTTAGTTTAATTAGTTTATTTTAGTTTTAATTAATCTTTCCTTAAAAAACCCAAAAATATTACACTCATATTAGCTACGAGCGTAGATCTTCAGGGATCTATTTGCATACACTCCATCCCTTGGGTTCGATATACTTGCTCATACTACAGTGAACCCGTCCGCTTGCGGGGAAGCGACTAGTAGAAGTTAGTATTTTCACTTTAAGTCAATGGCGCCGTTACTGGGAATGGCGTTGTATGTCTTTTGAATAGGACTTGTAGATAGCTTAGTAGTTAGTAGTGAGTGATTTTTTTTTCTGTTTACTTTTTTATTTCGTACATATTCGGCAGTTGCATTTTGATTCTTTTGTTAGTGTTTCAGGTTTATGAAAACACGCTCACAAGGCAATACGAGCGAAGAGAGGTTACCGTTAGATCCTGAGACAATAGCAAGAAGAAACCGAGCCTTCTTAAGAAGGATGAACGCTGCCGGAGGAAAAGAACCAATGGACATTACTAATGAGTTGGACGATGTCGAGAATGAGTTCAATCAGGCATTGAACCGGGTTGACGACACTGATGGCAATACCAGTAAGAATCAAGATCCGTTAGGAGAAAGCTAAAGCCAAAGCCCGGGTACTCAGAACCAAAATAGCCCAGCTCATAACATTGTCCAAAATCCTCATAACAACCCTGCTTACCCACATCCTAACTTACCACAAAACAACTTACCTTATCCACCCTACCCATACCCACCTTATCCTTATCCACCATATCTGTATCCTCCACCTCCAGTTTACAATCCACCACCTGTTTATCAACCACCACCACCCCAACAAGTACATGTACCAGCTGTTAATTGATTAGGCGTGAAATTGTTATGTTTTGGTGCCCGATTTACCCATGTTTTGAGTTTTTCGATGAGTGCTTGGAGTCAAATGAGTATCATTTTTATAAAATTATTAATTTGTCTCTTTGGTTTTCATAGATGGATAGAGGGCGAAAAGAGGAGTTCGTAGGACTTTGAATCGGCCAAAACGGACTCCCGGTTGAGGAGATATGAAGATTTTACGAACGAGTGCACAGCAGCCAGCGCTCGAGCGTTTTGCTCGAGCGACCAAAAACTTACAGAACAGTTTCAGCGCTCGAGCGAATCACTCGAGCGGAACTGCTCGAGCGTTTTGCTCGAGCAACCACGTATTTTCGCCTCCGGACGCGTTTTTTCGGCCCATTAACTCCCGTTTCGACCCGGTGCCTATATATACCTCTTCCAAACACGTTTTGAAGGATCCCCGACTTTTAGAAATCACTTTAGACTTAATTTTTAGAGAGAGCAAGAGGAGAAGAACGAGCAAGCTTTACTTTTACGTTGTTGAGGTTTTTCATACTAATTCTTAGTTTTCTTTTCGTTTCTTAGTTTCTTTTCATTAGCTTGATTACTTTAAACGTTTTAAACTTCGTTTTAGTTAATTAAATTTCAGTTCTTAGAATTATTTTATTTTAAAACCCTAGTTAATGTTTCTTATTTTCTTCGTTCAATTCATTATGTTTTTGTTCGTTGTTTCTTCTATTGCTTTTATTTTTGTTATAACCATGTCCGGCTAAAACCCTTGCATGCTTGGGTTAGGATGAACTCGTAGAAGTAGGATGTGGGTACGTAATTAGAGTAATTCGTGACGTTAGTTTTAATTATCTTAATTAATGAATTCATATAATTAATCTGAACTTTACCTTTGAATTTAGTACGAAAGTGTTAGAGAGAGGACGACCGCATCACTCAATAACAATTAGTAGTCTTAACGAGAGGGTTTAGGAAAGGTTAATTCATCTACCTGTTTAGCGAAGGAGGACGACCGCATCACCTTAGTTAAATTAGGGTCTCATTAATTAAGCACAATTCATTAACTTGTTAGTGGATTAGTGAAGTCGATTGCTAGGATAAAGTATTAGGGTAAGAAATCTTGAGCTTTCATTCTACGATCTTTTACTTAGGTTAATTCTTGTTTGTCACGATTACTTTGATTATGTACCTACTCCGTTAGTATACGTAGGGATTCCTATCCTGAGCATCACCATCTCATACTTGCATATACACCTTAGATACTTAGTTTAATTTTCCTTTTGCATTCGTAGGATAATTTAGTTAGCTTAATTAATCTTTCCAAAAATCCAAAAACAACACACTCATATTAACTACGACGCGTAGATCTTCAGGGATCTATTCGCATATACACTATCCCGTGGGTTCGATAATGCTTGGTCCCTATACTTGCTCATACTACTGTGAACCCAAGCTAGTGTAGTTTGCTTCAAGTCAATGGCGCCGTTGCCGGGGATGGCGTTATATGCTTTTTGAATAGGACTTGTAGATAGCTTAGTAGTTAGTAGTGAGTGACTTATTTTCTGTTTATTTTTATTTGTTCAGCAGTTGCGTTTTGACCCTTTTGCTAGTGTTTCAGGTTTATGAAAACACGCTCACAAGGCAATACGGGCGAAGAAAGAATCCTGTCAGACCCTGAGACGATAGCCAGAAGGAACCGAGCTTTCTTGAGAAGAATGACTACTGCTGGAGACAAAGACAACATGAATCTGGATGGAGATGGAGACTTAGACAAAATAGCTGCAGAGTATATTGTTTTAGTGGAGCAGGCGGTTGGAGTTGAGAGCAGTAACCAGCAAATACCCATAGGGGAACCGCAGAACCAACTCCCAAACCCGCAGAACTCAATCAACTCTGCACAAACACAACCCCAAAGCCAGAACCAAAACCCTGCTTACCCACAAAACCCAAATAACCCTTTCAATAACCCAGTATACCAACATTACCCATACCCACCTTATCCTTACCCACCATACCCGTATCCTCCACCCCCATTCTATAATCAACCACCTGTTTACCCACCACCACCCCAACAAGTACCCGTACCAGCTGCTAATCCTCAATACGTTCCTCAGAACGCAGATCAGAATATGGCTATTCGAGGGAGGTTTGCAGCGCAGCCACAACGGTACTATGATGGAGTGGCTTTGCCTCCGGTTGAGGCGAACAACTTCTCGATATCCCCGGGAATTCTAAAGTTGCTTACCGAGAACCAGTTCAAGGGGGTGATCGGGAAGGAGAATCCTCATACACATCTGAGGAGTTTCCTCATGATAGCATCTACTTTCAATTACAATGGCATGTCTGAAGATGCCAAGAGGCTAAGGCTGTTCCCATTCTCACTGACGGGAATAGCTAAGGAGTGGTACGATAATACGCTCCCACGGGGAGGTATTACCACTTGGGCCGAGCTCGAGCGTCTGTTCCTCGAGCGATTCTACCCTCCATCTAGGACGATCAAGGCTAGGATTGAGATCTCTTCCTTCCGCCAGAAGCCTGGAGAGGATTTACGCCAAGCGTGGGAGAGATACTCAAACATGCTGATTGAGTGCCCGCAGCACGGGTACAATGAGGGTGATATTATGGCATTCTTCTACAGTGGTGCCAACAAGGCGGGGCAAGACCATTTAGACGCGTGTGCGGGCGGAGCATTCTTAAACCAAGGCATAGAGAGGTGTAGGGAGATCGTGGACAACATTGTCACGAATGCCGGTGCTTGGAGTGTGGATGCAGATTTTCAGAGGGTGCATCAGGTTGAAGAGGGAGAAGGAACGAGAAGGCTATTGATGGCTATGATGGAGAAGATCAACAACCTAGAGTTGGGGAAGAATTTGGGTGGAGAGCATGCAGTAGAGAATGAGAGAGTAGACCAGCCCAGTGGACAGCAAGAGGTAGCCAATTACATGGGAGGTCCATATTACAATCAGAATGGCTACCAAGGTGGAAATCAGTATGGAAGGCCTTCTTATGGCCAACCATTTGTGCCTCCAGGCCCTCAGCCACTTCAAAATCAATGGAGGAACACACAAGGAGCTCAAGGAGGCCAGCAGCCTCCTCAAAACACATGGAGGAAGAATGATAATTTTTCTTATGCTAACCCAAAAGCTGGTGTTACTGTTCCTGCAGGTGTTGATCCGGGTTCAAAGCCTCCGGGTGGAGAAGGCGGTGCATCAACCGAGGAGATGTTGAGAGCCATTCTTCAGAAGGTGGAGGAGGGAAGCAAGCGGTTGTCATCCTTGGAGTACGATGTGAAGGAGTTGCATAAGAAGGGTGATCAACGTGATCAAGAGCTCCAGAAGATGAATGTTGAGTGGACTAGAACTCAACAAGAGAACAATCGAAGGTTCACTTCTTTAGAGCTCCAGATGAGCCAGATTGCAAAGTCAGTGAATAGAATGCCGGAGGGGAACCCGAAAGAGCATTGCAAGGCGATCCAGCTTAGAAGTGGAACCAATTATGAAGGTCCTCAGATGCCTGCTGATTCTGAGATGCCCCAAGTTGAGAAAGGGATGGAAAGTGAAGGAATTGAGAAGCATGAAGACATGAATGAGTCCCAGAAGGACAAAGATCTTGAGGAGGTTGAGAGAGTTCCTAAGTGGAAAAAGGCAAAGGAAGCAAGGGAGAAAGTGAAAGAAACAGAAAGAGATGAGTGGGGGGTACCCAAATCTGTGATACCCGTCCCATATCCACAGCGCTTCATGAAAAAGAAGCTTGATGAAAAATTTGCAAAATTTCTTGATGTTTTTAAACAACTTCACATTAATATTCCTTTTTATGATGCTTTGGAACAGATGCCGCATTATGCAAAGTTTCTGAAGGACTTGATTGCGAAAAGACGGCGAGTGGATGAGCCGAAGTTGGTGCAGTTGAACCACGAGGTGAGTGCATTAGTGCACAAGGCGCTTCCACCTAAGCTGAAGGATCCCGGGAGCTTCACGATCCTATGTGACATTGGGAACGGGATCAAGAAGGGAGCGTTGTGCGACCTTGGGGCGAGCATCAATCTCATGCCCTTGTCGCTTTTCAAGAAGTTGGAAGGTGGTGAACTTCAACCCACAATGATGACGCTTCAACTAGCCGACCGGTCTATTACTCGACCTCAAGGTGTGGTTGAAGACGTCCTAGTGAGAGTTGGAGATCACATCTTTACAGCCGACTTTGTAGTGCTAGAGATGGGGGAAGATGAGCACGTGCCCCTAATCTTGGGAAGACCGTTCTTAGCTACGGCGGGGATGGTGCTAGATGTGGCAAATGGGAAGATCACATTGAAGGTTGATGATCAAGAAGTGAAGATCTCCCTATATGAAGCCATGAAGCACCCGAGGGAGGATGAGAGCTTGTATTGCATGGATGCAATTGATCCTCGTGTTGAAGACACGCCTTCTATCCCTAATCCTTCTGATATTCATGATTTTGTTAGACCTTCACTTGATTATTTAACTCATGTGCATTTTGATCTTGATTATTTTGATAGGGATAAAGTGAGGAAGTTGAAGGATGAAGAGGTGAAGAAAGTGGATGTGGTCCAGTTAGAAGGGAAAGGAGGAGTTAAGAAGAAAAAGTCCAAACTCAAGAAATTGTTTAGTAAGACTCCTCCAGATAGAGGGAAGAAGGAGTTGAGACCCATAACACTTGGGGATGAGAAGAGAGCAAAGGGGCTCATGATGGAGGGGCATCAAGGAAAGGAGTTCAAACACCACTCTTATGAGAGTGAAGGAGGTAAATTTGAATATGATGTCCCATAAGCTCCTTTGAGCTTGGTCCGGCATGAGGACCTTAAAAATAGCGCTGAATGGGAGGCAACCCATTTTTATTTGCTTTCATTTATTTTTAGTGTCTTTTTATATTATTAGGGTGTTTTGAGTCGTATGTTTAACCTCGTATTTGAGTAAGTTGCTTGTAGGCTTGTCTCTAAAGGAGTAAAGGTATCATGGAGTTATTCAGATTGAAGGAACCAACTTGAGACAAAGGAGTGTGCAAAGCTATTGAGAGAAACTGAATTGTTCGGTTGAGGTAACCCACAACCCCAAACTTAGACCTCTAGCAAGGTCGAAGTTTGGGGGGGTGGAGTTTTTTTTTTGTTTTCTTGTTACATTGCACCGGAGCACCCCTTATCTTTGAGTTGAGTTAGTTATTTGGTGCCTTGAGATGCTCCTTGGGCTATTATTAATTTGTTTTGTTACTCAATATTTTATGCCTATCAATCACCTTATGCTTGTTGATTGCTATCTTTGAGTATGATTTGATGAGTAGGTTGAGTTGTAAGGGTGAGTTAGAAATTCTTTTGTGTGAGTGTTTGAGTTTGAGCTGATTTGAGAAAGAACTTGTATGCTTGTGAATTTTTTCTTTTGAGTATTTGTGTGATGAGAGTGAGAATGCACTAGGACTAGCATGGATGTGAAAGTCGTGAGCTTTTGAGCCTTATGAGATTTAAATGCATGATTTAATCTCTTCGTTTGTGAGTGGATCGTCACCTTAGAGGATGCTAGAACTTGCATGTGCTCTTGCTTCTTGATTGTGTCTAGTTTGATATGCCGAATGTGATCTTAGGCCATCTTTGAGTTGATTAAGTCACTTAGCCAAAATTTTCCTTACCAATGACATTGATCCCTTGTTAGCTCCTTTAAGCCTAAAGCCTATTTTATTTGCTAGCACATATGAACACTATTCCAATTCCTAAGCCTTTTTGTCCCAACTTGAGTGGAGAATAGGAAAGTGTGAATATGAAGGGAGTGAATTGAGTTGAAAAAGGAAAAAGTTGTTTGTTGAGTGAATATGAGAAGAAGGTGTGATGAAGTTTTGAGATGTGGGAAAAAGAGAAAGAAAATTGAGAATGAGAAAAAAGAAAAAATGAGCTCATGTGTTTGTGCGAAAAAAAAAAAAGAGAAAAAAAAAAGTGATTGAAAAAAAAAGTGAAAGAGTGAGAAAAAAAAAATTGAAGTGTTGAGAGTAGTGGAATTAAAGTGTATTGATTGCAAATGTTGAAGTGATTCTGTTCCTAATCTCAAAGTGCCAAAGTTGATTTTTCTATTCTCCATTCACTTGAGTCACTTACCCCATATTGTTATCCCACCTGTCCAAAGAGCCTACATTACAACCTTGAGAAAAGTCCTTTTTGATTCGGCATTGATTTCTAGAGTATGGTCGGAGTTGAGAGTGCTTACAAGCCTATGGCTGCCAATATGTGTGATTGATTGATTGAGTGAGTCCCTTAAATACTGTTATACACTTGTGAGGGAGTGAAACACACCGTTGAGTGCACATCCATGCTTGATCTTGGTGTTTCTTGTTATTGTTGCATGAGTATGATGAAGGAAAGTGAGTGAGTATACTTGTGATTGATCTTTGAAGCTCGAATTCATTTGCTTGCATGATTTGATTCTTTGACTCAATCTTAACAATTTCACTTGACTTATTATTTCGTTGCTTGAGGACAAGCAACATGGTAAGTTTGGGGGGGTTGATTAGGCGTGAAATTGTTATGTTTTGGTGCCCGATTTACCCATGTTTTGAGTGTTTTCGATGAGTGCTTGGAGTCAAATGAGTATCATTTTTATAAAATTATTAATTTGTCTCTTTGGTTTTCATAGATGGATAGAGGGCGAAAAGAGGAGTTCGTAGGACTTTGAATCGGCCAAAACGGACTCCCGGTTGAGGAGATATGAAGATTTTACGAACGAGTGCACAGCAGCCAGCGCTCGAGCGTTTTGCTCGAGCGACCAAAAACTTACAGAACAGTTTCAGCGCTCGAGCGAATCACTCGAGCGGAACTGCTCGAGCGTTTTGCTCGAGCAACCATGTATTTTCGCCTCCGGACGCGTTTTTTCGGCCCATTAACTCCCGTTTCGACCCGGTGCCTATATATACCTCTTCCAAACACGTTTTGAAGGATCCCCGACTTTTAGAAATCACTTTAGACTTAATTTTTAGAGAGAGGAAGAGGAGAAGAACGAGCAAGCTTTACTTTTACGTTGTTGAGGTTTTTCATATGAATTCTTAGTTTTCTTTTCGTTTCTTAGTTTCTTTTCATTAGCTTGATTACTTTAAACGTTTTAAACTTCGTTTTAGTTAATTAAATTTCAGTTCTTAGAATTATTTTATTTTAAAACCCTAGTTAATGTTTCTTATTTTCTTCGTTCAATTCATTATGTTTTTGTTCGTTGTTTCTTCTATTGCTTTTATTTTTGTTATAACCATGTCCGGCTAAAACCCTTGCATGCTTGGGTTAGGATGAACTCGTAGAAGTAGGATGTGGGTACGTAATTAGAGTAATTCGTGATGTTAGTTTTAATTCTCTTAATTAATGAATTCATATAATTAATCTGAACTTTACCTTTGAATTTAGTACGAAAGTGTTAGAGAGAGGACGACCGCATCACTCAATAACAATTAGTAGTCTTAACGAGAGGGTTTAGGAAAGGTTAATTCATCTACCTGTTTAGCGAAGGAGGACGACCGCATCACCTTAGTTAAATTAGGGTCTCATTAATTAAGCACAATTCATTAACTTGTTAGTGGATTAGTGAAGTCGATTGCTAGGATAAAGTATTAGGGTAAGAAATCTTGAGCTTTCATTCTACGATCTTTTACTTAGGTTAATTCTTGTTTGTCACGATTACTTTGATTATGTACCTACTCCGTTAGTATACGTAGGGATTCCTATCCTGAGCATCACCATCTCATACTTGCATATACACCTTAGATACTTAGTTTAATTTTCCTTTTGCATTCGTAGGATAATTTAGTTAGCTTAATTAATCTTTCCAAAAATCCAAAAACAACACACTCATATTAACTACGACGCGTAGATCTTCAGGGATCTATTCGCATATACACTATCCCGTGGGTTCGATAATACTTGGTCCCTATACTTGCCCATACTACTGTGAACCCGTCCTCTTGCGGGGTAGCTACTAGTAGAAGCTAGTGTAGTTTGCTTCAAGTCATTAATCCTCAACACATTCCTCAGAACGCAGATCAAAATATGGCTATTCGAGGGAGGTTTACAGCGCAGCCACAACGGTACTATGATGGAGTAGCATTGCCTCCTGCTGAGGAAAATAACTTCTCGATTTCTCCGGGAATTTTAAAGCTGCTTACAGAGAACCAGTTCAAGGGGGGTGATCGGGAAGGAGAATCTTCATACACATCTGAGGAGTTTTCTAATGATAGCCTCCACTTTCAATTACAATGGCATGTCTGAAGATGCCAAGAGGCTTAGGTTGTTCCCATTCTCATTGACGGGAGTAGCTAAAGAGTGGTACGATAATACGCTTCCACGGGGTATTACCACTTGGGCCGAGCTCGAGCGTCTGTTCCTCGAGCGATTCTACCCTCCATCCAGAACGATTAAAGCAAGGATTGAGATCTCTTCCTTTCACCAGAAGTCAGGAGAGGATTTACGCCAAGAGTGTGAGAGATACTCAAATATGTTGATTGAGTGCCCGCAGCACGGGTACAATGAGGGAGATATCATGGCGTTCTTCTCACTACAAAAAAATAAATTTTTTGTAACGAATTTATTTGTAACCAATGTTTAAATGGTTACAAAAAGATGACTTATTGTAACGAAAATAAATTTTCGTTATAAAAAGATGACTTATTGTAACGAAAATAAATTTTCGTTACAAAAAGATGGTTTATTGTAACGAAATAAATTTTCGTTATAAAAAGATGACTTATTGTAACAAAAATAAATTTTCGTTACAAAAAGATGACTTATTGTAACAAAAACAAATTTTCGTTACAAAAAGATGACTTATTGTAACAAAAATAAATTTTCGTTACAAAAAGTCATATTTTAAATAATATTAGGTAATTGTCGTTATAAATAGTAAATATGATATATTGTAACCAATATCTAAAATAATTTAATAAAAGTTATATCATTAACATCAAACATAATATTAATTACGAATGAGTAAAATTCCGAACTAGAAAAAATCAATCGAACCAAAATAAAAGAAAAACTATGGTTTGATTAATTTATTGAGTTCATAATGTATATTAAAGATGGTTGATCTTATCCTAGGTCAATGGTCATAGTGATAATTATCACAGTGCCTAATTAAACGACTTTGAGTATGTATAGAGTGACATTGGTTCATACACGAATCATTGAAGGGTATTAATTGTTTTCACTAAAGACTATTAGTTGTTTTTTCTGAAGGGTATAAGTTGTTTTCACTTAAAATAACTAATATTCTTTAGTGAAAATAACCAATATCCTTCAATAATTCATATATGAACCAGTTTCACTCTATGAACAAAGTATGGGGTGAAAATAGTTCATACGTACAGTATTAGTTGTTTTTACTAAAAAATTAATTATTTTCATTGAAGGGTATTAGTTATTTTCATTGAAGAGTATTAGTTACTTTCACTGAAGAGTATTAGTTGTTCAGTAAAAACAAACTAATTAAGACTCTTCTGTGAAAATAACTAATATACTTTAGTGAAAACAACTAATACCCCTTTAATAAAAACAAGTAATTCCCTTCAATAATTCATGTATGAACCAATTTCACTCTATATATACTCTAATTTTGTCTATTCAATTGTTTATTTTATTTAATTATTGTTACAATTTTCTATATTTTAAGAATATAATTATCATAATCTTGCATCTTATTTATTTTATTTGTCATACAACTAATCCACTATACCATCAACGAGTTAGATTTGAGGTTTATAAATTATATATATGACAAATTATATCATCAAAATGATTCTTACATAAATCATCGAAGGGTATCAGTTATTTTCATTAAAGAGCATAAGTAGTTTTCACTAAAGAATATTAATTGTTTAATAAAATGGACTAAGACTCTTCAGTGAAAACAACTAATATTCTTCAATGAAAATAAAAAATACTCTTTAGTGAATATAACTAATACCCTTTAATGATCTGTATGAACTAATTTCACTTTATACATACTCTATATACATTTTTTTACACTAATTTTTTTTTTGACAGCTTTTTTACACTAGTTATTACTCCCTCCATCCAGGGGAATTTGCACCCCTGAATTTTCATGTGGATTAATAAAAGTGGTAAGGTACTGACATATAAGTAAATATGTGTATATTTGTGTGAGTGTATACGCAATTTAATATTTTCGTTTTAGGTAGTTTGCAAATTAATGTAGAACGTCCAAATAAAAGAGTGTGGAAATTTTTTTTGAGACGGAGAAATTATTATTATTATTATTATAAAAAATATGGGAATGAAATTTTAGAAAGGTGGGGGAATACGAAGGAATACTAATTCTTAAATGTTGGAGATGATTTCTTGTAAAAAAATAAAAATTGGAGTTGATTTCAAATAAAAAAATTTAATACCCTTCTCGCTAACTCACAGAACCCTAAATTCATAATTTCCATATGCTAATTTCATCACACCTCTGATTTCATAGTCTTTCCCTGAATTTCTAACCATGAACAACGCCTCTCTCTCGCACACCCGTCTTTTGTGGTCGCACCGCTCACCTCTTTTTCTCACAAACTTAGTCGCAGGCGCTGCTTCCTCGTTGCCGTCGAGATACCGATGACAGTCGTTCACTTGAGTTTGTCTCAATCCTCGTTTAGGTCTCTCCTCTCAGGTATCTAATTCGTTAAATTTTGGATAATGTTATTGCCTAAGTTTATGTCATTTTCTTGAATTTCTGCGATTTATGCATTTATATCTCCATCTTTGAATTATAAGCATTAGTAATTAAAAACTTAATTGACGTTGGTGATTTCCCATTGAGAGCAAGGTATACATTTCAATATATGTATCTACAATCTTGGGGAGTATACCCCAAGTCTAATATGGAATCTGGATTTTTTAGATTTAAGAAAATATGGAATAATACCTCAATTCATATTGTTTACTAATGAAATCCACACTGTAGTTGACTAGTTGGTGCAAGTTTTAAAATTTTATGTGTTGGATCTTTCTTTTATAATTTTGATCCGCCAAAGAGAATTATATTACTCAAGGGTATAAGGAATTATCTTTATACAGAAAATAGATACATTGAACATAGTAAATATTGTTGTTTAAGAAGGCTGCAATATACTCGTACGTAGGCCTAGTGAAATTGGGTGAAAAGAGCATCACTTGTAAAGGGATGATGATCCCTATAGATTCTTTTTGCGAGGAAGTATAGATTCATGTTTCTATGATGCCAGTAGGATAGCTTAGTTCATGTGATTATAATATTATTGTCTTTTCCACTATCTGCTAATGGAGTCCTCTCTAGATTTTATTTAGAGGTTTAGTGTTACTATGCTTAATGATATGTTGGAGAGTGTGGTTGCTAGGGGCAGAGGAGAGAATTATTGATTTTAATCTTCAGTAAAAAAAAAATCGATGCTTTATAGGGGTTCGACGAAATGTCTCTTAAGAAAGTGAATGAATATAAATTACAACTTTGCAATTGTATCTCATTTTAAAAAGTGACAAGTTCAATTGGAAAATGATAATATTTTCTCCTAAATGTGACTATCACTTTCACTAAACCATCATCACTTTTTATTTGAATCATTAACACTTTTCAAATATTTTTCTTTTCTTATTAATTCTCTACAAGAATACATAAAGCTTAACGAGGAGCAGCGCCAAAAGTCAAGATGAAGAGATATCGAAGCAATATGCTGAGATAGACAACCTGAAAGAAATAAATGGAATAGAGCAAATGTTGTTGGACTTGCGCACTGAAAAATTATTATGGACTAAAACCAACTCCGAGACGTCGTCAGGTTCTTGTCATTACTCTTTCTTACTCTTTTTGTTTTTTGCATTTTTCTCTTTAGATGTCTTATTAGCTAGTATTTTTTGTGTCTTAACTTATGTTGGTAAGCAATTGTAATTATTTATTTGATTACAAATAGTTTTTCATGAATTTTGCTTGATAATTGCAAATGCGTTTCATGCTTGCAATTTTTAACTTTAAATTCATATTTTCAAGGCACTCATCTTTTTTTTTTATCACAATCAATTGATGCATCTCACTTGTGATCTTTAGTTTAATTGAAGTGTCAACGTTTGCTAATAACTTTAATGTGCTATATATTGCTCGCGTAATTGCATTTGAATAATAATATATATTGATATCCTATATCATAATTGCGTTATTCAATTCCTAAGTTGAATATCATGCTTTATCTATGTAGTAAATTTATATTTGTGCATTATAAATTGTTAATGTTATAGTATCTTATTATTCTGTATTTTTTTATAGGACAATGAAGACTTCAAGTTCAACTCAAGACTTTTGATTGATTTTTTTTTTTAAATTCATGTTATTATGCACATTGAAGTGTTTAAACAAATTGATAGTTTTTCTTACGAGTATGTTGATATTGTTGACTTAAATGTATGAGAATTATTATTTTCTTAAAATAAAATTATCGCATTATGACTATTTATATTTAAGGTCTAATTCTCATATTACTATTTACATTATGGTTCTTTGTTATTGTAAACGAAATGAGATATTAAATGTAACGAATATTAGTAACAAACTAAATATATAAACACCAAATATATGACTTTATATAACAGTTTATTCGTAACGAAATTACTTTCTAGTAACGAAACTTTTGCTATCACTACTAAAAAAAATTTATAACGAAAAAGCTTTCGTTACAAATGTATTGGTAACGAAATTGATTTATTTTTCGTTACAAAAACTATTTGCGATAAACTTTAAATTACCAACTTTAGTAACGAATGTTTCGTTACAAAAAGTTTTTGTAACCATAATTGGATTTTTTGTAACCAATTTTTTCGTTACAAAAAATGCATTTTCTTGTAGTGTCTATAGTGGTGCCAACAAGGCTGGGCAAGACCATCTAGACGTCTGTGCTAGTGGATCATTCCTGAATCAAGGAATAGTGAGATGTAGAGAGATCGTGGACAACATTGTCACGAATGCCGGGGCTTGGAATGTGGACGCAGATTTCCAAAGAGTTCATCAGGTTGAGGAAGGTGAAGGAACGAGAAGGCTGTTGATGACCATGATGGAAAAGATTAACAACCTTGAGTTGGGGAAGAATATGGTTGGAGGGAATGCAGCAGAGAATGAGCAAGAGGACAAGCCCACAATTCAGTAAGAAGTAGCCAACTATATGGGAGGTCCTTATTACAATCAGAATGGGTATCCACAAGGTGGAAATTTTCAAGGAAGGCTTCTTATGGCCAACCATTTGTACCTCCAGGTCCACAGTCACCTCAAAATCAATGGAGGAACACACAAGGGTACCAAGGAGGCCAGCAACTTCCTCAGAACCAATGGAGGAAGAATGAGAATTTTTCATATGCTAACCCGAAGGCGGGTATTACAGTTCCTCCAGGTGTTGATCCAGGTTCGAAACCTCCTGGTGGAGAAGGCGGTTCCTCAACTGATGAGATGTTGAGAGTTATCCTTCAGAAGGTGGAGGAAGGAAGCAAACGTTTATCCTCTTTGGAGTACGATGTGAAGGATCTGCATAAGAAAGTTGATCAGCGTGATCAAGACCTCCAGAAGAGAGATGTAGAGCTGAATCGGATTCAGCAAGAGAACAACCGAAGGTTCACTTCTATAGAGTTCCAGATGAGCCAGATTGCAAAGTCATTGAATAGAGAGCCTGGCAAATACCCTTCAATGCTTGAGGGTAATCCTAAAGAGCATTGTAAGGCTATCCAGCTTAGAAGTGAGACCAATTATGAAGGTCCTCAGATGCCTGCTGATTCTGAGACGCCCCAAGATAGAGATGAAATTGAAGAGATGAGAGTTGAGAAGAAGGTTGAGGATGAAAGCACTCAAGCGAGCAAAGAGCTTGAAGAGGAAGGCGTTGAGAAGGTTGAGAGAGTTCCTAAGTGGAAGTAGGCAAAGGAAGCAAGGGAGAAAGTGAAAGAGACCGAGAGAGATGAATGGGGGGTACCCAAATCTGTGATAACCGTCCCATATCCACAACGCTTCATGAAAAAGAAGCTTGATGAGAAATTCGCTAAATTCCTTGATGTGTTTAAACAATTGCATATTAATATCCCTTTTTATGATGCTTTGGAAAAGATGCCCAACTATGCAAAGTTTCTAAAGGACTTAATTGCGAAAAGACGGCGAGTGGACGAGCCGAAGTTGGTGCAGTTGAACCACGAGGTGAGTGCATTAGTGCACAAGGCACTTCCTCCAAAGCTGAAGGATCCCGAGAGCTTTACCATCTTATGTGACATTGGGAACGGGATCAAGAAGGGAGCACTGTGCGACCTCGGAGCGAGCATAAATTTGATGCCTCTTTCGTTGTTCAAGAAGTTGGAAGGTAGAGAACTTCAGCCCACAATGATGACGCTTCAACTAGCCGACCAGTCTATTACTCGACCTCAAGGTGTGGTTGAAGACGTCCTCGTGAGAGTTGGATATCATATTTTTCCAGCCGACTTTGTAGTGCTAGAGATGGAGGAAGATGAGCATGTTCCATTGATCTTGGGAAGACCGTTCTTGGCGACGGCGGGGATGGTGCTAGACGTGGCAAATAGGAAGATTACGTTGAAGGTTGATGATCAAGAAGTGAAGATTTCCCTATATGAAGCCATGAAGCACCCGAAGGAGGATGAGAGTTTGTATTGCATGGATGCAATTGATCCTCATGTTGAAGACACACCTCCTATCTCTAATCTTTCTCATGTTCATGATTTTGATAATCCTTCACTTGATAATTTAACCCATGAGCAATATGATCTTGATTCTTTTGATAGGGATAAAGGGAAGAAGTCGAAGGAGTAAGAGGTGAAAAAGATAGACGTGGTCCAGTTGGAAGGGAAAGGAGGAGATAAGAAGAAAAAGTCCAAATTCAAGAAACTGTTTGGTAAGACCCCTCCGGATAAAGGTGAGAAGGAGTTGAGACCCATAACACTTGGGGATGAGAAGGAAGCAAAAGAGTTCATGATGGAAGGGCATCAAGAAAAGACATGCAAGCACCACTCTTATGAGAGTAAGGGAGGTAAATTTGAGTATGATGTCCCATAAGCTCCTTTGAGCTCGGTCAGGCATGAGGACCTTAAAAATAGCGCTGAATGGGAGGCAACCCATTTGTATTTGCTTTTGAGTGTTTTTAGGTATTTGAGTTTTATGTTATTAGGGTGTTGTTGAATCGTAAGTTTAACCTCGTACTTGAGAGTAATTTTGTAGGCTTGTCTCGATGGAGCTATCCAAAAGGGAGGAACTCAAGCAAGGGAGTGTGCAACGTTGTTGAGAGAAACTGAATTGTTTGGTTGAGGTAACCCACAACCCCAAACTTAGACCTCTTCGCAAGGTTGAAGTTTGGGGGGTGGAGTTTTTTATGTTTCTTGTTACATTGCACCGAAGCACCCGTATCTTTGAGTGTGTTTGGTTATTTGGTGTCTTGAGCTGCTCCTTGGGGTAATTTTGATCTGATTCGTTATTGCATATTTCATGCCTATCAATCATCTTATGCTTGTTGATTGTTGTCTTTGAGTATGATTTGATGAGTAGAGTTGAGTTGTGAGAGTGAGTTAGGAATTTTATTGTGTGAGTGGTTGAGCTAGAGTGGATTTGAGAAAGAACCAGTATGCTTGCAAATTTTTCTTTTGAGTACTTGTGTGATGAGAGTGAGAATTCACTAGGACTAGCATGGATGTGAAAGCTGTGAGATTTGAGCCTTATGAGATTTTGATACATGATTTGATCTCTTCGTTTGTGAGTGGATCGTCACCTTAGAGGATGCTAGAACTTGTGTGTGCTCTTGCTTCTTGATTGTGTCTAGTTTGATATGCCGAATAGGATCTTAGGCCATCTTTGATTTGTTTGAGTCACTTAGCCAAAATTTTCCTTACCAATGACATTGACCCCTTGTTAGCCCCTTTGAGCTTTAAGCCTATTTTATTTGCTAGCACATATGAACACTATTCCAATTCCTAAGCCTTTTTGTCCCAATTTGAGTGGAGAATAGGAAAAGTGTGAATGTGAAGGGATTGAATTGAGTTGAAAAAGGAAAATGTTGTTTGTTGAGTGAATATGAGAAGAAGGTGTGATGAAGTTTTGAGTTGTGGGAAAAAGAAAAAAATGAGAATGAGCAAAAAAAAGAAAAAAATGAGCTCATGTGTTTGTGCGAAAAAGAGAAAAAAAATTGATTAAAAAAAAGTGAAAGGAGTTAGAAAGAAAAAAATTGAAGTGTTGAGAGTAGTGGAATTGAAAATGTGTTGATTGAAAAGATTTGAAGTATTCTGTTCCTAATCTCGAAGTACCGAAGTTTGATTTTTTATTTTCCATTCACTTGAGTCACTTACCATATTGTTATCCCACCTGTCCAAAGAGCCTACATTACAACCTTGAGAAAGTCTTTTTTGATTCGGCATTGATTTCTAGAGTATGGTTGGAGTTAAGAGTGCTTACAAGCCTATGGTTGCCAATATGTGTGATTGATGGTTTGAGTGAGCCCCTTTATCATTGATATACACTTCTGAGTGAGTGAAACACATCGTAGAGTGCACATCCATGTTTGATTTTGGTGATTCTCGTTGTTGTTGCATGAGTATGATGAGGGAAGAAGAGTGAGTATACTTGTGATTGATCTTTGAAGCTCGAATTCATTTGCTTGCAAGATTTGATTCGTTGACTCATTCCTAACAATTTCACTTGACTTATTATTTCGTTGCTTGAGGACAAACAACATGGTAAGTTTGGGGGGGTTGATTAGGCGTGAAATTGTCATGATTCGTCACTCAAAATGCCCTAATTCTGGCCGATTTTGTCGAGTATTTGGAGTCAATTGAGCATTATTTCTATACATTGATGAATTTGTCTCTTTGATGCTCGTAGGTGAATCGAGGGCGAAGAACGGAGTTCGTAGGACTTTGAATCGACTCAAACGGATGCCCGGATGAGAAGATATCGAAGGAATACGATTGATGTTAGTGTTGAAGAAGAAAAGTACTAATTGGAGCAATTTTGGGAGTCATTCGAGTGGACCACTCGAGCACTAGCACTCGAGCACGTTGCTCGAGCGCCCAAAACTTACAGAAAAATTCGAGCATTCGAGCAGCTCGAGCGTGTTGCTCAAGCACCCCAAAACTTGCAGAGGAATCCGAGCGCTCGACCAGCTCGAGCATTCGCAATGAAGCGAGCAACGTTGTAAAACGATCCCAAGCAAAGGAGCGAACAACTCGGAATGCAAAGGACCACGACATCCAACGAAGACGTACAAACGAGCAACCGGTCACCCTCGAGAGCATCTCAGTAGTGCCAAAGACCAAGTACAACATGAGGAATTCCAAGAGTCACTAGCTTAGATATGGTCCAAGTGTCTCAACACTTGGCACCCATCCAATGAACAATAGTGTAGATGTTGTACAAGTGTCCTAACACTTGGCAAAGATCCAATGGTTAAGCCACCAAGATGGTGACACATGACCTCTTTGTATGTCTATAAATACTCCCTTCATTTAAATGAAAAAAAGGGAGAACAATTCAATAATATAGCAAAACTCTTGCAAAATTATTCCTTAATCATTACTTAGCTAAATTCCATGAACATAGTTCTTGTTTGATGATCTTCATTGGGTAAAAACAGCCACTAATCATCTTGATTACGAAAGGTCATCAACAAGGTGGACTTAGAAGCAGGAGATCTGGGAGCAATGCTGCTCGCCTCCCCCACAGTTTTTGATCGCTTCGAGGCACGATCATCACCGCGAGTACCGCGAACATCGTCGCCCCGTGGCGCCTTCTTCTTCTCCCTATCCCGTTCCCTCTCCTTCTCCTTCCTCTCATCCCGCGGAGAGGAAGTAACTTTAACCCCCTGCTTACGGCGACCAGCTCCGGCGGCTGGGCGACCAGAGGGGTCATCCCCTGCTCGGAGGCGAATGGTGGCCAGAGGAGGGTCCATTTTCCTTCTCGAAGCTTCGGCCATCCGTTTGACTCGTCTGGCGAGGAGGTAGTATGATTCAGGCACAGACAGGATAGCAACGGTGACTCGTTGATCTAACAAGTACAAGGAGTTTAGGCGAGCAAGGAAAAATAGGCGAGCAACAAGAACAAGAATAAAGAAAATTACCTTCAGGGATGACAGCCTGAGCTTCAAGATGGTGGGGACTCGTAATCAAGCCAGCAAGCTTGCGGCAGTGAGCTGTTGAAAGATGATCCAAATCGCGACTAGCAGCGTCGCGAAGAGAAATGACGGCTAGAGTGAAGAGGTACTCGTCGCTGAGATCGGGATGCCCCCACTTCAAAATTCTCGGACCTGCAAAACAACAAAGAGGATTAAAATTAGTCCTACTTATGAATTAATAAGACAAAGTTAGCCCTATGTTTGATGATTCCAAAGCCTTCGGGTGACATGATGCGCGCCTGCCCGCCAGCGAACCCCTCAGTTGCTCGCCAATCACCACCAATGTAGAAGAATTGACAATGACAACCCTTGATTTTATTGGGAACACCTTCAATGAGTTTCACTCCGGTCTTCGCCTTAACATAATACCAGCCAGCACCGTCCTCTTGCTAAGCAGAAATAGTTAAGGCATAGTGAAGCTCCGCAGTTGTTATTTTATTCTTGTAGCCCTCAAGACCAAAAAGAGTCATGAAGGCTAGAAGACTACTCCAACCATTTGGAGTAATTTGAGTGATCGCCAGGTTCACGTCGGACAAGAAACGGCCAATGAGCGGATGAACGGGGAGCGGGAAACCCGTGTTTAGCATATCCAAGTTGATCGCCGTGCAACCAGGAGGGGGGCGATCAACAGTCTCTCCTTCCCTCGGCGCATACATGAATATATCATAGGGGATCTTGTATGTTGCACGGATGTTCGCCAGATCGCCCTCCACAAGTACACTAGCAATTTTGCTCGCTGCAAAGTCCCCGCCCTGGGTCTTCATAATTACCCTCGATAGGGGGACAAAAGTCTTTGAGTAGCGAGCAGAGTAGTCCGCCCACTCATCATCGCGAACAACACCTTCCGGGATCCGAGATTCTGGTGTAGTTTGAGGAATAGGAAAATTGATCTCCCTTAAAAACTCCCAAGTGAGAGTGGGACCTTGCTGCTCGTCAGCGGTGTCGGGTTGATCGCCCTCAAGGTCAATTGAACCCTCTATCTCCGCGGCCACTTCTGCATAATCTTCTCCAAGGTCAGAAGACGTTTCGGGATCGCGAGCAATCGGGTAGACCTCTTCTTGATCGCCTGAGCGATCAGCAGCATACATCTCGACTGAGCGAACAACGGAGCTCACATCTGAATCCGTACTTTCGTCCACCAATAACGTACGCGGGTTGTTCACCAATGTCTGGCGAACAGATCTGCGAGGAGGAGCCGTGTTCACGGGTCTTTTTTCCGGGTTTCGCCCGGGTTCGGATCGAGAACTTGAAGAGGGAGAATCCATTCAAAATAATAATGGAGAAGTTTGGCTAATTTTGGGAAAGTTTTATAGTGGCACCGACGACAGAGTCATGGCGGCGACGATATCACAGGTAGGCACGGCGGCGGTTCACGGCCGGAGTAACAGTAATGGTCCAAGAAAATATAAAAAAGAGAGAAATTCACGAAATTGGAGGATAACAAGGAAAACGTAAGATGGATTACCTTTGAAAAACTAAAATCTAGAATAAACACAGAGGAGTCTGGACGCAAGAATCGCAAAGGAAAAGCTTCCAAATGTTTGTCAATGGCGGAAGGCAAAAGAATCGAAAGAAGAAGGAAAAAATGGAAACTGCCGCCTATTTATAGAAATAGAAATGGGTTGAAAACGCAATTTCCTAAAAATGCTATAGGCCCCTATATGCAAATAGGGAAACGCGCGTGACTGACGCGACGCCTCGCATCCTGTGCCTCGGGAACCCAACCGTCGCGACACGAAAGGGCATTCGCTGCTGGTCGCGCGCATGAATTCCTATACTCGTTTGTTCGCCCAAACAGGGACCAACTGCCTGGATGCTCGCCCGTATAAACAACCATATTCCATTTTTGCTCGCCCACTTTTCGAAGATGAAATCGTAGCTTGGTCTCAGTTGATCAATCCATATCCAACATGAGGCCAAGCTAGGGGGCAATTGTTGAGGGGCGAACAATTAAGTGATTAATAAGCAAAAAAGAAATCATTAAACTCGGTAACAGGATAAAAAATGGAAAGAGCTAGCAACTCCGTTGGGCGAGCAGCTTAGCAAGAAGCTCTAATATGGCAAGCCGGACTGGGCGAACAGCTTTGCAAAGTTCAGGACAAATACAACTTAGCGAACAGCTGTGCAAGCGGCTCAAACCAAGAGCAATTTAGGCGAACAGCTTCATAATGAAACGAGCAACATTGTAAACGATCCCAAGCAAGAAGCGAACAACTCGGGATGCAAAGGACCACGACATCCAACGAAGATGTACAAGCGAGTAACCGGTCACCATCGAGTGCATCTAAGTAGTGCCAAAGACCAAGTACAACATTGGGAACTCCAAGAGTCACTAGCTTAGATATGGTCCAAGTGTCCTAACACTTGACACCCATCCAATGAGCAATAGTTTAGATGTTGTACAAGTGTCCTAACACTTGACAAAGATCCAATGGTTAAACCACCAAGATGGTGACACATGGCCTCTTTGTATGTCTATAAATACCCCCTTCATTTGCATGAAAAAGGGGGGAACAATTCAATAAAATAGCAAAACTCTTGCAGAATTATTCCTTAAGCATTACTTAGCCAAATTCCATGAACATAATTCTTGTTTGATGATCTTCATTGGGAAAAAACAACCACTAATCATCTTGATTACGAAAAAGTCACCAACACGTGTGAACCAAAAAATAATACTCCATGTTGTGTAAAATAAATAATATTGTGATTGTAAATTTTATAAATGATTTTTTATTTTTAAAATGTAAAAATAATTGTAGAACGAAAAAAAAAAATACTGAGGAAGTTTATTATGCAAAGGAGGGAACTAATTTGAAAGCCAACGACTCATATGCACCTGGTACAAGGTGCACTCACTCAATAATTGAGTCTCTTTATACTAAAAAGTGTGGGCTGATTATGCTAAAAAGTGTAGGTTGATTATATTGAAAATCAATAACACTGAAATTTTTTCCGTATAATCAATCCACAATTTTCAGTATAAACAACCCCAACTGTTGAGTGAGTGCACCATGCAACAGGTGCACAATCGACTTACTCAATTCTAAAAGAATGTCTCATGTGCATCACGTGCACCTTATATTTCAAGTGTCTTTTTGAAAAATTATCACTACAATTACTAAAAATTTCCATTGTTATTATTAAAATATTGCCCCTTATTAAATGTACTTTTTAGCAATAGTAGAATAACTTTTCAAGTATAATAGAAATTACGAGACTATGCCCAAAAAAGGGCAAGGTGCGTATTAGATTAGGGTAAATTGCGTCAAACCCCCTTGTACTTTGGAAAATCGGCATGAAATCCCCCTATGCTTTAAAAATTGCGCCAAATCCCCTTGTGGTTTTATAAATATAGCACAAGATCCCTTTTTTATTTTTTAAAACATTAATAGCGTTAATTTTTGACCCGTATGAGCTATTATATACTTCTGAATTGTTGACGTTATTTCACAAAACACCTAAACGCAAACTAGGGTTTATCTTCAAGTAAAAAATTTAAAAGTTATACAATTTTTTTTTAAAAAAAAACATGTGAATTTCTTGAAAAAACTTGCTTATGTGAACATACAAAGACTTGACCAAAAAGAAATTTGTTGTTACTGATTTTCTTTAGAACGAGAAGTGTTTAGGGTAGGTTCCAATTTCTTTTATTTTTAATTTGTACTTTTCTTAATATTTCTAACTACAAATTATTTACTAAATGCTATATTAATATATAAGATTTTTAAAAAGTATTTTCACTTCTCGTCTATTTATAATATTCTATAGACAATAATTATTAAATAAATTA
This sequence comes from Ballota nigra, assembly GCA_947034835.1. NCBI lineage: Eukaryota > Viridiplantae > Streptophyta > Magnoliopsida > Lamiales > Lamiaceae > Ballota > Ballota nigra. The sequence goes on along the minus strand of OX344721.1, from coordinate 15,118,541 downwards.
ACTATATAAAAGCATAAGATTATAAAAAATAAAAAATTAACTTAACAAAATCCATAATAGAAGGAGCATTTAATTTAGTTAATGGAGGGATAATTGTGTCAAACTGTCAATATATTAAAAAATAAAAAAATCATTAAAATTCGCATGAAGTGTGCGTGAATTGCAAACTACTGTTAATTTTAACAGAGTTGGGGACTTAATGCTATATCTATAAACCACAGTGGAATTTCATGCTATATTTATAAACCACAGAAGGGTTTCATACTATATTTATAAAACCATAAGGGGATTTGACGCAATTTTTAAAGCACATGGGGGTTTCATGCCGATATTTCAAACCACAAGGGAGTTTGACGCAATTTACCCTATTCGATTGTGCCAATCATTTTCGCTACACCCGCCCGTACGAGATCACGCCTCCCCCCAAAGCAAAAACCCCACGTCCATTTCTGCACAATTCACAGTATTTCTCCCTTTCTTCCTCCTCCGAACAGAGCCCTTCAACTTTTGTCTTCGGCGGCTCTGCTTCTGCAATCACTCTCCCGAAGCTATTGTTGTGAAATTGATTGAACTGTGATCTCTTCTACCAGCTATTTGTTCTCTGTTAAAAAATCGGATTAAAAGAAAACAATGGCGTCGGGCGGCGGCGAAGCGTCGACGTGGCAGCCGCAGGAGGATGGTCTACGGGAGATCTGTGGACTTCTGGAGCAGCAGATGGCTCCCACCGCCGATGACAAGTCGGTGATTTGGCAGAGGCTTCAGCACTACTCTCAGTTCCCCGATTTCAACAATTACCTTGCCTTTATTTTCGCGCGGGCGGAGGTACGCTTTTGATTATAAACCCTGGATGTGAGCTTATATGTGAAATTTGGTGGTCGATTTTGCTGGTGATTAGTTGAGTTTATTGATCACTGCTTTTAATCCTATTATGTTGTATTAAATTTTTGGTATCTGGAGAAGAGTTATACTCTTGGAAGTAAATGGATGTTAGGGTTTAAGAGGAGTCATTTACTTTTTGGACAATGTAAGTTAATTTCGACTATCCAATTAACTATTTCATTGGGAGACTATGTATCTTATAAGGACTTAATAGTTCCTTATAATTTTCTTGAGTATCATAAACATAATCAAATTAACTTAATGGGTGCGTATGGAGTGGTTTGGGGAATGAGGAATGGGTAATGAGAATGGAATGGAAGTTGTTATTCGCCGATTCCTCTAATGTAACTTTGATTTTCCACTTTTGGGCATTGAGCCATACCCTTCCCAAATGGGAGTGTGAAACCCATTTCTCACCTCATTCATGTACATTCTCTTAAAACTATAGTAACCACATACCCGCTTATTCTTGTTTTCAAAACGTTCTGCCCTTTGTACTCTAGTGAGTTGTACCATTACATTAGAGGAAATTTCCCCCGTTGAACTGGCAATAAAGATGAAAAAAATGTCATTCGAAAGTTTTACTACTTAACTGGTTACGTGGCTTAAAATTCATCACAATAGCTGGAGAGGTATGGTGCAAGTTTGTTGACTTTCTTTTATCATTCAGAAACATGATCTGGCTTATAAAAATTTAACTCAACTGAATGAAGTGTGGTTGACAAGTTCTTGTCAGCGAATACTGAAATTTACAATTTGATGCCAACAAGCTTTACGGTGGGCTTTCTCTTATTTTAGCGTATACTGTCTATGACAGGGGAAGTCCGTTGAAGTTAGACAAGCAGCAGGTCTGTTTCTGAAAAATAACCTTAGAAGTGCATTTGGAACCATGCCTCTGTCGAATCAACAATACATAAAATCGGAGCTGTTACCTTGTATGGGATCAGCAGACAAGCAAATCAGGTCCACAGCTGGGACCATCATAAGTACCTTTGTTCAGATTGGTGGTGTAGCAGGATGGCCTGAATTGCTACATTCACTTGTGAAGTGCCTTGATAGTAATGATTTCAATCACATGGAAGGTGCCATGGATGCATTGTCTAAGGTATAAATTTCATGCCTTTATGGGATGTAAAAGAATCTCATATGGAAGCGCCTTCACATTTTGATTAATTGTGCTCATCAGGTGCATGTTTGTAATGCTTCTCTAATTTGATTACTTTTGCAACTAATAGTGTGGAGCATTTATAGCAGTCTGTAAAAACAGCCTAGGTGGTACTCAGCGATAGTGCTCTTGCCTCTTGGCCTAATCAAACTTTCTAGGTGCCACCCTGCATAGGCTGCATTAGGCGCTACCTGAATCTTTTCATATGTTTATTTCATTTTGTTGGACTGGATCTGGATCTGAATCTGTTATCTATTGATTATGAGATAAATTTCATTGCTAGCATTGCATAATTAGTTGGGTACATACTTCAAACTTGCTGGCAAATTGTTACAAGTAAAAAAATGAAAATAAGAATTAAAGTTAAAAATTAAAATGCGAAAAGTCTAATAAGGTCTTTACAATGATTTGATTTACAGTACATTAAGAGCTAAAGTTAGTACAAGATAATGTTAACGTCTTGAAAAGAGTCTTTACGTGAGTTTAGATCTCCTGTTTGTCTCGAATCAAATGGATCAACCTATAAAACATGTTGGAATATCAGAGCCAAAATGTCATAAATACATAAATAACTTAAACGCAAAAAAAAAAAAAAAAAAAAAAAAAGAAAAAGACAAAAAAAGGAACTCTGCCTATTCTCCAGTCAGAAGCTCAACATCTACCAACTTCTCAATACTGAGATATAGTCCTTTAAACATAGAGCTGTATATCTCTTTTACAAGTAAGTCGACTTTATGCTTCTACGGAGATCTTAAAAGAGATATTGCTCATGAATATATGGTTTTTACTATTTTTATGTGAAGTTGAATTCTGATTATTATATTGAGATGCCTATGTATCATAAATCATAATGGCCTCTTTGATCATAGATATGTGAAGATGCGCCCCAAGTTCTTGATTCTGATATCCCTGGATTATCGGAAAGGCCAATTAATGCTTTTCTTCCGAGATTTCTCCAGGTTCTGCGACAATTTCATCTCTCTCTCTCTCTCTCTCTCTCTCTCTCATCCCACTAAAGAAAACGAGAAAAAAATCCGCCGCCTCTACCTTTCACCAAAAAGAAAGAGAAATATATTTAATATTGTGTATCTCTTTTGTCCTTATGCAAACAGCTTTTCCAGTCACCACATAGTACACTACGAAAGCTTTCCTTGGGCTCGGTGAATCAGTACATTATGCTAATGCCTAGGGTGCGTAAGCTCAATTAGCGTTATAACTATTAATTTTCAGTCTCCACTTGGGCTTTTTTTTCATGGAGGACTGATCCATTGTGATATATTGACAATTTTGTAGGTTCTTTCTTTGTCCATGGATAAATACTTGCAAGGTTTGTTTATTCTTGCCAATGACCCTACTCCTGAGGTTCGGAAGTTGGTAAGCAATATTTCAGTTCTTTTGATTTGGTAAAAATGCAAAAGTTATTGCCTTTTCTTCTCCGGCTTAAGTCAGGCTTCCTTTTCTTGTGTTATTTTAGATAATTATTAATTAACTATGCTTATAAGCATAAGTGCATCACTTGAAGAATTTAACTTGACAAACCATTAACCTATTTGGCTGTACAAATTTGGTGCTCAGTTCAGCTGTTGTCTTCTGAAGGGTTATTATATGCCAAACTTAGAATTTGAAACTATAAACTTCAGTTAGTTTGCAAAATGAAACATGAAGTTTTTCACTGGAGGACGGATGTACAGAAATGAGTGATGATATCATGTTTAGTTTTGTTTGAAGTTTTGTCCATTAAAAAAAAAGAGCCCATATTATTTTTTTGCTCCTGTTCTTATTTTGAGCATATTGCCTGTGAGGTAGCTTAATTTAGTTTGTTACTGTATTCAGCATTTGTTTCTTTATATGGTTTGAGGTTGTGCTTTGTACAAATTTGTAAAATTTGGCACCTTTACTGGAACATTGTCTAATTTATCCTTTGTCATCAGCTATTGTTTTAAGTCTCATGTATATGTCTGGAACTTCCTTATGTTCCATATTGATATTTCATTTTTGCAAATCTAGTACTATAATTTATGTCTAGTTTTGATTTCAAATATTATGCATTTGCACTAAATATGTCCTCATCTTTACTTTCTTCCACCACCCCCCCTCCCTCCCTAGTTGTCCCTCTGTCTTTCATCATGAATCATATTTCTATTAACAAATTATGTATTCCAAGCTTCTGAGGGCTCCTATAATTTCTAATCCTCATGGGAAACTGTATATTGGTTACTGCTACTTATTTTTGCTGTTACGCTGAACAGGTATGCGGGGCATTTGTTGAGCTAATTGAAGTATGTTGTGCTGTCTTGGAGGTATAGAACTTCTTGTCACCCTCAGTTCTTCAAATATGTTGTGTACTGTATGGGTTAGAAGGCAGCACCACCCATCTTTTTAGATGATTACTCTATGGTTGATTCTGGTCTAGTATTGCTACAATTGCTTAATATTTAAAAGTTTTCTGCTACTGTAACTAATATCATTTCTGTGTAATATTGCAGCCACATCTAAGGAACGTTATAGAGTATATTTTGCTAGTCAACAAGGATCCTGATGAAGAGGTGGCTCTAGAAGCCTGTGAATTCTGGTAAGTTTACTGTTCCCCGGACCACTGCATTTTTGGAGTTTCTATTAAATAATTATGTTTCAAGATTGGTCAAATCTTCTGTTATTTTTATTTTATTCTATTGTTCTCTCTCTCTCATCTCTCTCCTGGCTGAGTTCTTTATGGTGAAGGTGACGTATATGATATTTCAATTTTGAGATTTTGCTGTGTTCTGTTAATTAGTACGAGGTTCCATATTTCTGTATATAGCTTTTTGAATCCATTAACCAATTAACTAAGCTCAATAATTTTTTTTTTTTTTTTTTTTGTGGGGGATGTTTCTTGAGTTCCTTGAGGATATATATTTTCTACATTGGGATTACTTTCAATGCATTTTGAGATTAGGTTGCATTGAGTTTTGTGTTTATATATACATACACATGCAGAAGTTCTGAATTATTAATGCATAGTTTTAGGTTGAGAATGAATGTACTAAACTTCTTCAATTCACAACATGATCTACATCCCCTCCTTTTATTGAATGAGGATAAATAAGGGTAACCTAGGTTTAATAGAACTGTTAAATGCTCCAGATTAATTTACACTGAGCAGGTAAGGTTAGATTTTGAAATAGTTCAGTTAAGCATTTTGGTTTTATTGTGTCACTATGGCAAACCAATCATTATGCAATGTTTTATATGATATGCCCTATTGAATGAATCCCTTCAGTTATATTGTAAATATTATTAACTGTCATGCAAATTGAAGAGGTTTTTTTTTTTCAGCTTCTCGGTTCTTTTCCAATGAATTTGTTGTTCTAATTTTTTTACTAGTTTGAAATGGTGTTTATTAATTTTTGTCAGATCTGTTTTAGCTCTTTGAATCATGGCATCCTCTTCTTGTACTTAAGTAGCTCACATGTCTTTGGCAGGTCTGCTTATTGCGAAGCTGAATTGCCACCTGAAAACTTGAGAGAGTTTTTACCGCGTCTTATACCAGTATGCTTCATGACGCAAGCAAAGCTCTCATTCATTTTATAATCGTACACTAACTGATATTTCTTTTATCTAATTATGCTATACAATTTTCTGTAGATTTTGCTCTCAAACATGGCGTATGCTGATGATGATGAGTCTATTGCGGAAGCCGAGGTTATTAACTGTTTTATTCTCTGAATTCATCTTAATTCGACCATTTTGTATAAATAATTTACTTGTTTCTCATTCACCATCTCTTTGCAGGAGGATGGATCTCTTCCAGATCGAGATCAGGTTCAGTTGCAATTCTTGATATTATCTACATAAACTACGTTGATTTGTGATGTATTCCTCATGTTAGTTTTTCATGCAGGATCTGAAACCTCGTTTTCATGCATCACGGTTTCATGGATCAGAGGATGTAGAAGATGAGGTATGTATTCTACCTTCATCATAGTTTTCAGCCTGCATGGGGAGATGAGCGAATGACCTCGAACTTGTAGTCACTGTGCGATATAAATAGATTTCTAATCCCTCTCTTTGTTGAGGGACTTCTCACCCCCCATTTTTTATTATTAATAAAGTTCTGTTTCTTTTCAAAAAAAAAAAAAAAAAGATTTCTAGTCCCTTGCATTAACATCACTTTTGGAATCAGTATTTCTTTTCAAGCATTTAGTACAATATTTTTGATGTGGCTAATTTTGTAATTGTAGGAGGACGACATTGTAAATGTCTGGAATTTACGTAAATGCAGTGCTGCTGCTCTGGATTTTCTCTCCAATATGTTTGGAGATGAGATTTTACCCACTTTGATGCCTATAGTGCAGGTGGGTTTTTTGTTTTTTGCACTTGTTTTTTTCCCTTTCAAGCTTTGCCACTGAATATGTTTCTTTTCACACTGGGTTAAATTTTTGCTATGTTGAAGAGTGTTATACAAATCGTGGGAGTTGGAACTGATCTAATATGAAGATTATTTCTACTGCATTGGTATTCTTCTGTTGTCTGACATAAAATAATCTGTAATCTGTTGTTTCGACGTAGGCATATGAATATTATTATAGTAGGAGGCTAGGAGCATTACAAAGTAATTGTGAGGGATTTTAACATTCAAGGTGTATACTAGCACAGTCTTTGGTATATATTTGTATGCCCAATGAACAAGGCAGTGGCTTACTTTATGTCTTTTACTGATATAATTAAAAAAAATATATAAAATGCATAGTTTCTGGGAGTAAATGAAGGTTCTTAACTCTTAAGGAACAAATAATATATTTTCCTTTTTGAAATTATTCATTGTTGACTGTCTCTGACTTAAGTAATTCAGTTTGAATGCTGTTTTGTGTCTTGTTTTATTTTCAAGTCTATACTTAAACAAAAGGCCAAAGAAAAAGAAAAAAAAAGGATGGTCTCTAGTAGTTACTGGTGGAAGCTAGCAGCAGCTTATAATGTGGCGTATGATAACACTGGGATGATAAATTGTTGTGCTTTGTTTATTTATTATATTGATTGTTATTCTTTGTTTTCTAATTCTTGAAATGTAACTCAGGCTTACATAACTTTTTTGTAAACTTGCATTTGCAGGCAAAGTTGTCTACTGCTGGTGATGAAGCCTGGAAAGATAGGGAAGCTGCGGTTTTAGCACTTGGTGCCATAGGCGAGGGTTGCATTAATGGCCTCTATCCTCACCTGCCTGAGGTAATATGCCAGTAAGATGGACTAGTAACAATCTGATCCTTCATCTAGATTCTTATTAGCCAAGAATGAAAATGACAAGTGAGGTTTAAAGAAGATGTGCATGGAGTGAATGGTGCCTATGTTCTAACTCGAACTTTGCTGTTGACATTCTATATTCTCTCTCTGATAGTTTGTATTCTCATGTTGTACATTTTATGAATCTGTTACGTTGGTTGGAAGTGCTTCATTGTTCATGGAGTGAATGCAATAAGTCATTTCAATTTCATTTTCTATATTCCTTCTTCTATTCCACTTCACACTACATCTTAGGAAGTTAGCAAACTAAGAAACTACAAATATGCTTAATACTGGTAATTATTTTGGTGCTCATTGCTTAGGATTTACGTACACTGTTATTACTTGTAATTAGTTGCTGTTGTTACATTGCCATAATGTCATCTAAAAATCTCAAGGAAGTGCTTCATATTATCTTAGTCGCTTTGCCCTGGTTCTCTTAGGGTATGTTTGTTTCTAGTTTCCAAGTGACTTTTGGAATTTCAAATCCAAACCCCTGTTTGTTTATTCGGATTTGGTATATAATTTCAAATCCTCTAAAATTCTACTATATAATACCTATAATACTGATACACCTACTTTACTTCTTTCAAATACAATTTCCAATACCTTGTCAATCATCTATCACACACTTTTTTTATTGTTATTATTATTATCTATCCAACTCAATACTCTCTCCTACTTTTTTACTTTACACAATTATTCAATCATTTAAACCTACTTTTTACATATAATAATATCTCTATCATCTAATTTTTCAAAATCACACCCTCTCAAACATATACAAAATCCTAATACGCTTTTTACTTTATTTCAAATCCACCTTACAGAATTTCAAATCCCGTCCAATCTATAAACAAACATACGCTTAATCTAACAAGGGTTCTCATTCTCAAATTTTAAGTCCTTCTAGACATTGAGGCTGAAGAGAAATATTGAAGGGTGTTATGCCGTTGAGATAGGATCACGGGAATAAATGCTCTGTTTTGCTTAATTGCTGATATTTGATTGAAGCCACTGAAAACTTGATTCAGTGTTTCCTAATTCTGTATGCTTATTTTGATGCGTGGGGAGTTTCCCTGTTTTGCTGCTTACTAGGAGAGATAAATATTATGAGATGGAGTTGGTCAAATTTCCTCAAGTCAGATATTGTTGGAAAGAACTGAATAATTGGACAAATATTTAGATTCCATGCTATAGTGACGGCAAGTTATCAGATGGATGATGCTGCACAAACCAATGTTCAGGCAGCATCTACTTTTTATGGTTGCCGTGGTTATAGTTAATGCATACTAAACTAAGGAAGCTTGAACAAGGTCGAGTCCCATGGAAGATAAATGAATCTGGTGATAATGATAAAAAGGTTTTGGACCAAAAAAAGAGATGTCCCTATTTTTGTATAAGACGACAGCAATAAGCAAAAGTTGGAGATTATTAACTCATAGCATCGTCAAGTATAACCATTTATTAACTTTAAATTTTTCTTGGTTTATCACTTTTTTTTTTCAGAAATACAAGCTTTCACATAAACCTTGCACCCGTAGGGGCTTGGAGGTCATTCAACTAAATATGAATTCTGTTGCTTGTGAGATTTAATAATCTCAAACAAAGACTAGTAGATCCTTTGCACGATGATTCAACTAGGCTATGTAATCACATGAGATGCTCTCATGGTGCTGCACTGCAATGCACTATGTACACCGTTGTTTGGACCAAAGAGCTGATTGCGTGCTCATATAACTAATATTTTTAATACCACTCTCCGTGTCGGATATTGTTAGGGACTTGGGATTGTAGTTGTGTTCTATATTCTTGTTGTCCTGTAAATTTGGATGAGGGAGAATGACTGATCCCTTGCTCCACTGTTTTTAATATAAATAAACTCCCCCCTTTTGAAGTGTCATTGCTTTTTGTCTTAGTAAATGGCTATTTCCCAAAAACTTCTGCTTGTCTTTGACATCTGACCTGTTTTGAAATTAAGATAGTGATGAACTGAACTATATAATACCATCAATGTGTATATTGCAGAAAGCTCTGTTGGCATGCAATTTCTTTGGCTTTGAAAATTTGAATGCCCTAACTGAACCCTGAAGTCGCCATTCATACTTGTTCTACGATGTAAATTTGCATGCCCAATGTGCTTGCTAATGGCTGTTGATGTGCATTTTTATCTTGAATGTATTTTATGCATATTAATTTTTACCCCCCCCAACACTTGATTCTTATATTCAACGATTTAACTTGTGACTATTAGTAGAGTGCTATCCTTGTCCTGACTCATCTTCTTTTTCTTTGGCAGATTATTGCATTTCTTATCCCACTTTTAGATGACAAGTTTCCTTTGATAAGGAGCATCTCTTGTTGGACACTTTCACGTTTCAGTAAATATATCATTCAGGTAATATATTGAACTGTTTGTTTCTTTTCGGAAATTGCATACAAAAATTTGAATTTATTTAGAACCTAAGATTGCAATTCAGTGCAAACTTGTCAACCCTTAAAACCTAACTCATAATTACTTGTATTGCATATAATGGTGAATGCCAAGTGATAGAATATATTTGAAATGTCATCTAAATTCTAACTTGGAACTTAAGGACTAGGTGGTCAATCACACACCTGATCCACATAAATAGTGTACTTTACACGTTTATTCGTCTATATGTAATGGATATCCATGTGCGAAGTTTAACACCCACGCACACTCTTAAACCATAAACTATAAAATCTCAAACTTATTTATTCCATTGATACTTGCAAAACTGATGTCGGTCAATATCTGCAAAGGTGCAGAATCAACTGCATAAGTTAAGAAATAAAGATAACATGACTACATGAGATCCCTTGCTTTTCTGAATGAAGCATTTTCAATAGTTCATAAATTTATCTGGTTAGTTCCATCTTATATTTGTTGTGAACTTCATCCGTAAATATTAAAAGTGTATCTGACTAGTAATTTACGTTATTTATTTACAATTACTTTTATACGAATATAATAATCAAAAGATGACCTTCAACGTTATAGGAGCACTGTGACATGATTTTTGAATACCGGATTCTGAACAGAAGCTTCTTCTCTTTGCTCGACATACTGACTTACTTCCAGAGGGCATATAGTTGTACAGATTCCAATTGAACAAAATAACTTAAATTCTATGATTTATCATGTATGGAGCTTATGCGGTAGGCTAGTTGTTTTACTTGTGGGTAGTCACCCATCTTCATTATTACTTATTTTAAAGAAAATAGAATTTATTGGCTTACACTCTAGGCTATATCAATGACAAACGAACTCTTAAAAATGTTCTGAACGAGTAGGCACTTCCATTTTACTTGCTGGGCAAGAGAGCCATTCTTAATGAGTGATGAGTAGGTGGGTTCCCTAGGGAACTTGCTACACCTTACTATTTACATACATCCATGCTTTAAGTTAAAATTGACAGTAAAGCAAAAAAAGGAAAATGACCCTATTCGGACTTGAGACTGCATACTTTTCCATTTGAGTTCTATCAGAAAATAGTAACTTGAATTAACTTTCAATATTTAGTTTGACTCTCATATCTTGATTTTGTTCTTGTTTGTAAGATGCCTCTTAACATTTCTTTTGAGATTGCCAAAACTTGATTATTATTAAAAACCTGCATATAATATAACAGCAATTATAAGTTCCTTACATGTTGAATTCTGTTCTGTTCCTCCTCAATGGTGGCTTCATGGTTGCTTAGATTCTATACTAGTATTTATTATTTAAAGGTTGGTTTATGACCAAGAGAGCACTTGCTTACTTCATTTGAATTGACAACCTTTCTTATACCTGTTCTAGACTATTTCTCATCAAGGCCATGACAATTTCAATAAAGTTCTTATGGGACTCTTACAAAGAATTTTAGATGATAATAAACGGGTGCAAGAGGCTGCTTGTTCAGCTTTTGCTACACTTGAAGAGGTCTTTCTTCCCTCCTGTCTTCCATTTTTTTCCCCCCTCCTTAACATTACTGGGTTAATGTTCTAATTTAAATTATCCTTTATACTTTTTCTGTATAATGCAGGAGGCTGGGGAAGAGTTGGCACCACACCTTGACATTATATTGCAACACTTGATGGCCGCCTTTGGGAAATATCAGGTTCAGTTATGTTACTCTTGTTTAATATGTCATGCTTGGCTGGAAATGAATATCAACGCATCTGCTCAGCCTATTTTTTTTTTCTTGTAGAATAAAACACCTTTTTTTTTTTTTTTTTGTAGAGGAGGAACCTTAGGATTGTATATGATGCTATTGGAACATTAGCTGATGCTGTTGGAGGAGACTTGAATCAGGTAAAACAATATCCATTGATATGCTTGAAAAAGGTCTTTTTTATATTCTGATCATGTTTTTTCATGGTGATTATTGTAGGAAAAAATGTTCCCCCCATTATTCTATTATAACTTACTTTTTTTATGTTGATTATTCCAGCCTAAATGTCTTGAAATCTTAATGCCTCCATTGATAGCAAAGTGGCAGCAACTTTCAGACTCTGATAAAGATCTTTTCCCGCTTTTGGAATGTTTTACGTCAATAGCTCAGGTATACATTTTTTTGAGCTATTTCAGTTTATTCAAGGTACATATATTTTGTGACATCTGGAGAATACTCTAAACTCTTATAGTTATGGTGGGGTATAGCTTGATTATCCTGCCCTAAATCGGGCCCGCATTTTGTGTTGCCTATGATCCATGGACCATATAATATTCTGACCCATGAAAATCATTAGACCGCTAGACCAAAGTTCATACAAGTGATTTAACACTGATATTTATTTGACCTTTTAGAGTTATCCTGATTCTGTCTGAAATTTCAAGATATCAAGACAGCCATTCGTGGACATATTTGGAGATGTAATAGCATTTTATTCCATTTATTATGAGAGCTCTACTGAGCAAGACTACTTATAGATTAGTAATGATGTGCAATCAGATGGGTTAGCATATAATTTGTTTACTTCTTGCATTCAACTGTAGAATCTAGTACTCTCTTTGCAGTCTATTTGAATCTAGAGATACTGCAACAATGTATGGAATTTGGAGTGAATTATTTATTTCATACGTACCATGCGCATGAGGTCTGATGCCAGCACAGAAGTTTAATAAAGTGGTCCTTGTGCAGGCACTTGGTACTGGATTCTCACAGTTTGCTCAGCCAGTGTTTCAGAGGTGCATAAACTGCATTCAGACTCAACAATTGGCAAAGGTTTTAATTGATATGACACCTGGTTATTGAGTCATTAGCTTCAGTATTATGGTACTTGTTATTAGCTTAACAGTTGCGTCTAGCCATGTAGTCAAGGTTTAAATTAACTAGCAATTTCTTATGTTGCCATATCAGCTGTCCTGTTTAATTAGACACATGCTTGCCCACACTCATCTATAGTTTGTAAAGCTTTGTAATTTGTTTAAGTTGCCCATACATTCTAGCTTTTAATTTATTGCATTTTCCCAATCTCAGTTTGCTTTACCTTATTGCCGTCAAGCTTATTGCATGTTATAGAGCCTTTTTTTGGGGCGGTCTAGTCAGCTACTTTATGGTCAATATCTTTCTTGTATGTTATATTTTTCCATGTCTATTAGTACCACTTTTGTTCTTTGCTACTCTATTATAAACTGGGCAAAAACTTGTATGAGACCGTCTCATGACATGAGACCATACAAATTAACACCTACCCCTACCAAAGTGTTAATGAGTATATGCCCTAGTTACACCCATTCCCATTGTCTCATGCCATGAGACAGTCTCATACAAGACCTACTCTATAAACTGCAGTTTCATGCATTTATATTTCGATTACTTAGGCTGATTTTGGGAAGTTTGCTTTCAGATTGATCCTGTTTCAGCTGGGGCTCAGTATGAGAAAGAATTCATTGTGTGCTCCTTGGATCTCCTCTCTGGACTTGTTGAGGGCCTTGGTCCTGGAATAGAGAGTTTGGTACTTCCATTTGCCATGTCTTATATAAAAAATACTGCATCCTGTAGTAGACAACTACGTATGAGAGCTCCACTAGTTGTTAGTTGTGGAAGATTTATCCCACTCAGTGACTACCCTGTTCTTATTTTCTCATGGATGGCGATGTTATAAATGATGCTCTTTTATGAAGTATTTTTGGAGGAACTGTGTAAATAGTAAATGAATCCTGTGCTTGATGAAGCTGATGATATTTGGGGCCTTCTCTTTCTTTCAATTTGTTCTGATGTTTGAATGGGGTGGCTATGGTGTATTATTTATGTTCACATTTATTTTTCATACTTCATATCAGGACAGGAAATGATATGCTCTCTGCTTCTTGCTTATGTTACTAGACTTTATTTAGAACTGAATTGTGAAGTTTTTGATACTTGAGTTCATCACATCATTATCCTTCAATGTGTAGTATGTTACACCATCTTCGTTTTATCTTTGTTTTTTGTAGGTTTCACAAAGTAATTTAAGGGATTTGCTACTACAATGCTGTATGGATGATGCCTGTGACATTCGACAAAGTGCTTTTGCATTACTTGGTGACCTTGCTAGAGTAAGTTGAGAATGACTTGATTTGATTTGTGACCTGATTATGCTTTTAACTGCTTCCTATCTCTTAGTGGCCTTTAAGGTGAAAAAGTGAGGAATCTTTATGTGGACTATCTTCCAGAAGTTATAACTTTAGTTAAGAAAAGATCTCACTGTTCCTTTTTTTTTTTAATGATTTGATTAGGTGTGTCCGGTGCATTTGCATCAGCGTCTAATTGAATTCCTGGATATTGCCGCTAAACAATTGGTTAGTACACCATTACTCGTGATTTAGAAGCTATAGTTTTTCAATTCCATTTCTCATCATTTTGTTGATTTTTTTCTTATCAGAACACCCCAAAGCTCAAGGAGACTGTCTCAATTGCCAACAACGCATGTTGGGCTATCGGAGAACTAGCAATAAAGGTACATGCCCTTGTATCATATCACGACTACTTGAAACTACGATTTTTTGTCAAGTATCATTCTTGAACTTAAAACATTCTCCAGTTATTGCTGTGTTCTATTTTTGGCAGTTGTATTCTTTAGACATACTTTTGTGCTTTTAGCCTCAACCTTAAAGCCACTGCCAGATGGAAAACCTGGTTTTATTGAAGTCTGAAGATATCCATAGTACTAGTCTTTTATTCTCCCTAATGAGTGGAATTTCCATCTATACAGAGTTGGTTCTGTTGTATGCATTTGCGTGGCTTTATCCTGTCCCTTTTCAACTCAAGCTGCTTAATACAAAGACTTTCTAGTTTGGAGTTATTTCTTATTCAGTTATTTGAGAATTTACCTGTATGATTTGGTATATTAAGTTTCAGGTTCAAAAGGAGGTCTCGCCTGTAGTTATGGCTGTGTTCGCATGCTTAGTCCAAATACTTCAACATCCAGAGGTGATAATCTATACCCACTTTTCTGATTGATTTTCTTTACTGTTCTTGTTGTGCCAAAGTCTGTGTTCGAATATGACTTATGTACATCCAATTATTTTGTGAATAGGGAGTTAGGGGTTGGAACTTTGTGCTTTGGTCTCACAAGATGCACTTACTTCCATTCTTTATTGTGCAGGCTTCTTACCTAATGGTGTTATTGTTATTTTTTGCTTTTAGATTTTGCATATTACATTAATTATGTTGCTGCAACAATTTAGCTTTCAGGAAGTTGTTACTTAGAGTTTACCTTTAACAAATATAAGGATGGGGAATTTTTTTAAAAAGTTGACCATGTAAAATATATCTATTTCCTGAAATAATGCATCTCTCTACTGCAAATAATAGGAGAGGAGGCAAATGTTAATTTATTTTGGACAGCAGATTTACTTTCGCCCTTGGACTTGTGAAATCTTGTTTTTCATTAGACATAAAATAAATGTGGATTGTGGTATCATTTTTTTATTAGACATAACGTGAACGTATGTTGTGAAATCTTGTAGTTCCTCCTGCCATACAACACATATCATTATGTAAATTGGAGATAAAAAGCATACTTGATCCTTATCTTTTTATCGTGTTGGTTTTCTTTATGAAGGGCCTCAACAAATCTCTCATAGAAAATAGTGCCATTACTCTTGGCCGGCTTGCTTGGGTTTGTCCAGAGCTCGTTTCACCACACATGGAGCATTTTATGCAGTCATGGTGTATTGCTTTATCCATGTAAGTATTTGCATCGTGTTATTGAAGTTCCATCTTGTAATGTTTACCTTTTATGCCAACTCATATCATCATCTGTCCACATATTTAATTGACAAACATTAAATTTTTGTTACTTTTAATTTTCTGTCTATTCATGATAGGATACGTGATGATGTTGAGAAGGAAGATGCATTCAGAGGTTTATGTGCTATGGTAAAAGAAGCTGTTCTGATACAAGAAAGGGATTTATACTCATTACCTTTTATTTTGTTTTTGGCTTTATGTTATTTATTGCTTGCAGGTTAGGGCAAACCCATCAGGGGCTTTGAATTCTCTTGTTTTTATTTGCAGGGCCATTGCAAGTTGGCACGTAAGTGATGTCTTCCCATATTATGAAAACAGCTGCTAACTTTTGTATGCTAGAGGGTATTAAATGCTGTCTCCTTTTTCATCTTATTCTGCACAGGAAATAAGGAGTCAGGACCTACACAATGAAATTTGCCAGGTGTTGCAAGGTTATAAACAAGTAAGGGTCTCCTTTTAAGTTCCCATACAAACTGTTTTATGTGTTAAATTACGAAAATATCGATGGATATATCGATATTGGTAAATTAAAAAAAACGATGAAAATATAAGATGTTAAAAATTAAATTTCAGTAGATTTAATAACTATCTTTTAATACATAAATTTAGCAAAATTATTTCAACAAATTTTACATTTGTGGTGTATATAATATACATAAAATAAAATATATGGCGTGACCTCGCATGCAGTAATTTGTTCTTTCATTATTATAATTTTTTTATTTTTTATTTCTACTTTTCATCAAATTAATATAATTTTAACTTTAATTTTTTGATATTTATCCACATCTTCTGAAATCTACGGACATTTTCCCTAGAAAACCAATTAATCTATGTTGATTTGTATACCAATAGCTATTGATATTTTAATGGATATTATGGAAATATCATTCTCTCTACTATTGACATCGGTAACGCAAATGTTGGATATACCAGTGATATATTTGAGATATTTCCTTCCTTGCACGTTAGATCTCTATTGACCATGTGTTAATCTCAGAGGGGATAACAAAATTTAATACTCAGTTAAAAATCTTGAAATGCTCAGATGCTCAAGGGCGGTCCATGGGATCAATGCATGTCTGTGTTGGAGCCACCTGTGAAGGACAAGCTGTTAAAATATCAGGTGTAGTTCTCCTTGTAGCAATCGAATGTTTTTTCTATCCTGCTGATCATCTTCCAGAGCTGCTGCTTCGAAGGTGTACATTCGTTCTGTATCAGAATTGTTGTAATCTCGAGTAAGTTCCGATAGTTGGGGAGCTCGTGATAGTCGTTTTTTCCTGATTTATCTCATCTACAAATAGACTTTAGGGAGCAAGAAGCTGTAGCCGGAGGCGCCAGAATTCTGTACAGGGTTGTATTATTTGAACTCCTGTGGAGGAATACAGGAGAGGTCAATTTGAAGTTAAGATTTCATAGTTTTGATGGGAAGAATTTGAGTCCATAATTCCACAAAGTTTTGTCAGGATGCTTTTCACTACTTTGTTGGGCCCTGGGAATTGTAATTTTGTTTTGAAGGCAGGGAGAGTTGATGTTGCTCTCCCTATGATATGAAGCTTAAACTGTGCAATATAGGAGATGAGCCTTTCTGAGTGTATTTTTTTTAATAGAAGGATTGGATTAATGCACAAACATTATATAATGTGTTGCATTTATTTGTTGTCTCAACCAATTTTGTGATGTACATTTCTAATGATGGTTAACTGATAGTTATCATGCAGTTATCTTTTTTTTTTTAAACATCCTCTTATCACTTGTTCTGACCCCCATAGCATGTTTATTACTAGTATTCTAGGATTTGTTTATTAGTTTGTGAACTCATTTGGGACCTCATCATTAAATCTTACTCCCTCGGTTTAATTTAGATATACGCTCATACAAATATTGCACAGATTAAGACATGTGAAATATGCCTTAAATTAAACTTTTTTTATCTTTCAAATTTCTCCTTCAAATAGTGATTTTCTTCTCCGTCGAACTTTTTATCCATGTTTCCAGATTCTTTTAGCGCTTCTCATCTTAAGCTTCACTTACATGATCTTTTTATTTTGTTTTTCACTTTTTCTTTTTTTTTGGGAAATACTTAATTTGACCCGATTGACTTGCAAATGATCATGAATTTTCTGCCCCCTACATTTAATGTACTAATATTATATGTGCAATATTGCATATGAGATGCCTCTTCTATTGGTTCATGATAAACTTATCATGAAATAATTTTAAAGTAGCATTAATCTCATCGGGAGTAACACTAATCTCATCAGGGGTATCATTAGTCCGAGTTCAAGAAAATTGTTTAAAATTTTCTTGAACTCCTGACAGGTTTAATGATACTCCTGATGAGATTAATAATACTCTAAAACTATTTCATGTTAAGCTTATTATGCAGCGTTTTCATATAAAATCTACTCCTATTATATGATGTTTTAACTCAATGTTTACTCATTACGCCAAATTTTGAAGTAAGTTATATAACCCTAATTAATGTATTCGTCTCCCTACAAGTACCCTATTAACTTCTCGTAATATATAATGGGATTTCCTGTACATAATCGTGTTGGTACCCTTTATATTTCGTTCTTACCCAAGTCTTTTATGAATCAGGTGCAACGTGTAACTCAAGTTCGTTTTGAATAGTTATAATTGTTTTTACTGAACAATTATGATTATTTATACCAAACAATTACAATGCTCCAACCATAATTGTTTAATGTAAACAACCATAACTGTTTATTCTAAGGGTAGGTGATTAATTTTTTCTTATTATAATTAGCTTTGAAACCTTCAAAATTCAGGTAATTTGCAAAAGAGAAGCATGTCATAAGGTCATCGTGGGATTTGAAATTCAGTATTTAAATTTCATAAATAGTAAAATGTATGTTTGTAAGTGTGAATTATTTTTATTCGATTTAAATTCATGGATTAAACGTATGCTAAATAGCTTGTAATCGGATAAGATAATGGTTTGAATGAGTAGAACAATGAATGATCTAACAACTTAAACCAATTATGGAACTTTAATGTTATTGAATGCAATAAAAACTATAAAGGCATGGAAGAATTGCTGATATTTTTAGGCTTATTTTTAAAGTTGGACCCCTATTTATTGAGCCTTGATTTTATTTAAAGTGCATTGGAAGAACTTTGTGTTGCCCTAGTATTTTGGGCAATCCATGTAATAAAATGCATTGATTTTTCGTCCTTGAGAGGACCCTTCCAGAACTGTCCTTGTAGACAGACCATGACAAATTACAACCTGCTAGTTGTCCACTGACAGGGGATTTCTTGTACTGAAGGACATTTTATCCCATACTAGGTATGCTATTATTGACCAACTGCTGTCGCTTCGAGACTTTTCTTCATTTTGGAAGAGGTCCTTGATTAGGCGTGAAATTGTGATGTTTTATAGCCCGATTCGTCCATGTTTTGAGCGTATTTGATGAGTATTTAGAGTTATTTGAGTATCATTTTCATAAATTTATCAATTTGTCTCTTTGGTGCTCATATTAGGAAAGAGGGCGAAAAGAGGAGTTCGTAAGACTTTGAATCGACTCAAACGGACTCCCGAATGAGAAGATATTGAAGAAATACGAAAAATATTAGTTCGTGCGAAAGAAAGTATCACTTAGCTCAAATGGAGGAAGCACTCGAGCACCATAGCTTGAGCGCCCCTTGAACACTGTGAAGAATGGCCGCTCGAGTAAGCCTAGGTCGAGCAACAAGGGCTCGAGCGCCCCTTGAAGTCTGGAGGAAAGAACCGCTCGAGTGAGCGAGGACGAGCGCCAGGCGCTCGAGTAGACGAGGTCGAGCGCTATCAAGGCGCTGGAGAAGAAGGGCGCTCGAGTGAATTATGCTTGAGCGCTAGGCACTCGAGCAAGTATCCTGGTCGAGCGGTTTCGGCCTATTTTTAGCCCATCTCGGCCCATGCCCTATATATACCCTTCCAAGCATATCTATTCATATCTACACTCGTTTTTTTGAAGGGGAAGAGCTTGAGAAGGAGATTTTGAGTCTTTGGGAAGGTTTTGAAGATTGTAATCGAGGTTTTTAGCATACGAATTCTTTAGATTAAATACTACTTTGAACGGTTTAGATTTTCGTTTTAATTTCTTGAATTCTTGATATACTTAGAGATACTTTTCCAGAGTTTTATAGATTTGATTTTGAGACCTGATTTAATTCCTTTCATAATTAGTTGATGTTCTTGAATTCTTTCATAGTTTTAATTATGTTGATGATTGTTTATCTTATTATTGCTTTTATTCTTGAAACCACCATGTTAGGCTAGAACCCTTGCATGCTTAGAATAGGATGAACTCATAGAAGTAGGACGTTGGTACATAATTAGGATAATTCGTGATGTATAGTTTTAGTTATCTTAATTATTGAATAATTCTAATAAACCCTAGAATAATCTTGGAATTAAGTACGAAAATTGTTAGAGAGAAGACGACCACATCACTCTTTAATAACGAATAGGGTTAAGGAGAGAGTTTTTGAAGGGGTTTATAATCTACAGGTTTATCTAGGGAGGACGGCTGCATCACCTTAGTTAAATTAGGGCCTCAATTATTAAGCACAATCCATGTAATTTGATTAGTGGATTAGTGAAGTAGGTTGATAGAACTAAGTATTAGGATTAATTCTTGAGCTTTTATTCGTTCAATTCTTGTGCTAAATTAGGGAAGTTGATTGCATAGTTTTAGTACACTTAGGATTATAACTTGCATATCACGATTATTTTAGTTATTGTACCAACTCCGTTAGTATACGTAGGAATTCCTATCCCGAGCATCACCATCATATTTGCACTTCATATCGGAGTTAGATTAGTTTTATTTATTTCAGTTTGGTAATTAGTATTAAATAAGTAGAAACATTAGCATAAACCAAAATATTACATTCATATTAGCTACAAGCCATACATTTCCAGAGATTTATTCGCATACACACTTTCCCTTGGGTTCGATACTACTTGGTCCCTAAACTCACCCATACTACAGTGATCCCATACTCTTGTGGGGTAACTACTAGTTAAGCTAGTATTTTGCGTTCAAGTCAATGACGCCGTTGCCGGGGAAGGCGATGTATGCTCATTGAGTAAGACTTGGAGATAGTTTAGTAGTTAGTAGTGAGTGCATTTATTTTCTATTTTATTAGTTATTAGTCAGTTGCGTTTTGATCTTTCTTTTGGTGTTTCAGGTTTATGAAAACGTGCTCTAAGGGTGAAACGAGCGAAGATAGAACGAAACTTGATCCTGAGATTATAGCCAGAAGGAATAGAGCCTTCCTGCGAAGGATGACTACTGCAGCTAGAGACAATATGAATCAGAATTTAGGCGGAGATTTGGATATCGATGCAGAAAGGTTTAATCAGAATGTAGAACGGGTTGAAGGAACAAGCGTGGTTAATAACCACAAGCAAGTACCCCAAGGGGAAAGTACCAGCCAAAACCCAAATCCACATAACCAAAACAACCCCGCACAAAACCAGAATCAGAACCCACTGAACCAGATCCAAATACAAAACCAAAACCCAAACAACCCTTTCAATAATCCTGTCTACCAACACCACAACCCACCTTACCCATACCCCTATCCACCATACTACCCTCCACAACCCTTTCATAACCAATAACAAAACCAACATATCCCTCCACCACCAGTCTACCAACCACAAATACCCCTCAATGCAGATCCTCCGGGTATTCCGATTAGAGGAAGGTTTGAGGCTCAACCTCAATGGTATTATGATGGAGTCGCTATTGTTGGAGTTATACGTGAAAGTATGCTTTTACTTTGTATAACTCATGTATTAAACACTTATTTATGATAATAATTCTTTTATCACATTTGCTTTAGATATGATTGAATGTTGAATATTTATTGCAACTAGTTCCTTATAAGTGGTACTTATTGCATTGTAGTTAATGTGGTGATACCCGATCACGGAAGATCACATTAACGGTTTCCTTGTAACTAAATGTACAAATTTACGACCTAGGTGGAATTGAACAATCCGCCGTGAAAGGTCGATGTGTGTATATCTCAGATTGGCTTGTCTTGACCAAGAGATTGCACTAGCACATTTAGTATGTGTTGAAGAGGACCTACATCGAGGATAAATTCTTCTGTTCTGAAAAGTGAAGAATCAGACTTCAGTGGTTATTGATTTCTTAATCTCCGTCACTTAAATAGGACCGTGTGTGCTTACTGGTTACTGCTTTGATTCATGTTGGGTGCAAATCATCGTGACTTCAAACCTTGTGCTTTGGGCAGTAATATTAATCATACAACGGTTGCTAAGATTTAATACGGAGAAACGTGTGCGTGTACGGCTCGTGTGATTTGTCCCCTTGGTGGGCTCAGAAGTTTTATCGTACCAAATCTTGCAAGTGAAGAATTAGTTTCTTCGGTACGGATAATAATGTTGAGTTGTCTTTACTCCAAGGTGAAATATATTAATTAATTTAGAGCTATTCAGAAGCTTAATTAATTAATTGACTTGATAATCTTAAACGCGGGAAATAATAACCGGGAGCCCATATTATTGTAATATGGATTAAGATGGATAGTGCAATATTAATTTATTAGTGGTAATAATTAATATTAATGAGCTGAATTATATTGGGGCTCAATATTGAAATTCAGAAGTCCATTAGGAGGTCCAATCTTAATTCTCCTTAAGGCCCCTCAAGTAGCCCAATAATGATAAGGTGATTAAAATAAAAGAAAATATAATTGCTGATTTTCGAAAATAGCAAAATTAGGAGAGAAAATATTTTGTTGATTTTCTTGGAAAGATATTATGGAAGATAAGTATTCTTGGAATACAAGATTATCTCATATATTCAAGAAGATCCAAATCTTGTGTCTTGATCCTATAATTTTCGAAAATTACCCAATAATAAGGAGTGTGAGATTTTTGTGGAATATTTTATTATGGAGAAAAAAATATATGAGATATATTCAAGATTTCTTAGAGACTAAGAAAAGATTTTCTCCAGGCCCATAAAATACATGAAATCTTCGGCCACTTCATTATAAATAGGGGGTGATTATTTAATCCCCAAGTACATAATTCCATGTGTTGGAAAAATCAAGAACATATATATTTTTCTTTTTCCTTAGTTATTTAAATTACTTGAAAGCACTTCCCACCGGTGATCGAGTAAGGCGAAAGGGAAATACTTGAGAAGGTCTTTGGGTTGATAAAGCGCGTTTGTCATTGCCCCATTTTATTCAAAGGCCAATTCTACGAGAGGTACGTAAATCACATAACTTCTTAGTTTATTCCGCCATAGATTTTATGTGAATTAATTCAACATGCATGATGATAGAATTGTTGTTGGAATTATTATTTGAATTAATTAGGATTAATTCATGCTAGTAATAATTGTATTTAAATTCGTATTTAAATTTCATCCCGAATAGATTTCGGGTACCCCTATTTTCCCAACAGCTATGCCACCAGTAGAGACGAACAACTTTTCTATCTCTCCCGAAATTTTGAAGATGCTCGTTGAGAACCAGTTCAAGGGAGAGTTCGGGAAAGATAATCCACAATCCACACACCCATTTGAGGAATTTCCTGATGATAGCCTAAAATTTTCACTACAATGGGATGTCGGAAGATGCATAGAGGCTCAGATTGTTCCAGTTCTCTCTAACTGGAATAACTAAGGAATAGTATGATAACACACTTCCACGGGGGGGGGGGGGGGGGGGGGGGGGGTGTGAATACATGGGCTGAGCTCGAGCGTCTGTTCCTTGAGGTTTCTACCCTCCGTCTAAAACGGTGAAGGCGAGGAAGTAGATCTCCTCATTCAAGCAGAGACCCGGTGAAGAATTGAGTCAAGTTTGGGAGAGATTTTCTAATATGCTTATTGAGTGCCCGCAACACGGGTACAACGAGGGAGATATTATGACCTATTTCTATTGTGGGGCTTGCAAAGCAGCTCAAGGCCATCTCGATGCATGCGCGAGTGGAGCATTCTTGAACCGAAGCACAGCTGAGTGCAGATAAATTATAGAAGATATAGTGAAGAACGCTGGACAGTGGAATTAAGATCAAGAGTATTAGAGGGCCTATCAGATGGAAGACGGTGAGAGGACGAGAAAGCTGCTCATGGCTATGATGGAGAAAATCAGTAATTTGGAGGTTGGGTAGAGTTTGAGTGGTGGAAGTAGTAATTTGAGTGAGAAAGTGGATCAGCCAGGATGCCAGCAAGAGGAGGCCAACTACATGGGAATACCTAATTACAACCAAGACGGGTAACAACAAGGTGGGAATTAGTAGGGAAGATCTCTCTGCGGTCAACCGTTTGTACCACCGGGTCCACAACTTCCTCAGAATCAGTGGAGGAATAATTAAGGATACCAAGAAGGTCAGGCATCTAATCAGAATCACTGAATGAAGAATGGGAATTTCTCCTACGATAATCCGAAAGCCAGAATAACTGTACCTCCAGGTGTAGATCGAGGTTCGAAACTCCCAATAGGAGAAGGCGGTGCCTCAACCGATGAGATGTTGCGAGCTATTTTGCAGAAGGTGGAGGAGGGTAGTAAGAGGTTGTCCTCTTTGGAGTACGATGTGAAGGAGAT
This sequence comes from Ballota nigra, assembly GCA_947034835.1. NCBI lineage: Eukaryota > Viridiplantae > Streptophyta > Magnoliopsida > Lamiales > Lamiaceae > Ballota > Ballota nigra. The sequence continues at coordinate 15,094,394 of OX344721.1, read as the reverse complement.
GAACAAGAAAAATGATCAGATAGATCAAGATCTTTAGAGGAGAGACATGGACCTCAATAGAATTCAGCAAGAGAATAATAGACGGTTCACTTCGATAGAGTTTCAAATTAGCTAGATCTCGAAATCGTTAGTTAGAGAGCCGGGTAAATTTTCTTCTATGCCGGAAGGTAACCCGAAAAAGCAATGTAAAGCGATTCAGCTGAGAAGTGTGTTGGGACATTGTCAGTTTTGATTAAGATCCCAAAGCCCCTGAAAAGATGATTGCCTTAATCTGTCTTTGTCAGGCTAGTCTTGGTTAGGATTAGTAAGTCATTTTACACTTCACAGGTACTCAGTGAGAGGAGAACTCACTGGAGACAATCAAGACTCAAAGCCTGAAGACGAAGAGCACCATCCTGAACTTATGGCAGTCCTCTAAGCTGGCTGAGTAAGTGTCAGTGATGAAGAGTATGACCCTGAGGTCATTACTAACTCAGTCCTGAAGGGAACAGGTTGTCACTGAGTTAATGGGAAGACTTGGAGTAGAGCCAAGCAATGCAAAAGGAATTTCAGCGTCAGGACAAGACCGGTGAGTTCAAGACAAAATGAACTTAATAAGACAAGCCTGAAGCTCAGGAATAAGTTCTGACATTCTTACCAACCTGATGACGTGGACCAATCCGAGGAGGACACGCACGTACGGAACCTGACATAAAGACTGAATTCAGACTGCATATTCAACGGGCAAGCATTTAATGTGCATTTAATGCAAATACCAAATCCATGAAAGGGCGGCTGCTGCATGGAGATATGTCCGTTTGAAGCCCCTCTACATAGATGGCTAGAAGGCTATCTCTCCAACGGATAGTTTTTCAAACCACCTATAAATACAGAAGGCCTTGAACCCATTCAAGGTTACGGGAAATTTCCAAGCCAGAAATTACTCAAACTCTCAAGCAATCAAAGCATTCAGCCTTTAAGAGAAACACTCGAAACCTTCTAAATTTCCCAAGTGTTTCTCAACAACTGAGAGTTACTCTGTATTCCAAGAGCTAATTAGAATTATCTTAAGCTTAGAGAGATTATCCAATCCTTAGCATAGCTTTGCCTTGTAAGGATAATCTCAACTTAGTTGGAATCCAAACTGAAACCAAAACCCTAAGTTAGGCTTGTTGGGAGTAAGTCAGTTAGTGTGTTAGTAAGAGGAGTTTGTATAGATCAGTGAGGTAACTGATCTTGGTGCACCTTGGCACGTTAAAAACAAGAATCCCTTGAGTGGATTTCCTGTTAAGTCAGGCCGTGGACGTAGGAGCTTGAGCCTCTGAACCACGTTAAACTCCTTGTGTTCTTACTGCTTTGATATTGTGTATACTTGCCACATTACCTGTTCATTCATTGCATTCAAGTTTATCAGGTCTGAATCAATCAACCTGATCCTCAAAAGAACACTGCCCTACTAACCACTTCTCAGATTTGAGTAAAACAAGTTTTCAGAAAGCAAACTAAACAAGACTTTAAACTATCAGGGCTCAAATATTTCCGCACTGAACTTGAACTGATAGTTAGCCAACTGACCCGCACCAAGTGTAGTCAGTGGGTGTATTATCAGCTCCTAGTTCTTTACCACTCTGAGTGAAGGGGACTCAGTCAGTTTTAAGTTTGAAAATTGGTATACATGTATTCCCCCCCCCCCCCCCCATACACGTATTCCTCAGTCTTGTACCGGGACCAACAAAGTGGCACCAAGTATGATGGTCCCCCATTACCTTCTGATGTGGAGGAAGTCCATAGGGAGATTGAGAAGGAGAGCAATAAGGAAAAAGTTGAAGAAGGGAAAGTGGAAGAAGAATGGGTTCCTAAGTGGAAGAAGGCAAAAAAAGCTAAGCGGAACTTGAAGGAGACCGAGCGTGATGAATGAGGAGTACCAAAATCAGTAATTCCGGTATCATATCCGCATCAGTTTATGAAGAAGAAGTTAGATAAAAAATTCGCTAAGTTTCTTGATGTCTTCTAGAAGCTCCACATTAACATACCATTCTATGATGCTTTGGAGCAGATGTCAAATTATGCCAAGTTTCTGAAGGACTTGATTGCTAAAAGGAGGCGAGTTGACGGGCCCGAACTTGTGCAGCTGAACCATGAGGTGAGTGCTATGGTGCACAAAGTAACATCCTTAAAAGAAACAGTAACAACTTTATTAAAAGTAACTGAATATCCATAAAAAAACAACTTAGAAACCGAAATTAAATTCTTCCTAAAGTTCGGAACGTATAAAATATCTCTTAAAATTAAAACTCTATCTTCAAAAGATAGGTGCACGACTCCCACTGCTTCGGCTGCCACTCTCGTAGCATCGCCCAAAGTGACGAGGATCTCATTCTTGCTAAGTCGCCGGGTTAGCTGGAACCCCTGAAGAGTGAAACAAATATGATCAGTTGCCCCGGTATCCACTACCCAAACATGGGCAGCATACGCCGCAACATAAGTTTCAACGACTAAAGCATGAGACTTACCTTTCTTTACCGCCTTCTTAGGCTTAGAACAGGTAGACCTCCAATGTCCTTTCTCCCCGCAATTGAAGCACTTACTCTTACCGGATACCTTCACGCCGTACGGCTTGAATGCTCTTTCTTTGCCACCAAGAGTGAGTCTACTGGTTTGGTTCCGATCAATCTCCTTCTTCTCAATCTTACCTTCCATTGGCCTAGATTTTGAGAAAAAGCTCTTGATCACCAAAGCCTCATCCTTACTCCCTAAGTATGACTCTACCGTTATCAGAGCTTTGAGCAGGGTATCTAAAGTGAACTTGTGTTCCAATAACACGTATTCCCAAAAGAACCCATCAAAACTACTCGATAGCTTTAGGAGTATGGAATCGATTTGACTTTCTTCACTTTGTCCGGCACCAAGAAACTCGAGTTTTTCAAACTCACGCCTAAATTTGAGAACATGATCCCTTACAGGTGTTCCCTTCACTATTTGCTTCGTGAGCTTCTCACGAATGGTGAACAGATTCGCCATGGGGTTCTGATGTTGAAACATCTCTTCAAGGCTATTCATGATATCAACATCCGCTTCAATGTCTTCATGAATGCGTTTCAAATCTTCAGACATAAATGTCAAGATGATGCGCTTCATGTGCTCATTGGAATGCTTCCAATCATCGAATACCGCCCTTTCCCCTTTACTTGACTTATCATTAGGTTTCTTGGGTACGTCAACGCTAAATATCCAATAGTGTTCTTGCGCAGGTAGGACCATATTCATGTTACGTTTCCATTCAACATAGTTCTCACCAACAAGTTTGTTATCTTTAAGTATACTAAACAGTGGATTAAAAGGTTGCGACATGATGAACTGAGAATAAAACATACATTCATATCAATATCTAGAAAAATACGAAATTATCACATAATTTGATCACATCAATTATATTGAAACCTTAAAACAATATAATCATGCATCAGCCAACATCTCGAAACAATTTAAATGCGCCACGAGGGGTGGTCTATACATTTAAACACATTCAAACGGATCACAAACTTAAAAGTTATAAATCCTTAATTCAAAATTAATAGTTGGCTCCCACTTTGACCACATAAAAATTGACAGGGACTCCTAGGGGAGTAAGTTAATATCAATTTCTTATGCCTAATTAATAACCATAATTAAATACAGGATTATTATTTCGCTTTGAGCAAGTCACTCGTGGTGAGGGTCAATACCGCCACTAGTAATAATCCACAATCATCCTTTTGGAATTTATTCATGTGAAATCCGTCTTTTTGACCGATCCGAGGGTGAAATGTATTCCAAAAAGACTTCACAAATAAATAAATTATGGAGGCCAAATTAATCCAATTTTAATATCCGGAATAGAATTGCGATTAAATAAACATACTTAGTAATTTTCGAAAGTAAAATTTTCTTGGACAATAAAATTCATGCAAAACACATATTAACAAATAATAATAAGTGCACGAAATAAAACATCCATCAAAACAAAATTAAACACATTGGAGCACTCAAATCAAATTGTCACGGTTTAATTTCTTCACGTCTTGATACGAAATATCATCCTTGTTGCTTTCCGTCGTTCGTCTCGACACCTCCCACTCGAACAACAATACTTCATAAAAAACAGCATCATTTGGGGTTCGGGACGACGTTTAAAATCACACAAAAAAACACAGAACTGAAATTAATTTTAAAAAAATTCCACGGCCCGAGATACGGCGCGCGTCGGCCAACGGAGTGGGCCTGCGAGCCACCCGGCACGGCGCCCACGTGCCCGCACCCCGCCGTGCGCTCGGGTCGTGCACCTCGCGCACCGGGTTTTGCCGTTCGTTCTCATTTCTCACCTCATGCATGATTTTACGTCTATGAATGCGCCGCGCATGCATGCATCGTCCGGGTACGCCGTCTTTAATTCTTCGTTCTTCGTCTCGATCCGGTTACAATTTATTTTACAAAAAAATAAATACTAGATCTAGACTAGTCTATTACAATGATCAAATCAAAATAAAAACAACTAATCTACTCGTGGATTTTCTCACGAGTAAAACGAATTCAAACGAATTGAATTAAAACCAATTAATTCACACACATGAAAAATTAACAACATTAAAAACTATGACAATTGGATACCTGCAAAAAAGATCTAGCAATTCTACTATCCAATTTCAATTTAATGTTAAACAATTTAAATTCCAATTTAAAGATCAGAGCCCGAAACCGTGGCTCTGATACTAGTTGTTGGGAAAAATAGGGGTGCCCGGGAACTATTCGGGATGAAATTTAAATACGAATTTAAATTCAATTATTACTAGCATGAATTAATACTAATTAATTCAAATAATAATTCCAACAACATATTTAACATCATGCATGTTGAATGAATTCACATAAAATCTAGGCGGAATAAACAAGAATTTATGTGACTTACGTACCTCTTGTAGAATTGGCCTTTGAATAAACGGGACAATCACGATCTCGCTTTATCAACCCAAAAATCTTCTCAAGTATTTCCCTTTCGCCTTACTTGATCACCGGTGGGAGATGCTTTCAAGTAATTAAATAACTAAGGAAAAAGAAAATTATCTATGCTCTTGATTTTTTCAACACATGAAATTATGTACTTGGGGATGAAATAATCACCCTCTATTTATAATGAAGTGGCCGGAATTTTTAGGATTATTTGGGCTTGGAGAAAATCTTTTCTTAGTCTCTAAGAAATCTTGAATATATCTCATATATTCTTTTCTCCATAATAAAATATTCCACAAAAATCTCGCACTCCTTATTTGACTTGTAATTTTCGAATTTTATTGAATAAGAATCCAAGATTTGGATCTTCTTGAATATATGAGATAATCTTGTATTCCAAGAATACTTATCTTCCATAATGTCTTTTCAAGAAAATCAACAAGATCTTTTCTTACTCCAAATAAATAACTTTCGAAAATCACACTTGAAAAATCAACATTATATTATCTTTTTATTTTAATCACCTTATCATTATTGGGCTACTTAATGGGCTACTTGAGGGGCCTTTAAGGAGAATTAAGATTGGACCTCCTAATGGACTTCTGAATTTCAATATTGAGCCCCAATATAATTCAATCCATTAATATTAATTATTACCACTAATAAATTAATATTGCACTATCCATCTTAATCCATATTACGATAATATGGGCTCCCGGTTATTATTTCCCGCGTTTAAGATTATCAAGTCCATTAATTAATTAAGCTTCTGAATAACTCTAAATTAATTAATATATTTCACCTTGGAGTAAAGACAGCTCAACATTATTATCCGTACCGAAGAAACTAATTCTTCACTTGTAAGATTTGGTACGATAAAACTTCTGAGCCCACCAAGGGGACTAATCACACGAGCCGTACTCACATGCGTTTCTCCGTATTAAATCTTAGCAACCGTCGTATGATTAATATTACTGCCCAAAGCACAAGGTTCGAAGTCACAATGATTCTCACCCAACATGAATCAAAGCAGTAACCATTAAGCACACACGGTCCTATTTAAGTGACGGAGTTTAAGAAATCAACAACCACTGAGGTCTAATTCTTCACATTTCAGAACAGAAGAATTTATCCTCGCTGTAGGTCCTCTTCAACACATACTAAATGTGCTAGTGCAATCTCTTAGTCAAGACAGACCAATCTGAGACTTACACATCGACCTTTCACGGCGGATTGTTCAATTCCACCTAGGTCGTGAAAATGTACGTTTAGTTACAAGGAAACTGTTAATGTTGTCTTCCGTGATCGGGTATCACCACATTAACTACAATGTAACTAGTACTATTATGAACTGTTTGCAATAAATATTCAACATTCAATCATATTTAAAGCATATACGATAAAAGAATTATTTTCATAAACAAGTGTTTGGTACACGAGTTATACAAAGTAAAAGCATACTTTCACGTATAACTCCAACAGAATGTGCATCGAGTAAAGAAATTCTACAACTTTTCTTATGAGAATAAGGGAGGTACCTTTGAGTCTCATGACCCATGAGCTCCTTTGAGCTCGGTCCGGCATTAGGACCTTAAAAATAGCGCTTAATGGGAGGCAACCCATTTTTACTTGCTTTTGAGTGTTGTTAATATATGAGTGTAATATTTTTGAATCGTGTGATTTTAACCTCATTTTTTGAGTAATTTTATTATAGGTTTGTCTCGAGGATGCACGCATTTCCAAGACGGTTGGAGGGAAGCAATTCAAGAAAAGAAAGTGTGCTACATTGATAAGTGCAAACCGGTATTATGCGTATGAGGTAACCCCGAACCCCAAACTTAGACAGCTTCACAAGGTCGATTTGGGGGGGTGGAGTGTTTATAAGTTTTATGGTGATACATATGCACCGGTACACTAGAGAGGTTTAATTGACATTGCACAGGCGCACACCCTCTCGTTGAGTTGAGTTGAGTTAAGTTATATATTGTACTTAATACTCCTTGAGCTGCTATGATTCGTACTAATTCGGTGCTATTGATGATTTCATGTTTATTAAATCTTCTTTGCTTATTGATTGCTATCATTGAGTGTGGAGTTATGAGTTGGTGATTGTGGAATTGAGTTAGGACTAGATTGTGTGAATATTGTGAGTAGAGTGGATTTGAGAGGGCAGTCGTGCATATACGAATTTTCCTTTTGGATACTTGTGAGGTAAAAAGTAAGAATTCACTAAGTCTAGCATGGATGTGAAAGCCGTGAGATTTGAGCCTTATAAGAGATTAAAATTCATAAAATAATCTCATTGATTGTGAGTGGATCTTCACCTTAGAGGTGCTAGAACTTGTGGGTACTCTCGCTTCTTGATTGAGTCTAGTATGAAATGCCGAAAATGATTTTAGCCTATCTTTGAATTTATAAGTCACTTAGCTAAAATAAGCCTACCAATGACATTAATTCCTTGTTAGCCCGTTTGAGCCTGAGTCCTTTATTTGCTAGCACATTTGAACTTATCCAATTTGCTAAACTCTTTTTGTCCCAATTTGAGTGGAGAATAGGAAATGTTATGAATGAGAAGGGGTTTGAGTTGAGAATGTGGAATTGTTTACGGTTGAGTGAAAATGAGAAAAAAGAGTAATGAAATTGTGAGTAGTGGGAAAGAACAAAAATTAGAGAACGAGCAAAAGAAAATATGAGCTCATATATAGTGTGAAAAGAAAAAAAAAGGAGAAGTAAGTGAATGATAAAAGTGTTGGAGTGAAAAGAAAAAAAGAGTTGAGGTGTTGCGAGTAGATGGAATTGAAAGTGCCTTGTATGAAGATATTTGAAGTATTATGTTCCGTGTATTGAAATACCAAAGCTTTGAATTTCTATTCTCCATTCACTTGAGTCAGCTATCCTATATATTTACCCCACCTGTCCAAAGAGCCATACATTACAACCTTGAAAAAGTACTTTATGATCCGACATGGATTCTAGTATGTGGTCAAAGTTGAGGGTACTTACAAGCCTGTGATCACTAATTTGTGTGATTGATTGATTGAGTGAGTCCCTATTTATTGATAAACACTTGTGAGGGAGCGAAACACATAACCGAGAGCACATCCATGTTTGATTTTTAGTGGTTCATATTGATTATCCATGATTAGGATGAAATGGGTGAGTTTGTGTGCGAGTGATCGATCTTTGAATCTTGAACTTTGATTCATTTCTAACAATTTCACTTGACTTATTATTTCATTGCTTGAGGACAAGCAATATGGTAACTTGGGGGGGGGTTGATTAGGCGTGAAATTGTGATGTTTTGTAACCCGATTCGTCCATGTTTTGAGCGTATTTGATGAGTATTTAGAGTTATTTGAGTATCATTTTCATAAACTTATTAATTTGTCTCTTTGGTGCTCATATTAGGAAAGAGGGCGAAAAGAGGAGTTCGTAGGACTTTGCTCAAACGGACTCTCAGATGAGAAGATATTGGAGAAATACGAAAAGTATTAGTTCGTGCGAATGAAAGTATCACTTAGCTCAAAAGGAGGAAGCACTCGAGCACCAAGTGCTCGAGCACCATAGCTCGAGCGCCCCTTGAACACTGTGAAGAATGGTTGCTCCAGTGAGTCTACGTCGAGCACCAAGTGCTCCAGCAACAAGGGCTCGAGCGCCCCTTGAAGTCTGGAGGAAAGAACCGCTCGAGTGAGCGAGGTCGAGCGCCAGTCGCTCGAGTAGACGAGGTCGAGTGCTATCAAGGCACTGGAGAAGAAGGGCGCTCAAGTGCATTATGCTTGAGCGCTAGGCGCTCGAGCAAGTATCTTGGTCGAGGGTTTCTGCCTATTTTTAGTCCATCTCGGCCCATGCCATATATATACCCTTCCAAGCATATCTATTCATATCTACACATATCTACACTCGTTTTTCAAAGGGAAAGAACTTGAGAAGGAGATTACGAGTCTTTGGGAAGGTTTTGAAGATTGTAATCGAGGTTTTTAGCATACAAATTCTTTAGATTAATTACTACTTTGAACGGTTTAGATTTTTGTTCTAATTTCTTGAACTCTTGATATACTTAGACCTACTTTTTCAGAGTTTTATAGATTTGATTTTGAGACTTGATTTAATTGCTTTCATAATTAGTTGATGTGCTTGAATTATTTCATAATTTTAATTACGTTGATGATTTTTTTTTATCTTATTATTGCTTTTATTCTTGAAACCACCATGTTAGGCTAGAACTCTTGCATGCTTAGGATAGGATGAACTCATAGAAGTAGGACGTTGGTACGTAATTAGGATAATTCGTGATGTATAGTTTTAGTTCTCTTAATTATTGAATAATTCTAATAAACCCCAGAATAATCTTGGAATTAAGTACAAAAATTGTTAGAGAGAAGACGACCACATCACTCTTTAAAAACGAATAGGTTTAAGGAGAGGGTTTTTGAAGTGGCTTATAATCTACCGGTTTATATAGGGAGGACGACCGCATCACCTTAGTTAAATTAGAGCCTCAATTATTAAGCCATATAATTTGATTAGTGGATTAGTGGAGTAGGTTGATAGAACTAAGTATTAGAATTATTTCTTGAGCTTTTATTAGTTCAATTCTTGGGCTAGATTAGGGAAGTTGATTGTCTAGTTTTAGTACACTTAGGATTATAACTTGCACATCACAATTATTTTAGTTATTGTACCAACTCCGTTAGTATAAGTAGGAACTCCTATCCCGAGCATCATCATCATATTTGCACTTCATATCGGAGTTAGATTAGTTTTATTTATTTCAGTTTGATAATTAGCATTAAATAAGTAGAAACATTAGCATAAACTAAAATATTACATTCATATTAGCTACAAGACATGCATTTCCAGGGATTTATTCGCATACACACTTTTCCTTGGGTTCGATACTATTTGGTCCCTATACTCGCCCATACTACAGTGATCCCATACTCTTGAGGGGTAACTACTAGTTAAGCTAGTATTTTACGTTCAAGTCAGTCCTGTCGATCTGTCATTTCTAGTGTACGGTCGTTATCTGGGTCGAGATCGAGCTCGCCTTCAACTCGGAGACTGTTAGCTCGCTCATGGGATGTTTCACTTGCTCGGCTCATAAGCTGCTTGTCCTGAGACAAACTTCTCTAGGGTAGTTTGTTTGGTCGGTGAGCACTTGCATCCTTGCTGCCACTTGCCAAAAATGAGCTCTTCTTAGGATAAAGCCCGTCCGTCTGGTGAGCTTCGATTTTTAGCGACCGTTTGCCACGAGATACAGGACCTCGCTGGGATTAGCAAGGTTTGGCACTTCAAATAATTAATGCCACAATATGAATTTCATAGAATTTTTTATATGATAGTATTTTGCAAAAATAAGTAAGAGGTAAATTGTAAAAATAATTATAAAATAATTCATTATTCTTTATAAATATCTATTTTATTATAAAACAAATTCTTTTTCATGATGTACTTACATATAATTAGAAAAAGTTTTTTAAATTTTAACCATTATGAGAAAAAATTACGAAATTTGTAAAAATAACAAAGTATATATAATTATATTTTAAAAAATAGTAATGGAAATGACTTCGGTGTGAAACACGGGGTGGGACATTACTAGTACATTTAATGTCTTAAAATCAAATTTCGGTGAGTGAAAAATTAATATACAAAGATTAAACGTTATAAATATTTTATGGATTAAAATGTTAAGAGTTAGAAAATTAACTAAGTGTTAATTATCACACATTGTATAATTGAGGAAGTGAATTACTCTTTATAAATAGGAGTGAGTTAGATAATTTAAAACTATAGTGTTTAAGAGAATAATCCATGTGGACCACACACATGCGCGCCACCACCGCCCGTCCGACCGTGTCGTGCCGAGCTCGTGTTTGGGGGACTGGGCCTTGACCCTTGCCTTGAAAATTGGACTTTGGGCCTGCCTATCTTTTTGGAGCTCTAAAAATGTAATCTTGCCCAACGGATGAAAACCCTACGGTTACGAGGGCTGTTTGAATTCAGACATGTGCTAATTTGAAATGATCATACTAGAACTCAACGCATGTCCAGGTTTGTGGACGTTTCATCTAAGAAAAGAGTAACAACTGGGCTATTATGGATGCAATAATTTTCTCACTTGAAGTGACAATCAATGTCATGATTGCCTAAGTTATTTCGGGAAAGCTCACATGGAGTAGGATTGAAGCCTAAAAATAGGGGCATCAACTATGCATTCCATACTGATTGCCAATTTCGTGAAGTAAAAAATCGAACGACTCGTAAGTGTACGAGATCGTTGTATAGTAGGCAATTGACCAAGTAAAATATCGAACACAAAGACAACGGATTTAGTTTCTAGAGATCTACTAAATTGAATGCTTGTACATACAATTACAGAAAAATAAATGGTTCGGTTTGATGTTATCTACTAAATGTTTTCAATTGCAAAATGAAAAACTAACCTAACTTCTTTCGAAGTGCAAGAGATTGAGGTATGTTTTGAATGAGTCCAAATATGCAAGTATTAGGGAGTAGCAAGAGCACATACTTATCTTGAGTTTCGTATCATGATTAACCTACTATACAATCTCATGTAACCATTAAAACTCTCGTCTAAATGATTCGATGCTCAATTCGAAGTGTTCTTCATGTTTTAGGTCTCTCTCAATAACCTAAAACATCTAACAATAGGCTTTGATAGATGATCCCCTTCAAATTAGCACTCACTAAGAATAGCTCGACTCTCGCTTGTTGCTATTTTCAATGAATTGCTAATTTTACCAAAGACATGCTATCAAAGCTCTAATAATCCGAATTCAGAGAAGTTAATCTTTCTACTTCATAAAATCTAAGCATATACTCAAGCTAAGCCCTAATTCTTACATATTTTTCATCATTCAAAGCATAGAGAATTAGCCTAGCATAGCTAGGGCTAAGGAAACTAAAATCATGAACAAAGCCATGGACAAAAAACTAAGAATTTAACAACAAAGAGCAGAAATTAGAGTAATATCACCTAAGATGAAGGAAATTTGGAAAACATCTTCAAGCACCACTTGTTTACAACCATGTAATCTCCCAATTCACTAATCTTCAAGCTTAAATCCAGTTACAAGATACTTCTCAATGAAGAAATTGAAGAAAATATACTAATCTAGCACTATCTAGGGGAAATTGGATGAAATTTGGAATGGAGCTCTCCTCTCGTGTGAAATCTATGAAAAATTGAAAATGAATGGTTACCTCCTCCAAAATCAGTTAAAAGCCTTTTTATAGTCGCAAGCCAAAGCCATAAGTCGGTTTTTACATTTTAACCCTCGAATCTTCTAGAAATCACGCTCTTCAGGCTTGCCAGCATTTTGCTCGCCCAAAAATGAGTTGCTCGCCCGAGTAAAGGTATGCTCGGCCGAGTGCTGACTCAACTTGGCCGAGTGCTTCTTCCCTTGGCCGAGTTCCTCACGTTTTTTCCTCACTCGGCCAAAATGACTTTGCTCGGCCGAGTAAAACTTCATTTTGGCCGAGTGAACCTTCTAGAGATTTTACTCGGCCAAAACCCCCTTTGCTCGGCCGAGTACAAATCCAATTTGGCCGAGTGGATCTTTCAGAGACTTTACTCGGCCAAAACCCCTTTTGCTCGGCCGAGTGGCCTCTCTTCATGGCCGAGTGAGCTCTGTTTTATCTCATTTTTGGCCTTTTAACTCCACTTTTCATTCTTTCTCCGATTCTTAATCTTTTTGGATCTGAAACACTTCATTTCTTGCACGAAGGGTAAGTTCACGAGACAAAACCAAATATAGAGATACAAGACACTAATTGTATAGAAATCAAGCTCAATTACTGCATAAAAGGACTTAAAAACACACAATTATGATGCAATTACAAGGCTAATCACCCCCAAAACTTGAAATATTGCTTGCCCTCAAGCAATGAAAAGAAAATCACAAAGGCGGTGATTACATCAAGTTGTGTGATTAAGAGCATGTCAAAGACGAGTAATTCAATCTTATCCAAATGAATAAATCCTCGAGAAAGCATCTCCAACTTTTCAATTATCCATCAAAGATCAGTTTACTCAAAATGAAATCATTCACCATAATCCTCTCAAGGGAAGTGTTTATCACTCTTCACTCAAAGTGTATCAAGGTATTGCTCCATGTCAATGTATAGAAATGCATCCAATTGGATTGCCAAAGAATCTAAGCAATCTTTCCTCAAACTTGAACTTGGTGCTAAATCGAAAAGAACTTTCATTTGGTTGTTATGTTGGCTCTTTGGTCATGGTAGAGAATTTTTAGATGAAGTGACTTGTACTAGTGAAGCAAGAATTCAGGTTTCTCTTTTCTATCTTTCCCGAGGATGTGGTAAGCCTACACTTCTCAACCCAAAGTTCAACTCTTCACTTATGCATTCATCTTCCTTTTCTCATATCCTTTCTATTCATCTCACACCCTTCTTTACTTTTCATACCACCAACATTTTTTTTCTCAAATGAGAGCTTCTTTTTATTTATTTTTCCTTTTATTTTAGCTGATCACTCCTTTGCTTTCACAACCTTCATTCAATTCTCTTTTTCTAATCCTTTCCAACTTTCTCCCAAAATCATCCATTCAAAATCATTCACCCCATTTTCCTTTCTTCCCAATTCAACCACACCACCCTTATTCAAGCTTCACTAGTTTTATGGACCAATAGGCTCACAAAGAAGGGTAATTTGGCTAAATCATGGGTGCCAATAAACAGGTCACAAGGCTCAACTTAGCTAAGTATGGAAATAAGATGTCATTTGACATGGATAGACTTTGGCAAAGTGACTTTTCAATTCAAGGATGGCCTAATCTCATTTTAGCACCTTATGCAAGTAGATTCTAGAGCAAGACTAGAGACAAGTTCTCAAACACAATGACTGCACATGGCCACACTTCCAATGAAGAACCAAAAACAATGAATTTTTTTTGGCTAAAAGGCTCAAAAGCTCACAAGTTCGTGATTGATTATGGTTCATATTCTCATTTTAAGCTCACATCTCTTCAACTTCAAATTTACAAGTTTTCCATACTACTCAAGTCATTAAACATTCATCAAAGATCAAATCAAATCACCTCTAAAATACTCAAGATGCACAACCTTAAATTCATCACATCCAATTGTTCATCCCAACTCAAGTCATCCAATACACCAACCATACTCATGTATGTTGTTGCACGTCTCTTAAGTAAACGAACACCCCCCCAAACTTTTTCTTTGCCAAGCAATGAGAAAGTTTGGTACAAGAGTGGTGAAAAGAGCACGTTGCAACAACATATTCCTATTCAAACACAAATATGAGCTATATAAAGCAAATGACACCATTAAGAATTACAAACCACATCACAACCATCGATCACATAAGAAATAAAAATCATCCAAAATATCCAAAAGGTTAAACAATTAAAAAGTTAAACCCCAAAATAGTTAACACAAAACCCAAAATTATCTAATCATTACACAACAAACGAGATAAAACTAGCAATAGAATAGGGATAGAAAGGGTACCCTCGTTACCATCGTGAAGTTTTTTTACACATCACTTATGGCCGAGGTGGAGGAAATTGGAAGTTGAAGTGGCCTTGGCTCAAATGCCACTCCATATCCTATGCTCCCTATACATCTCCTCGAAAGCATCTTGCCTCGTTCGCATGTGCCGGAGCTCATTCATCAATTCAATGTGCCTATTTCGGGACTCAATCTGAAAAGCATCGAAATCTTGAATCAACCTGTCCATATTCCGACGGTTGTAGACCAATGGTTGTGAAGGATGCCCCTGTCGCTCCTCTGTGGTATCGTGCATCTCCACTTCCGGATAAGTTGGAATTTGTTGATCTTAAGCTTCAATCTCCTCATCCGACTCTTCGATCGGCGCATTTGTCCCTTCGCTTGCTTTTCCTTTTTCCTTTTTATCCTTTGTCATCTTCTTCGGTTGCCTTTTCTCTCTTGGGATGCTTTCATGAAACACCCTTCTGTAATCTTCGTGTAATTGAGTGTTCATTAACCAATTCCCATTTTCCTTTCCCTTCCAAGAGATAAGTGACATTTCCGCTAAGGGAAAACCGAGCTCATTAGGCAAATGTCCACAATAGAAGCTCCCTACTTGCTCGATAACTTCACATCGGATGAGATAGTTTATATCTATCCACTCAATATCATATCTCTCCAAGTTCTCTTCCGGCTCCCAACCAACACATTCAGCAATCCGGGTAATCAACCCACCAATACCCATTTGAGTCAAAGTGGAGGACCCCATCTTTGAAAAATGCTCCATCAAGTACTTACCAAAGTCAACTTCATATCCCTTCGTCATACAATAAAGGATGTATAACTCCTCGACTCGAATGAAAGTACTTTCTCGACGTGCATACAACACGTTCATAAGGATCCGATAGACAATTTTCAGAATAGGATTCCTTATACGAGAAGCCTTCGTCTTTCCCACCATGAAATTCCATCTAGAACCCTTAGGAGTCGAGATGTCCTTCCAGAAGTCATCTTTGTTGTACCCCCTCTTCAACCGGTGCTCATAACTCGACTTTGGATTTGGCATTCCAAGATATCGGTTAAGCTCGGTGCATATGACAGTGTAGTCCTTATTCCTACTTCGGAACAACATAGTGGACGGGTGACCGACGGCATCAGTAAGAACAGAAACGGTGCTGAGAAACTCAGTGCAAAGCTTTGGGTAGACCGACCTCCTTACATCAAGAACCCCCATCCACCCGATTTGGTCAAAGAGTTCTTCGACCTCTTCCCTCACACCCAAAGTAATCATTGCTTGAACATCATAACACTTTTGAGCGTGATAAGTCATCTTACTTGCTCCAACAAAATTCTTGTAGTACTCTTTCACATCACCAAAATAAAGCTCTTCCTTGGATGGTGTTCTTCCGTTACAATGCTTCGCATATATCTTTTCGTACCCCTTATTCACAGAATATGAGGCAGGGATAGTGGGTGTATCCCGTTTAGTTCCTCGATGACTCATTGTCCTGTATATAGGAAGCACATAATATAAGAACATCTTAATCAACGAGTGTTTAAGTGTATTAACATCAAGGCATGCTCAATAAGTCATTTCAATCCAACTATTCCAATAACTCATGACCAAACATCACACGACATTCACTCACCTCTACATAAATTATACTTCATCAAAAGGTTCACCCCTAGCATGTCTACATTGCATTTCACCATAATCATGAAGAAAAACACTCAAAAGATGCATATTCCTAGGGCATATGGTTCATCTTTGCAAAAGAAAGTTCATTGTTCAATTATACAAGCCATAAAACAAAATCATGAAATTACCATTAAAATTTGCCTACCCATGAGTCATATACACCATCTTTATCAACCTTAATGAAGAAACAATCATATGCATCCATCTATCCCATAAACATTGTAATTTTCGATACTATTCATGCTCCAAATGGGTGTTCTTAGAAAACTTCACAATATCACAAAATCATCCCAAAATTGCAACCCTATTGAGTAATCTATCACCAATTAGCAACAAACTATCCATGAATCGAAGAATACAACAACAAAATCCACAATTTTGGTCCACATATGCATATGAAATAGACCCATCTTTGCTAGAGAAAGAATTCATAAAAGAGAAGGAGAAGAGGATTACCTTGATAAACTTGGATTGAATGATACAAGGGAAGAGATTGATGCAAGAATTTGAAGAGCTCTCTTTAGTTTTTAGGAGAAAATCGGCCGAGTATGTGTTGAAATGGGAGAGTGTATGTGTTGGTGTTTAAATTGGCGAAAATTAGGGCAAAATCGTGAAATTGCTCGGCCTAGCGCTGACTCTACTCGGTCGAGCAACTTTAGAACTGGTCGAGCGTTAGTTTAAAAAGCCCCACTCTGCCTAAACACCTTTTGCTTGGCCGAGCATAAATCCAATTTGGCCGAATGAATCTTCCAGAGATTTTACTCGGCCAAAACCCCCTTTGCTCGGCCGAGTACAAATCTAATTTGGCCGAGTGGATCTTCCAGAGAATTCCACTCGGTCAAATTCCGTCTACTCGGCAGTGTGTTTCTTGATTTTGCCGAGCACTACCCCTAAAGCACCAAATTTTCAACTTTTGACCATTTACTCACATATCAATCTTCAATTCAACCCAAAACACCAACAATGGTTCATTTTTATCTCAATTCATAAAGCAACCGACTCTCCTATATCAAAGCATACATACGTCGAAGCACGTTGATTTTTGGAACGACACACCCCCCAAACTTATTCGTTGCTAGGCAAAGAAAAAGTTTGGCACAAGAGATAAAACGAACATGCAAGCAATGTGACCCCGAATGAAACACAAGAAAGAGTCAATCAGCCAATAAACACATTAGAAATGTCAAAACACTCACCATTGTCCAAAGTCAACCAACTATAAGACCACATCATCCAAAATACAAATTATGCCCTGGTTTGACCAATACAAAACAAAAACGGCCACCCCAAACTTAGGATGCGCATGGCAACCTAAGTTCGAGCCCGAGGAACATGATACCTCCCATTCAACCGGTTTACGATGCGACCAACCTACGACCCCCGAACCATAACTCCTGCACGAGAGTCCATAGAGAGCTTCCACTCCTAAAATAAAAAATGAACAAACACTAGTAATCATCCAAAGAAAATGAACAAAAAGCAAAACAAGAGATAAAAAAGAATGGGTTATCTCCCATTAAGCGCTGTCCTATGCCAGACGGAACTACTCAAGTTCACATTACTCCTCAAAGTCCTTAAGAAAAACTTGGCTTAGGATCTCATTTTGACTTGGTGAAAAGAAATGCTTCAAGTAATGCCCATTGGCATAAAATTTCTCCCCCTTAGCATTTTTCAAACCACCCAATTGGAAAGTAACTCGTGATAACAAATGGACCACTCCACTTAGACTTTAACTTTCCAGGAAAGAGCTTAAGGCGAGAGTTAAATAGAAGAACATGGTCACCCTCCTGAAATTCCTTTTTCTTAATCCGAGCATCATGCCAAATCTTAGTTTTCTCCTTGAAAATTTTGGCATTCTCATAAGCATTATTCCTAAACTCCTCAAGCTCGTGTAGTTGTAGCAACCTCTTCTCCCCAATTAGATCACCATTAAAGTTCAACTTCTTGATGGCCGAAAATGCCTTATGTTCAAGCTCGACGGGTAAATGACAAGCCTTTCCAAAGACGATTTGATATGGAGACATGTCCAAAGTCGTCTTGAAAGCTGTTCTATATGCCCATAAAGCGTCATCTAACTTCAAGACCCAATCCTTCCTTGTCGTACTCACAGTTTTCTCCAAGATTTGCTTCACTTGACGATTCGAAACCTCGGCCAAGCTATTTGTTTGTGGATGGTATGCTGTAGCAATCTTGTGACGGACATCATACTTCACTAGAAGATTCTCCATCAACTTATTGACAAAATGGGTACCCCCATCGCTTATCAAGTCCCGAGGTACCCCAAACCTTGTAAAAATGTTCCTTTTCAAGAACTGAATTACCTATTTGACATCATTTACCTTGGTAGGAATCGCCTCAATCCACTTAGACACATAATCAACCCCAACCAAGATATAAAGATAGCCATGTGAAGGTGGAAACGACCCCAAAAGTCAATACCCCACACATCGAACAACTCTACTTCTAGGAACACATTCAAGGGCATCTCATCCCGTTTTGAGATTCCACCAAGTCTTTGGCAACGATCACATCTCTTAAAAAATTCACAACAATCTTTGAAGATAGTAGGCCAATAGAATTCACTAAGAAGCACCTTCGAGGCTGTTTTGGAAGCGCCAAAATGCCCACCACACGGAAGTGAATGGCAATGTTGAAGGATGCTTTCCCACTCCTCTTGAGGAACACATCTCCGGATAATTGAATCAACTCCTCTCCTAAAGAGATAGGGCTCATCCCAAAGATATTTCTGAACATCTCTATAAAACTTCTTTCGTTCATAAGGAGTAAGATCGGGTGGCACCGCCCCACTTGCCAAGAAGTTGGCATAATCGGCGTACCACGGTGCACTTTCTTCAACCCTCCAAATTGGAGTCTCTTCCAATCTAAAAAGTCTTTCATCAGGGAATGTTTCCTTCACATTCTCCTTATCATCCACAACTCCTTCTTCTCTTTCCAAATGGGACAAGTGATCCGCAATATAGTTCTCCTTTCCTTTCTTGTCAACAATATCCAAGTCAAATTCTTGCAAAAGCAATATCCATCGAATTAATCTCGGTTTGGAATATTTCTTGCTCATCAAATATCGAATGGCCACATGGTCGGTGTAGAGCGTGGTTTTTGCCCCCACCAAATAAGGTCAAAACTTATCCACGGCGTACACCACCACTAAAAGCTCTTTCTCGGTGGTGGTGTAATTCAATTGAGCAGCGTTAGAGGTCTTGCTAGCATAATATATGACGTGAAATCGCCCTTCACGCATTTCTCTCAAAGCAACTCCTATGGCGTAATCACTCAAATCACACATTAGCACAAATGACTCTCTTCAATCCGGAGTTATGAAGATCGGAGCACTCACCAAAGCTTATTTTAATTTCCTGAAAGCATCCAAACACTCATTAGAGAACACATAAGGAGTATCTTTTTCTAACAATTGAGATAAGGGTTTAGAAATTTTAGAGAAATCCTTGATGAAACGATGGTAAAATCCTGCATGACCCAAGAATGATCGTATTCCTTTCTCATTTGTAGGAGGAGGGAGCCTCTCAATTGCCACAATCTCTGCTTTATCCACCTGCAATCCTTTTGAAGATACATGGTGACCAAGAACGATCCCTTCCTTTAACCATAAAATGACATTTCTCCTAATTATGGACGAGGTTCGTTTCTTGGCACCTCTCAAGAACAAGTTCCAAATTGTTAAGACTGTTGGGAATATAGGGGTGCCCGGAATCTATTCGGGATGAATTTTAAATACGAATTCAAATACAATTATTACTAGCATGAATTAATCCTAATTAATTCAAATAATAATTCCAACAACTAATTATCATCATGCATGTTGAATTAATTTCACATATTTAATTAAGCGGAATAAACAATTAAATATGCGATTAACGTACCTCTTGTAGAATTGGCCTTTGAATATACGGGACAATTAAAATCTCGCTTTATCAACCCAAAGCCTTCTCAAGTATTTCCCTTTTCACCTCACTTGATCGCCGGTGGGAGACGCTTTCAAGTAATTTAATAACTAAGGAAAAAGAAAAATATATATGCTTCTTGATTTTTCCAACACATGGAATTATGTACTTGGGGATGAAATAATCATCCCCTATTTATAGGTGGTGTTGGCCGAAATTTTGAGGTATATTGGGCCTTGGAGAAAATCTTTTCTTAGACTCTAAGAAATCTTGAATATATCTCATATATTCTTTTCTCCAAAATAAAATATTCCACAAAAATCTCACACTCCTAATTATGGGGTAATTTTCGAAAAATATGAAGAAGAGAATCCAAGATTTGGATCTTCTTGAATATATGAGATAATCTTGTATTCCAAGAATACTTATCCTCCATAATATCTTTTCAAGAAAATCAACAAAATCTTTTCTCTCCTAACAAACTACTATTTTCGAAAATTGAAGAGAAAAAATCAGCATATTTATCTTCTTTTTATTTTAATCACCTTATCATTATTGTGCTACTTAATTGGGCTACTTGAGGGACCTTAAGGAGAATTAAGATTGGACCTCCTAATGGACTTCTGAATTTCAATATTGAGCCCCAATATAATTCAGCCCTTTAATATTAATTATTACCACTAATAAATTAATATTGCACTATCCATCTTAATCCATATTACGATAATATGGGCTCCCGGTTATTATTTCCCGCGTTTAAGATTATCAAGTCCATTAATTAATTAAGCTTCTGAATAGCTCTAAATTAATTAACATCTTTCACCTTGGAGTAAAGACAGCTCAACATTATTATTCGTACCGAAGAAACTAATTCTTCACTTGCAAGATTTGGTACAATAAAACTTCTGAGCCCACCAAGGGGACTAATCACACGAGCCGTACTCGCACGCGTTTCTCCGTATTAAATCTTAGCAACCGTCGTATGATTAATATTACTGCCCAAGATACAAAGTTCGAAGTCGCAATGATTCTCACCCAACATGAATCAAAGCAGTAACTACTAAGCACACACGGTCCTATTTAAGTGACGGAGATTAAGAAATCAACAACCACTGAGGTCTAATTCTTCACCTTTCAGAACAGAAGAATTTATCCTCGCTGTAGGACCTCTTCAACACATACTAAATGTGCTAGTGCAATCTCTTAGTCAAGACAGACCAATCTGAGCCTTACACATCGACCTTTCACGGCGGATTGTTCAATTCCACCTAGGTCGTGAAAATGTACGTTTAGTTACAAGTAAACTGTCAATGTCGTCTTCCGTGATCGGGTATCACCACATTAACTACTATGTAACACGTACTATATATTGAACGGTTTGCAATAGAAATTCAACATTCAATCATAACTAAAGCAAATGCGATAAAAGAATTATTCTCATAAAACGAGTGTTTGATACACGAGTTATACAAAGTAAAAGCATACTTTCACGTATAACTCCAACAAAGACACATATCAAAAGAATCACCAAAGACAGAGAAATAATCCATAAACACCTCCATTACCTTTTCTATCAAACCATGAAATATGGCCATCATGCACCTTTGGAACGTCGCTGGAGCATTACAAAGGCCAAACGACATACGCCGGAAAGCGAACGTTCCATAGGTACATGTGAGAGTTGTCTTCTCTTGGTCCTCAGGTGCAATCATGATTTGATTGTACCTCGAGTATCCATCCAAAAAGCAGTAATACTCAAAACCACCAAGTCTATCTAACATTTGATCAATGAAATGAAGAGGGAAATGGTCTTTTCAGGTGGCTTTGTTCAATTCCCTATAATCAACGCAAACTCGCCAACCCGTTGCTACCCTAGTGGCTATAACCTCATTAGTTTCAGTGGTGATTACAACCATTCCCCCCTTTTTAGACACATAATGCAACAGAGACACCCATGGACTATCAGAAATCGGGAAAATCATGTTGGCATTTAAGAGTTTTAAAATTTTCTTTCTAATGACCTCTTGGAGAATAGGGTTTACTCTCCTTTGGTTTTGTACAACCGGCTTACAATTCTCCTCTAGCCTTATCTTATGCATGCAAATAGCCGGGTTTATTCCCTTAAGGTCTTCTATACTCCATCCTAGGGCAGATTTGTATTTTCTAAGGACATGTAACAACTTGTCTAACTCACCCGAAGAAGAGACAATTATCGGTAAGTGTCCTTCGCTATCCAAGTAGGCATACTTGAGGTGCTCGGGAAGGTCCATTAACTTGTCCTTCTTTTCTTTATTCGGCTCACCCCCCGGAACGGGTATTAATAGTGATGAAGTATCCAATCTTGCTTGCTTGACTTCCTCCACTTTCCTCTCCTCCAAAGACCATGCCTCATCCTTCTCTCCATAATTCATAAACCTATCATCGTAAGAGGCATGCATATCATTAGAATGAAAAGTAGGCATAGAAGGTACATAATCTTTAGTTAAGAGAGTGTAAGAGGATTTTTCCCAATTGGGTATTGTAGCTGATCCATCCGCTAATTGAAGCATGATCGTTGTTGGCTCTAGTTCTCCTTGACTTAAACTCTTGAAGATTAAAAAAAGGCATCAAATTGATGCTCGCACCGAGATCACACAAGGCATTCTTTACTACTCCGTTTCCCATATCACATGCTAGTGTGAAACTTCCCGATTCCTTCATCTTTTGAGGTAGGTTACGTTGAAGGAGTTCACTGCAATGTTTTGTCAATTTTACCATTTCCGGCTCATCCACTCTTCTTCTTCTTGCTAATAGATCCTTCAAGAACTTAGCGTAACTAGGCATTTGCTCGATAGCTTCATAAAATGGAATGTTGATGTAAAGCTTTTGAACACTTCGAGAAATTTCTCAAATCGTTCATCTAGCTTCTTCTTCATAAATCATTGAGGAAATAGAACCGGTACCAAAGACTTCGGTACCCCCCATTCATCCACCTCAACCTTGTTCTTGTTTTCTTTATCCAATTTGACTTTCTTCCATTTAGGAATGAACTCCTCTTTCATTGTTTCTTCCACTTTTTGCTTCCCCTTTTCCAATCGTTTCCTTTCACGTTCTTCATCCTCTTCTTTTTTCTCCTCACCTTGCTTCTCCTCAACATTTTCATATGGTTTTTCACCTTCACCCTCATTCTCTAGTGATGGCATAGAAGGTCCTTCATACCTTGTCCCGCTCCTTAATTCTATGGCTTGGTAATACTCCCTTGGGTTTATCTCGGTATTGGACGGAAATTTTTCTTTGTTCAGTTGAGGTCCCAAAGCATTTGCTATTTGTCCAAGTTGAAATTCAAGAGCTTTAAATTGAGTATCATGTTGAGCCAATTTAGTATCCTTCTTCTTATTTGACTCTTCCAATCTTTGACTAACCTCCTCGATCCTCCAGTTATTCTCATCCATCTTTCGGGTATAATCCTCCATATTTTTCAAAATTAATTGAAGAGTCTCATCGGTATTCCCCTTCCCTTCATGAATAGGAGGTTTTGACCCCGAGTCCACACCCGGTGGTAATTGAAGAGCTCCTTTAGGGTTCCCATATGAAAAGTTTTTGTGTTTCCTCCACGATTGATTCGAAGGTCCACCTTGTTGATACAAGTTATTAGGAGGTGGAGCTCCTTGAAACCTTGCTTGGAATGGTTGGGCTTGGTACGGTTTTTGACCTTGCACATTATTTTGATACCCTCCTTGAAATTGTGGTCTCCCCATATAGTTCACTTCTTCACTTGATGTTTGAACATTAAGACTAGCTTCCACTTGTCCTACTTGTACATGAGGAGAAGGTAGATTGAGGTTCCCTAATTTATCTATCAAAGTCATCATCACTGATGTTCCCGTTTTCAAAGGATTTTTAAGGACAAAATGGGAATTCAGGAGCAAATTTTTTTTTAAACCTTTTTCTCAGGGAGCTCAGTAAGAGTGAATAATACTCAAGTCACTGCATTGCTAAGAGTTAGAGCACTCAAGTCAGTGCAACTGACTTGTGAGCTCAGACTCTTAACAAGGCAGTGACTCGAGAAGCTGAACTCTCGAGTGCGTTACCTGAACTGGTCAGTGAGAAGGATTCTCCCTGACCTAAATACTTAAACCAAAGTTTTCTTAACAATGCTCTCAGTGAGCAGATTTTCACAATACTTTAGTAAATACTTACAAAGTTAAGTATGCTCAGTTTAACAGTACATCCACCGCCTGATTTAACAGGAAATCTACTAACTGGGATTCTTGTTTTTAACGTGCCAATGTGCACAGATACACTGGACTCACACCACTCCCTAGGCTGCCTCTCCTTACAAACTAACTTCAACCAACAAACCTAACAAGAGGGTTTTGGTTTCAGTTTGATTTCTCCAACTATGTGAGGTTTTCCCTTACAATGTATTAGCCTCAAGCTAAGATTGGGAAAACCTCTCTAAGTTAAGAGTTACAAGCTTGACACTCAATGAATATAAGTGAAAACCCTAATGGTCAGTGTCGTGGGTGTGAGAAACGCTTCCTTATGACTCCCTAAAACTCACACACCCTCATAGCTTGTAGGTGTTGATTTTTCTTTCTTCACACACACTTCAAACTGCAGCTATGAGCTTGTATTTATAATGTGGATTCAAATGTAACCGTTGGAGGAAACTACATTTGAATCCAACATTTAATGGTTTCAGCCACTTTTCTTGGAATGCGGCATTGTCAGTGTCAGATTTGCTGCCTTGTGTTGATTGGTCCACGTGGGCTGGATCCAATGGATCTTTGACTCAGTGGGTTGACCAAGACCCACTGACTTTAGGTAGCTTCATCCTTCACTGACTTGATGATCTTCAGTGGACTGAACGTCTTCAGTGATGTTATCCTTCAGGGACTGTTTGAAGATCTCTCCAAGAAGTTTGTCATAAGGCTGAATGACAAACTTCCCTGACCACAGTAGCCTGACTCCTCCAGGACCTACTTGGTGCAGCACTGATCCTTCTGATCATGCTCTTCACTGAGTGGTCCACCCGACTTAGCTTAGATCAGCCAGATTTACACTCAGGAGGACATCCTTCAGGCTTCTCTTCAGGTTCAGGTCTCTGTCATGGCTTCAGTCAGTTCTGCTTGTGATGTCATCTTGATTTCCTCAGGCTGTGTAGCTGAGTTCCCCCTCAACTGAGTGTTCCCTCAACTGAGTTCTTCTCAACTGACAACCTATTCTACTGAGAAATAACCTAGCCTGACCTGAAGCTAAAGATACTATCCCGACTGCTTTCAAACCTATTACATGTTGTTTTGGAAAATCATTAAAACTAAAACATATCCCAACAATCACACTTTTCAACCCATCATTTTTTTCTTCCAAGACTGCAATTCTATCTCTTTTTCCACTTCCACTTGAATTACAAAATGAATCATTCACAGCGATGTTGTCAATGATCTCATTTACTTGTTTCACAGTTTTTGACCACACGGATCCTCCGACACTAGAATTGAGATAATTTCTATCCCATTCGTTAAGCCCTATGGTGAAATATAAGATGGTTTGCACCTCCGGTAAACCGTGTTGCGGACACGCTAATAATAGCCCTTGATACCTCTCCCAAGCATCTGTGATTGATTCCCCTTGAAATTACTTAAAATTCGTAATTGCTTCTTGAGTTTTGAGGACCTTGGAAGACGGGTAAAACTTTTTCAAAAATTGAGTACTCAATTCCTCCCAAGTACTAGCCATCAGGTTCATATTTTGTAGCCACTTCTTAGCCCTCCATTTCAACATGAATGAAAAGAGTCTTAACATCTTTGCATCATGTGAAACACCAGGATATTTGACTATGTCGCATACTTCCATGAAGTTTCCTAAATGAACGTGAGGGTCCTCTCTCTCGTCGGTCCCTTCAAACTGTGTTTCCCTTAACATTCGAAGTAGTGCCAGACTAACTTCAAACTTTTCAGCTACAATATGTGGTCTAGCGATCCCATCGTAAAACTCTTTTACCCTTGTCTCATAAAAGTCTTTCAAGAGTGGCTCACGATCTTGAGGGTTTTGCTCGGGATTATGTATGGGTTGGTGATTTGGATTTTGTTGTGGTAGATTTTGAACTTGAGGTGGAAAAAGGTAAGGGTAAGGGTATTGATATGAATATTGTGGTTGTGGATATAAGTGAGTTGAAATGGTGGATATTGGTTAGGTTGTTGAAGGTTTTGTGGGTGAGGGTATGGATACGGTAGATACGGAACTCCAACACCTTGGCCATTAGGATTTTGATTTGCATGATTCCCCCCTTGTGCATTTGGTGGCACATTAGGGTGAACACCCTCGTTCACTTCCTCTATATGCACATTATCTTCATTTTCATTCTCCATTTCCAATCTTCGCTGAAAGTTTCTTTCTCGATTTCTTCTTCGTGCAGCGGCTTCAATTTCAAGGTTCAAAGGAACAAGTTGTCCTCCTCTTCCCCCTTTGTTCAAACACCTATACAAGTCCACAAGAAGTGATCAAGCACAAACAACAAAAGCAATAAAGACAGTAAGCATTCACCGTTGATAACTAGACTAAACACACATTGTGCCCGGAAATAGCGCCAAAAACTTGATTGCCAATTCCGTGAAGTACAAAATCGAACGACTAGCAAGTGTACGAGATCGTTGTATAGTAGGCAATTGACCAAGTAAAATATCAAACACAAAGACAACGGATTTAGTTTGTAGAGATCTACTAAATTGAATGCTTGTACACAAAATTACAGAAAAACAAATGGTTCGGTTTGATGTTATCTACTAAATGTTTTCAATTACAAAATGAAAAACTAACCTAACTTCTTTCGAAGTGCAAGAGATTGAGGTATGCTTTGAATGAGTCCAAATATGCAAGTATTAGGGAGTAGCAAGAGCACATACTTATCTTGAGTTCCGTATTATGATTAACCTAGACTATACAATCTCATCTAACCATTCAAACTCTCGTCTAAATGATTCGATGCTCAATTCGAAGTGTTCTTCATGTTTTAGGTCTCTCTCGATAACCTAAAGCATCTAACAATAGGCTTTGATAGATAATCCCCTCCAAATTAGCACTCACTAAGAATAGCTCAACTCTCGCTTGTTGCTATTTTCAATGAATTGCTAATTTTACCAAAGACATGCTATCATAGCTCAAATAATCCGAATTCAGAGAAGTTAATCATTCTACTTCACAAAGTCTAAGCATATACTCAAGCTAAGCCCTAATTCTTATATATTCTTCATCATTCAAAGCATAGAGAGTTAGCCTAGAATAGCTAGGGCTAAGAAAACTAAAATCATGAACAAAGCCATGGAAAAACTAAGAATTTAACAACAAATAACAGAAATTAGAGTAATATCACCTAGGATGAAGGAAATTTGGAAAACATCTTCAAGCACCACTTGTTTACAACCATGGAATCTCCCAATTCACTAATCTTCAAGCTTAAATCCAGTTACAAGATACTTCTCAATGAAGAAATTGAAGAAAAGATACTAGTCTAGCACTATCTAGGGGAAATTGGATGAAAATGTGGAATGGAGCTCTCCTCTCGTGTGAAATCTATGAAAATGAATGGTTACCTCCTCCAAAATCAGTAAAAGCCCTTTTATAGTCGCAAGCCAAAGCCATAAGTCGGTTTTTACATTTTAACCCTCGAATCTTCTAGAAATCACGCTCTTCGGGCTTGCCAGCATTTTGCTCGCCCAAAATTTGAGTTGCTCGCCCGAGTAAAGGTATGCTCGGCCGAGTGCTGACTCAACTCGGCCGAGTGCTTCTTCCCTTGGCCGAGTTCCTCACGTTTTTTCCTCACTAGGCTAAAATGACTTTGTTCGGCCGAGTAAAATTTCATCTTTTTGGATCTGAAACACTTCATTACTTGCACGAAGGGTAAGTTCACGAGACAAAACCAAATATAGAGATACAAGACACTAATCGTATAGAAATCAAGCTTAATTAGTGCATAAAAGGACTTAAAAACACACAATTATGATGTAATTACAAGGCTAATCACATACCATGTTTTTCCTCTACATTCACATGAAAAAACATAAGCCTTCCTACATTTTGCAATTTTATTTTCCAATCCAGTTTCCGGCGTACTTTCCGTTCGATGGTGCTCTTATACGTAACGGTGTAGTTCATATAAGATATGAAGTCGTTTTACTTTTGAAACATCACGTCAATTTATGAGCACCAGTTGGGATGTGTTTGATTTGCATGCAAAGGGTACGTCCTTCACTCAACTTGATCCCTTTTCCTGTTAGTGTGTTTCCCTTCGTTGTATCGGCTGGTTCAAGAGATGTACTAGTTCGGGAAAGTTGCTGCACTTGCACAGAAATATTACAATATTTCTCCTAGTTTTGTAATTTATCATTTTGTTCTTATTGTTGGTGCGCTTATAAACCAAACACAAATTAACATAGGAAGCCTACTCATACTTATTTTTTTTAAGCAAATAACAAATCCAGTGTGAACAACAAATATGCTACGCAGTTCTCCAATCTCGACCGCAAGCCGTGAAACAATTATTAAAACAATTTCCAAATTATATATTCCCACCTAACTAATGGTGC
The DNA here is from genome assembly GCA_947034835.1 of Ballota nigra. Taxonomy (NCBI): domain Eukaryota; kingdom Viridiplantae; phylum Streptophyta; class Magnoliopsida; order Lamiales; family Lamiaceae; genus Ballota; species Ballota nigra. Next base: position 15,065,748 of record OX344721.1, on the reverse strand, counting down.
ATCATTCTAATTTCTGAGGAAAAGGCACTCTCTTCTGCCACTGTCAAATATTAAATGGATATTAAAATTCATATGGTTAAGATATATTAAATTTGAAGGGAAAAAAAAATACACAATGGCTCAAAAAAATTGACCATAATTACAAATTAATTTTTTTTTTATTATGCTTCTATGTAATTTTTTTTGGTTTTTGCAAATTGGTTCAAATTTTTTGAATAAATATATAATTAGATTTTTCTTTTTTTTTTTGGATCAAAATGTAAATGCTCCAAACTTGAATCCCCTCCACACCCATATGCTGTTTAACTATTTATGTCATTTGTTACAAATATTTATTGGGAAATTAAGTCCCCAGAGAAAATTGAAACATACGAGATAAAAAGGATGAAATAAAACAATAGCCAACAATACAAAAATTCAACGCGAAAATTTTAAAATTAAAGTAAAATCACGGATCACAAAAAATATATTACTATATTGACTGATTTATTTGTATCAAATACACTTAAACGTTTTGAATAGCATTAGAAAGCTACTCACTCTGATAACAAAGAGATATAGGACAAAATAAAATCTTTTATTTTAACACAAAACCAATATGAAGGACATTTTATTTTTCTCAACTCCGACAACCTTCAAACAAATCATTTCTTAATGAATACCCTGCATATAAAACTAGGAATCTTATGCATATGCTTAAAAAACATAATTTATGGGTACGATTTCTTATGTATACATTCGCAATTATGCTTAGACATGATATGCGTGCAACAGTTCTCTCGTGATGGGCACATGTACTTTTCAACAATATAAAGGTGCCCTTTCTTTCCTCTAAAGGGTTAATTTTAAGCAATACACAATTGTTTTAGTATAATTTTAATTATGCCATGATTTTTTTCTTTTAAAAAAGACACGACACTTTTTTTTAAAATTGTTGCAATCTGTTAGCACAATTTTTTTAATGCACGAGGATGTGTTAGTGTTTGGATCGGATATCTAACTTGTGAAGTGAATCATCTAAAAAAGAATAAAAAATATGTGCAGTGTTAGTGTGTAGGGCTGTTTACGCTACAAACCAAAACGAATATTTGAAAATATTCTTGTCCGTACTAAAGTTCAATTATTTTAAAATTCGTGTGTCCGTGTCCATACCGAAATTTCGGTACGGTACAGTATGTATATTTTATTTTTCAGTACTGATCATAGCGGATTTTCGGTAACAAACGGACCGGATCGGTACGGAACGGAGCGGAGAAATAAATTTTTTTACCCTTTTTTATTATTCTCTTTTTTTTAATTAATTTTTTGAAAAAAAAAAAATATTGATGCATGCACACTCACATAAATGCTACACAACTTCAACCACAATCAAACATATATCATTACAAGCTCAAATATAACACATTATATGATAATTGATGGTTAAAAAATTAACGCAAATCACCATCAATAAAATATTTAAAATATAGTATATAAAATATATATTAAGAAAAATTCATTTGAAATATCTTGTGTGTTGGTCCCAAAAAGGTTATCCAGCGGAAACGTTTTATACTTAATTTTTAAGAAAAACCCGTTTATAATAAATAGTGCTAGAATGAAATATGCAGAAATCTTAAATTGCAGAAAATAAAGAACACAAGGATTTATAGTGGTTCGGACAACAGGTCCTACGTCCACTCTCCCTTTCTTCAAAGGGGACTTACTCTCTCTCCAACCAACTTACTTACTTACTGGAATTTGGAAGTACCAGCTCCTTCGTACAACTGCTTACAACAACCTTATCTTAACAAGATGAACATGTTGAGTAATAATCCAACTAAACTCCTAATAGAGTGTATATAGACTAGAAAGAACAAAGGTGAGTGATTGGAAGAGTTCGTGTGTTCTTGTTGTGCTCTCGCGCGACTCTTATATGTTGAACTAATCCAAGCACTCCTATATATAGTTGTAGGAATTAACTAGCCGTTGGGAACTAGCAATTCAAACAACCATAATTGGAGGGATATAATCAATCAAAGATTGATTATATTGATTGATTAGTTGACTTTAATCAAGCAATCAATCAATCAATCAGATCCTCCATCAGTTGACTTCCAGATTGCCTTCTCCTCCATCATGAATCTCCAAAGTCTTCTTGTCTACAGATTACTACGAAGCTACAGGGAGGGTGAACTAATCCGTCTCCCTCATCTGGTCTGGTCTGGTCTCATCTGGTCAGGTAACACTTCTGCTCTGGTACTCATCTGGTAGAGGTCTTCTGGTGACTCCTCTGGTCAGGCTCCTCTGATCAGACTCCTCTGGTCAGACTCCTCTGGTCAGGCCCCTCTGGTTAGACTCCTCTGGACCTCATCTGCTCTGGTGACTTTTCTGCTCTGGTGACTCTTCTGCTCTGGACATCTCATCTGGTCACCTCTCATCTGGTACTTCATCCGGTACCTTCTCTGGTCAGGCTCCTCTGGTCACCTTCTCTAGTACCTTCTCTGGTCTGCACAGATTTCTTCCCCCTTAACCAAAGACCTATTCTAGACATATACTAAACTGTAGCTGACTAACAGGTTCAGCTAGTCCTATTACAGGTTCTTGTTTTAACATCTTCAAAACATCTAATCTATATCCTAACATTGTGAATGGAAAATGCAATATTAAAATCACGTTGATCGTACTTCCTGACACAGGGTACACCATATCCAATTTTTTGTAAGTAATTAATATACATGAAAAATAAAATTAAAAGAATAAAAATAATTTTTTAATCATTTTAATATACACCTAAATATAAGTTAATGTTTTAAGAAGTTAATAAGATAAATAATATTCTTTCCGTTCCAAAGTTGTTTGTTATATTGTTAAAAATGTTTGTTTCATACTCAATTGCTACATCCATTTTTGAAAAGAATAAAAAATATTTTTTAATATTATATTCTCTATATACTCCTAACTTAAAACATCTACTTTATCACTTTAAATACTAATAAACAACTTTTTTCTTAAAACCTATGAAAATAGTAATGTAGAAAACAACTATGAGACGGAGGGAGTATAATGTTTGTATTCTGAAAAGGAGGAGAAATTATGATATAGTATAGTTGTACTTGAATTCAATAATAGTATAATAATGTTTGGTAATTAAAAAATAATTAAATTTAATACATATTTAATTCGGTTCGGTACGGTATGGTCACATTCGGTTTTTCGGTACGGTTAATTTGGTAATATCCAGATTCGTACCAAAAAAATATTCGGTTCAGTTTCGGTACGGTTAAAGTAAAAAAGTCCACGATTTTTTCGGTTCGGTTCTTTTTCGGTGCAGATTTCGATACGGGTTCGGTAATCTTCTAACTCCGTGAAAAGCCCTACTAGTGCGTGACTAAAAATATTTATATTATAAAATAAAAATATGTGTCAATTTACAACAATTTAGAAGATGATTTTTTTTTTACCAAAAGAATATAAATCATGTCGTAATTGAAACTAGGGCAAAAGTGGTGCATTATTTTAAAATTGAGTATCTCTTTTGGGCACTAGGTGCATTATGTAACTTAAAATCTGTTTTATAAGGTTATATTTGTTATTACTGAAAAATATATTTACTATTACTGAAATGTGCATTTTCTAAAATATGACTTTTTTGGTAATAACATGTTGAAAAAACACACACTTTAGTTGTACAATGCACTTGATGCATATAAGACTAGAATTAACTCTCTCTCTCTCTCTTACTTTTTTTTTTCTTTGTTTTTTCCGGATTATTTTTTAAAAGAATAATATTGAGCTGCAACATTTATTTTAAAACTTGACCTACTTATAGGAATTAAAGTTAAAAATACCCTTTGAGATCTTGCATCTAGATCTAGAGTTGGATTACTCTTTATTTCAATTTTTTAACCCTTTCGTTTTCGTCTTGTAATTTTTTTTATATAAAATTTGAAGATTTATGTTATGTAATATACACGTCGGTAGGGGCATGGGCTTTGAACAGATTTGGATGCCTGGGAATTATATTTATTTTATTGCAAGTGAAGTAAGGCGCGAGCTTATTAATTCTGAGTAGCTAAATATTTTTTCCTGTCATAAAATTCCATATTTGAGTGATCAATGTAACAAAGAGGAACAATTAGATTTGGAGTTAGCCACGACTTATGTATATACGTATCGAAGTTCTATTAATAAATACACGTTCGTCAATCGTCTAGTACAAAAAGGATCCAGAGTTGGTTTAGTATAATATATATATATATATATATATTTTTTTTAACATTAAAAAGAATTTTATTATAAAACTTGGAGTACAGGGGGTGCTCCAACCCTTACAAGATTTTTGTCTAACTACTCCTGGAAATTCAACGTCTACATAATCAAATTTCTTGAAACATTATCCCACACTGAAATGAATTACTATCCCGAAATTTTTCTTTGAGTGCTAGCCACGACCAAATTCTTGCCTTGATTTCTGAGAAAACTCTTGAATGGTTCGGCTTCTTTCTATTGAATACAACTTCATTTTTTTCGTTCCAAATGATCCAAATTAATAACTGCTACCCACAGTGTTAAAGATATACTGGACTTCCTCGATCTACCTAGAATGCCTCCATGCCGAAGAAAATGTCGAATTGGTTTAGTATATATACATAGCTTATTAATTCCCCCTAAATTTTCTTCCTTGAACACTTGAATGTTTGAAGTTCTATTTCTTTTTAATATATATTTCTTTGTTTTTTTCTTACTCTATCATAAATTTGATTTTTTTAATGATTTTTTTTCAGTGGCCTAGTGGAATTAGTAATTTTCTTTAATCAAATTATCATTAAAGAAATTAAAATTTGAGAATTATAAGGTAATCTCTTTATATTGAAATCCATAAGTTATTTTTTTATTATTTTTATAATCATCGGCTTTAATTTCTTTGACCATCAAATTTGAATTTGTAGATTAAACATTTTTTCTATTTTGTGTAGCAAAGTATGCCGCCAGCGCTTATCCAAAAAAAAAAAAAAAATGCACAAGGGTTAATGCAATATATAGATAGATAAGTAAAAACCATCTTGAAAGCAAAATATACCATAAATCAGTTTAAAAAACTTCTTCATATTCCATATATAACTTTTAATAATATTTATTGTTTTATTAAAATATATTAATTTGATAGTAATATTTTATAGTGAAAACAACTAATAATGTTTTGAATTGCACCATAAATTAGACTTAGGGTATGCTCTTTTTGAGTTTTAAAAATGTGAATTTGGATTTTGCATTTTAAAATGTATGAGTTTTAAAATTAGATTTTTGGAATTCTAATCCTACAACCTTATATATAGCCTATAAACTATTTTTTATTTTTTACATTATAAAGTTAAAACCTACCCTATAAAAAAAAAAAAAAAAAACACACACACAGAGATCTTAAAATCTCATGTTTCAAAAATTGAATGTTAAAAGTCGTTTAAAATTAAAAAAGAACATCAGCTTGGTGTTTTTGGTTGGAAATTTTGGGGCTAGGGAAGAGGAATAATATTCAAAATAGATGTTGGGTTTATAGGAATCATTCCTCAACATTTTAGGTTCACTCTTTGGAAGTAAGGAATGCCTCATTCTCCACAAATGTGAGAGGAATGATTTTATTCCTCCCAAAAAAAAAAAAGTGAAATTTCAATATTTATAAAATTAAAAAAAAATTATAAAATAAAATTGATTTTTTGTTTTGTTTTGTTTAAATAACTATTAATTTGTGTTTCTCTCATATATAGAATTTGATTTAATAAAAAAAAAAGAATTTCAATCCTAAAGAATTTGGATAAGCTAAACAACATCAATAATAATGATAGTCATCCGTTATTACTAAATATACAAATACAAATATAAGAAATTTATCATTCTCAAATATCACTATTAGTATTACTATTTTTATTCCCATTTCTCGTTACGAACCAAACACCCCTTGCTCATCCATGCATATTATGTACTCCTTCTGTTCTAGAGAAACTTGCACATTTCATTAGATACACTTTTTATAAAAATGTCAAATTTTTAATAAAGTAATAACATATGAATAAATATATGTATATTTTTGTAAGAGTACATACAATTCAATTTTTTTTTATGAAGTTTGCAAGTTCTATTTTAAACTGATATAAAAAAAAGCGTGTAGCGGAGAAAATATAAGTATAGAATGATACCAAGAAACAGGTTAGGGGAGTATGAAATTAAAATTGGCATTTATGGACAAGTTGGTGGGTGGAAAAGTCCAAAATTTGCAGGTACAAAAATTGTTTAGATACGTGCATAGCTGCATACCCTTTGCTTTTGGATCTTCTCTCTCTCTCTCTCTCTCCTCATTCAAACACAAACGTAAGCCGGCGGTTGAATGCTCCATCACTCTCTCTTCCCTAATTCCACTCCTCTTCACTACCATACAAAAACCATCAACAATCCAATCTTCCAACAACAATTTAATGTATCTTACTTATTCACGGATTTGAATTTTCCCTTTTCAGCAATTTATGTCTTTTAAAATTTAGGGACTAGTATTTGGTTGTTAGGACGGCTAAAATTGGTGTCATTCTTAAATGTTATGTTCCCTCGATTCCCTATTAATTTTTATACGTAGGGTGACACATTTGAAATATATATATACTCCCTCCGTCCAATATTAGTAGACCTACTTTTTGGACAGTTATTTTTTGTCATAAGTTGGAGGGTATTATGAGGTATTGTGAGGTTTATTTATCAATAAAATTATTGTTTATGGAAAATATAAGTATCATATTTTTCATAAACAATAACTTCATTGATAAATAAACCTTACAATACCTCATAATACCCTCCAACTTATGACAAAAAATAACTGCCCAAAAAGTAGGCCTACTAATATTGGACGGAGGGAGTATATTTTATTGATTTTTTGGACCAATAAATAAAAAATATTTTAAAATAAAGTTAGTGACGTGAGAGTGTTTTATTTTCATTTCTTGAGTGTGAAGGTTATTATGGAATGTCTCAAAATGAAAAGTGTGAAAGATTATTATGGGCCGGACGTGTTTAACTAAAAGTTCACATTAAAGAGAAGGTATATTTATGTGAATGATATTTAAGGTGAAACTTGTATAAGATGTGTACGTAAGTTATACTAAAGGAATAATTGAATTGCACCAAAGGTGCTCCTGTCAAAAAAAAAAAAAAAAATTGTACCAAAGGTATCAGCTCCAAGGATATTAATTGTTTTTAATAAAGCTATTAATTAAAGTGATATTAGTTATTTTTATTAAAGGTATTAGTTATTTTAGCATAAAATATTATTCACTGTAATAGTATCATTCACAAACCACTTTCCTTTACAAATAATATTTCATTATTAAATTCAACACTTTAATTTAGTACTCCATGATATTGCATAACATAAAATATATACGAAGATTTTGAGCGTAAATTCAGTGTGATTATAAGACTAAAGAAAAGTAAGTCACTGTACCAACAACAGAATCTTTGTTCCTCCATTTGACCGACTTCCACCCAATATAATCAATATAGAAATAGAACAAATCAAAAACCGGCGGCCATTAATTCCACCATTTCTATATACATGCCTATAATTTAATCACATAAAATTAAATTTAAAAAAAAAAAACCATTAATCAAATTAACAAAGAATAGTCGACCAAAGTAAAATCAAATCAAGCTAACGAATCATCAACCTTTGTATACTCCTTAAAAAAATCATCTTCATTTTGATTTTGGTCTCCATTTGATTTTGCAGTCAAGTCGTTAGCCCTCAACGCTTGTTTCTCCCAATCCGTTGTAACCAAAACCAACATCATAACAAGCGCACAAGATCCCTGCGCCGCCAGCAGCCCCATCCACAGCCCTTTAAAATCGTAACCCAATCGAAAGCTCAAAAGGACAGCAATGGGCATGCCGATAAGGTAGAAGCATCCCAGATTTATATTAGCCCCCATTTTGGGCCTCGCCGTCCCTCTCAGGACCCCACAAACCGTCGTCTGGGGACAGTTTCCGAGCTCGCATAGCCCGATTATGGGCAGAACCATCGAAGTTAACGCCACAATCTCCGCATCTTTAGTGAACAAGTTCGCCCACACGTTCCGCACTTTGAAAGCGAACACAAGGGCTGTTAAGCCGAGAAAGAAGCTCCCACATAGCCCGATTAAGGCGGACATTTTGGCTGTTTTGGGGCGATTAGCTCCCAACTCGTTTCCCACTCTGGTCGAGACGGCGAAGCTGAGGGAGGAGGGGAAAATGTAGATTAGGGAAGTTGTTTGGATCAGGATTCCCATTGATGCCACCGTGGCGCGTGGGTTGAGTAGCAGGCCGCAGAGCAAGATCATGATTTCGTACCACCACCATTCGAGGCAGACGCTAATGCAGCTCGGGATGGAGAGGCTGAGGAGGGCTTTCCATCCCTTGAAGCAATCCGCTGAGATTCCGCCCCATGTTTTCTTGTACACGCCGGAGAAGGCCACGTAGGCGACTAGGGATCCGACGAGGTTTATGTTGGTCCAGACGGCGGCGAGGGCGACGCCCTTTATGCCGAGGTGGAGGACGTTGACGAGGAGGTGGTTGATGGGGATGTGGAGGAGAAGAGAGAGGAAAGCAGAGTAGGTTAGTGGTAATGTGATGGATTGGGCTCTGAGGTAGATTCTAATGGGGTGGAGAAAGGATTGGGAGATGAGGTCCGGGATGGAGAAGAGGAGGTAGGACTGGGCCTGCATTGCGATGTCGGGGTGCTGGCCGCAGAGGAGGAGGATTCGGGCGATGTTTACCCAGAGGAGGGCGATGGGGAGTGAGGCGAGGAGGAGGAGGAGGGTGGTGCGTTGGAGGGTGAGGCCGAGGAGTTTGTAGCGTTGGGCGCCGAAGGCTTGGCCGCAGATGGGCTCCATGCCGATGGAGAGCCCGGAGAGGATGGAGTAGCCGGTGATGTTGGCGAAGCCCAGGGCGAGGGCCCCGCCCGCTAGGGGGAGGTCGCCGAGCCGGCCGAGGAAGAGCATGGAGATCATGGACCGGGAGTAGAGGAGGAGGCCGGTAAGGATGATGGGGAGGGAAATGGCCGCCAGGGATTTTGTTTCTCTAAGGGCGAGTAACATGTGGGATTTTTCATCATCATGGAATTGGAATGTTGGAGTCTTGGAAACCAAAGGGTTCAACATGTTTTTGGGGGAGGGGGGATTTTGTGTTTTTATTTGATCGAGTTGGTTTGTTTGGGATATAGAGGATAAAATTGAACCAACAAACTAAGTTATGGGCATGAGGGGGAGAGAGTGTTTGTTTGATTGTTTTGGTCATTTTTGTAACGTCCGCTCCTTATAAATGCAATTGGGATCTGTCTTTATTTGAAAACTTTTTAAATTTCATTATTTAATTAATTATAATTATGGTGGGGTGACTGTGTTATGGCCGTGGACGGCTTTTGAGTTGACCGCGTAATACAAAGCTTTCATTTTCACTGAAATTAAATCGTGCAAATATGAGGAATTTCGATGATGAATCCTTATTTTATTGCATCTACTATACACACGAGCTTAATAGATGAGATGTGGGTTCATATTTGGCTCTCATAAATATTTTTTAAATAGAAAAAGAAAACAGATCATACCGGATTATTAATGGATAGCACTACTAGGAATAGGATTAGAGGATTGATGAAGACAAATATATAAAATATTTTAATATTTAGGTTTTGTCTTTTTTACAACCGCCCATAGTGATCAATAGTTATATGCATCGCCTGCAACAAAGAGTCAAAACATGGTTAAAACTGAGAAGCGGTAAGAAGCGCGCGTCGGAAAATCCAGCATGAAAAACGTCTTTTTAGGGCTAAGAATGTGGGTTAATGTCACATTTTGTACATATCCAAATAAATTGAATTGGATTAGGTATCAATTGATTTGGATGGAACTAAGATTCATATAAAATTGAACAAAAATACGTGTTCGCATAATACATACTCCTCTCATCCCAAAGTAAGTTTCTTAGCATCCATAATAAGCTTCTTATCTAGTCAATCACATCACTTGCTTTATTCTCTATATTCAATTATTTTATTTGTACTACACTCTATTTTATAATAATATTTTTTAATCTCCATGAAAATATTTATGGAAATTTTATTTTGGAATTTTATTGTACAAACTATTGTTTTATAACATAACTACTACCCCTTTTAAGATAGTATGTCATTTTAAATTAATGCATATATATTAAGAAAATATTTTGATAAATGTCACTTTAATGAAATAGTTCATGCAAGAAGACAGTGGACAACCTGAGTATTTGATATCATAGGTGTTTCGATTAAAGCGGCACTACAAGAAAATCAAGAAATGTCTAAGAAATTTTCTAATAAAAATTTTGGAAGCACTGACCGTCTAAGATTTGCCTAATAGTTTTTAATCATGATCATTATTCTTCGACATGGAAACAATTTGCCTATGAAATAAAATTTCTAGATAATTAGTTACCTATAAATAATTTTTAGATAAATTATTTGTAGGTAAGAAGTACAAATTATTTGTAGGTAAGGAATGTAAATGCCTATATAATTATAAAATTTTATAGACAAATTATTTATAATTATAAAATTTTATAAATAAATGGTAGATAATCCACACCATAAAAAATTTTGTTGAAATGTTAGTCATAGTAACAAATTTCCTAAGCAATCCTTTTTTTTTTCTTCTAATGTGTGTTGTGGTAGTGAGCAACATTGCTAATTCTTTGGTTCTTATAACTTCATAATTAATTGGTGCTAATATGCACTACCCTTTACACCTAAGGTACAAAAATTCACAAAATACAATTAATATTTGAGATGAGTCAGTTTATAAGAATTTTGCTCTGACTTCAATTGAAGGCTCGGTAAATTTTATAAGAAAATATTTAATGATAAACTTATCATAAAATTGTTTTAAAGTATCGAATATTTGACTAAAAATATCGATAATTTTACCAGAAATATCATTAATATGGATTCAAGAAAATTTACAATAATTAAAATATAATACCACCAATCCAAATTATTGATACTTATGATTAAATATTCGATATTTTAATATAATTTCATGATAAACTTATACTTTGGTTTGAGGACCCTGACCTTGTTAGTGGATGTTAGAATTGATTTTCGGTGCTTCAATGGAATACCTAGTCATTAAAAAAAAGAATGTGTCGATGGGCGGTTATAATTTTGATGAATCCGATGTCGACCTAATCCAACGAAGTTATGGCCACGGAATTGCCATATCGGACTTTTTGGATGTCTTAATGCACAGTTGTACACAGGACAAAGATAACGATGGCCGATGTCGTGAATGGTATGTTTAAAGTTTGACTTAAATATCAATTTTGACTTTAAAATATCAAATATAAAAAAAGAGGAGTTACGTAGCTTAACTGATTTATGGATACATTTGAATTGCATAAAGACAACAAAGTAAACTGCTATATTTGAATTGATATTGTCTTCGTCGTGCTAATTCAATATTAGAACAAAGTTGATATTTTATTTTTTTTATGTTTGTGTTCATGTAAGCATGATATACAGAGTGAAATAATGCTGAAACACTCTTTAGTGTGAGGAGATCAATTTATTAAAAAATAAATAATATTAATAAGAATTAATTTCAAATTGCAACCTTAACTATTAATTTTTTTTAATTTACAACTTGTACAATTTTTTTTTTATTAATTTACAATTTATACTATAAAATATTGATCATTTGTATATCTAAACCTTTTTCTCTAGTACTTTTTCGGCCATAACAATGATCTACTTACATTATATATATTGTTTTTTAATTTTTTTTTTTTTTTGCTATAAATGTGATTATTTAAACACTTTGATGCAACAAAAATGTTATATTTAACATTTGAATGAACAATAAATATAATATGTGACATTTATATTAAAATAAATTATAAATGTAATAATAACAATAAAAGAATATGTATATATAATAAGACTGAAGAATTGTAACCCTTGTGCGACCATAAAATACTATAGAAATAAATTTATATTGCAAATTCATAATTTTTTTATAGTATAGATTGCAGTTTGATATAATTATTATTTTTAATAAAATTTGTGAATTAATAAAAGATCCATTATATATGTTACAATATGATATTAACCAATAATAATAATAATAACAATAATAATAATTAGGAGGGGGGGGGGGGGGGGGGGGGGGCGGGGGAAGGATGAGGGAGGGGGAAATATGAAATGAACCGAAAGTACATTTAATTGAATTTGTATCACAATTCATCGTATTACAACACCGCCTTTCACGAGAGAGGTGGAATAATGCATCATATTCATTGATGTGAGAGGGGGGGCTACGTGTAACATAGTCACTTGTGAATAATAGGTGATTATACACATGATAGTGCAATTTTTTTTTTTTTTTTTTTGAAGAAGAAAAAACAATACTCCACTTTAAATTAGAAACAATTGAAGAAGCAAAAAAATTAATACTGATTCAATATGTTTAAAAACAATACACATGATAATATTTGTGCCGATTTTTATGTTGCACTCTTAGCTTTTATAATGTAAATGTATATATAACAAATGAAATATTAAAAAATATCCAACGAATCAGTATAATTTTAAATTTATATGTTAAAATTTTAAAAAATAAAAAATATATTGAAACATAAAGAGTGACATTGATGAATTGAACGGTACCTCTAGAGAAAAGAGGGGAAGGGGATTAATTATTCCTAAAATATTATTCTTAATATTGAAAGGTATTAATACTATTTATCATACAAATTTAAATTTTCTTTTATATGAACCAACACTTCTTTTATATTCTTTCACGTTTTCTGCAATCAATTCCATAATTTATCATTAAAATGGTATCAATTGAGACTATACTTTTTTGCTAAATTTGATAATATGTGGAACGTTCAAATCAAATTATCGGAGCTAATCAAGATTCGTAGGAGTAGCTAAGCACCAAATGCACCAAAGAGGATTCAAACAATTATATGGAAGGTGTTGAAGTAGAAATTACCAATGAAGACCGGTCTACAAAGAAGTTGGTCATCCAAGCCAACAGTGATACTAAATGTGTCCTTTGTGGGGAGGTAGATGAAGACATTTCACATTTGTTTCTCTCTCGTAAAGTTTCACATGAATTATGATCAGGTATATATTCTTGGGGGAACACCAACTCAGCTCCTATTTTGAGCCGGTTTCTCATTTGCTCCAGCATGGGGATTTGCTTGGTGACTTAAGGAATACAAAGTTTTCTTCGACACTTTGGACAATGACGATATGGAGTGAAAGAAATGATATATTATTCAATGGCAACGAGCTGAATATTCCCAAATTGATCAATGAGATTAGAAGAAAGGTGTGGTCTTGAATTTTTTTTAAAGATAGTTTTGTAAACAGAATCTCCTTTTCAGAGTGGAAGTTTGATCCAGATTATGTTGTTCTAAATTGTGAACGGCAATGAGGAGTCCCTTGTACTCCAATTTTTTTTAATAAAAATCAACTTTTTCGCTGATAGAAAAAAAAAAATCAAGATTCATAGGTTGGCAAAGATAAAAAAGAAAGAAAATAAAAAGGCGCGCACACGCACCCCTAGGTGGACAAAAAGTAGCAGTATGACTATATATCAATACTAAATAACCTAAATAAAAAGACGGTTATCGTTTTGGATGGATGATTAAGTTATCCCCTAAGATCCAAAGACGCAATTTAGGTGAAGCAGAATAATATTAATATATGTACACATACATTATATATCAGCCGGCAAATTAATATTGCCTAAAAACAAACGAAATAAATTTTTTACTTAACCTACCTATATGTTGTGGTGCGTAGCATCTTATGAATCAAGGTTTACACGAAATCTCTTCAAAATATCACAGGTTAAACTATGTATTATATAAAAATATTTCATGATAAACATATTGTACTTTGAAAATTTTAAAATATAAATAATTAATTAAGAGTATTAAAATTCTATTAAAAATACCAAGATTAATTAGGGTCAATAATTTCATATTATTGTTCAAGAATATTAATATAAATGAACTTTTTTTCACTATTTAAATTATTCATATTTAAAATAAAAAATACACTATTATAATATTTAAGTTTAAAGATAAAAGAAATCATTTTCAATATCAAGTATTTGACATAGCGTATCGAATATTTGCCAAGTGTATAAAAAATTAGCCAGTGATTCATAAAATTAAATTGTGATCAATTTTCATATGAAACCTACCTCACCTTTTAATATATGAAGTATCACGTTTTAGCAAATGGAGTAGTACTTTTTAATTAAACAATGTTTGATATTATGTGTTATTTTTCTCAAAATCACTACTATGTATGTTGAATAGTATTACTTCATATATTAAATATTATTGTCAAGTTCATCATAAAATTTTAGTTAACCAAGTTTATAGAAGTTATTGTCATCGATGTGTTAGTAATATTGAAAGGAGTATGTATAGTATAAACTTTGTTCATACATGAATTATTGAAGGGTACTTATTTTCACTAAAAAATATTAATTGTTTTTACTGAAGAGTATTAGTTGTTATCACTGAAGAGTTTTAATTTATTTTCAATAATCAACTAATATTTTTCAGTGAAAACTCCTTAATACCTTTCAGTGAAAACAACTAATACTTTTTAGTGAAAATAACTAATACCTTTCTTTGATTCATGCATGAACCATTTTTACTCTATACTTTATCTATAAGAAGTTGTACAATTTTACCTCATATGCATTGACACAGTGGATACATTATTTTTATCCATAGGTGAACTTTATATATATCATTCTCGTGTAATATAATTAATTCATGATTCCAAATCAAATTCATAAACACCTAAGCACAAAATTTTGTTCATAAATGCCCTTAAATCTCATGTGAACATATATACAATGCGAGTCCCGATCCTAAAAGAATACTTGAAGAGGCGGACTCCAAAACAGAACAAATCCATTGCAGACCCGCCTCATATAATTCCTATCCAAAATGATCAAAATCATGGGGTTTAAATTTTTTGGTAAAAAAAAAAAAAAAAAGAAAAAGAAAAAGAAAAATCCAAGGGTGTTTGATAGCTAGCATTAAATTAAACAAAACACGGTGGCGCTTTGTCAGCATTTTAGTTGCGCCTTTTATTAGAACAGATTTATGCAGAGGCATGCCAATTGATGCCAAAGACAAATTGAGTACACACACAAACATCTATACATATATATAATTATAAACAATGGTTCCTCACTAGGGTTACGACTTAAAACAACGCATCACTTATATAACAAGTAAAACTGCATGCTCAACATAATTTAGATTATCCAGTCGAAATTTTAAATTAATTAAGAGTTAACTGAGCAAATTAATTAAGGGTATGTTTTTAGAATTTCGTGCACAAGCAATTTTGAGTGTTTTCAAATTCATTAATTTTGTTTAAACTATAATTTATAATCTAAAAGTTGGAAATATTATATTTCTACCTGATTATAGTTGTTCACTAACAATTTACTCTTTTCAAATTTTTTATTAGTTATCACTTTTATTATTAACATAACATTTTCTCACAATCACTAAATTACATCACTTTCTCAAACATAATTTTTGTAAATGGAGTGGAGTAGGTCCCCTGTAAAACTTGTTTATAGTATGAAACTGATACCATTAGATGCAATACCATAACAGTTTACACTGTCATTTTTAAGTTTAAGTGAATATATGTAATTTATATATGTAATTCATTTAATTATTTCCCTCAACACTTCCCCTCAATTATGGGCCGAACTCAATTTTCCGTCTTTGGGAGGCCCAACGAATGGACAAATTAATATGGGGCTTTCAGCGGGATTCGAACCCAGGATTTTTGTCCGGGCGTGAGCTTTTTGACTCTGATACTATGAAATAATTCCGTCTCATCTAAAGTCCGAACTTATAGAAAAATGTGAAATTAATTTATTTAATTATTTCCCTTAACAAATCAAAATATAATATTATCATAAATTTAAAATCTTGCTTTGTCTAAAAATGCTAAGCAATTTTTTTTTTATTGAATTCTCAAGTTTTGGTTCGGGCACTGTTGCAAGGAAATTATATGGTACTCCCTCCGTCCCGGAGGAACTTGCCCACTTTCCTTTTTAGTCCGTTCCAAAGGAATTTGCACACTCTTTAAAAGGAAACATTAATTTGCGTGCACATTCACAAAAATATATACATATTTACCCATATGTCACTACTTTATTAAAAAAATGTCTTTTTCTTAAAAAGTGTGCCCCCGGAGGTGTGCAAATTCCTCCTGGACGGAGGTAGTATGATTTAGCAATGCCATGATATCATATTCAAAGGGATAAATAGGAATTCAACCCATATTTTTGTCTGAGTGCAAACTTTTAAATTTTAATATAATGAAAGAATTTTTATATAATTTAAAAGTTTGAATTTATAAAGGGATATTAGAGCGTGAGGGGCTGAGGACAGCGGTCGGTTGAGTTGAGAGGGTGAGAGTGTTAGACGGTGAAACCCTAATTGAAAAAGAAGTCAATGGGGCTATTTTTGAGTACTGACTAACCTAAGGTAATAAATTAATTTTAAAAAAAAATTCGGGCTAACGGACCAGCCCAGTAAATCAGGGGGCTAACCTATCCGGACCAAAAAAAATTGGATTTTTAAACGGTCCACTATACGCCTCGAACCTAACCATGTATGATTCAGGGCTAAACAGGCTAACATCCTAGGTTTTGCATAAGTAAATGCATATAGATATCATTTATTGGTACAAGATGTAAATGAAATACTTATATGATTAATTTTTCGTCCAGACAAAGATTTTGAGTTCGATTCCCACTGAACGCAATTCCATTCATATTTAATTATTCACTTATTGGATCTTTCCAAAAGAGAAAAAGTCGAGTCCTATGGAAAAAGTATTAGGAAAAATAATTATAGAAATTAATTTTACACTTCTTATTTCTAGACGAGATATAAATTCTTTTGTAAGGAATAATAACCATCGTCATTTGTTAGTTTTATTTTTTATGTTTTGAGACACATAGTCGGACTGATGTTTAACGCTCGCTCACTTGTTTGTTGTTTCAGCATTGGGAGCTTGAAAAGTATTAATAAAAAAGAAATGCCGCAAGTGATGGCTAAGAGTTTAAGCATATTATTTTACTAGAAAGTCGTCCCTCGATCTTTTTATATTTTTCAAGCCTATGTTGTTGACAATTAAATTTGTCAATTAGAAACGGTGCTCATGTTTCAATAGTACCCATATACATATTATATGCATATTTAAAATATTTTGATATATAAATATGTCTTAGTAATATTGTCAACACTTAAACCAAAGTAATTTAAGTGAGAGAAAAATATACCACCTATTCTGTTTCTTTTTATGTGTGATTGTTGGGTTTAAGTTTTTCTTTTTCAAAATGATTGTATTTTTCTTTTTTTGTATGTTTCTCTCTACATAATTTCCTTTTTTTTTAAAGTATTTTTTTTTTCTCTCACACACTTTTCTCCTCATTTTCTTTTATTGGAGAATAATTTGTGAAAATTTATGTTCTTTAATTTTATATGAAACTTCAAAAATGACATAAAAAAAAGAAGAGAAATAGACAGATAATACAATACCAAACCATTTTTTACAAATTGGTACAACATAATTGAAAATAAATATAAGTACTATATATTTTTAAAACATTGTATTATAGTAATTTGATATTATACCATTTTGTGGACCAAAAAAAGAAGAAGAAAGTATACCATAATTGGGTTGAAATTTAGATCAAGTAGTTGGCTTTGTGATCAATATAACTTTAGATTTTAGTTCGATAACTTTAATTGAGTAGATCTCATTGGAATGCGGGTTCATACATCAACATTTTTTTTAGAATGTTATTATTAATGCATATGGCGTATTATTGTTTTGAAAAGTGATAAATTTTTGTATGTTGTTAATTCAAAATTGCACAATAATGAAAATAAGTTCATGTGAACCTAAATTCTAATGAACTTTTGCGAATTTAATAAGAGAGAGTATTACCGCCTAATACTTATAAGGTTTAAACCAACCCTCTCAACTTTTACCACAATGAAAGGCATTACCTAGCCAACGACTTTATACATGAGAAACACCATCTTATAGGACTCACGTTATTTAGATGAGATCCCTCTCATATAATAATTTGTCAATGCAATATTATATTTCCGAATTTAATTATAACAACTACAATAAAATAAATTTCTTAGTGCGTGTGTTGAACACCTATACTTGTTATAATTTGTTTTATAGGTTTTGACAATTGCACTAGTTTTTATTGGGCCACTTACTTCAGGTCATAAATCTCAAAGTCGGTTCACCACATCAATTTGAAAGCTAATTACTTCAAGCGTGCAATATGAGTTCAAAGATTATAGTTCAAATAATATAAACAAATTATTCTGTATTTTTTA
The DNA here is from genome assembly GCA_947034835.1 of Ballota nigra. NCBI lineage: Eukaryota > Viridiplantae > Streptophyta > Magnoliopsida > Lamiales > Lamiaceae > Ballota > Ballota nigra. The sequence goes on along the minus strand of OX344721.1, from coordinate 15,047,286 downwards.
TAAATTTCAAAATTTCAAAGTTATAAATAGGACGATAATCAAGGTCAATCAAGTTAAAGGAAAAAAAAAAGTATTTTTCATTATTACTCCCTTCTTTTATGAATCTAATTCCCTCTTATTGTTGGACACGGTATATAATGAAATCTAATATTTTATTACAAAGGTGGATATAGTCTGTGTATTGTGAAAATTATTGTGGATCCATATATTTGTTTGTGAGTGATTTTTATAGCCCCATCTCAATTTTTACCACAATGAAAGTGTTGGAAATTGGGTTTTGTATTATTTATTTATCATTGTGTAATAGTGTAATACATTTTTTTATAAATAAAATAATTGCCAAAAGTTTAATTTTTGAGAAATTAAACGCTGCAGGATCGATCTACTCTCGGAGTAGATGATCGTGGTATATTTGAAACCTCAAAACCGAATTTCGGTGAGTGAGAAATTAATATACGGAGTTGAAACGTCGTTAGCATTTTAATGATATTAAAGTGCTAAAGGTTGAATATTATTTCTTTTGGGCTTCTGAAAATCTAGCTCAATTGATATTGTAGCCCAGCTGTCCGAATAAATCAATGTGTTTATCGTTGATAGCATATCGAATGTATCAGATAAGCTATCTGACTTGACATATATGTCGGCGTGATTTGTGGCATCGAAATAGCAAGCATGTGGAAGCTTGAGAACGAATCTAGACGTGCGTTTCAACTAGTAACGGCTGGCGGTTATGGCTGGATTTAATTCCGTATTAAATCTGGTGTTAAACCCACTTAATGACCTTCCTCATGTGATAGGTAGATGACCTCCTATAAATAGGGGTCTGCATGCATGCATTTCACAACTTGAAATTGAGAGAAAAAAAATTCTGCATATTTTTTCCATACGATATTGTGCAGTCCGTGTCCTCATTTAGTAGCGTCGTCCAGTTTCGACGTTCATCTTTTGTTCGCCGGTACCTTTACACGCTGTGGTGCAACTCGTGTAAAGGGGAAAAGTCGTTTTACCTCTTGGAATAATACGTCAAACCGTGTGCACTAGACGGGACGTAATTGTTTTGCGGGAAAAGGGATTTTCCTTGACTCGACTTTATACTTTTGGTTCGTAATTTGTCTATCCATTATTCGGGGAGTTCCGTTCGTGACTGTTCGAGGAGTTCCGTTCGTGATTGTTTGTGTCTAATCCAGTTCGTGGTTCGAGTTGAAGTGAAAAAATATTTCCTTGTAATTTTTTATTTTTTACTTGTGATTATTTCTTCTTTTCCCGATCACATTGTAGCCATCGTTGGTGCACTATAAACCAACAATCGCAAAATAATTATATACGATTGAGCGATAGCATCCGACGGGAAAAATGATAACCCCCCCTCTTTTGTTAAGTCAGGGGATGGTCAAAACTCGACCACTCCTGCCTCTTCGGTTCAGGCGGTCACTACCCCTGTACCTGCTGTTACTTCCAAACTAGAGCATCCCTCTATCACTTCTGTGATGACTCCGTTTCCTTTCACTGATGGACGACCTTTTGTGTTCCATAGTGAAAGACCCGATAAGTTCTCGGGTAAGCATTTTAAGAGGTGGCAGCAGAAAATGTTGTTCTACCTCACCACTTTGAGTCTGGCGAGGTTTCTAACTGAGGATCCGCCAGTGGTCGTTGAGAACGATCCAGTAAATCAAGATGTCCGATCTAAATGGTGGAATCTTGATTTCTTTGCCCGGAGTTATATTCTGGGAGGGTTGGTGGACTCACTGTATGATGTTTGCCGTAATTCCTTGGAAACGAAGTATGTGGCTAAGGATGCTGGTACTAAGAAGTACCTTGTGGGAAAGTTTTTGAACTTTAAGATGGTGGACTCAAAATCCGTCATGGAACAAGTTCAAAACTTCCAACTTATTCTGCACGATATAGCTGCAGAAGGGATGGAACTGCCAGATGCTTTTCAAGCAGCGGCAGTAATTGAGAAATCACCTCCTAGTTGGAGGGATTTCCAAAGTCACCTTAAACTAAAGAAGAAGAATATGACTTTGCAAGAGGTCATAGGACTTCTTCAGATACGTGAAGGTGGTTTGGAAAGAAACCAAGAACCATCAGAGGCGAGAGCAAATCTGATGGAACGTGAAGAACCCTCCAGGAAGAGGAAGTGCCGAATAATGATGGCAAGAAACCTGCTACTGGGAAAACCACCTTTAGCGGTAATTGCTATAACTGTGGCAAATCTGGTCACAAGGCAAAGGACTGCTCTGAGCCTAAGAAAGAGAAAGATAAGGGCAAAGACAAGGCACAATCAAGTGCAAATGTGGCTCAATATGAACTCACAGACTTGGATATGTCTGCGTAATAAATTTGAGTTTGGAATAAGCAAACCTAGACGGTTCCTGGGTTGTAGCTATGCATTGTTCAATGTAAATGTAATAATAATTGATGTGATGTAAAGGTTTTTTATTCTATCAATGTTATTGGGTGTTCCAAATATATATGTTTTTTATTTTTAGATTTGGGCGTATAAATCTAAAATTTATGAAATAGTTAATAAAATGATTTTATTAACATTCCAAGTATCAATATCCTTAAAAGGTGTATGATATGTGTGGAAGTGGAAGATGACAACATTGTCATTATTTTGGAACATTGTACCTCTAATAATTAGGTCACACATACGTGTGTGATTTAAGTTGGTGTAATTTAGAGGTGTATACCCTAAATGCGTGGGTGTATGATAAAATTTGATCTTTAGTTATAGTGGATCCACTAACGAAAAGAGCTAGCTGAGATCAAATAAAGTGCTAGAAGGAATGAGTGTAAAATCCACAAAATGAACTGAAGCAGTGGTAACCCAACCTTGGTGACTGGAGATCCCATGATCTTGGTTCAAGGGGACAACTAAGCTGTGAACGTTCAGTCGAATACACTTGGTAATCAGACTATTCCTTAGAGGGCACAACACCAAGTGTTGTAGCCTGTTTTTGTGGTGTAGGTTAAGTCTTTGACTTTTAATGAATCCTCAAACCTCTAGGAGGTGGAGTATGGCGGGATACTCTGGGAGGAGCACCTATATAAGTAAGAAGTGTGGGCCGCTTTGCCAGAGACTTATGAATACAAGAGTGTCCAGGGCCGAGACGGACAAAAACGTGAGAACAAAAGGCGTTTGAGACTTGGTTGTGTCGGCACTGTTGTCTCAGTGTACACTAGGGTGGAATAGTTCAAGGCATCAAGTCCACTAGGCCGCCAGTATACTCGATAGTGTTTGGCTACGGAAGGTTCAAGGCTCAAACCACCTATCTGGAAGCAATCAGATCTCTTGTGAACTAGACTATAGTCTTTGCATAATTATAGGACTAATTTCCACTCATGTGGGGGATTGCTGGAAATTGGGTTTTGTATTATTTATTTATCATTGTGTAATACATTTTTTGATAAATAAAATAATTGCCAAAAGTTTAATTTTTGAGAAATTAAATGTCACAAAATCGATCTACTCTCGGAGAAGATGATCGTGGTATATTTGAAATCTCAAAACTGAATTTCGGTGAGTGAGAAATTAATATACGGAGTTGAAATGTCGTTAGTATTTTAATGGTATTAAAGTGCTAAAGGTTGAATATTATTTCTTTTGGGCTTCTGAAAATCTAGCCCAATTGATGTTGTGGCCCAGCTGTTCGAATAAGTCAATGTGTTTATCGGTGATAGCATATCGAATGTATCAGATAAGCTATCTGACTTGACATATATGGCGGCGTGATTTGTGGCATCGAAATAGCAAGCATGTGGAAGCTTGAGAACGAATCTAGACGGCGTTTCGACTAGTAATGGCTGGCGGTTATGGCTGGATTTAATTCCGTATTAAATTTGGTGTTAAACCCAATTAATGAGCTTCCTCATGTGATAGGTGGATGACCTCCTATAAATAGGGGTCTGCATGCATGCATTTCACAACTTGAAATTGAGAGAGAAAAAATTCTGCATATTTTTTCCATACGATATTGTGCAGTCTGTGCCTCATTTAGTAGCGTCGTCCAGTTCCGACGTTCATCTTTTGTTCGTCGGTACCTTTACACGATGTGGTGCAACTCGTGTAAAGGGGGAAAATCGTTTTACCTCTTGGAACAATACGTCAAATCGTGTGCACTAGTCGGGACGTAATTGTTTTGCGGGAAAAGGGATTTCCCTTGACTCGACTTTATACTTTTGATTCGTAATTTGTCTATCTTTATTCGGGGAGTTCCGTTCGTGACTGTTTGTGTCTATTCCAGTTCGTGGTTCGAGTTGAAGTGAAGAAATATTTCCTTGTAATTTTTTATTTTTACTTGTGATTATTTCTTCTTTTCCCGATCACATTGTAGCCATCGTTGGTACACTATAAACCAACAGAAAGAATTATCTAGCCAACTATTTTATATACCTTGAGAGGCACTGTCTTATAAGACTCACGTTATATAGATCCCTTCTCATAAAATAATTTGTCAATGCAATATTATATTTCCGAACTTAATTATAAAAATTATTATAAGATTGGATAGAGGAATTTGAGTTATAAATTCTAAATCTACCATATAAATTTATTCCTGTACTTTTTTGTATAAGATTTTCTAATTAATGAATTTCAAATGTCTAGCTTCAGTTTTAGTTCAAAATGGAAGAATTACAAATAATTAGTAAAACTATGTCATTTGTTAAATACCAAATTTATGAATTTGGGAATCCATTCATTTTAAAATTCCTTATATTTTAAATCACTACATCCAAATGCAACTTAAAATAAATTTTTGTTAGTGCTTATTGAACACCGAGCGCACCTATATTTGTTATAATTTGTTTGATAGGTTTTGACCATTGCACTAAGTTTTTTTCTTATGTTCACCACATCAAACTGAAAGCTAATTACTTCAAGCGTGCAACATGAGGCCCAAGTTTATAGTTGACTCGAGGTCATGAGTTGGCCGTTGGACAAATAATATAAACGATTTATTTTTACGCTTCTTTATACATAAATTTAGACTTGCTTTTTTCATAATATCGATTTGTAAAATATTATATGAAAATAGTTCGTGACAAATTTATCATAAAACCATTTTAAAGTATCAAATATTTAATTAGGAGTATCAATAATTTTATCAAGAATATCATTAATTTGGTAAGTAGTATTATACTGTAATTATTGTAAATTTTCTTGATCTTAGATTAATTATACTCCTGATGAACTTTTTGATGTTTCTTATCAAATATTCGATATTTTAAAACAATTTCATATTAAACTTATCATAAACTATTTTCATATCGAAATTCTTTCATTTACTACCTAAGGTGGAGTTGTTGCTTAGACGAGTTGGGTCTCTATACCAACTCTGTTATTCACAAATATATTTTGATAAAAACAAAAATTGAAGCACTGCACAAAATGGGAATCAGTGTGATAGTTGGAGCATGCCGCTGCTCACTGAGCTTAGAACTTTTACAAATTATCATATGAACAAATTTTAAAATACAATAATAATGTCATTATTTGTATTAGGGTTAATTGAAAAAGAAAAATTACGAATTTTATGACTTTTATCAATTACAATATGAACTTTTTTCTTTTACAATTTAATACATCAACTTTATAAGTTTTGCAATTTGAATTAAACATCTGATAATTTTCCGTCGTCAATTAAATGATATGATTGTCGGATATGTCATATAAAACCCACATAGATGCCAAAAAATGTATTTTAAAGACGTTAGTTTTTTTTTTTTTTTAATAACTTTATTTGTTGACGTCTATGTGGATACTTATATGACATTTCGGGTAGGGAAATAATTTAATTATTGCCGAAAAATTATCAGATGTTTTAAATTGCAAAACTTAAAAAGTTAATGTATTAAATTGCAAAGAAAAAAAATTCATGTTGTAATTGATAAAAACCATAAAGTTCGTGAGATACTATTACATGCATTTACTGATATCATTAGACTGAAATTACAGTGTAAAATATTATGATATTAATGCATGCATCAAATTGTATTTGTGAATGTATCTAATGGTATCAATTTCATATAATGAATGAGTTTCACAAGAGTAAGAATAATTACACTTTTGATCCCAAGAGAATGAATCCAAAACATATTTGCTACATATGTGCGAAAGTAGTCCTTTTATTTGTAGTTTTGGTCCCATCAGTTAATTTTCAGAACTAAAAGTACAATTTTACCTTATCATGTTGGGTCAAAAGGTACAATTCACCCGCTCTTTTAGGACAAAAATGTTGAAAAAAGATTATGAAACCAAAACTAATGAAAAAGGGTCATTTAAAATAGAGTCATTATTTTGGAATCAAAAGTGCAATTTACCCCACATAATTCCTACTCTGGAACTTTTGTGTGGCCTATTAGAGATTATCGTTGGGTTTAATGAATTAGTTATAATAATTAATTCATCAGCTTTGTTTGAATAATTTTGAACCACAGAATAATGTTCATAATATGTAACTGAATCAAACAAACACTTTTATACAAATTAAATCAGCTCACATCAAATTTAATTGTACGATATTTTTGCTGTTACAAAAAAAATAAAATAAAAAATTGTACGATATTTAAAAATGGATTGCCCCTGAGTTTTTAACTCGTAATCATATTTTGAAGTAAATACAAATTTGTACACAGGCTTGCTCATTGCATTAGAGTGTTATAAACTAACTTGTATGTATTTTGACGAGTTTTTTTTTTATTTCTTTCTAAAAAGTCAAAATTATATTATCAATTACTTGTAGACGACGACTTATATTAGTGCACTTAGTTAATCGAATTCAATAATCTTTTAATCATCGAAAGTATTAATTTAAAAGTTGACTCTGGCTCAAATTCAATGTAATTAATAATTTGATCATTAATTTGAGTATCTTTGAAATGTAAACAAGATTTATGCTGTTGTTGATGTGAAGTATGAAAGTATTAATACTTTAAAGACGATTGTTGTTTATGATTGGTGGAATGAATAATGACTTCCCAAGTCTCACGTGTGCCTAGCTAGTTTAAGAAAGTATTCTCTCTCTTTCAACCATCAAAGGTCAAGAAAATTAAATCTGATTCACTAATTTCTAATTAATTATCTATGTTGATAACTGAGTTAATTGCGTTTTTGTCCCAAGATAATTTCCCAAAATATATTTGGTACCTATGTGCAGAATTAGTTCTTTTTATTGCAGTTTTGGTCCCATCAGTTAATTTTAATGAAAACCGTTAGTTGATCAAAATTGACTTTTAAATAAAATTTAAAATACAAAAAAATATTTTTGAAAAAAATAAAATTTACTTTAAAATCTGGGAAAAAAATTGTACTCCCTCCGTCTTGAAGTAAATTTCTCACTTTTCATTTTGGACCGTCCTACAATAAGTTTTTCATTCCAAATATAACAAAAGCAACACTCTATTACATATAATCTTTAACCTTCAAGCTCATACAATATTACAAAAAATGTTATATTTTTTCTTTCACTTTTCAACGTTATTCATTTTTTTTTAACTCAAAAGCCAATTGTGTCCATCATGTATTAATAAACAATACATTTTCTTAAATAAAACAATAATTTTTTTGAGAAATTTATATTGGGAAAGAGGGATTATATAATTTAAAAATAAAAAGAATTTAAACCAATAACTAACATATATGTACAAATCTAAAAATTATTAATTTAAATTTATATTGTAATTATGAATTTTAGAAATTGAGTTTTTTATTTTTTAAATAAAAATCGGCCTTTAGTTGAGAGTGTAATTCACACATGAATTCTGTTAAAAGTTTGACAGAAAAATCATATGAAACAAAAAATGCTTAAAAATGTGCAATTGGTCCATTCTCTTGGAAGCAAAACTACAATTTTTCTGTTGATAACTAGAGATTTTATTTGGTGATCTTTTATATATATATATATATATATATATATATATATATATATATTTTTTTTTTTTTTTTTTTTTTTTTACGGTTATTTGGTGATCTTATTATTAACTCAAAAGAAATTAATTTGAGAATCATGAAGTTAAATCCTACATAATGATTAAATATTATTTTTCGTCAATAAAAAATGTTGGATGACGAAATTATAACTCACAAAGATCGTTATTACGTGGCTGACAAAATTACGTGAGACATTAATTAGTTAATCACCAAATTTGTCAACTATTAATGGCAGCCATACTCAATTTTATCCTCAGTAGTGACAACTCATTATCTTTATTGGTCGTCAAATTTGTCACCTATGTTTTACTTTTAATAATTACATTCGTGTTTATTGTTTAGGGAAATTAGCATAATTGAATTAGTTTCAATTTTTCTATAAGTTTAAACTTTTCGATGAAATTAACTTTTTTTTTCTTCATAATATTAGAGTATGTATGATTCAAGCGGTAGGGAATTAAAAAAATTTGGATTGAGAAATTCATGAATAACGAAAAAATTGTAGTAGAAAATAGAGATTGCGGAAATAATAATTCAACAGAAAAAAAAAAAGAAAAAAAAATTACAACTCGATTGAACTTATTACACAGAAAAGAGAGAAAAGACAGAAGTTTGTGACGAGTCGAGAAAGTTCTCTTCCCGCAAGACAAAATTTCTCTGGTAGTGCTCTTCGGTCTTGGAAATTTATCCCCAAAGGTAAAACGTCATTACCGTCTCCAAGAGTGCAGCACCACAGGTCTTGGAGCTTCGGCGAACAAAACGAGCGCTTCGAACTGGACTGACTCTTAAAACGCTATATGCAGAGAGATAAAGGGGGAAGAGAAGTTTTTCTGAGTGTGGCCAGACGGAATGCATGAGGACGCTATTTATAGGCGAACCTCCACTCAATGCAGAAGGGAAAAACGCGCGAGCATTTAATGCGGACGCATTTTCGTTGGTGGTCATGACTGAAACCGAAGTTGACAAGACGCGTTTTCACTGAATGCGCTGGTAACGTCCCACAAATTTAGCACATGTGTGTGCTCAATGAAGCATCTGACCGAACCGGTTCGATTCTCTTAACCGGACGGTTCTCTAAACCGAATCGAACTTTGTGGACCAGATACCCTAATTTTCATTCTCCAAAACATTAGATACCTGCTGGGCCCAAGGCTCAAAGTCCACCCAAAGTCCAATTGCCAAGACCAAGACCAAGTCCAAGGCCGCGGGCGCGGGCGCGGCTCGGCTCGGCTTGCGCGCGCGTGTGGCAACTTTGATTGACTAGCAATCAACTATAATTTATTATACTCCATTGTTTCCATACTAATATCATGTATATTAGTATTCTAAAAATCCAATGTGGGATGAAGAATTAAATGACTTACTTAATTCCTTCATTACTTCCATAATTAGGTGTTGAACCATTCAACTTCCGATTCAATTTCTCACTCACCGAAAATCGGTTTTGCGAGTATGAATACACCATTCTCATCTACTCCGTGAGTAGAATGCACTTGTAACAATTGATTTATGAGAAATTAATTTCAACACCCAAAATTAATTGGTCAACTATTAAAGTCTCAAATAAACTTTAATACCAATTAATTATAAATTAATACCACCAACCATTTTCTCTAACAAATGTAAATTTAATTTTCGTGTATATTTGATTATAAGATGTAGTAGAGATGGTTTGAAAATAATATAGTGAAAAAGTAAGAGATTAAAATATTATTATTATATAGTGATAAATAAAAGTGTGAGTTATGGAAAAAATGAAAAGTATGAGAGAGAATATAAGAAAATATAGGTTAAAATTTTGAAGGATTTTGAAATCTAACTGGTGTAATCAACACACAAATAAGTTTGGCTTATTATTATTATTATTATTATTTTTTTTTTTACAGCAAGGCCTAATACATGAGCATTACACCACAAATTCGACCAAAGGCTATATCCTCAAACAGTGAGGCAGAACTACTCCATTCCAATCTTGTGGAACTGGAATGTAAATATAAGAGGCAAACACATGGAAACTTTAAAAGATCTTTAGGCAAATAAAACACCCTCACACTAATGTGTCTTTCACCATCTTCATATTCATTGCGTCCTCTTCTTGATTAATAAGCCACCGTGGTAGACTGGAGAATCTCAATGAGTGTTTGGCTCACTACCAGATCTGAAAGAAGAAGAACCCAACAGTCTATCCCAAACAAAGTAAAATAAAAACAAACTAAAAAACCCAGAAAATGGAACATAACTGCACAAGGCGTGGAAGGTCTCACTATTAAGAACTTATACAAAGAACTTAGAGGAGTGGAGAAAAATAAAAACAAAAAAACATACACTAAACAACCAAATAGCATAAAAAAAACAAAAAAGAAAAGAAAATCAATAATCTAACGGGTCAACTTGCCAAACAGACACCGTAGCCACGACGCCTTTGGAGGAGATCGACCTGTTGATCTAAAAAGACAACAGTAAGAGAAGACCTTGACTTAAACCAAAAAATAAACCGTGGGGTGGTGGTGGTCCAGTGACTGCGGCAGCAGTGGCGGCGGCGCTTATGGAGTCAAGTGCCTCAGAATTTTTCAAGGAGGAATGTAAGAATGAGGTGAGAGGGAAGCGATCAGTGGTGGTGGTGGAAGACCCACAGGGATGGAGTGAAGAGGGAGGCGGACGACGCTCAAATGGAGTGAAGAGGAGGCAGCGGCGCTAGAATAGATCTAAGTTTGACTTGTGTAATCCTCAAGTTGGGTCCCGTAGACTTAAACCAAATATATCCTTAGAGTCTTTTATTCATGTGCACTCATGTTGTCTTGCATTTAAATCTCGTTGAAATTGCAACTTCCTCCATATTGAAATTTTCTACTCGCTGAATCTCTTCTAAAAAAAGTTGAGAATTCAGTGCATGAGTGAGGAAGAGTGTTAAAAAATTACTATAGGTAAATTAATTTCACACCTTTTTACAACTCAAATTTTCATATAAAATGAAATTATTTTGACCAATATGTTCTACTTGCTTTCCAAAAAAAAATAGCAGTATATTTCAACCTCATCAAATTTTAGAACGTCTGCATTATAATTATATCAATTCTTTATTAAAATAGACGTTTGTCATACAAGAGTTATTCCATTTGAGCAATTATTGTCTTTCGTTTACTTTCTTTACCTTTTCTTTTTAATCGGTTAGAAAGTATATTGATCAAGAGAAAAAATAACGCATACATTAATAAATGCACCATATATACATACCAATCCCCCTGCTGAAGTTAAAAAAAAAAAAAAATTGATAGTCTTTTATGTATTTAATGTACTGTACAATTTAATTAAGTACATTTTCTTATAAAGTTGCACCGGTTATTATTATAAATCGCCTTACTTTTTATTGAAAAATCAATGAATAACTTTTTAATACAAATATGAAATATGATAACTTTTTAGTGATAATAAGAATAATTTTTTAAAAGGGTTAATATCAATTTGCAACCTATACTATTACCCTTTTATCAATCTGCAACCTATACTATTTTTTTTTTATCAATTTGCTACCTACACTATACAAAAATGGCTGATTACAACCCAAACTTTTTTTTTGGGTTTTTTCTGGCGACATGTGCAAGGCACACTTATGATTGAGGATAAATTTGTCCATTCATAATATTTGATTGTTCAAATTTATTTTATTAAATAAACAATTTATATAAGAAAAAATATTTAATTTCTTAACAAACACGTCACTAATGAGAGAAAACAAAAGCCCTAATTTGAGTGAAGTATGATGATGCAAATGTGATCAACGTCGCTGCTTTACGGGACACGACGCACTGAGTCTGGACGATACTCGTTTGAGAGGACGAACAACACTGTGACTGCCTAGAATGGGTTGGCGAATAAGAGAAGATGATGATCACTCTATGCCGCCTGGAATGTTATGCCCCAACTACGGTTCAATTTTTTTTCTAATGTCTTTTCCTTTTTTTTATTCCCCAAAATTTTGGGTGCAATGCATATATATATTGCCGTAATGTTGTATATCATTTGGTGCATGTGTAGTGTTGTATATATGTGTTGTTTCTGTATAAACTAATATATGAGATGTCATGCATAATAATATTTTATCCCATAATGATGTGTGGTTGCCCTATAATTATAAAGTAGGTCTTATATGAGACCGTTCTCATGACATGAGACAATTAGAATGAGTATAATTAGGGCATTGACTCATTAACATTTTGGTAGGGAGTGGGTGAAAATTTGTGTTGTCTCATGCCATGAGCCGACCTCATATAAGTTTTTGCCATAATTATATATGATAAAGTTGCGAACATGATTTGTTGAATAATTAGACGGGAGAATTGATTACAAACAAACTAATTGAATGATTGTGTGATAATATGAGTATTAGATGAAAAATTGCATAAACTTGTGTAATCCTTCTGCATGTTGGCTTAGACGTGTGGGAATTGATACTGCAATAAATTGGCTTAACAAGTTTGGGAGTGGATGGAAATGATACTACATTAAAAATCCTTTAATGTGTGGGAGTATTACATATTTTCTAATCCTTTAACAAATTGGATTAAACAAATTGCATAACAGATTTTCCTGAGATATATGAAAATTTTACAAAAATATGTTGAATTAAACAATCAATTTTACAAAGCATTTAGTTTTGCATATATTACAACATTTGAAATTAAAATAATCAATAATTTAATGAGTTATCAAAATTAAATACTAGTTATCACCTTTTATTATTAAATTTGTTACATCATTTAATCGCTGTGTTTTCTTACCCCACCAGGTCCTGATTCTGAATTATTTACAATACGGATGCATCATTCTGGTAAAATTTTCAGCAATTTAGGAAAACCATATTATATTGGGTCTATGGTCAGTCATATTGATTTTTGTCACCCTGATGAAATATCTATGATTGAATTGAATGAGATGGTATCTGAACTAGGTATTAAGGAATCTGTATTGTTGCATTGTAGTAGAGATGTAACAAATGATCACTTTGACTTGTTTCCAATCAAGACTGACATAGATGCCTTAAACCTAATTAAGTTTATTGATGAACATAGGATGGTTGGACTTTTTGTTGAGCATGTGGGATTAGGGAATGTGGTAGAAGAATCAGTTATTATACATGATAATGAACATCTTCTTCCTAGTATTAACGAGCCCTTGGAATTTATGAGTGACAATGAAGACATGAGACAACCAAAGAATGACCAAGGAGATGGTCATGCAGGGAGTAGCGAGCCTTTAAAAAATTACAATTTTATTGATACCTCTATTAGTGATGATAGTGATGATGTATAGTCTTGGGGTTCATATTTTGAATTGTTTGATCAAATTGTTGATAGTGGATTTGATTTTTCTGATGATGATATATTGTTTGATGCTAATATTGATGACGATGTTGTATGGGGAGGTCTAAAAGATCAACCTATTATACAAGAAGATGCAATTGGGGTACCTTGTAAGAGGAAACAAAAGGGAATGGACGTAGGGAAGGGTAAGTTCGACCTGATGGACGCAACAAGAGTATGAGTGAAATATGATGAATTTTATGTGGGGATGTGTTTTGATGATATCAATAAATTCAGAAAAATTGTGAGATTTCATGCCATAAAGATGTGTAGGGATGTCAGATTCTCAATCAACAATTCCAAAAAAGTTCAAGAAAAATGTAAACATCCTTTATGTCCCTGACTTATCTACGCATCTCAAGCTCAGTATGAGGACACAATTCAGGTAAAAATATATAACTTTTACACTGCAAGTCAAGTTTATCTATGTATATATTTTTTCCACTTCTTACCTTCTTATTCTTTTCCATCAGGTGAAAACGTATAATGATCAGCATAAATGTCCTAGAGTTCAAAGGGTGGGGGCTGCATCTGCTAAAATATTGGGTGAACTTTATCAGGATAAAATTTACACGGGCCCTAGATGGCCTGTAGACTCAATGCATTCATGGGTTTCGAATGACCTAAAAATAAATGTTCCTAAACTTCAATTGTATAGGACCAAGAATAAGATGTTGAAAGATGGTATTTTCCGTGTTGTTGAACAATACTCACTATTGTGGTCCTATGCAGAAGAGGTTAGAAACACCAATCCAGGCACCACTGTGAAAATTAAGTGTAAACAACAAGAGGAGATTCATAGATTTAAGAGGATATATATCTGCTGGGGTAGTTTGAAAAGGGATTTTCTTGAAGGGTGTAGACCGGTAATTTTTTTGATGGGTGTCACTTGAAAAGTGCGACAAGAGGTATTATTTTGAGTGCAGTGGGAATTGATGGAAATAATGGGGTGTATCCATTTGCCTATGCAGTAGTTGAGAATGAGAAGAAAAAAACCTGGTTGTGGTTTTTGGGCTTGTTGTTGGAGGATTTAGGCATACAAAACTTTCATCAATGGACAATCATGTCTGATAAAAAAAGGGGGTTAATTGATGCGGTTGAACAATTGATGTCGGCTTGTGAGCATAGATTTTGTGTCCAACATTTATATCAGAATTTTAAGCAATTACACAAGGGCTTGGCTTTGAAGAACATATTGTGGAAAGCTGCAAGGGCATCTAGGATAGTTGATTTTAATGAAGTAATGCTTCAATTGAAAAATAGAGACAATGCAACCTTTGATTGGTTAGTGCAAAGACCACCATCAAACTGGTCTAGGTCTCATTTTTGCACTCATTCTAAGTGTGACAAGTTAGAGAACAATATGTCTGAATCTTTCAATGCAATGATTTTGAAAGCCAGAAGCAAACCAATTGTAAACCTGTTGGAGAGTATTGGACTTTTGTTGATGAAGAGAATTTACACAAGAAGGGATCAAATTCAAAAGTATTATGGGGAGATTTGTCCTACGATAGAAAAGATGTTAGAGGAGTTGAAGAAGAGGTCAAGTGAATTCATTCCACATTGGAATGGTCATGATCAATTTGAGATCGAAAATGCATATGGATCAAGGTTCAAAGTGCATTTGGGAGATAAAACTTGTAGTTGTAGGCACTGGGAATTGAGTGGGGTTCCATGTCCTCATGCAATTAGTGGAATGTATTTCATGGGATACATACCAGAGGACTTTGTTGATAATTTCTACAAAAAAGAAATATTCATCAAGACCTACTCCAATTTGATGGGTGCTTTGAGCAATCATGAAGAATGGCCCAAGACAGCGTTCCCTAATCTCCTACCTCCAAAATTTGAAAAAAATGCCAGGAAGGCCTAAGCAATATAAGAGAAAGCCACAACCAGGTGAAAGTAAAAAAGGCACCAGTCGTTACTAGAAAGGATGGCACAAAAAAGCTTGGAGGAAATCGTAGGATAATGACATGCTCACTATGCCGCAAAACGGACCACAATGCAAGAAGTTGCCCATTGAAGCCAATCCCACGAGCAGATCAAAGTGATTCTAATCATGGTGGACTGAATATCCCTGCACCTATTCATTCGCCAACAAATGTTGCAAACGTATCTTTTGTCATACTTAAATTTTTGTTATTTAGAAACACTAATATTGAAAGACTAATGCAATTATTATGTCATTTTAGGGTACAAAGAGAAAAAGACATGATAAAAAAGCAAAAAAGGGAGACAAGCTAAATGTAAGGAGAACTGTAATATGTTTGTTTGCTGTAACTTTTTTTTATTTCTGTCATTTTTACCATGTCACAGTACTTTGTCTGCAATTACTCTACCATTTCAGTGTGAAATTGTTTGCTGTCCTTTTTTGTTAATTTTATACCTTTGTGTAACAGCAACTTGAAGATAATATGGATATGATTGATATCCCTGATGAGTTGTGGGATATAACTACATCTCAGGAGGCTATACAAATTGTAAATGTAGGGGGTAAACTGTTGTTTTTAATTACACAAATCACTGGAAGATACAAATTTTGATGTACTTATTTAATTAATTTAATTATAGGGAGAACCAAGCAGTAGTGTTGCAAGGGTGATAAAGAGACCCGAAATGAAAGAGGCGACTACACTATCATCCCCACCAAGGGTCACTGGAAGTAATGAAAAACGAGCTCCTTATGAAGTGAATCCAAAGAGTATGCAAGAATCCACTGCAATTTCTCTGAAGAAATTACAAGTTACAACAATTTACTTTGGTTCAATTACTTATATTTCTTCTTGAATTTTCACGTATTGATGTTTTATAACAACCATTGTAGGTTAGCAAAGAACCTGTGGAACCTCATGTCCCTTCAAAGAGTGTAGTTGATATGGAGCCCACTAAAGCATTAACTAGGCCGTGGAAACCTCCTGGCAGTAGTGAGATTTGCGCATAAAACTAGAGAACAAACAAAAAATTAATAGTAATGAGGTCTATGAACATATTTTGTGGTGGTAGATCAAGTGTATATCTTGAAAATTTGCTGCTTAATTAGCTCTATGAACCTTTTTTTTTAATGGTAGATTATGTGAAAAATCTTGCCCATTTTGTTACTTTATGAGGTTTGTGAATCTCTGCTTTTGTCATAGTTATGAGGTTGGTGAACCTCTTATTTTTATTGCTTTATATGGTATGTGGACCTTTTTTTTAATGGTAGATTATGTGAAAAGTTTGTCAATTTTGCTAATTTATGGGGTATCTGTACCTCTTCTTTTATCATAGTTATGAGGTCTGTGAATTTATTTTTTGGAATAATGCTAAATGTAAAGTGTTCATTCATTGTGAAATGGTGTGGTTGTTGAGCATTATAATTGTTGTTCTAACTTAGTTGAGCATTATAATTGTAAGTGTTCATTCTCAAACTGGATTAATTTTGTACAGTCACTTGAATGGTTTAAACTCATGATTTGTCACAAAATTTTCACTCAAGTATGTTGCTATTGTGAAATATTAAAATCCTTGGAGTTTGACCTTTTCATATCTTATCTCAATATCAGTAGAGAAAAGTATAAGAATCATCACTATTCTCTTCATTTATCGTCTTGCTTTCTAAGTGTTTGTTCACTCTTTTCTTTACCTTTTTTTTTTTTTTTGCAGAAGCTTTGTTATTTATTAAAATTTCATCATGATGGTATGCGTGTTTCACAAGTGAAATTGTAAAAAATGTCGCTGTTTGGCATAAAAACCTTGGAGCATAACAGTCATTTTTGTACTTTTACTTTCATGTCACGTTTTCATTTGGAAATTATTCAAATTATTTTTCTTTCAAATAATAAACAATAAATACAAACAAGATAGCATGAATCAAGATTGCATTTGAAGTGTCAGCAAATACCCTGTTTATGTAAAATCACAAATTAAGAAAATAACAACAACTTTATTTTTTATCAATAAATAAACTTTGAGTAGGTTTGCGTGAGACCGTCTTCGGGATAAGTATAAATTGGGCATGTCGCATTAATATTTGACAGTGGTGAATGATAATTTATAAGTTTTTTTAAAAAAACTTTTATTAATATCGGAACTAATTATGGGTGTTGTGCAAGTTCTATAAAAGAGTTTAGACGAATAAGTAAAAACAGAGCATAAGAAACTAATTCTCCATAACCAATTTAGGTTTGTTTCGCCTCTGAAATAACCACTAAAGCATAAGAAACAATAGCTTTAGTTATCTCCAACCCCCAAGCCCACACTTTGATTCTAGTCCAAAATTCACTTGCAATACAAAGTTTTTGTAATTAATGAGGTTACTTTTCTACGCATATGTTAATCATCAGTTTGGAAATTTTTTTCAAGCAAACTCAAATAACAACTCAAAAAATCTGTGTCGTAGTTCCCACGAGTGTCGTCCAAACCTGTTTCGGTCACTCTCACAGCAGACTTGTTCAAAACTAGGAATTAGAGAAATTAGGGCTTTCGTTTTTCTTGTCTCAGAGTCGACTTGTTTGGAGCATCAAGAGACCAGACTTTAAAATAAATACAATAAAAACATTTCGAATGAAAATAATAAAAAATTACGAATGGACAAATTTATCCTCAATCATAAGTGTGCCTTGCACATGTCGCCGGAAAAAACTCAAAAAAATAGTCCGGGTTGTAATCGGCCATTTTCGTATAGTGTAGGTAGCCAATTGATAAAAAAAAACAGTATAAGTTGCAAATTGATAAATGGGTAATAGTATAGGTTGCAAATTGATAGTAACCCTTTTTTTTTAAATGATAGTAACCCTTTTTAAAAATATATATGAAATGTGTTGTAATTGGGTGCGTAAATTAAATAGACAGCGTTTGTTTACCCAGTTCGTCCGGAAGGACTACGTCTGGGGGCGATCCAAGCCAGGAGTTCCACTAATGTTGTTGTATATGAGAGTACATAATTCATGAATACAATGGGATATATATAATAGTAAAAACCCTAGTCTAATGGATCATGCCCAATATGATTCTTGGTCCTCAAGTAATGTCCACACCAAATCTCCTAGATTTGGAATATCAAATCTTCCAGATTTACAACACTCCCCCTTGGACATTACGACATAAATGTCTTGTCATAAAAACTCCACGTGCTAAGGATCGGCCATAATAATGAGTGAGAGGAATGTCATCGATCTTCTAGATCTAAATCTTCCAGATTTATTTCGAGGTTACCGCTCCCCCTGAAGACAACAACACTTTAAGTCTTTGCATCACAATACCACGAATGTACTTTTCAAAAGTAGACGTAGGTAAGGATTTAGTAAACAAATCTGCAAGATTGTTACTAGATTGCACCTTTTGAATGGTAATCACGCCACTCTTCTGGAGTTCGTATGGGTAGAAAAACTTAGGTGAAATATGTTTTGTCAGGTTTCCCTTGACGTACCCATTACTCATTTGTGCAATGCAAGCAGCGTTGTCTTCCAATATAACGGTGGGAGATGTATCGCCCTTGGCGATACCACACGAGTCACCAATGTGTTTTACCAAGGACCTTAACCAAACACATTCTCGTGCGGCTTCAAATAAAGCTATGATCTCTGAGTGGTTTGAAGACGTGGTAACCATGGATTGTTTAACCGATCTCCACGAGATTGCGGTTCCACCACAGAGAAAAACATAACCAGTCTGGGATACGGCGTTGTGGGGATCAGACAAATAGCCGGCATCCGCATAACCTACCAAGGTTTTGTCTTGGTTCTTACGATAAAACAGTCCAAGATCTTGAGATCCTTGGAGGTATCGTAGAACATGCTTAACACCATTCCAATGTCTCCTCGTAGGAGAAGCGCTATATCTCGCAAGCAAGTTAACTACAAATGCAATGTCCGGCCGGGTACAATTTGCAAGATAGAGCAAAGCTCCAACAGCGCTAAGATAAGGAACTTCTGGTCCCAGAATTTCTTCTGAATCTTCTCTTGGCCTAAATGGATCCTTATCCACTTCGAGGGATCGGACTACCATCGGGGTGCTAAGTGGATGAGATTTATCCATGTGAAATCTATCCAATACCTTCTTCACGTAGGTCGACTGATGAACAAGGACTCCTTCTGGAAGGTGCTCGATCTGCAAGCCGAGGCAGTACTTGGTTTTACCCAAGGACTTCATTTCGAATTCAGCTCTCAAGATCGAACTGGCTTCTTCAATCTCTTTGCATGTTCTGATTATGTTCAGGTCATCAACATATACGGATATGATGCAAAAACCGTCTTGTGATTTCTTCGAGAATACGCACGGGAAAAGCTTTATCGAACGTGTATCCCTTCTTCTGAAGGAATTCACTAAGTCGGTTGTACCACATAAGGCCCGATTGCTTCAGGCCATACAACGACTTACGCAGTTGTATGCTATACATACTGCGGTTTTCTCCATCCCTTAACTGAGGAATGTTAAATCCATCTGGGATTTTCATATAAATGTCAGCATCGAGTGATCCGTATAAGTACGCGGTTACTACGTCCATTAATCTCATTTGGAGATTCAACTTAACTGCCAAAGATATCAAATAGCGGAACGTTATTGAGTCCATGACGGGAGAATAGGTTTGATCGAAATCAATCCCGGGTCTCTACGAAAACCCTTGCGCTACCAGCCTCGCTTTGTACCTCTCCACAGTATTGTTCTCATTTCGTTTTCGTACAAATACCCATTTATATCCTACAGGGATAGCGCGCGCGGGTGTACGAACGATTGAGCCAAATACTTGTCTTTTGTTAAGCGAGGCGAGCTCCGCATCAATTGCCTCTTTCCATTTAACCCAATCGTGGCGCTTCGGGTACTCTGCGATTGTTTTGGGTTCAGGATCTAGATCATTAATAATGGAAAGAGCTATTGACGCTGCAAATGTGTCGTCGACGACAGTAATATTTTTATTATATGTTTCTCCCGTATCTGTGAAGTTCACAGAGACTTCGACGTTTACGTCAACCAGACCTTCCTCATTTCCCATTGTATCTGGGTCTGGTCGTTCCACGGTCCTAGTGCATGGAATATTTTGTGCACGTGCTTCATCACTAGGACTCTCGTCTCCTTGAGACTTGGGATTATCTAGACGGATCTCTTCCAGAGATTTTCCATTCGACTGACCAGATTTGCTAGCCTTTCGTTTAGGTGTGTTACTATCTCTTGAGGGTCCCTTACGCTTTTGGCGTGTGGGGGCATGAGTACTCGTTTTGCTTGGGACCTCAACCCTTTGGGGAGCATTTACTGCAGGTATATGCAATCTAGTCACACCTCTATGGTCAGTGAACGCGTCTGGCAGGTTATTTGCTAAGTTCTGCAGGTTAATGATCTTCTGAACTTCTAGTTCAGATTGGTTAGTGCGCGGATCTAGATACTGAAGATTACTTACGTTCCACGTAAGTTTCCGGTATTCATTCAATTTTGAATTCGGATCTCCTCCTAATGCCGGGAAGTAATCTTCATCGAATATGCAATCAGCAAACCGGGCCGTTAATTGATCCCCGGACAAAGGCTCGAGGTATTTCACGATGGATGGAGAGTCAAATCCGATGTAAATACCGAGTTTTCTTTGTGGGCCCATAGAGGTTCGCTTGGGTATCGTAATCGGTACGTATACAGCACATCCGAAAATACACAGATGGGAAATGCTAGGTTCTTTCCCACACACTAACTGAAGGGGGGAATGATCATGATATGCACTTGGACGGATTTGGATGCATGTAGGACTGCATGCCCCCAGCATGAGGTGGGTAGTTTAGAGTTCATAAGCAATGGTCTCGCGATAAATCTGATACGTTTTATCAGCGCCTCAGCAAGACCATTTTGGGTATGGACGTAGGGGACCGAATGTTCCACTTAAATTCCCAGGGCCATACAGTAATCTGTAAAGGCCTTCGAGCTAAACTCGGCTGCGTTATCCATGCGAATCGATTTAATTGGATAATCTGGGAATTGAGCTCCAAGCTCGATAGTCTTCGCAATGAGCTTCGTAAAAGCTTGATTGCGGGTGGACATCAAAATGTAAATGTCCACCTAGTTGAGGCATCAATAAGGACCATGAAATAACGAAATGGTCCTGATGCTGGGTGAATCGGTCCGCAAATGTCCCCTTGAATTCACTTCAAGGAAAACCGGAGACACTAGTCCAACCTTAGTGCGCGATTGGCGCATTATCAACTTACCCTTAGAACATGCATCACAAATAAATTCATCAACATGAAGGATTCTACTATTCAAATTGGGTATAGTCCTACGTATCATATATTGTCCTGGATGACTTAACCGCTGATGCCTTAATTAAAGAAGTTCGGGTTATAAAATTTCATACTCATGGCTAGATGGAGATTTTAACGGCGGATGTAGAAATAGTACAATCCGGGGGAGAAGGAAGAAAGTTCTTCTATAAGATTGTATGAGTGGTGACTGTTGATAGGCGAGCAGGAGCAACATTTGGGCGATCAGGATTAGCGCAAATCACACAAGAATTAAAATGGAGTTAACACACGATTTACCCAAGATATCCGGCGGGCAAAACCTACATGCGATCAAGACACATAGGCGAATAAAATCAAATCAAAAGCCACATGACGATCTCAAACGGCGTTCTACCGATCAGATCCAACCACAGCGCCGAAATAACAATTAAACAAGATGAAAGACCATCAGAATCAGACTAAAGACTCCTCAAGGACAAGTCCAAAGTGACGAACAACTCCTGACTGCGAGCAAGTCCAGTAGATAAGGATAGAATTTAGTTAAGATAAGGTCAAATTAGTCAAAAGACAGGTGTCGAGCATGCAGGCTTAGTCGACTAAAGGTCGTGCCACCTTCTGCTGGGCAAAAGTCTATAAATACTTAGATTTTTTCAGCAAATAAAACAAGCACAAATTATTATACACGTCCAAACTTCGATTATGAATCTAAAGCAGCCCGATTAACTTATGATCGAACTTAAAAACGTAAGCTCTCATACGATTCTAATTCACTTAAACCCAAAAATCCGTATTCACTAATTACGTTAGTGATCAATCACACGTAATTGTTTGATGATCAATTAACCACATAAAACAGCCATATCTTCGAGATCAGAACTGATCGTCAACAAATTGGCGCTAGAAGAAGGGATCGAACCTCCGAATCATTGAATACGGGAAGATTACCCTAGTATTGAATAACAAGTTTGAGTCTTTGAAGAAGAAAAACTCAAGAACACTAAGAACAACACTTGATATCTTCTGTGAAAATGACTCAATCACGGGAGACACAACCTTCTCAACATATAACCCGGGATTCACACTCCCGAATGTCCCAAGCTGGTGGGCTAGCAGGGGCGAGCAGGGGCGAGCAGAAACAACCAAGAAAATCAAACTAATGTTGCTCGCCAGTTAATACCACCAGAGTTGGACGCCATTGCCCGTAACCCCGTCGAATTGGCGCGCACAATCGCCATGCTCCAGGCTTTACAAAGACAACAAGCCCAACCTGGCCCTTCATATGTGCGAGCAAGGTGTAGCCCTACAAAGACTCGCGAACATGAAAAGGCTAAGGGGGATCATGTGAATGAGGCTGATAGCGCCCAAGCTCGTAAGGCCAAAGGCAAAGAAAAATTGAACATAGAGG
Source organism: Ballota nigra (assembly GCA_947034835.1). Lineage (NCBI taxonomy): Eukaryota > Viridiplantae > Streptophyta > Magnoliopsida > Lamiales > Lamiaceae > Ballota > Ballota nigra. The sequence continues at coordinate 15,024,387 of OX344721.1, read as the reverse complement.
CTGCCAGTCAGGGGGGTTCAACTCAGAATCCGGCCATAATAGGAAGTCAGGGCACACGCAAAAGTGCTCTTAAAAGATTGGGACGTCGTGGCCGAGGAGTCATGGAAGTCCAGCCCACTGCAGGAGCAGCTCGCCCAGCCGTAGTACCTGCTCGCCAATCAGTCCATGACAGGCTGACCAGGTCAGCTTTTGGTCGCCTTGGCCCAAATGCAGAGCCCAATCCTAGGAGGCCAATCCAGGGGGTTCCCGCTCCCAATGAGGGAATGGAGCGAACAGACGGCTGTGCACCTCTGCTCGCCGGACAGCCTCAGAGTCAGGGGGGATCCTTAGAGGAGCTCGCCTCCATGAGAAAGGCCAACGAAAGCATGCAGGGCCAGCTAGATCAACAAAGAGGATACGAAAACACGACTCTTCCGGTCTCACCCTTATCTGTGGTGATTCTAAAGGCTCCAATTCAACAAAAGATCCAGTTTCCAGCAAGTATCCAATATGAGGGCACGGCGGATCCCCGAGTGCATCTGATGAAGTATACCAATTATATGGTATCAATGGGGGCAAGTGACGCAACAAAATGTCGAAACTTTTCTTTAACTCTCGGGGATCGTGTCCATAAGTGGTTTTCGGCCTTGCCACCAGCTTCAATTCATTCGTTTGCCTAGCTGGGCAAAGAGTTCTTATCCCATTTCTCTACGGCCGGGTCTTATCTATCCCAAAGACTTCGGTTATCCGACTTGAAACAAACTGATGACGAGTCGGATCGATCGTATTTGGAAAGATTCGACAAGGTCTTGTTAGAGGGAGAATCTGTCAGTGAAGATACTAAGATTGTGGCCGTCCTAGCTGGACTCAAGAAAGGCACTGAACTTTGGAAAGATGTGCACTTAAGATGCCTGAAGACATACGCCGAGTTTCGGGATCGGGCAGGTGTTTTTGTCTCCATGCATGAAGCCCTGCAGAAGGATATGGGAGACAAGGGAGAGCAGAAAGAGGGTGCGAAGAAGCCTGGAACTGGTTATCGAGCTCCCAAAAATATGAAGGCATTTACCGAAGGAACGGAGCTAAAGGATAAACTGAACCACATTCTTACCGTATCAATCGATACAATTTATAATAGTGTCCGAGACAAAGAATTGCTAATACCTCCCCGTAAGATACGTCAGGAAACGAGCAAGTTGAACCAGAATAAATATTGTGCCTACCACCAGAGTGTAGGACACTTTACAAGCGAATGTCGTGACTTGCTAAAGCAGTTGTGGCGTTTTTACGAAGAGGGAAAGCTATCAGAGTTCGTGAAAAGACAGCCCGGCAAAAGAACCAGAGACGAAGATTCTGATGAAGAAGACCAGGACCAGGCACCTCATCAGAATCGAGCTGGACGACCAGCTCAGGCGCCTGCCGGGGGACCAGTTCTAGACATCCAGATGATGGAACCTGCAGGACCCATAGGTGGTTATTCCGATGGACGACCACCAATTTCTAATCGGAAAAGAAAGGCAGAATTACAAGCGATCGGACATGTACAAGAAATGGGGATCATTCCACCTACCATGCAAACACCAGAATTAACTTTTACCAACAGAGATTTGGAAGGAGTACTGACCCCACACAACGATTCGCTTGTGATTTGTGCCAAGATTATGGAAACAAGGGTGCATAGATTTCTGGTGGATACTGGAGCCTACACTAATGTCCTTTTCAAAAAGACGCTTGATCAAATGGGAGACTATGCAGGCTACATCAGAGACACAAATCACCGTATCCTGGGATTCGGAAATGCTGTGACAATCCCGTTGGGAATAGTAACTTTTGCTATGCAACTTGTGACGGTCAAAGAGCCTGAGAAGAATATCGCAAGAATGGTGGATTTCTTGGTCGTCGATCAAGAGTCATCATACAACGGATTCCCGGGTCGACCTTTCTTAAATGAATTCAGGGCCGCGTGTTCAACTTACCATTATTGCATAAAATTCCCAACGGCAAGTGGAGTTGGCACGGTGAAAGGAGACCAGAGAAAAGCTCGAGAATGTCTTCTGCAAATTCAGTCAAGACAGGGACAAGTATCTATGATGGAAGCGTCAACTAGTCAACCCGAAAATGAACTCTCAATCTTGGAGGACATTCTTGGAGCTCAAAACGATAAGATGGACATTGACGACCAACCTTCGCCCACGGGCAACCAGGCACAGCAGGGCGACGAGCAAAACCTGCCAAAAGCAATGTTACCCCCCGTGGCCGACTGTTTGTGCCCAAATGATAACCAGGGGAGTCCAACTTTGGTGGCCGAGTCTCACCCAAAGCCCGCGGACGATTTTGACCCCCGGTTGGGTGTTGAACCCATGGACATCGAGGATGAGCTAAGTCCGGAAGGACCAATAGTTGACCCTCGATGGAAAGGGTAAAAACGATGGGCAACTCCCGTTGAAGAATTGGAGGCCATCAAGATTGATCCTGAGCGTGACAGTCTTGAACTTTACATTGGGTCTGAACTCCCTGAGCCTTACAGAACACGCATGACGGACTTTCTGAAGGCTAACTTGGATGTCTTTGCATGGTCCCATGCTGATATGGTGGGAATCAGCCCGAAGGATGCCTGTCACAGGTTGAATATCAACCCAGTCCGAAAACCTGTCCACCAGAAACGACGAAAATATGGACCAGACAAGTATCAAGCTTTAAACGAAGAAGTCAAAAAGTTGCTGGACAACGATCTAATTAAACAAGAGTTATGTCCACAATGGGTTGCAAATCCTGTCCTAGTACGAAAGCCGAACGGAACCTGGAGGCTATGCATAGATTTTACAGATCTTAATGCAGCATGCCCGAAGTATAACTTTCCGCTCCCGCACATCGATCAACTGGTGGATAGTACTGCCGGTCACGAAATGTTCACATTCATGGATGCTTTCGCAGGATACCACCAGATTCCAATGCACCCAGACGACCAAGAAAATACGACCTTTTATACAAATAAAAATCTGTTATGCTGGAAGAGGATGCCGTTTGGTCTAATCAATGCTGGAGCAACCTACCAGAGGCTGGTCAACAAGATGTTTGACGAACTTATAGGGGAAACAGTGGAAGTGTACGTCGACGACATAGTCGTCAAGAGTACACAGAAGGAAGATCACCTCCATCATCTTTCCCAAGTATTCGACATACTCCGAAAATACAATATGAAGCTAAATCCAAAGAAAAGTAGTTTTGGAGTACATTCTGGGAAATTCTTGGGCCATCTGGTCAGCAAACGCGGAATCGAAGCTAATCCAGCAAAAGTGAAGGTAATCGTCGATATGAAACCACCACGCTCTGTTAAAGAAGTGCAAAGGTTGACCGGTTGCCTTGCAGCTTTAAACAGGTTCATATCACGATCAGGAGACAAGTGCCGTCCATTTTTTGAGGCCATCAAAAAGGGCAACTTTGCCTGGACAGAAAACTGCCAGAAAGCCTTTGATCAGTTGAAAGAATATCTGGGAGATGTAAAAATTTTGTCAAAACCGATTCCTGGTGAGAAGTTATATTTGTACCTGGCAGCGTCTGACACGGCTATAAGTTCGGTGCTAGTTCGAGCAGATGGAAAGTTTCACCTGCCAATCTACTATGTCAGCCAGGCCCTGCATGATGCTGAGGTGAAGTACTCACCAACTGAAAAGCTGGCATATGCTCTTGTCATGAGTGTCAGGAAATTAAGACCATACTTTTTCGATCATCAAGTCGAAGTCTTGACAACTTTCCCACTCAGACAAATATTACATCGACCCGACACCGTTGGCCGTCTTTTGAAATGGTCCATAGAGATCAGCCAGTTTGGCGTGACTTATGCACCTCGAACCACGATTAAGGGACAAGCGTTAGCCGACTTTATAGTTGAACTAACCTTCCCTCAAAATCCAACTAGAGGGCTGGATCACCCATGGAATCTTTACGTGGATGGTTCATCAACGAATCTAGCCTCGGGGGCAGGAATAGTGCTCATCAGTCCCGATCGGCAAGTATTCACTTCAGCAATCAGATTTGAATTTATGGCCACCAACAATGAAGCTGAGTACGAGGCCCTCATTGCAGGTCTTCACTTGTCACTAGCAGTTGGAGTAAGACAACTCCAAATTTTCGGAGACTCCCAACTCATTGTAAGCCAAGTACGAGGTGAATATGAGGCCAGAGACGAGCAAATGATCGAGTATCAACGAATAGTGGCTCACTTGGTATCTCTTTTAGACCAAGTGTTTATCCAACAGATACCACGAATGAGCAACACACAAGCTGACGCCCTAGCAAGATTAGCAACAAGCGATGGGCCAGCAGACTTGACGGACATTATCATTACCAGAAAAGTCCAACCATCAACAATGGACTACGAGGTAAACCAAGTAGTTGAACACGACAACGATGAAGATTGGAGAACTCCTATAGCCAAATACTTGGAAGACGAAGAGTTACCAAGCAACTCATTTGAAGCTGAAAGAATTAAAAAACAGGCGACCAGATACACTCTGGTAGACGAACAACTTTACAAAAGAGGCTTTTCACTCCCGCTACTCAAGTGTTTGACTAGGGGGCAAGGAAGGACAGTCCTGGAGGATATACATTATGGAGTTTGTGGAAATCACACTGGGGGGCAGACTTTGGCCTACAAAACTGTGAGGCAAGGTTATTATTGGCCAACCTTACGGAAAGATGCAATCCAGTTAGCCAAAGTTTGCCGCCAGTGCCAGGTTTTTGCTCCAAGTATTCATGCCCCGCCCCAGGAGCTTGTATCAGTTTACAGCCCATGGCCATTTGCAAGATGGGGAATTGACATTATTGGTCCTTTCCTGGCAGGAGTGGAAAATGTTCGATTTGCCGTCATAGCAGTCGATTATTATACGAAATGGGTAGAAGCAAAGGCCATGGTAAAAATTACACAGCAGAACATGATCAACTTCATATGGCAGAACATCATCTGTCGCTTTGGAATTCCACGAACAATTGTGACAGATAATGACCCACAGTTTGACGGAAAGGAGTTGAGAGACTTCTGTGCAAAATGGGGGATCAGGAAACACTATTCGACTCCCTACCATCCCCAGTCAAACGGGCAAGTTGAAGCTGTAAATAAGATCATCAAACATACATTGAAAATACGTCTGGCAGAAAGCAAAAGTAGATGGTCAGAAAAACTCCCGGAAGTCCTGTGGGCGTATAGGGTTTCTCCCAGGTCAAGCACCGGAGAAACACCTTTTGCAATGGCTTTCGGAACAGAGGAGGTAATACCAATTGAATTAAAGACCAACACAGTCAGGACAACCAGCTTTGATGAACAAGCAAATCATTCTGCCTTAGCCACAGAAGCAGATTTGCTCGAAGAAAGAAGATTACACGCTGAGCTAAAGAATGCCACGTACAAGCAAAGAGCAGAGCGTTACTATAATTCCCAAGTCAAGATAAGAAAATTCGAAGTTGGTGACCTCGTTCTAAGAAAGAAGCATGCCCCACCTCCAGGCATATTTGGCCCGACTTGGGAGGGCCCGTACAGGGTAACAGACAGGTTACCCAATGGAGCATATGACATAGAGGACTTAGATGGCAACTCGGCCCAATATTCCTGGAATGCAGCTAATCTAAGGAAATACTTTCAGTAGGCGACCAGTTCTGCTTCATGAGAAAGTGAAGTTAGGATGAGCGAGCTACTAAGTCCACTGGGCGAACTGGAATGGCAAAGATACAAGATGGGTCAAAAAACTTGCCTAAATTTTTTGAAAATTTTCACCAAGTATAAGTGGTCGAACAGAGTTGAATTGGGTCATGTCTGGTCGCGGGCTAGAAGGCCAATATCTTGTATGATTTTATTTCTTCTTAAGAAGTCTAAAGGATGCCCCGACAAATTGTATAGTAGTCGAGCAACTTTGACTCCTGATGTAAATAATGTTTTGTATTGGTTGGAGGCTTAACATTGTCTTGGTCGAGCAGATCCAACCTAGCTAGTGCAGGATTATGTTTTTGGTCGCTTTCAACACTTGTAATTTTTTTTTTAAAAGATCTTTTCAATGTTAAGTTGTTCGTTTAAGCAAAAATATAAGCTCAAGGCGCAAGTTGATTATACAACCAAGCCCATTGAAGGCTGTTCGTTTTTAAATGAACATAGCCTAAGGCCAAAAGCCCATTAAATCCTAAGGCCAAAAAAAGTTCCTAAGGAACAAGGCCCAACTACATTAGGATTGTTGAAGCAGAGAAAAAGATGCAGAGAACAACTAATGTAAGATAAAAAACGAGAAATTGAGCAAAGTATATTCATTGAAGATGAGGTTTAATCGCCCAAAAATTACAATAAAGACGAGCAACTACAACAACAAAAAGAAAAGAAAAATACAAGTCCCTAGCTAATCCTGTCCGCTAAGATCCTTGCCCGGCAGGAGGAGATATGTTGTCATCTTTGGGATCTTCCAGAGGAGAACCTTCGAGGGCAGGGTCGACTGGGACCACTTGGGTTAGCTCGGCGAATAAACCCTCGGTGTCAGCCTGCTCTTTGAGAGCTCTTTCAGTTTGATCAGCCGGCAGGATTTGCTGACCCTCGGCAGCATGGCCCTCCTCATCTTCCTCGTCCTCTGGAGGACTTGTGATAATTATCTCCGGACCAATGAAGTCGAGTTTGACCCCATATTCAGGCAAGTCGCCAATCTGGAGAGTTGTGCCAGGAGCAGGAGGGTTAGATTCAACGAAGTTGCACAGCTCCTTGCCGATCTCCTCAACGACTGCGGCAGCCTTGAATTCATGAGCAATACGGATGCTCTCCGCATAACCAGTTACGTAACCAAGAATCGAACTCACCTCCATCTTAGGAATAAGTTCCTCTTGGGTAATGGAGTTGGCGAGCTGGATTTCAAGGTCCGCAATTTTGGCTGTCGCCTCAGTCGCGAATTTCTCAGCGACCTTCTTCTGCTGCTGAGCGCGGGCAAGTTCTGCCCGCATTTGCTCGACTTCGGCCATCTTGACCTTCAGCTCTTCGGAGACTTTGACATGCAGGTCCAGGGCACGTTGCTCACTAACTTGATGAGCTTTGGCTTTATTCTCAAGGTCGGTAATAATCTTCTTCGCCTCAGCCTTAGCGTCATCGCGCTCCTTAGCAATACGGCTGACGGTGGCCGCATGCTGACGTGAGTCCTTCTCAAGGTCTTCAACCTGGTCGACCAAGCGCTGCACGGCCGCCAGTGTGTTGCCTGCCTCAACAAGACAGAGACGGCCATTGTCATGAGGCGCCTGTGTCTTGACGGTCTCGTTTAGCTCCTTGGTCCAGCTACGAGCAACGACCTCGGAGGCGCGGCGGACAAAAGAGTCTGGGATCTCACGAAGGTTGGTCGGCACCTTCGAGCAGGCAAAACGATGCACCAAGTTAGATCGCCCTGGGTACTGCTCGGGCGAGTAGCTGAAAAGAAAATTTTCAGTTAATAAAAAATAAGATGAGAAAAAATGCTAAGTGTCCTGGGCGAGCAGGGTTGTACCTGTCAAGACGACCTTTATCCCAGCCGAGGTAGGTGGGGTCGGATGAAGGGCCAGAACCTTCACGGGTGGTGACGACCAAAGCTTGCTCGCCGGGGCGCTCCACAGAAGGAGTTTGCTCGCTGTCGCCTTCGGATGGTCGGACAGCCATGATTACTTTTTCTTGAGCACTCTTTGCTCGTTTGGCTGCCTTTTCAGCCTAAGAGATGGGAGTGCCATCTCCGCGAAGAAGTCTCTTCGTCCTCAGGACCAGTGTCTTGGGCGGACTCGCCACTGGGGCAGGAGGCTGTGCCGAGCTCGACCCTCCGGCTTGCCTAGGGTCGCCTTTTCCACCCTTGGCCGCAAGGGCGATGATCTTCGAGAGGGGATCCGACTTCTTGCGTCCTTTTTTGGTCGGCATCTCCCAAACACGGTTATCGAGTTCTAGGAAGGAAGGGTGAAGCGCAACTGAGGCGAGCTGATCTGTAAAGGACATGAAAAACAAATTAATAATAAGTGTAAGGCCGACCAGATCTGTTCGCCCAACATGAAGATACTTACCCTCTGGATACGAGTTAGAGCCTCGAGATGGTGAGGGTAGGTCGTGAGATGAGCAACTCGCAGTGTATCCTCGGAGAAGAGATGGCCAATACTTCGATCCTCTCGGCGACGAAGGGCGATCAAACACGCAACAAAAAGGAATTGATCGCTTATGCTATTCTTCACAGTTCGCCACCCCAAGTTCTTGGGACCTGAAACAAAGGAAAAAGAGAATTAAAATTAGTCCAACCACTTCAAAGATATAGAAGAGGTAAGACTCACGCTTTAATTCCCTAAACTCCACCGGGGTCTCGATTCGTTCAGAACCCCCTAAAGAGCGAGCAGAAGCACGCCAGTCGCCTCCGATCCAGAACCAGTCATGCTTCCAATCTCGCACTTTCCCAGGGATGTCCTCGACTAGTTTTTGGCCTGGTCGCGCCTTCAGATAGTACCAGCCCGCCTCTTCCCCAGTGCAGCCGGTCATCGTCATCAGTAGCCAACTTCCTCGGCGGACAACCTGTTGGGATATCCCTCCAGGGCGAACATCACCACCAGGGCCATCAGATTTATCCACCCAACGGGAGTAAGTTGGGTGATAGCCAAGTTCACGTCATGTAGGAATTGGCCGACCAAAGGGTGCAACGGCAAAGAAACTCCAGCATTTAGGGTGGCGAGGTTGATCGTCGTCAATCCGCGTGGTGGGCGATCAGCTCTGTCGTCCGCCAAAGGAGCATACATTGGGATGTCAAAGGGAATCTTGTAATCCCTCCGAATCTCGGCCAAGTTCTCCTCGGTGATGGCGGACACGATACAACTCGCTGCGAACTCGGTCGCCTTTAGCTTCCGTACTCCGCGAGCAGGAATGACGAAGCGGTTGGAGTGCTCCTTTTCGTACTCATTCCAGTTCACACGGCGAGCAACCGCGACTGGAACCCGATGCTCGATCAGTCTGGGCGCAGGGAAGTTGATGTCTTTAAGATAGGCCCGCCCAGGTTAGTTCGTCAAGGTTCACCGGCTGAAGTACCTCGACCTCTTCGTCCTCGTCTTCGTGGAGGTTCGAGCTCGTCTCTTCTAAGAGCTGTCGAGCAGGATTTGCTCGCTCCTCTCTTTCCCCGGAGGGATGAGCTCCAGAATTGACCGAGCGTGCAACCGAAGCCGCCTCGGGATCGGATTCCAAATTGACTATAGGAGGATTCTCTTCGACGGGCCGTTTTTCAGGATTCCAGGGAGGAAAAGAACCGGTCTCAGAGTGCGACGCCATCCAATAAGTTAAGGGGAAGAAGTTAGGGTTTTGCAGATTCCGGCAAGGGAAGAACACGGCGGCTCAGAATTTTCCACGGCGGAGTAGGAATTCTCGGTGAGTCTAGAACGCACACGATGCAAGAAAAGAAGAAAGAGAAGAAAAAAGCAGAGAAGAAACTACCTTGACGTTGCTTGAAGATCGCCGGAAGCTGGAAACGATCGCCGGAAATTTGAAAGAAGGAAGAAAGAGGAATTTGCGCTTAAGAAACAGTGTGAAAATGAAAGAAATGAAAAAAAAATTCCTTATATACTTCTGAAAAAACGGGGAACCGGGCGAACAAAGTTGAAAGTGGAAGGACCAAATTGCAAATTCTGGGCGCGTGCAGCACCTGTCCGACAAAACGGGAAGACGCGTTACCTCGGGATCGTGTGCGCATGGGAGGCAGCAATCATTCCACCCACGTCACACCTCGAGCCGTGCCCAGACCTTGGGATTCCAACCGTCCCCGACCCGAGTCTGCTCGACCAATGTTGTCCGCCCGTGAAAAGCTGCTCGCCCCCGGGACATTCTTGCTCGCACTAGTGACACTTAAAAGTTGCCAACCCAAAAAGTGCTCATTCACCATCTTCACAATTTATTGATCGGCAAGGGGGAAATTGTTGATAGGCGAGCAGGAGCAACATTTGGGCGACCAGGATTAGCGCAAATCACACAAGAATTAAAATGGAGTTAACACACGATTTACCCAAGATATCCGGTGGGCAAAACCTACATGCGATCAAGACACATAGGCGAACAAAATCAAATCAAAAGCCACATGACGAGCTCAAACGGCGTTCTGCCGATCAGATCCAACCACAACGCCGAAATAACAATTAAACAAGATGAAAGACCATCAGAATCAGACTAAAGACTCCTCAAGGACAAGTCCAAAGTGACGAACAGCTCCTGACTGCGAGCAAGTCCAGTAGATAAGGATAGAATTTAGTTAAGATAAGGTCAAATTAATCAAAGGACAGGTGTCGAGCATGTAGGCTTAGTCGACTAAAGGTCGTGCCACCTCCTGCTGGGCAAAAGTCTATAAATACTTAGATTTTTTCAGCAAATAAAACAAGCACAAATTATTATACACGTCCAAACTTCGATTATGAATCTAAAACAGCTCGATTAACTTATGATCGAACTTAAAAATGTAAGCTCTCATACGATTCTAATCCACTTAAACCCGAAAATCCGTATTCACTAATTACGTTAGTGATCAATCACACGTAATTGTTTGATGATCAATTAACCACCTAAAACAGCCATATCTTCGAGATCAGAACAGATCGTCAACAGTGACGCTATCTACCAATCATAAATCACTACCTCAACCCTATCATGCCAGAGGAAATTAACCCAAACCTAATAGCTGATATGTTTACTAGCCATAAATAAAAACAGCATTATCCGAATAAACACATGGACAACTATTATGATAAACACATCAAAGCTAATAAATTCATCCATAAATAAAATATCCGAAAGAAAGGATCCAAAACATAATGTGAAATTGTTTTATTCAGAAAATAAAATACTAAGAATAACTAAATACACAAATCTACTCGTCATCACCGAAATCCCTAAGCTTAATGCTCTTATGATCTTCATTGTCTAGGTCAGAGTCTACTTCGGGCAGACTGGCATGGTGAGATTCAACTCTCGGAGCCTTCCCCTTATCGTCCTTCTGCTGCTTTTGATAAGCCTCGACCAAATGTTTGGGAGTACGACACGTGCGAGACCAATGGCCCTTGCATCCACATCTGTAGCAGGATTGTTCACCCTTATCTTGATTGTCAGATTTTCGGGGAGTGGATTTCGTGTTAGGTGCAGCCTTCCCACGAACCTGAGCTTGACTGTCATTCGAGGCACCTGAATTATCGGATTTGTTACGACCTCGGCCTTGGCTACGAGTTCGTTTACTTCCACTCCCCCTTCCACACTTGCGACCTCTTTTACTACTTTGAGCTACAACATGTGCTTCGGGCACCGCTGTCGAGCCAACCGGCCTCGCATTATGATTCTGCATAAGGAGCTGGTTGTGCTTTTCTGCTACCAGAAGTGCAGAAATTAACTCAGAGTGTACAGTGTAGTTCTTAGCCCTATACTGCTGCTGGAGTACAAGGTTGCTTGCGTGGAAAGTCGACAAAGTCTTCTGGATTAAGTCGTCCTCAGTTACAGTTTTCTGGCATAACTTTAACTGAGACACAATACGATGTAGGGCTGAGTTATACTCTGTTACAGATTTAAAGTCTTGGAAACGGAGGTTCAACCAATCGTATTGAGCTTGAGGGAGGAGTATATCATATTATTGTTGGAAACGGTCCTTCAGGGACTTCCACAACATTCCGGGATCTCTTTCAGTGAGATACTCATTTTTCAGGTCCTGATTGAGATGATGCCTAAGGAAAATCAAAGCTTTCGCCTTCTGGGTGTCAGTTGATTTTGGATCATCGACAATCGTGCCGCTAAGATTGTTCGAGGCTAGATGTATTTCGACATCTAGCGCCCATGTCAGGTAGTTACTACCATCAAGAGTAAGCTCAGCAAATTCTCTTTTGGTAATATCAGACATAATTCACTACAATTAAAGTGACATGGGTAAGAGGATTGACCAAAAACATAGACAACGGGGAGACAAGGATTTATCTAGTTACTCTAAGGCACATAGATGCACATACTGGGCACCGTCTATCCAAGGCATAAAATTACGGTCCGACAAATACCGAACGCCGCCTACCCGGGCATGAAGAGCGGACTATAAACTATGTGCACAGTGTTAATGCACGAAGGATAATCAAATCACTCAAGCATGCAATAACAACAAGTAACGATAATCACATGAAAATAATTTGCAGAAAATATACGGTTTAGTGGACAGAGGAAATAATCATTAGAATAATTATTTCATGTACATTAACGCAATTTAACGAAATATTTTCAGGATTATATAATATAAATTTTGTGATACAAAGACCGAAGCAAAGTCGGGATTATCACAAAATTCACAAGAGGAGATCGCAACATGTGTCTAAAAGTGCACGTACAATTATGCAGGGAACACACGGCGAGTGGAGAGCATCGAAAAACAAAAGGAAAAACGAAAAAAATAAAAATTGAGAAATCGGGGCTGATCGCGCTTAGGGGACGCGACCAGCCCGGAAGATCGCTTTTCCCATGCGCGACTTCCTGCCTCTGATCGAGTCTGCTAGGCACGATCGAGGCCGATCTCTGGGTTTCTTCCTCGGCGCGATTTCAGCCGCGTTAGGATGAGCGCCGCCTCAACGCGACGCCTGGAGGCGTGCGGAGGCGGCTGGGTGAGGAGGCGCCGGCGACCGCTCCGTCGTGGGAAGCCGCCTGCGTCGCGGCGGCGCAAGGTCGCATCGCGTGCGGTGGCTTCTAGCCACTACGGCGGCGATAGCGGCGAAGGGCCACATGGGCGAGGAGGCGGCGGCGCAGGGCTGCGCGGGCGACGGTGGGGCCGCGCGAGCGTAGCAGCGGTGGCGCAAGGGTGTGTGGGCCACGCGGCGGCAAGGAGGCATGGCCGCTTCAGGCAGCGGCGGCATAGCGTTGCCACGGGCGGCGCTTCGGGGCCGTTTCGGGTAGCGCGACGACGTGCGTCTCACGGCGTTCAACCGGCGTTCGTTTTTCGATCTCGATCCAAGAAATAATATTAACGAATTTAACAAAATAACGCATATAATTCAAACAAGAACGAATATGGGAATCAAACAGGATAATTATATTCGTGCATATAAATTGAGTAAAGCATGGATCAAATAATTTCGAGTAAGGGAATTAACTCATGAGAATCAACGGGAAAATTCTGAGGCGTACCGTTTTATCTCGGGCAGAGACTCGTGCTGATAACGTGTTGTAATTGGGTGCGTAAATTAAATAGACAGCGTTTGTTTACCCAGTTCGTCCGGAAGGACTACGTCTGGGGGCGATCCAAGCTAGGAGTTCCACTAATGTTGTTGTATATGAGAGTACATAATTCATGAATACAATGAGATATATATAATAGTAAAAACCCTAGTCTAATGGATCAGGCCCAATATGATTCTTGGTCCTTAAGTAATGTCCACACCAAATCTCCTAGATTTGGAATATCAAATCTTCTAGATTTACAACAAAATGTACGTGGCACTTGACACGAGAGAGACTTACTCATAAAAATTAAATTTCCCATTGCCCCACAGAAGTTTTTTTCCATAATTGTAGGGTGCGAGCATGTGTTCTGTTGAGTGAGGGTGATAGAGTATTTGTGTCATTTCATATGTTATTTAAAGCCAGGTGACAATATTTTAAAGGCTCAATAGCATTTTCACAATTTTTTGAAAATTACATTTTAAATTAAAATTTTGGATATGGTAAAAAAGAACTTCAGTTCAACCATTTTTGACAATTAAGATTTACGGGCAAATTTTGCCTCTACTCGTTGATTTAGCGTCTACTATCTATATGACAATGGCCAACAAAAACTTAAATTAGGAGGCTAAAAACTTTAAAACTTAATTGCAATATTTAAATTACGATTTTTTCCAAAATTACATTTTAAGCTAAACTTTTAGATCTTATTGAAAAAAAAAACTTAGATTTAACTTTTTGTTTTGACAATTAAGACTTACAGACAGATTTTGTTGAGGCCCGTCATTGACGCCACGTGACAACTGCACAAAAAACTTTAATATTGTTGCAGAAAACTTTAAATACATGGTAAAATTTAAAATTAAATTCTCAAAAATTCCAAATAATTTCCAAAAACCCTAAATCCAATTTCATGGTAAAACGGATTATTAAAATTATTTTGTGATAAAATAGTTGAGTTTATCCTATTTGGATTCATTATGTTCTTAATAATGCAAGAATTTTGTATCTTGATTTCATATTTTCTTTACTTCTTTTCTTTTTATTTGAATTAATTTATTTATGTTCTTGTTAATGCAAGGATTGTGAATTTGACAATTTATTTTAAAGTCTTACAACGTATTTAAAGTTTTTTGCCATATGATCTAAGTTTTTTGTGGGCCCTTGACACGTAGACGTCATGTCAACAACGACCTTTATAAATCTGTCTGTAAGTTTTAATTCCTAACAAAAATTAAATTGTAGTTTTTTTTAAATAAAATTCAAAAGTTTAGCTTAAAATGCAATTTTGGAAAATATAAAAATTTTAAATTATAATTAAGTCTTAAATTTTTTTACCACCTAATTTAAGGTTTTTGTGGGTCGTTGCCACATAGACACCAAATCAATGACAGGCAAAGACAAATTTGCCCATAAGTCTTAATTGCTAAAAAAAAGTTTAATTGAAGTTTTTTTTTTTTTATTAAGATCCAAAAATTTAATTTTAAATACAATTTTATAAAAGGCCACGTTTTAAATTGCAATTAAACCTATATTAAAATGTGTGTACTACCAACAAAAGTTAGTGTACTTAACTTGGGCAATTAAGGGTTAAAAGTTTGTTATGTTGGTTTCGGCCCAAATATATGGTGGAGACAAAATTATAGGAGTATCTTATTTTAATAAGAAATCCAAATCCTACACACAGTTTTGCAACAATATTGTCCTCCACAAGAGTTTGTTCGGGTTTACAGTCAAGTTATTTTTTTTGGATAAAATATCAAATCAACAGATTTACAATTCTTCAATTTTAAATTCATGGATTTTAAATTATGAATTTTTTAAAAATCCAAATTTTTACATATAATTTGATGAATTTACAAACTCATCATCAACCAGTGTTATTTATGAAATCCACCCTAATCTCTTGTTGCCATCTCTCCCTCGAAATTGATCAATAAGTAGTGTTAGTTTTTCTATCACTCTCACCCATGAATATTGCTACTCTTTCTTGTACTTTCTCTCTCTTATCCTCTCTCCTTCTTCCCCTTCCTAACGCTATACATACTCTAAGTTAATATATAGATAAAGTATATAGTGAACAAGGTTCACCATGAATAAATTTGAAGAGTATTAGTTATTTCACTTAAAGGTGTTGGTTGGTTTCACTAAAGAGTATTAATTGTTTCACTAAAGAATATTAGTGTAAGGTAATAGATGTTCTCATTAAAGAGTAACATTGGTTCTCATGAAAGGGATTAATTGCAAACTAATTTTACGTAGAAATTTATTTACATTATGCATACTTATATCTATATGCGTTGAATATTTATATATGAAAATGCAGGATCTTTTTCAGGAATTACTTTTTACTTAATACAACTGCACTGTTTTCCTATCTTTTCCGTTTATACTTGTAATTGACAAAAATTTAGTAGTCATTCCCAAAGGAGTCATAACCCAATCCAAAAACAAATTTAAGTTCAAGTAGTAATGGGGAAGGGGTAGCTTTTTGTAAGTTTTCGTGGTTGAGTTATATAAAATTAGTTCATAATCCTCTTGTACACACTGGGCCCTACATTGGGGCATCTTCTTTCCATTGGGAGGGAGATGATTGGGTCGGGTCGGGTCGGGTCGGCATACTCAATCGATGTCGTTTTATGAATTGCGAAGCGAATATGATGGAGCACAATGATTTGGAAATGCAAAAGAAGCGAACCACCAATTTTGACGGAAGACCCAACACTATTTCTTCTAAGATTTTCTTCCCCATTTCTCCGCCGTGTCTTTAATGCTGCTGCTGCTGGTTTATATGTTATACAACAAAATGTACCACTTAATTAATTTTCATCAAATATATATTGTACCAAATGGAAATATTATTCCTCTCCTCTACCAATTTCCTTCATTTATGTATATATCTATATCGGGAAAATTACTCTTTTTGTTCCAAAAGAATAAGTGCAAAACACTTTTGATAGTCCTTTTATTTGGCAGTTTTGGTATCTTTCGTCAATTTTCAGGACAAAAAACTGCAAATTTGTCTAATTCTCTTGGGACCAATACTGTAATTTACCCATTTTCTTGGGACTAAAAATGCCCAAAAAAAACAATTTTAAAATGGACACACTCTATTGGATCAAGAGATCTTCTAGCCTAAAGTTCTCGCAAACAATTCAATTGAAATTCTTCAATAATTACTCTCAGGTTAGGTACAAAAGAATATTCAAATTTAATTTTCATCATATATATGAGAGTTTAAATTATATTTCGTCCTTTTAACTTTTGCATAAATGGATTGGGTAAATTGCGCTAAACCCCCATGTAGTTTGAAAAACCAACAGAAAACCCCATGTACTTTAAAAATTGCGCGAAACCTCCTTATAATTTTATAAATACAGCATAAAACCCCCAATTCTGTTAAGATTAACAGAAGTGAGATTCACGTGCGGTCCCTGCGAGTTTTTGTGACTTTTTCACTTTTTTTCAATTAAAAAATTTATTCCTCCATTAACTATATTAAATGCTCTTTCATTTAATTTCTTTTTATAATCTTCTGCTTTTATATAGTAAATTTATTTAATAATTATTATCAATAAAATATTATAAATTGACGAGAGGTTAAAAAAAATTCTCTATATGTTTAATTATATATTAATACATCATCTAATAAATAATTTATATATTATTTTATAGTTAGAAATATTAAGAAAAAAAATTATAATTTGAAAAAAAAAATTACTCCAAACTCTAGTGCAATTAGAAAAATGAAAAAAATATTTAAAATTATTTTAGAATGTTATAGAATATATAGAAAAACATTGAAGATTTTAGAGAATTTTAGTGTTTCACATTATAAAATAATCTTCATCATCCATCAAGAAAACATATTAGTATAAATAAGAGAATTAATGTAAAAAGAAGTTTACTTTTATAAATTGTAAAGTGGTTGGAATCTACATCAAAGGAATATATAATTTCAATGTCTATGGACTTTAAAATCATATGAAAATAAAATAGTAAAAATAAAACAAAAGCGCATGAAACCATATTGTCACATTGCCAAGAATGCAAAATATAGGAAAAAAACTACTGAAATGTTGGTACTATCACCACAAGCAAAAACTACTGAAATTGAGCATATTTAGTATCTTGGTACCACCACTACGCACAAAAAATAAATTCATAAAAAGCAAACAATGTTTTCATCTTGAGAACTGTTTACTTGATTTTTTTTTTACTTGGACATTGCTGCATTTTTTATCTTGTTCATGGATTACTTCATAACCTTGTTCTTGAAAAGGAACCTATCAAAAATGACATAATATTAAAGTTATTTGACCATACCAGGAAAAGAAAAATAAAAATGAAAAGGAAAAATAATACCTGAGAATTGTTATTACATGTTTTGGTTAAATCTTTCCTTGACACTTTCACTTGAGAAATCTTGTCATTACCATCCGCTCTTCTCCTCTTCTTAGGCCTCCCCCGCTTGATTCTCACATCTGAAGGACTAATTGATCCTTTGTCGTACTCTTTATAATCATGCAACTCAGGTAATTGATTAATTATATGTGAATAAATATTCAAGTACACTTCTTCTTGAAATAATTGTCACACATATTCTGTCACATCTAGCCTGTGTAGATTTATGCATGCATTGCATGACAACTTGGAAAAACACACAACTAAAACATGCCACGAAGACATTGACCTTCTTTTAAATGGACAACATAGTTGTGCAGGTTGTGCATCACCTCGTACTTGTACCACTCATAACAATTCCTGCTAATCTTTCTCTGAACTTCTATTTTTTTAATTATGCTTGGACACCCAACTTTATTGTATTTCTCCATCCCTTCTCTCTTAACTTGAAGTCTGATCATGCATTTTTTTTTCTTATCCACTCAAACATGTCTGTTACGTATGAGTTAAAAGACACTGACAAATTGTTCCCAATTACATCACATTTTGAATTTGTTGGAAAAAAATATCCTGCCCAATGTTGGGAAGGAATACATGACATCCACTCATATGCAGTCTGTTCATCCTCTTTTTTCGGGAGACAACCTCTCAATATCTTTCATTATTCACTGATGCTGACCAATCAAGTAGGTTGAGGCAACCTTCCAAAATAATCTCTTCAACTCCAAACTCCCAAATTTTGTTTTGAAATTGTGTTTGGAGATAAATCCTAGTTTGTGTTTTTGTGATTTATAACCAACTGGCTAAAAGAATATAACGGGCCATAGATGCTAATTAATGCTGTTTTTTTTTAAAAAGAGAAAATGTGCTATATTTATAAAACAAAAGGGGGCTTCTCACAAATTTTAAAGCATAAGGGGATTTCATGCCCATTTTTTATTTTTGCAATTTACCTAAAGGGATTTAGTCCCAAGTTTTACAATTTAATTCCAATTTTTCCAACACCCAATATCAAATTGGTCGGAGAACGCAACACAACGTTATTTTGAGATTGGAATTATACAGTGTCAGAAAACAACATTGTTTCGTATTCTCTGGTCAATTTGAGATTGGAATTATACAGTGTCAGAAAAATTGGAAATATATCAAGAAGCTTAACCTTTTTATAAGAAACTTAACTTTTTCTGGACTAAATCTTTGCTGAAAACTGTGTTATCAAATATGATATAAAACTCTATAAGCAAAATAATCTCGGGAAAATTACAACATGGTTCTAAAAAATTACTCTAATTTCAAATAGATTCAAAACATTTGCACATACACATTTTTTCTGCTACTGTACAAATATTTTTATGTGTCTGTGCAAATGCTTTGAACCTATTTGTAAATAGGTTCACTTTTTTGAACCAATACCTAAATGCCTCAATAATCTCTTCCTGCATATACATAGATATCGTAAAATTAGATTTTATTTTTCTTTATTTTTTGGGATATATTAATAATAATTTAAAATGCATATTTTCTATAATTACTAATATAAAAGCGTGGAAAGTTACACAAAAAAATACTGTAATATGGTTAAAAAAATCACAAACCTCGAACTTATTGCGTAGACGATATCAATAAATATTTTTCGTTGGATGTAACTTAAGCCAATATATTCCAATAATTTTTTTTGTTCTATAATTCATGTTTCTCCATATATCTATTGGCAAAAATGTTTATTGAAATAAAAAAATCTGATTATATGGTTACAGAATCTCCACTAAACAAGTTTCACAAATGAATTTATAATATTAGATGATTCACTAATACAATTTAATTTATAAAATAAAATTATAATATAAAATGTTATGGTATAAAATATATGTAATGATATTAGTTTCATACAATAAATACAAATGTCCCATAACTTTTGATCAAAAAATAAATTTAGTTCTAAAATTAACTATTTATCAGATTTAGTCCCAATTTCTTTAACAAAGTTCAATCTTGGTCCTAAATCGACTTGGAAAAAACAACAACATTATTTTTGTTCATTGAGTGACACATGACGGATAAAATTAGGGATTCCCGATGATGAAACTGATTAGACTGCCATTTATTTGTTAAAATTCTATATATATGTGATGCGTAGTAAAATTGCAAAATAAACTAAAATATATAATTAGCACACTTGGGCACCACATTTGTTCCTTTGCCAGAAATCATCAATTTCAAACATCAAAATAATATCGTATTGATTTTTTCTGCCAATTTGAGACCAAAATTGAACCTTAACTTGAGAAATAAGGGACCGAATCTGATAAAAAAGGGACTGAATCTGATAAAATGTTAATTTTGGACTAAGTCTAGTAAAAAAGTTATGATAATTCGTGATTTAAAATCTATTTATCTACTTAACTCGGGAATTATTATAGAAAAATCACAACAGAAAATTTCAATATAAGTAAGTTTAATGTACTCCTATTCGATCAAAGTTGTCGAAGGTTACTACCAGCAAGCATGGAGGGCGCACACCCAAGAAATTGCGGAGTAAGTAGTGTTGTCTCTTTTACTAAAATTCGCTTCTTCTGCGTTTTGAAATCATGGAGCTCTATGAAAGAATTCCGCCCCATCTAAAAGTTCGAACCTGTAGAGAGTTGTAGAATTAATTCATTTAATTATTTTCCTAATACTCCATCATATTCGATTCTCATTTTATAAAACGACACCGTAACCTCACCCGTGAAAGGGTTTTGGTGGTGACACATCATCAAAAGGTTGTCTGCTCAGCGTTTCTGTCTCCCAAAACGATGTTGTTTGAGTATACCCAAATGGTCCCCTTCGCTCCCTGGGGAAAGTGTTAGTGTTAGTGTCCTAGAGACAATCCTTTGTGAGGACATGATACTAAGATGATATTAAGTTTATGGTTTAATATTAAATGTATGGCTTTACACTTATCTGAATATTATGTTTGATTATTTGCATTATTTATATCTGTGTTCCCTTGAATCGATACTGTCATTGAGTGAGTAGAACTCAGATGACCAAAGTACGATTCTCAAATAGCCCCGATCAAGGATCATCAAGAATGAGATATTGATGATGTAATGGAGATTGGTGTGCGATATGCATTATACTCTATGATGAGAGTGTAGTAAGATCTCACTTACTACGAGATACTAGGCATCTCATAATGGATGCACAAATACCTTAGAGGGTATTGGTATACCCATCCGAGAACCTGTTTGATGTAATTCCACATAATGTGTCTACGGGCATCTCGGTTAGTGGGAGCAATGTGATACTCCTCAGACTTGAGGTCAATACGCACGACATGTGCGGAGTGATGAACTTTGACCATGACCGACGCTTTCACCCTCCAAGGGTAGATATGACATGGATTGGGTTCATCACGAAGTTCATATGCGTGGTAGTTGAGCCAAGAATATGATTCATTCCTCAATGTGGATTTAAGAGAGAATACTCATCTTCTCATCATAATTGGATCTAAGACATCGGCCGATGCAAGTCGACTTGGACTTTGTGGCCAAGTGCGACGCGAGCGATCAATTAGTGATTTGAGATAATATGATTAAGTTATTTGAATAGATACTTCATCATGTTCAAGGCTTAATCGAGTATTCGTGAATGAAAGGAAGATATCACAATAGCCTACAGTATTACAGGTAGTTGCAGATTTTCTCGCAACGTACCTCGTATATTGAGAATGTCAGATTTATTGTCTAGGGTTCAATTAAGACCGTTAGTTTGACTAATCGCTCGATATACGAGGGCCTATGGGTCACACAACAAGCAATGACAGTTCGACGATTATAGTTGGTTGATTAAGTATTATATTGGATATAATATTTAATTTATGGAGAGTATAATAATAATTATATTTGAAATTAATTATTATTATTATTATTTAATTAAATTAGATTTAAGTAAATATGAAATCCCAATAATAATATTTGGAATATTATTATACAAGAATAATAGATATGGTAAATATATTATTCGTAGGAACATATCTAGGGAGATATAATCCATAGAGATTATATTATGCATATCTAGCATATTATCTTGCTTAGAAATTAAGCTAAGGTAATCCCTATAAATATGTGTCATATGAGAATTCAAAAAAACACACAAGAAATATAATTTCTCCATAAAATCTCTTGTTCGAGTTTTCCTAGCAAGTTTGTCTAGATATTCAAAGCTGGCACCTCAGTGCAAATCAGTTTATAGTTGTTGCATGAATACCGTAGTAGAGGATTCCACGTACGAAGCACTGTAAGATTTCTTGTTTAAGATATCTCGTATTTAATTATGCAATTAAATTGTTCGTTGTTGGAGAACGTTTATTTCCGCTGCTCATGTTTACGTGTTTACGTGCTTATAAATTCCAACGGTGGTATCAGAACTCAGACTCTTGATTAATTGCATAATTAGTTTATCATATGTAAATAGTCATGTGTGATTTATTTTTGCCTTCTATTGCCCATACATTATCCAATTTAATTTGCAAATTTGATTTGGCTTTTGTTAAATTGAAAAACTGTTTTTTCGATTATTTTTCTGGGAAATTGGAATTCTCTGTCTTTTTTGGTCGGTTGCAGGATAAAAAATAAAATAAAAATATTCACACGAAAATCGTGTCTGGGAAGCACGATTGTGATTAGGCGTGAAATTGTCATGATTCGTAGCTAGAAACGCCCTAGTTTTGGTCGATTTTATTGAGTTTTTAGAGCCAAATGAGTACTATTTCTATACATTGATGAATTTGTCTCTTTGATACTCATAGGTGAATCGAGGACAAAAAAGGGAGTTCGTAGGACTTTGAATCGACTTAAACGGATGCCCGGATGAGAAGATATCGAAGAAATACGATTGAAGATAGTACGTGAGAAGAAAAGTGTTAGTTGCAAGGAAGGAAGGCCATTCGAGCACAATCACTCGAGCACCTCGCTCGAGCAACGTAGGTCGAGCACTCCAAACTTACAGAACATTTTTGCCGCTCGAGGGGCACAGCTTGAGCGCATCATTCGACCACGTTAACCGCTCGACCAACACGGCTCGAACGCCTCATTCGACCATGAATCCGTTCGACCACATAAGCTCGAGCGCCCCGTTCGACCTGGACAGCTCGAGCGCCTCCGAGGCCTATTTTCCAAAGTTCGTTTTTTGGCCCAGAGATCCAGTTTCGACCCAGTACCTATATATACCTCTTCCAAACTCGTTTTAAAGGACGACTGGACACACACACGAGATTTAGACTTAGTTTTTGGAGAGGAAGGAGAGAAGCAAGTTTACTTACGTTTTGTTGAGGTTTTTCGTACGAATTCTTAAGTACTTTTCGTTTCTTAGTTTTTTTCATTAACTATTTACTTTAAACGCTTTGAAACTTCATTTTAGTTAATTAAATTTCAGTTCTTAGTATTTATTTTCTTTTAAAACCCTAGTTCATGTTTCTTATTTTCTTCGTTCAATTCATTATGTTTATGTTCGTTGTTTCTTCTATTGCTTTTATGTTTGTTAAAGCCATGTCAGGCTAAAACCCTTGTATGCTTAGGGTAGGATGAACTCGTAGAAGTAGGATGTGGGTACGTAATTAGGGTAATTTGTGACGTTAGTTTTAATTCTCTTGATTAATGAATTCTTATAATTAATCTTAACTTTACCTTTGAGTTTCGTATGAAAGTGTTAGAGAGAGGACGGCCGCATCACTCAATAACAATTAGTAGTCTTAACGAGAAAGTTTAGGAAGGGTTAATTCTTTTACCGGTTTAGCGAAGGAGGACGACCGCATCACCTTAGTTAAATTAGGGTCTCATTAATTAAGCACAATCTATTAAATTGTTAGTAGATTAGTGAAGTCGAGTGTTAGGGTAAAGTATTAGGGTTTAGAATCTTGAGCTTTCACCTTGCATTCTTAGACTTAGGTTAATTCTTGTGTGTCACAGTTATTCTGATTATGTACCTGCTCCGTTAGTATACGTAGGGATTCCTATCTTAAGCATCACCATCTCTCATTAGAACACAACCTTTAGTTAATTCGTTTTCTTAGTATTTTAGTTTACTTAGTTTAATTTAGTCTTTTAGTTAATCTTTCCAAAAATCCAAAAACAATACACTCATATTAACTACAACGCGTAGATCTTCAGGGATCTATTCGCATACACTCCATCCCTTGGGTTCGATACTACTTGGTCATTATACGTACTTATACTACAGTGAACCCGTCCGCTTGCTGGTAAGCGATTAGTAGAAGTTAGTGTAATTCGCTTCAAGTCAGATTGCCATGATGAGCGCTTCTGGGATGCGCGACTGGCTCGTCTGGCCTGCGATCGCTTCTGGGAAGTGCGACTGCCTCGTCTGGCTAGTCGATCTCTTCTGGGAAACGTGACTGGCCTGTAGATCGCGTCTGGGAGGCGCGACTAGCCGCACGTTGGGCCGAAATCCGTGAATTGGGCTGCATTTTTGGGCCGGATTTAATTAAAACTTGCCAGATTTAATTTAAGTATTGGGCCTGTTTTTTAAATACCATTTTATTAAGTTGGTGAGCCTGAAATTAATTAACTCTTGGAATTTTAATTTAAATTAATTTTGGTTGGACCAAAATAATTCAAATTAATTGAATTAATTTGAATTCTAATAGTTAAAATTATTATTTTAAAATTAAAATTGGATTTTAATTTTTCCTTAATAATTTGGTAATTATTTTTCCCACTTGGTTAACTTTAAATTTGTTAACACACTTTATAGTCCGCATTATAACTGTTTGGGTAGGCGGCGCCCAATGATTGTCGGACCATTATATATGTTTTGGGTAGACGGCGCCCAAATAAATGTTAGTCCCCATAAAATCATGTTTGGGTAGGCGGCACCCTATAATTGCTCAAATGTGATATAGATTAACATGTCGGATCTCGATTAAGCAATTAATACCCCGCCTTTAAAATGATCCTCATTAAAATATGGTTTTTCAATTGAATGACGTCTTCCATTAAAATTAAAAGTAAATCGGAGATTTCGTTCCAATGAGTATTTAAGGCCCAAGTCTTTTGCTCGGATCTACATCTAACGGGACTTTTATAGGGACATGTTTTATCGCCGCTTAATGGTTGTAAACCAACTTAATTCTGTTTCACCAGCCCAAGCAGGGAAACGAGAATTAAGTGACATCTGATTGAACTAGGTTCAATCAACTAGGAATTGCATGAGACAATTGGTTTAGAGACCTACCAGTTCTATTGTTGCAATGTTCAACCCAAGCAGTATTGCAATAGTAAGAATGTGGATCCTAGTCTATTACAATTTATATTAGATATAAATTCGTACTCTTCCGATGAGGTCGTTGAGTATGTGAAAATAATGGAGACAAAATAAATAAAAGACCATGTTTATTTTGATTGCTGAATATTGATCATAGAAATTATGTGTTTAATTCCCATTTAAATTTTATTTCCTAGGATTGTTGAAATGAATAACTTGTCGTTGAGAAGTGTTTTGGAAACAAACAAATTGGCTGGGCCAAATTTTTTGGACTGGCACCGAAACGTGCGTTTGGTGCTTAGGCAAGAAAAGATTGAGTACGTGTTGGACACGCCAATCCCTGTTACCCCTGAGGCTGGTTCTGAGGAAGCCGAAGCGTTTGATGCCGAAGCTCAAAAGAAGCATCAAGATGATGATTCCCAGGCTCAGTGTGTTATGTTGCTCGGCGTGACTCCCGAGTTGCAAAGACAACACGAGAGGATGCTTCCCTATGAGATGCTTAGACATCTGAAGGATCTCTTTGATTCTGAGTCTCATTCCGAGATTTATGAGGTGATGAGAGATCTGTTTAGATGTCGGCTATCTGAAGGAGGGAAAGTCTCCCCTCATGTTTTGAAGATGATAGGGCTAATCGAAAAACTTGGTCGTTTGGGCATTGATCTGCAGACCAATGTTTCTATATATGCCATTCTTCAGTCGCTACCAGATTCATATTCAAGTTTCGTAGTAAACTTCAATATGAATAAGACAGTTTCGACTATGCCTGAGCTTCATAACATGCTCAAGACTTTTGAGTCTTCCACTGCTAAGGAAAAACCCGTGCTCATGGTGGGTGCTTCTAGTTCTTCTGCCCCTAAAGGAAAGAAGAAGCATAGAAGAAAGGCTAAGAAAGGCTCTAAGCCTGATTTCCTCAAGCCGAAAGGTGGAATTCAAAAGAAGGAGCGGGTAGATAAGGATGTATGCCTCCACTACAAGCAAACGAGGCATTGGAAGAACGACTGCAAGGTTCTATCAGCTGAAAAGAAGGCACAAGGTGCTTCAGCCACTGGAACATGTATGTTTGTTATTGAGATAAACATGTCCACAAATGATTCTAACTGCTGGGTATTGGATACTGGTTGTGGCTCACACATTTGTACAAATGTGCAGGGGCTCAAGGACAGCAGAGCGGTTACACCGGGTGAAGTCGCCCTTCACGTGGGGAATGGAGCAAGAGTTGCTGCTGAACGTGTTGGGACTTATGTTTTAGACTTGAATTAAATAATTTTTATTTTGTTCCGTCTATTACTCATAATATTATTTCCGTTCCTATGTTAGACATTGAGGGATTTTCCTTCCGTTTTGCAAATAATACTTGTTATTTTTCGTTTAATGGTGATGTTTATGGAAATGCTCCTCTTGTGAATGGTTTATACTTGTTACATTGTGGATATAATGTTCTTAATATACAAAATAAAAGACTCAAGCTTTGTAATCATGAAAACCCAACTTACTCGTGGCATTGTAGACTTGGTCACGCAAACGAGAAAAGAATCGCACGGTTAAGAAAGTTGGACTACTTAACCTCATTTGACTTAGAGTCTTATGGAAATTGCGAATCTTGTCTCATGGGCAAGATGACCAATAAACCCTTTTCCGGGAAAGGGGTGCGTGCCAAAGAAGTTCTAGAGTTGATCCACAACGATGTTTGTGGACCATTGCTCACTCTAGCTAGGGGTCAATTCGGCTACTTTATCACCTTTACAGACGATTACTCAAGGTACAGATATGTGTATCTTATGAAACACAAATCCGAATCGTTTGATAAATTTAAGGAGTACAAGGCCGAAGTAGAGAAACATCTTGGTAAAAGTATCAAGACTCTTCGATCAGATCGAGGAGGTGAGTACCTTAGCCATGAATTCATAGATTACTTGAAGCTTCATGGGATCCAGTCACAATGGACTCCTCCCAGAACACCTCAGATGAATGGTGTGTCCGAAAGGAGAAACCGAACCCTGTTGGACATGGTGCGTTCCATGATGAGTTTTGCCTCTCTTCCAATATTCTTATGGGGACACGCATTGCAAACCTCAATCTATATTCTGAATAGGATTTCGTCTAAATCAGTTGTGCAAACTCCATACGAGTTGTGGTGTGGCAAGTGTTGGGAAACATAGGGTGCCCGGAATATATTCGGGATGAAATTTAAATACGAATTTAAATACAATTATTACTAGCATGAATTAATCCTAATTAATTCAAATAATAATTCCAACAACCAATTTAACATCATGCATGTTGAATTAATTCACATATAATCTATGGCGGAATAAACAAGATAATATGTGATTAACGTACCTCTCGTAGAACTTGGCCTTTGAATAAAACGGGACAAACACGTACACGCTTTATCAACCCAAAAGCCTTCTCAAGTATTCCCTTTCGCCTTATTCGATCACCGGTGGGAGATGCTTTCGAATAATTTAAATAACTAAGGAAAAAGAAAAATATATATGCTCTTGATTTTTCCAACACATGGAATTATATACTTGGGGATGAAATAATCATCCCCTATTTATAATAGGTGGTGACCGAAATTTAGGTGGTATATGGGCTTTGGAAAAAATCTTTTCTTAGACTCTAAGAAATCTTGAATATATCTCATATATTCTTTTCTCCAAAATAAAATATTCCACAAAAATCTCACACTCCTTATTTACTTGAAGTTTTCAAAAATAATATGAAGAGAATCCAAGATTTGGATCTTCTTGAATATATGAGATAATCTTGTATTCCAAGAATACTTATCTTCCATAATATCTTTCCAAGAAAATCAACAAAATCTTTTCTCTCCAAGATATGCTATTTTCGAAAAACACATAGAAAAATCAGCATAATATTATCTTTTTATTTTAATCACCTTATCATTATTGGGTTACTTAATGGGCTACTTGAGGGGCCTTTAAGGAGAATTAAGATTGGACCTCCTAATGGACTTCTGAATTTCAATATTGAGCCCGAATATAATTCAATCCATTAATATTAATTTTTACCACTAATAAATTAATATTACACTATCCATCTTAATCCATATTACGATAATATGGGCTCCCGGTTATTATTTCCCGCGTTTAAGATTATCAAGTCCATTAATTAATTAAGCTTCTGAATAGCTCTAAATTAAGTAATATATTTCACCTTGGAGTAAAGACATCTCAACATTATTATCCGTACCGAAGAAACTGATTCTTCACTTGCAAGATTTGGTACGATAAAACTTCTGAGCCCACCAAGGGGACTAATCACACGAGCCGTACTCGCACGCGTTTCTCCGTATTAAATCTTAGCAACCGTCGAATGATTAATATTACTGCCCAAGACACAAAGTTCGAAGTCACAATGATTCTCACCCAACATGAATCAAAGCAGTAACTATTAAGCACACACGGTCCTATTTAAGTGACGGAGATTAAGAAATCAACAACCACTGAGATCTAATTCTTCACATTTCAGAACAGAAGAATTTATCCTCGCTGTAGGTCCTCTTCAACACATACTAAATGTGCTATCTCTTAGTCAAGACAGACCAATCTGAGACTTACACATCGACCTTTCACGGCGGATTATTCAATTCCACCTAGGTCGTGAATATGTATGTTTAGTTACAAGGAAACCGTTAATGTTGTCTTCCGTGATCGGGTATCACCACATTAAGTACAATGTAACATGTACCACATATTGAACGGTTTGCAATAAATATTCAACATTCAATCATATCTAAAGCAAATGCGATAAAAGAATTATTCTCATAAATTAGTGTTTGATACACGAGTTATACAAAGTAAAAGCATACTTTCACGTATAATTCCAACAGCAAGAAGCCAACTTTTCTACACATAAGAACGTGGGGTTGCCCCGCAATTGTGAAGAAAATGCAAACTGATAAGTTGGAATCCAAGGGTGAAAAGGGTTATTTTGTGGGATATCCTAAGGAGACTAGAGGATATTATTTCTATCTACCGGAGAAACAAACAATGATTGTTTCTAGGCAGGCAAGGTTCCTAAAAGACGAATATGTCTTTAAGGAACAAAGCCGTAAGAAGATAGAACTTGAAGAAATTCAAGAACCACGAATTAACATAGAGACTGATGATTTGTCAAAGCAACATGATAAAGAATCAGTGGGAGCATTCAACAACTCTCATGGTGGAAGTTTATCACTAGGTGATCCTCTTTCAGCCAGTGGGAGCGTAATTGGAGTCGCGTTGCCTTCGCAACAACCTCCAAGTAGGCTGAATGAGAATAGCATAGTTCAAACTCCCGCCCAAGAGACATTTGAAAGTGTCGCTCTTGAGGACTCTCCGGTCAACGATGAAGTAACTGCACCACAAAATTTTTACGATCCTGCACAACCACAACTCCGTAAGTCAACTAGGATTCGTAATCCAAATCGATAGGTATTATGGTTTTCTCGTAGAGGGACACGATGATGTGGAAATACCAGATAAGGACGAACCTAAGACTTACACTGAGGCGACATTAGATGTTGAATCAGAGAAGTAGTATGAAGCCATGAAATCCGAGATGGACTCGATGTACATCAATCATGTTTGGGACTTGGTTGAATTACCAAGAGGGATAAAACCCATAGGTTGCAAGTGGGTCTTCAAGAGGAAGACTGATGCAAATGGCAAGGTACAAACCTACAAGGCTAGGTTGGTGGTGAAAGGGTATAGTCAACGTGAAGGCATTGACTATGACGAGGCCTTTTTGCCGGTTGCAAAGATCAAATCCATTCGTATTTTACTTGCGATAGCCGCACACTATGATTATGAGATTTGGTAGATGGATGTCAAGACAACCTTTCTCAATGGAAACATTGATAAGGACGTGTTTATGACTCAACCGGAGGGTTTCATATCTAAGCCAAAGTCTAATCTCGTGTGCAAGCTTAAACGATCCATCTATGGATTGAAGCAAACTTCTAGGAGTTGGAATATCCGATTTGATGAAGTTGTTAAGTCTTTTGGCTTCATTAGAAATCTGGAAGATCCATGCGTTTATTGTAAATGCAGCGGGAAGAGTATTGTCTTTATAGTCATATATGTCGATGACATATTGATTATAGGAGACAGCATCCCGCTCATGCAGTCCGTGAAAGATTGGTTATCAAAGACCTTCATGATGAAGGATCTTGGTGAAGCATGCTACATCTTAGGGATCAAGATCTATAGGATAGATCCAAGAAGATGTAAGGGCTGTCACAATCCACCTACGTAGATAAAGTGTTGAAGCGTTTTGCGATGGAGAACTCCAAGAGTGGATATCTTCCAGCAAATCATGGGATAAAGCTGTCGAAGAAGGATTGTCCTTTTAGTGAAGCTGATATCAAGCACATGAAGGATGTTCCATATGCATCTGCTGTTGGATCCATCATGTACGCCATGACTTGCACTAGGCCAGACGTGGCCTACGCTGTCAGCATCACGGGTAGATACCAACAGAATCCAGGTGAGCCTCACTAGATTGCTGTCAAGAATATTCTTAAGTACCTCAGGCATACTAAAGGACATTTTCTTATCTACGGTGGGTAATCAGAGTTAGTCGTCACTGGCTACGCTGATGCAAGTTTCCAATTCGACTGTGATGATTATAAATCACAGTCAGGATATGTCTTCACTCTCAATGGAAGTGCGGTATGTTGGAATAGTTCCAAGCAAGAGACAACCACAGATTCAACAACTGAGGCTGAGTACATAGCTGCGGTAGAGGCTTCCAAAGAAGCCGTTTGGATGAGAAAGTTCTTAATTGAACTAGGGGTAGTTCCAAGTGCTAGTAGTCCAATAAAGTTGTATTGTGAGAGATCCAACAATAGAAACAAGCACGTATCAAGGCGTTATCACTTGATAAGAGAGATGATCGCTAACAAGAAAATAGAGTTGGAGCGCATTCCCACAAATGATAATTTGGCCGACCCATTCACCAAGGCTTTGAGTGTTCATCTACACACTAGACATTTTGATGGTCTAGGGGTTAAACATATGGGTGATTGGCTCTAGTCCAAGTGGGAGATTGTTAGTGTTAGTGTCCTAGAGACAATCCTTTGTGAGGACATGATACTAAGATGATATTCAGTTTATGGTTTAATATTATTGTTTGGTTTAATATTAAATGTATGGCTTTACACTTATCTGAATATTATGTTTGATTGTTTGCATTATTCATATCTGTGTTTCCTTGAATCGATACTGTCATTGAGTGAGAACTCAGATGACCGAAGTACGATTCTCAAATAACCCCGATCAAGGATCATCAAGAATGGGATATTGATGATGCAATGGAGATTGGTGTGCGATCTGCATTATACTCTATGGTGAGAGTGTAGTAAGATCTCACTTACTACGAGATACTAGGTATCTCATAATGGATGCACAAATATCTTAGAGGGTATTGGTATACCCATCCGAGAAACCGTTTGATGTAATTCCACATAATGTGTCTACGGGCATCTCGGTTAGTGGGAGCGATGTGATACTCCTTAGACTTGAGGTCAATACGCACGACATGTGCGGAGTGATGAACTTTGACTATGACCGACGCTTTCACCCTCCAAGGGTAGATATGGCATGGATTGGGTTCATCTTGAAGTTCATGTGCGTGGTAGTTGAGCCAAGAATAGGATTCATTCCTCAATGTGGCTTTAAGAGAGAATACTCATCTTCTCATCATAATTGGATCTAAGACATCGGCCGATGCAAGTTGACTTGGACTTTGTGGCCAAGTGCGACGCGAGCGATCAATTAGTGATTTGAGATAATATGATTAAGTTATTTGAATAGACACTTCATCGTGTTCAAGGCTTAATCGAGTATTCGTGAATGAAAGGAAGATATCACAATAGCCTACAGTATTACAGGTAGTTGCAGATTTCCTCGCAACGTACCTCGTATATTGAGAATGTCTGATTTATTGTCTAGGGTTCAATTAAGACCGTTAGTTTGACTAATCGCTCGATATATGAGGGCCTATGGGTCACACAACAAGCAATGGCAGTTCGCCGATTATAGTTGGTTGATTAAGTATTATATTGGATATAATATTTAATTTATGGAGAATATAATAATAATTATATTTGGAATTAATTATTATTATTATTTAATTAAATTAGATTTAATTAAATATGAAATCCCAATAATAATATTTGGAATATTATTATACAAGAATAATAGATATGATAAAAATATTATTCGTAGGAACATATCTAGGGAGATATAATCCGTAGAGATTATATTATGCATATCTAGCATATTATCTTGCTTAGAAATTAAGCTAAGGTAATCCCTATAAATATGTGTCATATGGAAATTCAGAAAAACACACAAGAAATATAATTTCTCCATAAAATCTCTTGTTTCTGTTTTCCTAGCAAGTTCGTCTAGAGATTCAAAGTTGGCACCTCAGTGCAAATCGGTGAATAGTTGTTGCATAGATACCGTAGTAGAGGATTCCGCGAACGACGCGCTGTAAGATTTCTTGTTTAAGATATCTCGTATTTAATTATGTAATTAACTTATTCATTGTTGCAGAATGTTTATTTCCGCTGCGCATGTTTATGTGCTTATAAATTCCAACAGAAAGAAGGCAGCTTCTTGTATGGGCGTGTGTAACGAGTTATTCTGTGTGGTTGTTGAGAAAAGTAAAATCCTTTTATGGAACCCTTCCACCACTACCCACAAAATACCCCATTCCTCAACTAAACTCGACCTTACCCGAATCCAATTTGTTGTCGGTTGGGTTACAACGCTGTTGGGGATGACAATGAGACGGAGTTGTATTCACTGAAAAGTAATTTCTAGAGAAAGATTCCATCTTTTCATAAATCAACACGTGTTCGGGGACACAAAATAAGCACTTTTGTGAATGGGGCACTTTATTGGGTTGATTTTCCTAGGCATATTGTTTCTTTCAATTTATCGACTGAGAAGTACGTAAAGTTTTTAGCGCCAAAATATGACTCGATTCCCGATTACATGGAGGTGAATATTTTGAAGGGGAAGATGTGCGCGTCTCAAACTTATCGCACGGTTAAGATAATTTTGTGGTTGATGGATAATTATGAATGGATGAAAATGTGAGAAATCCCATAATACAGTACATATCTACCACAGAGAGCAAGGTAAAGATACAGAAGGTAGATGGTTGTGACGGTATTGAACTTAAGATGGGCTATGTCTATATTGAAAGCCTAATGAGCCTTTAGTTTTGAAAAATTAATGACACTTGTTTTGGATGTTTGAAAAATTTCTAGCTTTGATTTTTGTTAAACTAGTGCTGCTATGAGTTTGATATGTTTACATTATATAGATTGTGTTACTTTACTTTGGAACAAACTGAAATATGTTTTGGAACGAATTTTTTACTGGACATTTTAAGATAGTTATATTAATTTTCTTTTGTCTACGTACACTCCACTTATTCATATTTTTTTTCCATTTTTGCCATTGTACTTAGGGATATCGCTAATTAGGGAATATGTGTGCACGCATGCCGCATGCCTCTTATATCATGATGCTTTAATATTTGTATGGTGGTTCTGATTTGGCATGCTTGTTCTTAACTTTTTCCCATCGAAATGCTCGTCACCGGAGCAACACCCGACTTAGCACATTTTCGTGGGTACTTTTGTAACTTTTACTTCTAACAAGGTTCATACCTTTAAGGGTGTTTGAATTAAGAGTTTTTGACATTTAAGGTTATCACTTGTTAAATTTGGGATTCACTTTCTTTTACCAAGGATAATACAAATATCATGTTTCTAAACATTTAAACACATATTATTCATAAATACAATTTTCAACAAGATATTATTTCTAAACATTTAAACACATATTAAACACATATTATTAAACACATATTTTTCATAAACACATATTTACTTGACTTCTAACAAGAAGGAAATACATGAATAACAATTATCAAGTAGAGCCATTTGCATGCTTGGACTACACTTACTCTAACTTTGAGCATATTAAAAAATACTTTCACATATCCAAAAATTATGAAACTATACAGTAGCGACATCATGAAGTATAAGACATTTATAAAAATTGTGCTTAGATAGTTGGTTGACCGAAAATAGGGTTTTGAGTTCGTTTTCAGAAAGGGTACAAAAACTTTTAATATTCCCAAAAAGTTTCCAGCAACGCGTTATTGACAAAATAATTTTTGTAAAACTATTTAGACTAGTCCAAAGATTACCAGAAAATTTATAAAGGTAGCTAACAACACATAGTATTTTAATATGAGTTTTACAAAATCATTCCCTAGTTAATAATTAATAGAAGTTTCACAAACATTAAAAAGTAGCAGATTGTCACACTTTCTTCAAAAAAACTTAACTTATTGAGAAAAACTTCAAATCACACAAGAATAGTGGGGTTTGAAAGCTAACTTAAAGAGGTATTGTATTCTGAAAACAAAACATGAAAAAATGAAGTTTATTAAAAATAATTTTCATATAGAATCTGTTGCAGTCTTACAGTATCATCTTCCTAGCATAACACTTAGGGTAACATGCTCACAAATCACATTTTCACATATCTCATAACACAAAACCATCAAGACTCAAACAATCATAAATAAACTTTCATCTAGCATGCGTTTGAACATGTAAAGCCCTAATATACAAGATTCTTCAATATTTTCTAACATAGTGAATCTATCATGCTTATATAACCAAATAAACACAAAGATTTAGAGTTATAAAGTTGGGGTTGTTTTCAACCTTTGGAGATCTTTCTTTTTTAGCTAGAGGGCCTTATTAAATCTTTTATTTCTTGAAGGGGATGATGACTCTTGGAAAAAATCCTTGTGTTTAAGCTAAAACAAAACAAGATTTTGAGTTAGAAGATGAAGATGAAATTAAAATAGGAGAAAGAGAAGAAGAGCTCATTTTTAGCTTGAAGATGACTTCAACCTTTAACTGAGAGTCAAGAGAAAACTTGATACTTTAATTTGGAGGCCTCCTATAGTTGTAAATGAGAGAAAAAAAATTATTCACCCTTGAAGAGATAATGGCCGAAGATGAGGGAGAGGGAGGGAGAGATGTGATAATAATTTGAGGGGAGTTCAAATTATAATATAGAAAGGATAAAGGGGGTGCATGACTTGAACGCAAAATACTAGCTTTAACTAGTAGTTACCCCACAAGAGTTTGGGATCCCTGTAGTATGGGCAAGTATATGGACCAAGTATATCGAACCCAAGGAAATGTATATATGCGAATAGAGCCCTGGAGATCTACGTCTCGTAGTTAATATGAATGTATGTTCAGGTTCAAGAATTATATTAAACTAATTTATAAACTACTACTCTTAATGCTAATAAGTAAATTAGAGTAAACAAAGAACTAGGTTTAAATGAAGATATGGGATGGTGATGCTCGGGATATGAATTCCTACGTATACTGACGGAGTTTGTACAATAACTAAAATAATTGTGATGTGCAAGTAATAATCCTAAGTGTACTTGTTGGGACATTGTCAGTTTTGATTAAGATCCCAAAACCCATGAAAAGATGATTTGCCTTAGTTTGTCTTAGTCAGGTTAGTCTTGGTTAGGTTCCTGTACTTAGTTATTTTACACTTCACAGATACTCAGTGAGAGGAGAACTCACTGATGACAATCAAGACTAAGAGCCTGAAGACGAAGAGCACCATCCTAAACTTATGGAAGTCTTCTAAGCTGGCTGAGTAAGTGTCAGTGATAAAGAGTATGACACTGGGGTCATTACTAACTCAGTCCTGAAGGGAACAAGATGACACTGAGTTTATGGGAAAGACTTGGAGTAGAGCCAAGCAATGCAAAGGAATGTCAGCGTCAGGACAAGACCGTTGTGCTTGAGACAAAAAGAACTTAATGAGACAAGCCTGAAGCTTAGGAATAAGTTCTGACATTCTCACCAACCTGATGACGTGGACCAATCCGGGGAGGACACGTATGTACGGACCCTGACATGAAGACTGACTTCAGACTGCATTTTCAATGGGCAAGCATTAAATGGCGCATTAAATGCAAATACCAAATCCATGCAAGGACGGCTGCTGCATGGGAAATATGTCCGTTTGAAGCACTCTACATAGAGGACTAGAAGGCTATCTCCTTCAACGGATAGTTTTCAAATCACCTATAAATACAGAAGACCTTGAACCCATTCAAGGTTACGGGAAATTTCTAAGCCAGAAATTACTCAAACTCTCAAGCATACAAAACATTCAGTCTTTAGAAGAAGCACTCAAAACCAGCTAAATTTCCCAAGTGTTTCTTAGTTACTGAGAGTTATTCAGTATTCCAAGAGCGTACTAGCATTATCTTAAGCTTAGAGTGATTATCCAATGCTTAGCAAAGCTTTGTCTTGTAAGGATAATCACAACCTAGTTGGAATCAAACTGAAACCAAAACTCTAAGTTAGGTTTGTTGGTAGTAAGTTCAGTTAGTGAGTTAGTAAGGAGTTGTATAGGTCAGTAAGGAGTAGCTGATCTTGGTGCACCTTGGCACGTTAAAAACAAGAATCCCTTGAGTGGATTTTCTGTTAAATCAGGCCGTGGACGTAGGAGCTTGAGTCTCCGAACCACGTTAAACTCCTTGTGTTCATACTGCTATGATATTGTGCTTGCTTCTCATATTATTTGTTCTTTCATAGCATTTGGTTTTTATCAGGCTGAATCAACCTGCCTGATCATCAAAGAGAGCACTGCCCTACTATTCACTATTTCAGAGTTGAGTAATCAAGTTTTTCAGAAAGCAAACTAAACAAGACTTTAAACTATCAGGGCTCACACATTTCCGCACTGAACTTGAATTGATAGTTAGCCAATTGACCCGCACTAGGTTTAAGTCAGTGGGTATATTATCAGCTCTTAGTTCATTATCACTCTGAGTAACGAAGACTCAGTAATGTTTAAGTTGAAAAATTGTTATACGTGTATTCCCCCCCATACACGTATTCATCAGTCTTGTACCGGGACCAACAAGTGGTATCAGAGCAGTGGTTCAAAAGACCACTGACTTTGAATACTACTAGTTTCAGCGGAGAAACTGTTGGTGGTCACTGAACAGATCTGAGTTTGCTTTTTATAAAACTTGCATCATCATGACTTCGAGGAGATTTGAAGCTTCGTTACCTGAATTCTCTGTATCTAACTTTGTCTATTGGAAGTTCAGACTAGAGGCACATCTTGATGCCATACATGACCAGATGCCGCGTGTCATCAAGGAAGGACCTATCAAGATCACTATTCCTAACGTCAGAGGAAGGGGATATGATGATCTTGACATTGGCGTACCTATTCCTAAGGAAAGGAAGGATATGACCACTGACGAGATCAAGATGGTGGGACTGGACAATGTGGCCAGAAATATCATCTTGCATATGGTGCCTTTTGAGGAGTCAGCGAGGCTGATGAACTTAAAGATGACAAAAGAGGTTTGGGATGAGCAGACCAGGATGTGCGAGGGGTCAGAAAAGATAAAGGTGAACAAGAGAAACATTGCCATTCAGAAATTCGAGGCGTTCGAGATACTGCATGATGAGAGTATAGATCAAATGGAGTCAAGGTTCATCAAGTTGATGAATGAGTTGGTGATGCTGGACAAGGATGTCCCTAAGAGAGATGTTGCTTCAAAGATCCTGAATGCCCTTCCTGAGAGATGGGACAACAGTGTAATTATGCTTAAGAACACTCAGGATATGAGTAACATAACTTCTGCTTTACTTTTTTCAGAGCTCAAAGCACTGGAATATGATCTTAACAAGAGAAATAAGAAAGTACAGCAGGAAGAGGAAGAGAAGGAGAAAACTCCTGAGAAAAGTGTGGCGTTCAAGGCCAGGTCTGAACCTGTTGAGTCTTTATCTAAGTCACTGATGGAGATGAGCAAGGAAGAGCTTGCTGAGGAGTACAACCTGATGGCCAGACGCTTTGAGAAGCTTAATTCCAGGTTTGGTCGTTATAAGAAATTTTATCAAGACTCACATGACAGGAAACCTGAAGGAACCCACCAAAGCTCGAGGAGGTATGAGGAAATGAGAAACACTGACCAGAGGAGAGATCGTGGCGATGAAAGAAGATATTCAGACCCAAAGCCCAATCATATAGATGAACAGTGACATACTCGTGATGACAGGCACTCAGGGAAGATTGAAAGCTCATCAAGACAGAGGGAACCTGACTCAAGGAGGAACCCTGAACCAAGGAAAGAAAGGAGAGATGAGCAAGCAACATGTTACAACTGTAACTAGAGCAGACACTATCAGTATGACTGTCCGGAGCTGAGTGCAAGGGAAAGAGAGGAAAGTAGGATCAAAAGAGACCAGCAATTTGGTGACCGGAGAGCCATGCTCGCTGAGAATGCAACTGACTCGGATGGTCCTGAGGAGAGGTCACCTGAACTCTTTTCCGATGATGAGTACGATGATGTTTGCCTTATGGCAAGGGAAGAACATGAGGTAACATCTAACTCTGTGTGTGGTTCCTACACTGGTCAAAATCCTGAGCTTAGCTCAGAGTCAGCCAGAGAAATGAACCTTCAGATCTGCCTGGATCAATTGATGGTTGATTTCTCCAAAATTGCAGGAAACTAATGTCTTCTTGGTAGAGGAGAACAAGAAATTGAGTACTGAGGTTCAAAGCCTGAATGATCAACTCACTCAATCTGATCTGAAGGAGTCAGCTCAAATTGTGAGACTAACTCAGGAAATTGATATGATCAATGCTGAGCGTCTCCCAAGAGAGAAGATTCTGAAGGATTTGGCTGAGGAAGAGCTGGCCAGGAAGGAGGAGCTGAAAGTACTCAAAAGTAAGTTTGATGACCTCTTTGCTAAACATGAAATCCTGAAAAAGATTGAGGACTCACTCAAGCAAAAAGTTAGAGTAATGAATAAATCCTCAGTGGCTAGAGAGGAAATAAATAGCAGCCAGATGCTTGGGAACGAGAAAAAGGGACTTGGATATGTTCCTAAGAAATCCTCACAAGGCCAGTCTCATGTTGTTTCATGGAGCAACACTGAGAGGGTGTTTGTTCAGGCAGGCCAAAGTGCACCTAAGGTTGTATTTCAGGCCCGTCAGACTGATAAGGGTAAGGAAACTGTTGACTTAGTCAGGGTTGCCCCTAAGGTAGCTAAGCCAAAGCCCAAGGGAAAGACAAAGCAACCAAAGGAGGTCCCTGAGAGTTCAGGCCAGAGGAAACCTCTGTAACGCCCCGAGTCCAAAACACATAAATATCTCAGATTCGAGGTGCCACTTGTAACTAAAATCCGAACTATAAAATTTTTGATATAAAAAGGGATAACAAAAATCAGAGATGAATTTTATGCAGCGGAAGAAATGAGTATAATATTTAAATAAGTACCTCAGACATATATATATATATATGAATATAAAGTTTAGTATTTAACAGTAATATTTTATTTAAGCGAGGAACTCCGTGTCGTCTCTATTACTGTCCTTGCTCCACAAAATCATAATCTGCAAGGGTTGTAAAAAGGGGGCGTGAGATTTGAATTCTCACGTATGGGTGATTTGCAACGTCATGGGATTGGTAAATCCGAAATATGTTAAAGTATACTCATTGAGAAAATATATAATTTATTTAAGCAGTTGATATATAAATATAATTAACATACAACACAAAAGTAACAAGATCACGTAACAATTAATTGGGCATAACAGGGTTTCACATCATCTTATAATCACAAGTTGATTCACATTGAGGGGCAAAGCCCAAAACCATTTTCACGTATCGGCCCAATCTGCCAAAATCATTTTCTACATTGTAAATCTTTCTCAAAAATCATTCCTCATAAAAGAATCTATTTAATTGATTAGTGACCTCTCATCCGGACTCTAATGAGTACTCACCCGGAGGCCGAAATTTATTATTAATGACCACCTCATCCGGAACTCTAATGAGTATCTCACCCGGAGGCCAAATTTATTATTAATGACCACCTCATCCGGAACTCTAATGAGTATCTCACCCGGAGGCCAAATTTATTATTAAACATTAGCTTTTCTCTTCCTCATAAAAAAAACTGGCTTTTCAAAAAGTGGGGAGAGTTCACATAATTCGTACTTGTATAAATTCATGCTCACAAAATGCCCTTTATCATGCAATGGTGCTCGATTCAAATAAAACAATAGACATATTTTATCATATATAAGTATATCACGTAATTCAAAAATTTATATTATAGGGATACATTTATGTTGGATTAGTTGTTTTAGATTTATTTGGTCGAGTTCAGAGTATACCAGCACAACGTATTATAAGCAGATCGATCAATAGATCATCACCCACCTGTTTGCTCCGGGTCCCGTGAATGATGTATAAACAGATGGTTGAATCCCTCGTGCGTATTCCGATTAGCACAGAGTCCTAATACGAGATTATTTGATTAAAAGTTGGCCCTTGAATTATTGTAAAGGCCTAGAAGTACGTGTTACGAAACGAGGAAGTTGTTGTCTTGAAAACTTGCTGAAATAGACCTACTTAAAGACACACACTAATTTGGTAAATACACCACTTTCATAAAGGGTAGTGTATTGGGGTGTATTTACTAATTTTCTTGTTGTATTACTATTTTGATTACTACAAAAACAATCTTTTGATAAGTACACCCCTTTTTAAGAGGAGGTGTATTAGGGGGTGTATTTACTAAAAGCAGTTGTGTAACAGAGGGGTGTATTTACTGAATTCAGGGGTGTCCTTAATAAAGGCCTTTTATAAAATTAAAAGCATATCCATCTAATATTTTCTTGAAATAAATAGAAGAAAGAAATATTTATTTAAATAATAATATTAATAAAATTCCCAAATTAATATTTTCTTGAAAATAATTAAAAAAAATAAGAAAGTTTAATAAATAATATTAATATAATTAAAACCTCAATTTAATATTTTCTTTCTAAAATTCCATTTTATTTTAAAAGAACTTTGAATATAAATTATACTTTATAAATAAAAACCCATTTATTTATGCTTATCTTGTTTAAGGAGTTCTATATATAATAAATACCAAAAATAATATAATATATATACTTTTCTTTATTGTTAGTAATACTTGTTTTAAAGAAGTTTTCATAACAAATAAAATAATAGAATAAATATTTTTCCTATATTACTAGTATTACTAACCAAGTTGATTTGTGTCATTTTCAAAACAAAAGAGTAGTATTATTTTCTAAAAACATTTTCCATTTGTTTCAAACATTTGAACAGTAGAAGACGAGTTTCCCTTTGTCTTTAAAAATTCAACTAATATTACTAAAGAGTAATTTCATCATCAAACAGCTAATTCAAACTAAACTAATTCATCCATTCGATAATACCCTCCAATTAAAACTACAATACTAAACACCCAAACCAATAATACTAAACAGTTATTTAAGTAATACTCAACAGCTAGTTCAACATAACTTATCATATTAATCAACCCAACTCTACGGTACAAAATTAACACACAAAACTTCATCCACCAATCTTACAGGTTCCAATTTTATCAAAACATCAACAGGGTATACAACAGTTCAAAATCCCTATTCCAAAAGCTAAAGAAAAAAAATAGAAAGAGGCCAAGCAGTTCTTACGAGTCCCAAATCGGGCAGCCTAACGACGCTCGTTTAAGAATTTGTCAGGTAATTTTGGCAGAGTAACGGCGTAGTTCGGGATTCCAAATCTCCGGCAACAGGTATCATCTTCATCGGAATTAAAACGAAAAGAGTTACGGTTGATCGGAATTAAATGGATTTGAAATTGAAAAAGGGGGATTTTAATTTCTTACTGGGAGAGGAAGAAGAGGCGTCGCTGGAGCGGTTGATCGGAGGCGACGGCGGCGGAGCTTCGGCTGGGACGAGCGGTGGTGCTCGGTGGGAAGAGCGACGGTGCTCCGATCAATAGGGACGGCGGAGGCGGCGGTCGCGTTTGGGAGCAGAGGCGACGGTCGGCGCAGCGGTTGCTGGGCTTGAGGCGCGACGGCGGCGCTTGTCGCTGGCGAGAGAGAGGCGGACGGCTGGAGTTCTGCTGGGTGGAGGCGACGCGAGCGGCGTCTGCGTCTGGGAGCAGCGGCGCGACGTCAGAGGGCTCTGCTCCAGCGGCGTCGCGACGACGTGAAGCACGGCGGCGACGGCTGAGCGAAGGAGGAGGAAGACGCGTATGTGTGAGAAAGAGAAGAGACGCGTTGAATTCTCTTGGAGAGAGAAAGGAAGAAAACGCGTGGGAGAGAGAGAAAGAGATTTGGGTTGTGATATATCTCTGAATTAGTCATATGCGTGTATGCTTTATAGAAGGAAATTATACTTTTAATTAATAATTAATTTTAAAGAATGAAATAATATGTGGTTAGGAAAAAAATCTCTAATTAATTTAATTAAAAGAATACTAATTCATGTGGATAGGATTAACCCCTTTAATTCGGATATTTTCGTTCCCACTTGATACGGTTTAGGGATCGTTTGATTCACGAGTTTAATCCCAAATTGAAAATTAATACAGTTTTAAAACTCAATTAATATTTTAAAGTATTTTAATTATTCTCAATAAATTAAACGGATCGAAAACATAATTTAAGACTTTGAATAATTAATTTCTCGTAATCCCTTATCCGTTTGAAATATTCGATTTCTTTCTTCGAACTTGGGAATTTGAAATAGAGTATATATTTAAATTACACGTTAGCACACAAAATAATAAAATTAAAAGAAACAAGGATAATAATAATATAAAATTATATAATTAAGGTTTCTAAGAAAATAAAAGGTATAAAACGGGACGGGGTATTACAACCTCAGCGAAAGCAGAGGAAGACTCAGGCCAAGAGCCCTCAGACTGGTCAGCGAGGGTACCATCATGCTTGACAATACCAACAGGGAAGACCTAACATGATGACACCCCCATGGTTTTGGCATCCTGAGGCCTTTAACTGTTTTCCATTCCCTCACTTACCTAGGGGGAATAGAACACAGGG
Source organism: Ballota nigra (assembly GCA_947034835.1). NCBI lineage: Eukaryota > Viridiplantae > Streptophyta > Magnoliopsida > Lamiales > Lamiaceae > Ballota > Ballota nigra. Next base: position 14,981,575 of record OX344721.1, on the reverse strand, counting down.
TCCTTATCAAGAACAAGCCCCAAGACCTACTGCACCCAGGCCTAGGAAGAACAGGAGGCCAGCCCAAAAGACACCCACTCAGGCACCTGTAAAGCATAAGTCTAGCACTCATACACCATCTTCCTCTCAGGCAAAGAAGAAGAAAGTTGTGTATGCTGATGTTTCAGGGAGACAGATTTACCACTCTGAGGTAATCAGGGTTGTTAAGCAAGTCTGGATCCCGAAGGGTATAGCTGACACTATAGGACCCAACACCCAATGGTTACCTAAAGCCTAAATTGCTTGCAGGCGGCTGTGGATCACAACCAGAGAAGAGGAGACTCAAACAAAGCTGTTTGGTACCTAGACAGTGGATGCTCAAGCCATATGACTGGAATGAAAAGTCTTCTCCAAGATTTTCAAGCTAAAGATGGTCCACAGGTAACCTTTGGTGATAACTCAAAAGGTGTTACTTAAGGTTTCAGTGTCTTGATAATAGGTACAATCAGAGTGGAGAATGTGTCCTTTGTGGAAGGACTGAAGTATAACCTGCTGTCTGTAAGTCAATTTTGTGACAAAGGTTTCAGTGTTGAGTTCTCATCGAATATATTTTCAGTCAAGGACAAATCAACACAAGTTCTTCTATCAGGTATCAGGAAAGGTAACGTTTATCTCGCTGATTGGAGCAACACTATTCCTAATATTTTGTTTTGTTGCTAAAAGCTCTCTAGAGCTCAGTTGGTTATGGCATAAACGATTAAGCCACATGAACTTCAAGATTCTTAACAAAATTTCTAGACAATCACTTGTTGAAGGTCTACCTAATGAAGTTTTTAGCAAATACCATGTGTGCAAAGCTTGTCAGGAGGGGAAGCAGGTCAGAGCATCATTCAAGGAGAAAGCTACCTTCTTCACTGACAGGATTCTTCAGCTTTTGCACATGGATTTATTTGGTCCCATAACACCTGTGAGTATGAATGGTAGGAAATATACCCTTGTGGTTATTGATGATTATTCTAGATATACTTGGGTTATTTTCTTGTTGAATAAGAAGGAAACATAGGTGAAGCTTCCTGAGTTGCTCAGAAGGCTCAGCAATGAGAAGAATCAGTCCATTACTAAGATCAGATCTGACAAGGGCACTGAATTTATAAATTCATATATTTCTGATTTTTGTAATGAACTTGGTATAGCTCATGAGACTTTTGCAGCTAGAACCCCACAACAGAATGGTGTCGCTGAAAGGAGGAACATGACACTAAAGGAAGCTGCCAGGACCATGCTGGCTGAGTCAGGATTGCCCAAGAAATTCTGGGCTGAGGCAATCAACACTGCATGCTACACTCAGAACAGATCCATGCTGAACAAACAACATGCACAGACCCCATATGAGATATGGAATAAGAGGAAGCCTCGTATCTCTTACTTTCATGTATTTGGTTGTAAGTGCGTCATCCTCAATAATGGGAAGACCCAATTGAAAGCCTTTGATAGCAAATCTGATGAAGGGATATTCTTAGGATATTCTGAAATTAGGAAAGCATTCAGGGTTTACAATTGTAGGACCCTTGTTGTGGAAGAATCACCACATGTTGTGTTTGATGAATCTGCTAATGAGTTTAGGGTAAAAATGTTGAATCCTGACACTGAGGAGGTCACAAGGAGAGTGACAAGGTTGAGCTTAAAGAATCAACCTGATCCAAAGGTCAAAACCGTGCCTATTCCAAGATGGGATGATGACGATGATCAGGAAGATGACTCAAGAGCCACTCCTAAGCCCAGCACATCAGGGATTGTTGAGCCTCAAACTGAGGAATAGGCTCAACCTGAGGTAAGTACCGTCTATGAAGATGCAGTCGCAGCTGAGACGGTTCCGAGTCACCTCATCAAGAGGGAATCAATGTCCCTGACATTGAGCTTGTAAATCCCTTTGGTATAGACTCAGGTTCATCCCCTTCTGTTTAATTTTCTGAATTTTATGAGCCTGTAGACACTAATCTTGCAGGTACTTCAGGAACAACTCCAGGCAAGAGAACATGGCTAGAGGATCATCCCATTGACCAAGTCATTGGTGATCCAACTGAGGGAGTCAGGACCAGACGGTTTCATGGTGAGAGTGCACTGTTCTGTTGCTTTCTCTCTGAGCAAGAGCCTCAGAACATTGAAGAAGCTCTCACTGACTCAAACTGGATCATAGCCATGCAAGAGGAGTTGAATCAGTTCACAAGGAATCGGGTTTGGGAACTGGTAGATAGACCTAGGCATCAAGGTGTTATTGGTACCAAGTGGGTCTTCAAGAATAAGAAGGATGAGAATGGTGTTGTAGTAAGGAACAAAGCAAGGCTGGTTGCAAAGGGGTATTGTCAGTCTGAAGGAATAGACTATGATGAGACTTTTGCTCCAGTGGCTAGGTTGGAAGCTATCAGATTGTTCCTTGCATATGCAACATATAAGAAGTTTAAGGTGTATCCAATGGACATCAAGAGTGCCTTCTTGAATGGTGTACTCAATGAAGAGGTATATGTTGAACAACCTCCCGGGTTTGAGGTTGGAGATAGAGTATACCATTTGAAGAAAGCACTCTATGGACTTAAGCAAGCACCAAGAGCTTGGTATGATACCCTCTCTCAATTCCTGACTGACCATGGGTTCAAGAAGGGAACCGTGATAGGACATTGTTCAGGATTACTGAAGGTGATGACATTCTCTTGGTCCAGATTTTTGTGGATGACATAATATTTGGATTACCAAATCATCAGCTCTGTGAGAAATTCTCTAAGTTGATGACTGGTAAATTTGAGATGTCAATGATGGGAGAGATGAAATTCTTCTTAGGATTGCAGGTCAAGCAGACTGATCAAGGGATCTTCATTAATCAGGCCAAGTATACAAGAGACTTGATTCAAAGTTTGGTGTTCAGAACAATAATCCGGCAAGGATCCCAATGAACACATATTGGACGATGGATCCTGACACTGAAGGGACTTCAGTGAATTGGACTGAGTATCGAGGACGGATTGGTTCGTTGTTGTACCTGACTGCAAGCAGGACTGACATTACTTTTGCAGTTGGTGTGTGTGCTAGGTATCAGTCTGATCCCAAGAGAAGTCATTTGGAGGCTGCTAAGAGGATACTTAAGTATTTGAAAAGGACAGTCAATATGGGACTATGGTATCCTTCAGATGACAACTTAGAATTGACAGGTTAGATGCTGATTATGGAGGTTGTAGTGTTGATAGGAAATCAACCTCAGGGACATGTCAGTTTTTGGAAAGTAATTTGATCTCGTGGTTTAGTAAGAAGCAAAATTCAGTGGCAACATCCACAACTGAGGCTGAGTATATGGCTGCAGGTAGTTGTTGTGCTCAAATTTTGTGGTTGATGCAACAATTAAGAGACTACCAAGTGTTTGCTAATGAGGTTCCAATCTATTGTGACAACAATAGTGCTATAGCAATTACTCAGAACACAGTGCTTCACACAAGGTGCAAGCATGTGGATATTAGGCATTACTTCATTCGATATCATGTGGAGAAAAAGGATATTAGGATGGAGAAAATTCACACTAACAGACAGAGAGCTGACATCTTGACTAAGCCTTTGACTGAAGCAAGATTTATGGAATTGTCAGTGGAATTAGGACTCCTAGATCCGGGAGAGCAGTCAGTATAGGGTTTAGGGGGAACTCAGGCCAGACTCGACTCAGTGAGGTATCAGGGTGCTACAATGTCTCCCTGACAGGTATGAGTTCTATCCTGACTCTTGTGAATTTAAAACGTCTCCCTGAGTCCTTCGTCCTGAAAATCCTAATTAAATGCATTCCGTTTTCATTAAAAGCGCGCCTTTTCATATTTAAACCCACGCGCATCGGAGCATTTAATGCATCAGTTGCTTTTTCATATATGTGTCCGTTTTATACGGAATATGACTGACATGAGGATATGATTGATGCAGAGATTAATCATGGCCCTTAAATTCAAAACTTTTCAAATTCAGGATTAATCCCAACCTCACGTTTGAGTAACTGACTAATTCATATCAATCTAGTCTGCCATTTGAGGATTTTATGCAAACACAAACATACATTGAACACTGAGTATTCTCTTGCTCAAACACAATTCTTTGCAAAATCTTCTTTCAATCAAATAAAAAACAAATGACATACTTGGATTCCAACTGGACAACTGATAAGCCTGAGGAAGTTGTGAAGAACAAGTTGGTTAACATAGAGCACGTCATCACCATTGAGGGTGCATGCCTCTCCGTGAAGGAGATCCTCCCAGTTTTTTACTGGATCTCCAAAGCAGGGTTGGTGAAATATTTTACACTGCGGTCCACATCTGTGCTTCTAAAGACAGTGGTGGAGGGTTATTACAACCTATTTCTGCGCAATGGTGAATTATTCACCAGGGTGAACGTGTTGGTACCCACTGGTGAGAAGGATGTTGATGGAGAGCCATTCTACAATGTCGAGATGCGGGACGTCAATCTGCGGAAGGCCATAAAGTAGGTGTATGCGCTTCCATGCTCTGGCATCAACCCCAGGACGTACAAGGAGAACGCTGAAGGAGAACTCCTTGGGAAGTGGTCCAAGACTGGATCTTCAGAGTTCAAGGCACGTCAACACAAGGATACCCTAAAGTTTGAGTATAGGGCCTTGGTTGACCTGGTGTCGAAGATCATCATGGGCTCTACTGGCTCGCATGAGCAACCCAGTCTGCCCAAATTGAGAATCATGGGTGCTCTGGTTGATGGTGTGGAAGCCAACTGGGAGCAATTCTTCTTGGACCAGATCAATTAGGCTGCTGGAGACAAACTGAAGAAAGATGCTGAGGAGAAGCATATTTCAGTTGGGGTCATGCTTCCCTTTGGGACTAGGTTATCTATCCTCATCGCCCACGCTTGTCAGGGGTGTACTTTTGACTTGGAGGATAATCTAACCTCAAAGAAGATCATGTTTACATCAGCGAGTGACACTTATGCTGTACTTGGTCTCACTGACCCCAATGCTCCCCCAAAGGGTCAGAGGAAGAAGCCTGCGGGCAAGGCCAAGAAAGTGGTCACGAGGCTGATGGAGCGAGTGGATGAACTCTTTGAGAAGAGTAAGGAGGCTGAGGCCGGTGTGGCTGTGGAGAGGGCTGAAGTGGAGGAAGCTGAGAAGAGAGTCCTGGAGGAGAAGAGGACTAAGCTGAAAGTGGTGCTGAAGGAAAAGGCCACAACCAAGGGTGTTGGCAAAGGGACTGAGAAAGTCTCCAAGAAGGCCGTCTCTGAGGCTGAGGAGACTGATGATGAAGTCAGATCTAGGGGAGAGGAAGGTGATAGGCCTTTGAAAAGGCTAAGGAGGGGACCCAAGAAATCCCCAGCTAAGGGACTAATGGAAGTGAGTGAGAGGGAGAAGTCAAGCTCACCACGAGCCTCTGACTTGGAGGTAGTGAGAGGAACAATCGAGACGGCTGAACTTCTGCAGCCTGAGATTGTGTTTAACCCAACCCCTTCACCAAAACCCACTGAACCCACCCCACCTTCCAACCCTGAACCCACACCCCAACAGCCAGATATACCCATCCTTGACACCAACCCCACTGAGTCAGTACCATCAAACTCACAAACCACTGAGCCTGACCAGATCACTGAACCCACCATAGACCGTCCAAACCCTGACCAGATCACTGAACCCACCATAGACCGTCCAAACCGTGACCAGTCTTCTGAACCCACCCATCCTAACCCTGAAGATTTCCCTGCCTACCCAAATCCTAAAGACTGCCCCAAATCTTCTCAAGTCGGAGATCAGAAAGATGATTTCTTGAAGATGCAGGAGGAAGAGGAGCTGTATGCTAATATGGTTGGAGGGATCTTGGAGAATAATTTGAGGGGGAACACCACAGAATGGGCAGCCAAGTGTTGGCCTAATCTGAGTAAGTACAAAGAGCTTTGTGCCAATGTCGTGGAGCTCAAGGTTTGGCTGGACTTCAAACACTCAAACATGCAGGAGCAACACATGCTCGTTGATGCCAGGGGCTGAGAGTAGGAGGAAGCGAGGCTCTGTACTTATTTTGATCTCACTAGTTGGCTGCAACTCCTAAACTTTGATAATATGAAGCAGCTGATTACTGAGATGATGGCAATGATGAAGGCTGACCTTCTCATAGAGTCAGCGAAGGAGGAAGGAGATGATGATGATGCTCAGGAAGGAGCAGTTGAGAAGATGGTAGAAGAAATGGCGGAAGAGGTAGACATGATGATCCCTGAGTCTCAAACTCAGGGGTAAGGTGCAAAAGACGTTGGTGCCAAGGGTGGACCAACGTCTGAGGATGTTGAGAACATCTCAGCTGCCGATGACACACCAATCAATGACGGGATTTCCTACCCTGAGACAAAGGAGGATGATGTTGAGGCATCTAAGGAGACTCCTAGTTCTGAGGGACAAGTTCCCAAAGTTCGAGCTGGCTTAGCTGAGCCTGAGCAGGCGGCTATGCCCACTCCACAACTGCCTTCAGTGCACCCTGAAGAGGGGACTGGGGATGCAAGGGCTGACAAGGGAAAACAACCACTCACTGACGAAGCCACAGGAGATGATGATGTGATTATAACCGGGGTTGGAGGAGCTGAGTTCACCAGTATAGTGGAGGTGAAGAAGGAGAAGACCATGGAGAACTTAGCTGAGCTTCATGAGGAGGTGATGAGGCTCAAGGCTGAAAAAGAAGAAGACAGCTCTATAGCCTCATAGAAAGTGAGGGCAGGTCCAAGAATTCTAAAGTGAGGGCATTCGGACCTGAGTGAGGAGTTCTTGTATACTTTGACGGTGATTACCCTCTGCAACCTTGCTGATCGCGAGATATCTCATCTTCCAAAGCCACACTGCCGAAAACTTGCTCAGTTATTCACAAGTCCTCATCACTTGGAAGCTCAGGCGGACATCCCTGAAGATAATTTTCTAACTTCTAATTTCCTCTGTTGCTCGTCTGGTCGCTGCACATTACTAATTGTATTGTTTATCCTTGCTATTTTGCTAGATCAACGAGTAACCGTTGTTATCCCGGTGATTCCTGAATCTTATAATCTCCTCGCCGCACGCGTTAAGCAGATGGCCGCTGAAGAGCCTACCCGAAAAAAAATCAATCCCCCCATGTCCTTGATGAAATCGAGAGCGGGAGAAGATCCAGCCTCTCCTCCTCGCCCACGGGGCGCCACTGCTCGCTCCCAAAAGACTTCCAAACCATCATCCTCTCCCAAGAATGTGGGAAAAGAGAAGGAAAAGGAGAAAGAGAGGGAAAAGCGAAAGGCTCCCAGGGGTGATGGTGGCCAAGGTAGTGGTGTTGGTGGGGAGCGAGCATCGAAGCGCTCCAAACAAGGTGTGGTGGCGAGCAGCAGAGCCCCCCATTCCCCAGCCTCAAAATCTACCTCACTGGAATTGGTGAGCGAGCAACAGGTTGTTGCTGGCGTTTTAGCGAGTAAGAGGAGACGTTCCTCCCCTGATCACTCATATCTGGGCTATGATCCAGTGAAGTTGAGGGAGTAAGTTTTCTATTTTTTACCAAGTTAATCGCCTTTTGTCATATCCTGACTTGATTTTATTAATATTAACCCTTTCTTTCTTCTATAGGTACAAGCCTGAGGAACATCAGGGGCGAGCAGATGTTCTTCACCAGCTGAGTTGTGTGAAGTCACCTCCGCCATATCAAGAGATTCCAAACTCGCATGTGAGGCAAGCAACAGATATGGTTCCCCGCTCGTGGACCAAAACTTGTGAGGAGATCATACAAGAACAAGTTGCCAGTAACAATGCTCGACTCGTCGCCTATAATGCCAGCCACTAAGCCATCGCAACCCAGAAGCTTCTTGATCAAATCATAGATTTGGAGCGAACAAATCGAGGACTTGGCTGCAAGATAGATCACTTCGAGGCTGAGAAAGTGGCCGCCCTGAAGAAAAAGGATAACAAACTGGCCAGAGAAAAAATCGAGCATGCCAAGATTAAGGTGGATATGGAGTAGAAGCTAAATGCTACTCTTGATAGCGAGCAGTTTGCTCTCAACCAATCTGAGAGAATGATGCTCGAGTTGGGAGTTGCTGACGAATGAGTCAAAGCCTTGGAAGGGGAGAGAACGGGTTTGGTCGCCCAAATCGATCAACTGAAAGCCGATGTTGCTCGCCTAGAGAAGGGGAAGACCTCCATGGTCGCCTACGACGTCTATGCTCAAGACGTGGCAGACAACATTAACCTTGGCTATGTATGTTCCTTTGCCGAGAGCATAAGGTCTGTAAAATTCGCACTTGACCACGGGAAAGATGTGTTGGGTTCAGTGAAGCAAGACTTCACTGAATACGTTAAAGATAATCCTACCAGTGCTGGATTTATTATCCCCGTAGCCGATCTTGGAGAGATGGGGGTTTCGCTCGATATTTTTTTAGACGATGTTCAAGTCGTTGCTCCCCGAGTTGCTGGCGAGGAGCCCATCAAAGAGGCAAAAGTCTTTGATGGTCTTAGGTTACTCTCCCTTACTCCCATTGACGAGGCATTCACTTCTACAGTGGTAGACGACCAACAAGTTCAAGCGGCGACCAACACTGAGACCGTCTTCCCTGTTCCAGATGTTCCAGATGCTCCTCCTGCTCCTTGAAGATGAAGATTTCTTTTTGCTTTTAGCATGTTGTAGGCTTGTTTTGTAACCTTCCTTTTCAGTTGTACTACTTCATTATATGAAATGAAATTATTGGTCCCGGTACAAGACTAAGGGATACGTGTATGGGGGGGGGGGGGATACACGTATACAAATTTTTCTGCCTTTCAAACTGACTGAGTCCCCTTAGCTCAGAGTGATAAAGAACTCAGGGTTGATAACACACCTACTAATTGCACTGTGTGCTGGTCAGTTGGCAAACTATCAACTTGAGTTCAGTGCAGAAATGTGTGAGCCCTGAAAGTTTATAGTCTTGTTAATGTTTACTTTTTGAAAACTTGATTACTCTATCCTAAAGTAGTGATTAGTAGGGCAGTGTTCAAGTTACTGATCAGGCTGATTGATTCAAGCCTGATAAAACTGATGCAATGAATGACATAATTAATAAGCAATAAGAGCAATATCAAGGCAGTAAAGAACACAAGGAGTTTAACGTGGTTCGGAGACTCAAGCTCATACGTCCACGGTCCTGATTGAATAGGATAATCCACTAAGAATTAGCTTATTTTTAACGTGCCAAGGTGCACCCAGATCAACTAACTCACTGACCCTTACCAACTCCTTCCTAACTCACTAACTGACTTCAACCAACAAACCTAACAAGAGGATTTTGGTTTCAGTTTTGTTTCCAACTAAGATTGTGATTATCCTTACAAGACAAAGCTATGCTAAGGATGGATAATCACTCTAAGCTTATGATATAACTAGGTTTGCTCAGTGGAATACAGAATAACTCTCTTTGCTAAGAAACACTTGTGAAATTTAAGGTTTTTCGAGTGCTTCTTTCAGACGTTGAGTGCTTTGAATGCTTGAGAGTTTGAGTAATTTCTGGCTTGGAAATTTCCCGTAACCTTGAATGGGTTCAAGGTCTTCTGTATTTATAGATGGATTTGAAAACTATCCGTTGGAAGAGATAGCCTTCTAGTCATCTACGTAGGATTGTTCAACGGATACATCTCCCATGCAGCAGCCATCCTTGCATAGATTTGGTAATTGCATTTAATGCTTTCCCGTTGAAAAGTGCAGTCTGAACTCTGTCTTCATGTCAGGTCCGTACGTGCGTGTCCTTCCTGGATTGGTCCACGTCATCTGGTTGGTGAGAATGTCAGAACTCATTCCTGGGCTTCAGGCTTGTCTTATTAAGTTCTTTTTGTCTCGAGCACAACAGTCTTATCCTGACGTTGACATTCCTTTTGCATTGCTTAGCCCTACTCCAAGTCTTTCCCATTACTCAGTATCGTTCTGTTCCCTTCATGGCTGAGTTAGTAATGACCTCAGGGTCATACTCTTCATCACTGACACTTACTCAGCCAGCTTAGAGAGACTGCCGTAAGTTCAGGATGGTGCTCTAAGTCTTCAGGCTTCAGTCTTGACTGTCATCAATGAGTACTCCTCTCATTGAGTTCCTGTGAATTGTAAAATAACTTAAGTACAAATCTAACCAAGACTAGCCTGACTACTAAGGCAAAACATCTTTTCAGGGGCTTTGGGATCTAATCAAACTGACATTGTCCCAACAGAAATGACTTTTGCTTCCTCGTTTATCTTGTTTATATAATTCCTTTAAAACTTCCTTATTTATCTGCTTGACTGTTCGCCTCATGCACGACTGCTCGCTCAATGCCTTTGCTTTATTTTGTAATCTAAGTATCTCTCTTTTTATTTTCAAGAGTAAGATACTTGTGTTTGTTGATCCTGCGCATGATATTTTGGATAGGTCTTTGTTGTTCTCAAAGAACTTGACCTTGATTAATTGGGCCTTGTGATCATTAATGAAATTGGCCTTAAAATTTTGTATTCGAGTTTTGTTGCTTGCCACCCATTGAGTTTGCACTTAATGTGTTTGGCTTCTGGCGAACAACTGACTCTTGTGTCCTTATACTCTCTCTTAAAAAATACAACATATAGTTTTAAAATTTTATCACACAACTTTGCAATATTCTAAAACTTTTGAAATTTTACACCAAATTTACAACATTCAACAACATTACACATGAAATCTATACATAACCCATATACATGTTTTATATATACACCTAATGATAGTATTTCTTCAATAAGGCTGCGTTCCAGGAGTATTGGGCCGAGTTGCCTTCCATATCTTCCAAATCGTACGTGTCCTTGTGCCACTTGTGGGTTATCCTGAACGGGCCCTCCCAAGTTGGTCCGAATACTCCTGGTGGTGGTGCTAATATATTTCGAAGTACCAAATCTCCAACTTCAAATTCTCTAATCTTCACTTGTGAATTATAGTATTTTGTGATTCTTTTCTTGTATATTACATTTTTCATCTCCGCTGAATTTTTTTTTTCATCTAACAAGTCCATTTTTGCAGCCAAGGCTGTGTTGTTCGACTGTTCATCGAACATTGTTGTTCGCTCCGTTGGCACTTTCATCTCAACCGGAATAACTGCCTCAGTGCCAAATGCCATAGTGAACGGAGTTTCGTCGGTGCTTGTTATATATGATACTCGATATGCCCATAGCACCTCTGGTAGCTCTTCCGACCATTTTTCCTTTTTGTCAACCAAGCGAATTTTCAAAATATGTTTGATTATTTTGTTAACTGCTTCGACTTGACCATTGGACTGAGGATGATAGGGGATTGAGAAATGTTTCTTAATCCCCCATTTTTTGCAAAAATCTCTTATCTTTTTACCTTCGAACTGTCGTCCGTTGACTGTTAAGATTGCTTGCAGAACTCCAAATCGATATACAATATTTTTCCATATAAAGTTGATCATCTTCTCTTGTGTGATTGTTACGAGCGCCTCTGCTTCGGCCCATTTTGTGTAATAGTCCACGACCACCACTGCAAATTTTACATTCTCCTTTCCAGTTGGGAAAGGTCCTATGATGTCTATCCCCCGCTTTACAAATGGCCATGGACTATTCACTGATATCAACTCAGTTGGTGGTCTATGAATACTGGGGGCGAATATTTGGCATCTGTAGCATGCTTTTGCAATTCTGATAGCGTCTTGTAGCAGTGTTGGCCAATAATATCCTTGCCTTACTATTTTGTATGCCAACGCTCGTCCTCCTGCGTGATTTCCACAGACGCCTTCATGAATTTCCTTCAATACTTGTTGTCCTTGCCCCTTTACTAAGCATTTCAACAATGGAAGTGAAAATCCTCACTTAAAGAGTTGTCCATCCATTATTGTAAACCTTGCTGCTCGCCTGGTCGTCTTGACTGCCTCTTGTGGATCTTCTGGGATTTCACCATCACAAAGGTATTTGATGATAGGTGTTCTCCAGTCCTCTTCCTCAAGTTCTTCATTTATTTGATTGATTTTGTAGTCGCTTGTTGATGGTTGAGGTATCTTTGTGATGGTGATTTCTGATAACTCCGCTGGCCCAGAACTGGTAGCCAGGCGAGCAAGCGCATCTGCTTGAGCGTTGTTATCTCTTGGCACTTGTTCAATGTAAATCTGTTCGAACAAAGATGCCAGGTGAGCAACATTTTTTTGATATAAGGCCATGTTTTCATCTTTTGCTTCATACTCTCCCCGGACTTGGTTGACTATCAATTGAGATTCTCCATATATTTGCAATCTTCTTACCCCTACAGCCAAAGCTAACCGAAGTCCAGCAATCAATGCCCCGTACTCAGCCTTGTTGTTTGTTACCATGAACTCAAATCGGACTGCTGAGGTGAAAACGTGCCTATCTGGGCTGATCAATACTATTCCGGCCCCCGATGTTGTGTTGGTCGATGATCCGTCAATGTACATATGCCATGGATGGTTATGAACTCTCGTCGGATCTTGAGGAAAGGTTAGTTCGACTATAAAATCGACTAATATTTGTCCTTTGATCGTTGTTCAAGGTGCATAAGATATCCCGAATTGGCTTATTTCAAGGGACCATTTGAGGAGGCGACCAGTAGTGTCAGGTCTTTGCAAAATTTACCTCAATGGAAATATTGTCAGGACTTCTACTTGGTGATCAAAGAAGTATGGTCGAAGTTTTCTGACGCTCATCACCAGTGCGTATGTTAACTTCTCCATCGGTGAATATTTAATTTCTGCTTCATGAAGAGCTTGACTCACGTAGTATATGGGTAAGTGAAACTTCCCATCAGCACGAACCAAGACTGAGCTGATCGCTACTTCAGACACTGCCAGGTACAAGTATAGTTTCTCTCCTGATTTAAGCTTTGATAGAATTGTGGTTTCACTGAGGTATTCCTTTAGTTGTTCAAATGTTCGTTGGCAGCTGTCTGTCCACTGGAATCTTCCTTTCTTGATAGAATCAAAGAAAGGTCGGCACTTATCTCCGGATCGTGAGATAAACTTGTTTAAAGCTGCTAAACACCCGATGAGTCTTTGTACTTTCTTGACAGATCTTGGTGGTTGCATGTCCATAATTGCTTTCACTTTTGAAGGATTTGCTTCGATACCTCGTTGGCTAACTAGATGTCCAAGAAACTTGCCAGAGTGAACTCCAAAGCTTTTTTTTTTGTTTAACTTCATGTTGTAGGCTTGACGTATCTCAAATGCTTGAGCCAGGTGTTCTAGGTGATCTTCCTTCTTTGGACTCTTCACGACTATATCATCCACGTATACTTCCATTGTCTTGCCAATGTGTTCATCGAATATTTTATTGACAAGTCTTTAGTACGTGGCTCCCGCGTTGATCAACCCGAATGACATTCTTTTCCAACATAGCAGATTCTTGTTGGTGAAAAATGTTGTATGTTCCTGGTCATCTGGGTGCATTGGGATTTGGTGGAAGCCGGCAAATGCATCCATGAATGTTAAGAGATCGTGTCCGACTGTAATTGTCCACCAGCTAGTCAATATGCGGGAGTGGGAAGTTGTCCTTTGGGCATGCCGCATTTAAATCAGTGAAGTCGATGCATAATCTCCATGTTCCGTTTGGTTTTCAAACTAACACTGGATTTGCTACCCATTTGGGACATAAGGCCTGCTTGATAAGATCGTTGTCCAACAACTTCTTTACTTCCACATCCAACGCTTCATATTTGTCTGGCTCAAACTTCCTTCTTTTTTGCTTCACCGGTTTCTTTGTTGGATCAATATTTAATCTATGACAAGCATGCTCAGGGTTAATGCCTACCATATCAGCATGGGACCATGCGAACATATCGAGATTTGACTTTAGGAACTTTTCCATTTTGGATCTGTATGGCTCAGGGAGCTCAGACCCAATGAAAGTTTTAAGTCTTCTCTGTTCGGGTCAACTCTAATTGCCTCAAATTCTTCCACCGGTGTTGCTCTTCTTTTTTTATTTTTCCATCGAGGATCAATGATGGGCCCTTCCAGGTTAAGTTCATCTTCGACTATCATCGTCTCTGCTCCTAGCCGTGGCTTAAGATCTTCAACTTCATTTGGGATGGGTACCGCCTCGTTATTCCTGCCTTCACTTTGTTGCTCGTCTTGGACTTCTTGTTTATCTCCACCTGCTGCTCGTCTATCTCCATCATCTCTGTGTCAATAGATTCCATGATCTCGTCCAGGATGGAGGGTTCGCCTTCAGCACAGCTGCTCGGCTGCTCGCTACCATTGACACCTTATTGTCTTTGGGTTGTAATTGTAGGAGGCATTCTTGAGCTCTTTTATGATCACCCTTCACCGTACATGGCCCTTTTGAAGTTAGAAATTTAAGACAATAATAGTACGTTGAAACAACTACTTTGAATTCATTTATAAAAGGTCGACCAAGAAACCCGTTATAGGAAGACTGCTGATCTACCACTAAGAATTCTACCATCCTAGTCAGCCTCCGATCTGGGTTCTCAGTCGATACAAGCTCAACTGACAATGTTACTACTCCTAGGGGGACGGTTACAGCATCCCCGAACCCTACTATCTTATGATTACAATCTTTCACGTACTCGGCATAATCCCCTAATTGATCTAATGTGCTTTTGAACAGGATGTTTGTGTAGGAGTCGGTATCAACAAGTAAACGGTGTACTCGTGACACCATGAGTTTGCACAAATAATCAACGAGTCATTGTGTGGAGTGAGTATTCCATCTAAGTCTTTCTCTGAAAACGTCAGATCTCCCGTTTGTTTGGTAGCCGGGTTTACTCCTACCTCTTTGACTTGGGCCACAGCTCTCAATTCTGCTCTCCTTTTTCTTTTTGACATTAGAGGTCTCCCATTCGATCAACCTCCTACCGGTCCACTTGCTTTGATCATAAGGATTTCTCGAACAGGCTCAACCGGGGCCATTGGAATTTTCTTTCCCTTTTTGTTCATCCTGCTTGGCTGGTCGTTGCTTTCTTCATCGTCCGAGTTAGACGGGGCTGTTATTCTGGGTCTTTTTCCTGGTTCTTTCTTTACAAACTCCGATAATTGCCTTCTTCATAGAACCTCCACAACTGTTTTATCAAATCTTAGCATTCACTCGTGAAGTGGCCGATGTTCCGATGATATGCACAATATTATTCGGGTTCAGTTTTCCTCTTTCTTGTCGGATCTTTCTCGGTTCTGACAACATATCTCTGTCCTTGACATTGTTATATACAGCTTCTATTGACGTGGTAAATACTTGATTCAACTTCTCCTTCAACTCTGCTCCCTCGTTGAAGGCCTTCATATTCTTGGGGGCCTTATATTCGCTTCCACCAGACTTCTTTCCTGCTTTCTTTGGATCGGTTTTATCCCCTAATTCTTTTTTATGAGCTTCTTGCATAGATATGTGGATGCCTGCCCGATGCCTGAATTCGGCATATGTCTTGGGACAAGCCAGATGTATTTCCTTCTATAAATCAGTCGTTTTCTTTAGACCGACCATTACTGCCACCATCTTGGTGTCTTCACTCACCATTTCCCCTTCTAGGAGCACTTTGTCAAAACTTTCCAACAATTTTATGTCAGATTTATTATCTCCTTGCTTGATGTCAGCCAACTGGTGCCTTTGCGTAAATATGACCCGGCTGTAGAGATGTGGGATAAAAATTCTTTACTTAGCTGTGTAAAAGAGTTAATAGATCTGGGGATGAGTGCTGAAAACCAACGATGGGGACCATCACCAAGAGTCAATGGGAAATTACGGCACTGCGTTGCATCCGATGCCCCCATTGATATCATGAAATTGGAGTATTTTGTCAGATGCACCCTTGGGTCTAAATTTCCCTCGTATAAGTTGATGGCCAGTAATTGTATCTTCTTTTGCACCGGCGCATTCAAAATTCTGGGGATAATAGTGATGATGGTAAATCTGTTGATCCAATGCCTTTCTGGAATTCTAGTTGCTTCTGCATTTCTTCAACTGCCTTTTTAGGGCTTGCAACTCATTTGAAGACGCACCTCCGTTGGAAAGTTATTTGTCGTGATCAAGTTCAATGACTTCATCACGGGGCAGTCCCTCACCAACGGGACATTTATCCTGATTTGTTCGCCTAGCAATGTTACTAGCTCCATTGGGGCCTAGTCGACAAAACGCAGACCTCCGTATTCTGTCGTGAACAGAGAGGCGAGCAACAGGGCGTACTCGCTCCTCGCTTCTTTGGGGAACTGCCTCTCTGTTCTCCCTTCTGTTTCCAAGCCTATCTCTCATGCTAGTACGTCCAGTATCTTTTGTCGTACTCCTGCTCGACTCTCCCCTTTCTCCGGGTGTGGATTCTCCTCTACTCCCCAATCTTTCACTAATCGGAGCTTTGCCTTTGTCTCGCCGAACTTGAGCATTATCTGCTTCATCGCCTCACATGTCTTCTTGTCTTTTTGTTCACTGCTCAGCTGCTCGGTTGCTCGTCTCTGGAGCTTTCGATCGTTCCGCTCTTTCTTGATGCCATTGTATCGATTATAACATGATAATCGTTTTTGCTAATTCTTCCAGATTCCAAGCTAGAGCTTCCATTTCCGGAGGAAGGGTGTCAATGGTAACTTGCACGTTCCGACGAGATGTTGTTCGTACTGTACGTGCATGTTCTCCCGTTGACGAAACCCTAGTCCGTGATTTGTTTGACGGATGTGCACTTGAAGATTTCCGCTCTTGTGATCTTGCCATTTTCCAATGTTGAGTACTCTTTAATGTAGATTTTGTGCTTGTGAATGTCAATTTAGGGATAACTAGCCGTGTATGTGTGAACTTGGTTATTTACAAACCCTAATTCACACATGCATGCATTCAATATACCTAAATATCAGCAAACTTATCACAAATACCCAGTTTCCGGCGAGTTGCTATCGAATTCCGATCACTTTTCCCTGATTCCGGTGGTTTGTTGCCCAAATTCTTCAAATTTTCAAACCTACGGAGGTTCGGACCCGTCTTCTAGCGCCAATTGTTGATGATCTTAATTCTAATGAGTGATTAGTGGTTGTATTTGTGCTTAAGAAGATCACCAAATAAGATCAAAGATGTGAAATTTGTGTGAGATTAAATTGAGAATGAAATTGACAAGAGTTTGGGTGCTTTTTTGAAATATTGAACTTATTCTTTCCTTCTCATGAAGAAGTATTTATAGAGTACAAGCAAGCATGAGGTGTCACCTCCTTAAGCTATCTTATCTTATACATTGACAAGTGTTTAGGCACTTGTTTTATGCTTAAATGATTAGTGTGATTTTTGCTAGAAATTCGTGTACTAAAATTGCTTAATTGGATATGATTTCATACATTTTTTATACTAAAATTACGTTATTGTGCTTAATTGTCGAAAATGGTATTTGTGATTTATTTTACAGGAAATTGATGAATATTTGGATCAAATATGTGCTTATTGAGATCGATTGAGAAACGAGTTGAGAAAGGGAATAACTTGGGCTCATTTTAATATGCAAGCATTTAGTTCAACCCAAATCAATTCAAGAATGGCCCAAGGATCGGCCCATTTACATATTAAAAGCAGCAGCCCACTTCAAGCCATTTAGGGAAAAGGAATTTGGAATGGGAGTATTTTCATATACAAGGCAGCAACATCCACGTGATTCAAGAGAATTAAAGTCAAAAGAAAAGAAGGAAAGTTGTTGGGCCCCATATTTGCATAATAAGAAAAGGTCAAAGTTTGCTTTCACATTTGGAAACCCACGTCTTCATCTCCCACTAAGGGTGGGCATCGGTTCGGGTTTCTCGGGTTCGGGACCCGAATTTCGGGTACCCGAAATTTCGGGTAGAATATTATGCTATCCGAATCCGAACCCGAACCCGAATTAGATCGGGTACCCGAAATTCGGGTCCCAAAATTTCGGGTACCCGAATTCGGGTTCCTGAAATTCCTGAAAAATTATCCAATTTTTATATTTTATTTTTTTAAATTAATTAATATAAGAATTCATCACAAACATGTTAGATTATGTCATGCGTGCATTGAATCAAATGTCTATAATTATTTTAATTTGTTATAAATTATGTCATGTGTACATAAACAACATAACCCAATACTAAAATATAATATTAAAATTTAAAAAAAATAAAAATAAAAATTTCGGTTACCCAATCGGGAGATTCGGATTATGTTTCAATACCCGAACCCGAAGTTTAAGGTTCGGTTCGGGTTACCCGAAACCCGAAATTTCAAGAAAATTACCCGAACCGATCGGGTAATTTTTGCGGGTTTAGTTCGGGTACCCGAAACCCAAAACCCGATACCCACCCCTATCTCCCACATTTGAAGAGAGAGAAATTATATTGAGATGGAATAAAGCAGCCTCCATTGTTGTTTGAAGCTGGGAACCGTCGAGCTTCACACCAGAAATTTAGCAAGCCGCCACCGCACTAGTTCGCCCGGAAATAAGAAACGTCGCGCCTGAAGTCAGCTCCAAGCCTGAAAACTGAAACCTTCGTCACCGGAAAAGCCATGAACGCCGGACCAGAAATCACTCACACCAGAAATCGAAGACGCCACCTTGGCCGGTAATCGTCGCGCTGGAAATAGAAATGAAGCCATTATCGAAATTTATGGAGAGAGCCGACGTCGTTTTGAAAAATGAATGCACTCGACCAAGGCACAAAGAGACTCAGTCGAGTGAGGTAGGATTGCCCGAGTGAAGTTTCTGGAAGAAACACTCGCCCAAAATGAAATTCTACTCGGCCGAATGGAAATTGAAATGGCTGAGTGTGAGGTATTGGAACGTGGGTGTATTAAGTAAAAAGCCGAGTGTATTGAGGGTGAGTCAGACTGAGTTTGCAGCGAGTTGTGGCCGAGTTTCACCGAGTCGGGCGAGTTCTAGCCGAGTTCATGCCTATTTGCACTGAGTTTGACCGAGTTGACTCGGCAGTTACTTAAAAAGTGCGAAAATCATCATTCCTTAGGGATTTCATGGTAATTTCGTCATAATCTCCTCATCCCACTCTATAAATATCTCCAAGCATCAGATTTAGAAAAAGAATCATGATTTACGGCAGTTACCAACACAAGAGAGTCTCTAAAGTAGATTTCTTTCAGTTTTTTCTTTTCTTTTCATTTCCTTTCAATTTCTTCATAGATTAGATTAGGTTTATCTTTCAATTTGTGATTGTTTACATTCAAGCAAGGATTGAAGAACATTGCAGAGTTTAATTTCTATTCCATCATGAGAGGTGATATCATTCCATTACTATTTCCATTTCAATTGCAGTTTATTTTGATTTCTATTAGATTAATTAATTGATTAGCTTCCTTAGCATGAATATCTCTTCTAGAACCATGAGCTAAGTCTTATATGCTTTGGATGATTTAGATAATGTGATTATTGAAGTTTTGGTTTAATTTATGCCTAGATTATGATGATTTGAATGATTAGATTCCTTGATTGTGGATTACTTGAGCTTTGATGATTTGTTTCTAGTAGATTATGCATCATGTTAGGATTGACAACATTACGAGAGTTGAGCTAGTTCAAATGTGTGTTTAATCGAGTGAAATAAGTTATCAAGTGCTATAGTTAGACGTCTAAGACAACGAGAGATGTTAGATAGTCTAGAACACTCCGAATCGGGCATCGAAACCTTCTAAACGAGAGTTTGTTGATTAGATGAGATTAATTTGATCTAGTCTAATCATGATATGAAATATAAGAATGACATAAGTTAAGCTAGCTTCGATAATTACATAATCGACGTCATCCAAAGTATATCTCCCCTTGCACTTCGTCTTACGAAGTTAGATAGATTTCTATTACTTGCTTGTTTTATTTCTTGTGTAGTAGAGTAATCAACCCGAACTTGTACTTTCTATTTCATAGCATGCAAACGTGAATCGACTTAGCTAGCCACTTGCTTCCCTAGGGTTCGATAATTTTTATTACTTGGTTAATTGTCTTACTATAACAACGATCTCGTACACTTGCGAGTAGTTCGATTTTGTGCTTTAACGAAATTGTCAATCAAGTTTTTGGCGCCATTGCCGGGGATGGGTCACCCGCGTGACAGGTGGGAACCCTTCTTCTGTCGTAAAACCAGCCGAAATTGTAATTCATGGCCGGAGTTGCAGAAATTCACGATGCTGGGAAGCTCGTCCGCGTCGGAGAAGCCATGGATGCTGGAAACTGGAAGTAGACTTCATGTCCGTAAACTCGACGCTAGAAATCATGGAGTACAGAGCCTCTGCCATTGCCGGAATCAAAGCCGAAATTAGGGTCGATGCCATGAATGGAGCTTGGAGTCGCCGATATTAATGGAGAAAATGCTGGAATTTTGAAGCTTGAAGAGAAAGAAGGCAGAGCTCGACTTGGTCGATTCATATAATGCCAAACTGAGCCACCTAGTGCCAAACCGAGAGCTCAATGTCGTAGCTATTCTCTCGGTTTGGGACTAATCGTCTCGACCGAGCCAAAAGGGAGCAAACCTAGATGGATCCGCGCTGAGTTTGAGCTGAGTCAGTATCGAGTTTGGGCGAGTTTTCACTGAGTTGAGGCCTATTTGCACTAAAATTGATTGAGTTTGACCGAGTCAAGAGCGAGTCAACTCGGCAAATGGGTAAAAAAGTGCGAAAATTCAAATTCTCAGGGATTTAATTGCAATTTCGACCCAATACCCTCATTCCACACTTTAAATACCCACATTCTTCAGATTTAGAAGAAGAACTCACAAGCCCTAGAACCCTAATCCCCTAGATAGTTTTCTTTTATTTTTTTCTTTGCATTTTCCATTAATTTCTAGAATAGATTAGATTAGATTAGATTAATATTTCATTAGTAGTTTTTACATTTCAAGCAATGATCGGAGCAATTGAAGATTTGTATTTCCATTTCATCACAAGAGGTGATATCTTTCTTTTATTTCAAGCTTTAATGGTTAATTTCATTTTTATTTGTTGTTTTAACTTATTAGTCATGAGTGTCTCTTATAGAACCATGAGCTAATTTTATTTGCTTTGAGTGTTGAATCAATGTATGAAATTAGTGTGTTGATGGATTTATAGCTTTGATTATGCATATTTCATGATGTTGAATGTTTCTATTGGTGAGCTTTGTATGTCTCAATTAATTAGTTGATTTTATTAGCTTATATATTTAATTTTGTGTATTGCAACGAGAGTTGGGTATGCATGATTGATATTTAGGTGAAAGCTTTGGTTAATTAATTTGAATTAAATAGTAATTGGCTTAACCGAGAGAGGGTCGGTTGCTAGATTCCCCATTATTAGACATTAGGTATCTTAATTTGAATATTCGGGTACTTAGTGAATGGGAAATTCTAGAGATGCATCGCGTGTTTCTAGATATTCACGATCTTAGGAGCTTATGGGGCATAATTAGGAGTAGCTAGTTAGTCCACGTTGTTCACATAGGCCTCAAAAGGGATTGGTCTACACACTTTCGTGATCGCTCTTAGCAAACATCTAGAAAAAGGCAATAATAGGTTGGAGATTTGTCACACACTAGTGGATTACATTGTGAAGACACTCGAAGCATTTTTCTTCTTGCACTTTCTTAATTGAAAGTTAGTTTAATTGTTTAATTGCTTTCTATATTTAATTTTTGTTTAGATTAATTTTAAAATGCCAACTTGCTCGTCACTATAGTACCATGCCGACACACAACTTTGGGGCTCCTCTGCATTCCTAAATCTTTTGGGTTCGATAACTACTTGGTCTTTGTCTACTTTCACTACTACGACGATCCCGTGCTCTTGCGGGGGAAGTAGGAAAATATTTTTTGAAAGAATACACACATTAGGCGACCAGTTGAACAAGAATTAAGATGAGCTAGGTGACCAACTCAGAGGAAAGGTCAAGGTACCCACATTAGAGACGAACAGTCGAGCAGTGTTACACCTTGGGAGACAGCTAAGAGTTCCACTAATTAAGCATTTCATTAGAAGCAAACAAGTGTCTTAACACTTGTCATTGTACAAAATGTAATAGCTTAAGCATAAAACAAATGTCTAAACACTTGTCAATGTATAAGATAAGATAGCTTAAGGAGGTGACACCTCAGTGTCTTTCGTCGTACTCCTGCTCGACTCTCCCCTTTCTCTGGGTGTGGATTCTCCTCTACTCCACAATCTTTCACTAATCGGAGCTTTGCCTTTGTCTCGCCGAACTTGAGCACTATCTGCTTCATCGCCTCACACGTCTTCTTGTCTTTTTGTTCACTGCTCGGCTGCTCGTCTCCGAAGCTTTCGATGGTTCCGCTCTTTCTTGACGCCTTTGTATCGATTGTAACACGGCGATCGTTTTTGCTAATTCTTTCGGATTCCAAGGTAGAGCTTCCACTTCCGGAGGAAGGGTGTCAATGGTAACTTGCACGTTCCTACGAGATATTGTTCGTACTGTACGTGTATGTTCTCCCGTTGACGAAACCCTAGTCCGTGATTTGTTTGACGGATGTGCACTTGAAGATTGCCGCTCTTGTGATCTTGCCATTTTCCAATGTTGAGTACTCTTTAATGTAGATTTTGTGCTTCTGAATGTCAATTTAGGGATAACTAGCCGTGTATGTGTGAACTTGGTTATTTACAAACCCTAATTCACACATGCATGCATTCAATATACCTAAATATGAGCAAACTTATCACAAATACCCAGTTTCCGGTGAGATGCTATATAATTTAGGTCACTTTTCCCAGATTCCGGTGGTTTGTTGCCCAAATTCTTCAAATTTTCAAACCAACGGAGGTTCGGACCCTCCTTCTAGTGTCAATTGTTGATGATCTTAATTCTAATGAGTGATTAGTGGTTGTATTTGTGCTTAAGAAGATCACCAAATAAGATCAAAGATGTGAAATTTGCGTGAGATTAAATTGAGAATGAAATTGACAAGAGTTTGGGTGCTTTTTTGAAATATTAAACTTATTCTTTCCTTCTCATGAAGGAGTATTTATAGAGTACAAGCAAGCATGAGGTGTCACCTCCTTAAGCTATCTTATCTTATACATTGACAAGTGTTTAGGCACTTGTTTTATGCTGTCCTGTTTAGGCACTTGTTTTACATTGACAAGTGTTTAGGCACTTCTTCGTTTAGTTGTCCTTTTTTTGGGTAGGCTGGTATCTTTTGTTCTGGTAGTGTGGCAGATGTTCTTTCAGATTTCTCAGTCTACTTGGATATGAAGAAGAGTTAGACATGATGAAGGTTAAAATGGTGAAAAACACCTTAGGGGACGCTTGGTTAACCACTCTTCAATGGTAATGGGAATGAGATTAAAAACTAGTGTAATTATGATGGTTAATGAGAACAAAATCACTACCTCATCTTCTAAATAAGGTAATCACTACTTCATTTTGATTACTCTATTCTCCTCCTACAATCATCCTCCTCAATCAATCTCCCATTCCTCCACCAACAACCATTTGTTTTCGATTTCTATTCCAAAATTGTGGCATGCCACTAGCAATGGAGTCACAATTGTAACAATTCTTCCCACAACATATCATTTTTATTATGGAGGCATAAACGGAAAATAATTTTCATTCTCATTATCATTGAAGAGTTGCTAACCAAGCGTCTTCTTAGAGTTGGGTGTTCTTATCCACCAAAAGAGCTTTAAAGTTTCAAGTTCTTCCGACTCTTGGGATAACTCTCCAATTCCTCGCGATTGGTTTGGAGCAGTTCTGATTTTGTCTTTGTCTGAAGACTTAGCCTTGTGGATAGATCCTTGAAATTGTATGCTAATTGTATGCTTTGATCCATGTAATTGTCTTTGTTTTCGTAAAAAAAAAAAAATATTTACTTAAAATACAAACTCCTATATTACAAACTATATCAAACATTTTTTCTCCAAAAATATGTGTATTATCTTATTAAAATTACAACAAAAAAATAAAGGTTACAACTGACCCATGCACTTAGTAAAATAAATACACGAATCTCCTCCTTTATTGTTTATTGTTTTAACTCACTTTTTTTTTTCTTTAAGGTCCCATTTGATAGGAGAGATAAGAAAATGTGAGAAAAGAAAAATGATGCCACCCCCAAAATAAGGTGAAAAAATATTTTTAATATGATTGTTTGGTAGAATATAATTATATTGTATGAATTTTAATAATTTATTTGGTAGGAAATATAATTCATATGAAAATTTAAAAAATATTATTTTACCCTTCAATAGTATTATATTTCATTCTCTCCAACTTTAATTAAAGGGTCCGATTATATACCCTCCATTAATTATAGATACACCCCCTAAAAAAAATATATATAAAAATCGTATATTACCCTGCCAGTTTAAATATTGAATATCCACCTCTATTCTCAATTTTTATAGCCGCCAGCGCCCTCCATTACACGAGTTTGTTCCGTCATTATTTTGTTGGTCTATATTTATTTTCCTCTTGCTCTTCACCATTTAAATCCTTAACAAAAATTTTGAAAAGAAAAGAGAAAAAGAAAAAAAAAGTGAGAAATCACATCAGAAAATGCAATACTGAAAATAATCATATTGCTAAAAAGAAAAAACTGACGGAACAAAAAAAAGAAAGAAAAGACAGAAAAAAAATAAGAGAAAGCAAACCTGTTGGGAGAACCGTGGCGGCGCTCGATCAGTGAGTGAGAGAGGTTGTGGACGGTCGATCGGCGAGAGAGAGGTTGTGGACGCAGCGGGCGGTTGTTGCGGTTGGCAGTGGAGAACAAATAGCAGAAGGGATAGAGGGCGGGGCTGCAGGCGGCGGTGGTGGCTACAGCCGGCGGTGGACACGGCGCTACGGGTGGCGGACACGGTGGAGTTTGTGCAGGTTTGAAGAAACAACGACAAAGTAAATGTGATAGAGATTATTTAGGGTTTTCTTTAAGGGGAAACATAGGTGTATCTATTATTAATGGATGTGTATTTAGCGGGGCCCTTAATTAAATCAATACCAAAAATCTCAACTTAAATATTAAAACCCTCATATTAATATATATCTATGCTCATATTATTATATTCCCCACTGATTCCTTCTCAAACAACAGAGGTTCTTTTTCAAAATTTATTCTCCCTTCTCAAAATTTCGGCGGGTGCTTTTCACGTTTTCAAATCCACAACAATACTCTCCTTAATTATATGCTTCTCGTCTTCTCAAACCAGCTTTCTCCTTTAGTACTCTTCGCAACTTTTTCTACCACTGGTTTTGTGCGAGGACGCCGCCTGGTGAGACCTCGCCGTCCCTTTATTTATTTTTTGGGTTGCATGCATGTATGTAATTTTGATTTTTCGGTTTTGCCTTTCTAAAAGAAAAATCCTTACTGAATCATTTCGATTTATAGCGAATTTAGGAAGGGAAGACAAGATGAATTTCTTGGAGGTGAGAAATCGTAAGTTTGATTTTGAATTCTTACTTAATTAAGAAGAGAAGAAGAACATAATATGGCGGCTGAGAATTTTGCAGGAATAAGAAGATTGGAAGGGCTAAAGTGAAATTTTCGCTCTTTCCTTAACCATTGTTAGAACCATGAAAAGCTATATAAGTTGAATGGTCGGATATAGTTTATGGATCCTACATTGAAATTGCAAGAATGGTAGGGTAGTAGGGTTGTAAACGAATCAAACAATTTTGGTTCAATTTGGTATTTGTATTCGAAATTCGGTATTCGTATTCGAAATTTTATAATTCGAATTCGGGTACAAATAATTTTTTTGATTCGATTAGTTATCAAATACAAATACAAATACTATGATATTTGATTCGATATTCGTAAATATTCGATTAAATATTCGGTTAAATATATAATTACATAATTATATATTAATATTAATAGTAATAATAAATATAATTATTTATAAATTTAAGTTCATTATTATTATTTTAAGGATATTAACCTTTATAACTTCATCCAACAAGTGGGTTTGTAGGCAATTCTTAATAAAATATTTTAGTTAAAAACATATAATGTAATTTAATTATTAAAAAACTTAACTAATTAAAAAAGAATTGTAGTTCAACACTCTTAATTTGATTATTAAAGTGTTTTTTCATGAATTTGATAAAAAAAAATTCATTTACTTATTTGATTATGTTATGCAAATTCTTAAGTTTATAATGAGATTGTGAATTCAAACAATGACAATTTTGAAATGAATATTTGAATATTGGCAAAGTATTATGTGATTAATACTCACGGTAAATATTACTGTGAACAACAAATTACTAATATCTGACAAAGTGGAATAACTCAAGTCAAATGGTTAAAATCCCACTACCTATGATCCAAAGGTCGTGGGTTCGAGCTACAACTTTATCGATAAAAAAAACTAATACCTTATGTTGAAATAACTAACACCTTTAGTGAGAATAACTAATAGCACTTCAACTACAGTAAAACCTCTCTATAGTCATATCCTTGAGACCACAAAAAAATATTCCTAAATGGGGGTTATTCCTAAATAGAGTTATAAGTTTTTTTTTTTTTTTTTAAATGCATGTATATTATATAATGGTATAATTAGTAGATACATGTACATGTAATGTGTTGAACTTAATTGAACTAATTTACTCACGTAATATGAAAAGACAATACTCAAGAGTCACCCACCATAGATGCATGTACTTAACGGATGAAGAAATTATTGTTTATGCTTTAACGGATGAAGAAATTATTGAAGGAATTAGGCAAGAAAATGAGGAAAATAATCCAGAGGATGATAGCATAGAAGTACAAAAAGTTTCATGTGAAGAAGCTTTAAGCTTACTCGACAAGTTGAAAATATTTTGGGTTCAACAAGAAGGTGGTCATGTGGACGAGCTAATGCGTACACGCAAGTTGAAGGATAAGGTTACAACACAAAAGATTAAATCATTGTCACAATCAACCTTGAACAAGTATTTTAAATCAACTTAAATCTATTGTAAAATTATATATATTATTATGATTTATTCCTAAATGGAGGTGTATTTCTTTATGTTGGGACTTGAAAAAATATGAATTATGAAAATATGGAGTTTATTCCAAATTATAACTGGTCCCAAGTTGGGACCATGAATTTTTATTCCTAAAGAGAGTTTATTCCTTAATAGAATATTCTTTTTTAGAGGTTTTACTGTAATAGCTTTAATAAAAAAAAACTAAATATTATTTGGAGCTGATAATTTTAATGCAATTCACTGATACTTTTAGTTTAATTTACTAATACCATTCAAACTAGTTTCATTGTGAATATTGTTCACATAATACCTTCACTTGAATATTATTTGTTAGGAACATGCTTGAGAAAAAAATCGATTCGAATATTCGACTCAAGTATTCGTATATTTTCTAATAATTCGATATGAGTTTCAAATCAAATATAAATCACATTTACTATTTGAAAAATATTCGATTCGAATTCGATATTCGAAATAATTTTACGTATACGAATTCAAATATTGTGGTATTCGACTCGATTCGATTCGTTTACATCCCTATAGGGTAGTAAGGCCTGACTGTGAAAAGAGCTAGACATTTGAGAAAATATTTTTGTGCTACCAAATTACACCATAAAAGCCCTGAAATAATTAATTTTTAAGCATTTTCACGCCAACTAAACGTGTCCTAAGTTGATCTTATGCTAGACAATTTTACAAAAATGGAATATATTATAAAAATAACGCTTCCAACATTTTCAAAATAAATGAATATTAATTTATGCTTAGTATGCTCATCAGTAGGTCTTCGAAACTCACAAGATAATGAATATCACTTTATGCTAGTTTGTGACTTAGTATATGCTCCTCACTAGGTTTTTTTTGGAAACCCACAAAATGTCATCAATTCTTATTATATGAGTCACTCCATACAATGTTTTGCTCTGATTTAAAATGGGTTCCTCCAATAGTTTCTGAAATTCTATTTTGGATTTTTAAGCCGAGTCTCCTCCTGTTTATGTGGCATAAGCTGCTTTCTTCATTTTAAAATCTAATTTTCTGAGAATTTTGCATTTTTTAATTATTATTAAAACTCTTATTTTAAGTCATTTTTGGAAGCCACCATCAGTTTCTCTCCTTCATTTTTTCCGTTCATTGTCACCAAATGTCGTCACTTTCCTCTGTTTCTTTCTCCCATTGCTGCTACAGCCGCCACCGCCTCACCATTCCGTTTACTTTTCCCGGAAACCGCTTAAGTCGCGAGTTCTTTTTCCACGGTCTAACTATTCCATTCCTTGATATTCTGTGTACGCTATTTATCGCCACCAAAAGCGTCCTCAATCTGCCACTACCATTCGCATATTATGTTCAATTAGAAATTTAACAAATTTCTAGATATTTGTTTCTGACCTTCTGAATCGATTTCACAACCCATGCTTTGTGATGGGTTTGAATGTTCAGTTTCTGAGTCCATTCGATATTACAGCGACTTAATTATTTCTTTGTCTTCTTTCTGGTCATTGGCTCTGCGGTTAACTAAAGAATTTTATCACAATTATTGTTGAACGAATATTTAAAAATTCATCTCTGGTAATGTATCTTACTGTTGGCTATATGGTTTTGGTTCACATTTCTCAATACTCTTTATTCCCTATAAAATGGTTCAACTGTTACTCTAAAAAATCTCATGGAGGTTTTGTAATTTTGCCGGATAATATAGTCATACAACATACAAACGTTTACATTGTTCTTCTAACGAATTTCGGTGCAGATCCAGTTTGTCAATTTCTGCTTTCCATATCGGCCACAACTCACAGGGTGTTTGGCTGAGCTTTTAAGTTGCTTAAATCATCTTATAAGCTGTTTAAGAGCTTATAAGTTCTATCAATGTGTTTGGCAAAATAAGATGCTTAACAGCTTATAAGATCATAAAATAAGCTCCTAACATCTTATAAGCTGTAAAAGAACAAGTTGGGATTTCCCAACTTATTTTCCTAACCGCCTCCACCCCAACCACCCTGGAACCACCCCACCCATCCTCAATCCCTACCCACCCCTACTTCAATATAAAATATAGAAAAAATTATTTTTTATAAATTTAAAAAATATTTGTTATAAATTATTATAAGTTGTATAAGCCAAACACTTTAGCAACTTATAAGCTACTTAAGAATTACATCTTATAAGCTCTTAAAACAACTTATAAAATGATAGAGTTTAGCCAAACACCCTCTCAATCATATGGTGGACGGATTTGGGCATTAATTATTCTTGCATGAAGATTTACAACACTTCTCTTATTTGTGTGTAGTAATATGTGTGGTGCTTTTCAATTTTGACTATTGAGTCGAAAAATTAGATCCACCCGCAGATGAACATATATATGCGTTGATACAAAAAGTGAATAGTATTGAAGGATTAAAACATGCATGACTTACCAGGGAAACACATAGTTTTCATAATTGGATTGTATAATCCAACGTAACTTCTCCGAATGTTTGTTTTGTTACGATTTTATTATTTTACTATTTCTTATTTGATCTAATTTCCAGCTTCTGCTTTATCATCATTAATGCTCCACTAATTAATGGTGGACTTGGAGGGTAAAATAGACTCCTTACAGTTACACTCAAAAATTTATTATTCATGTCAAATGTAGAGTTATTTTTCTTGGACATTGACTAATTAAATTTTATTGTCATTCATTTATTAAATATTTGTTTGGTTGGGATTGAGTCATGTCATCTTGAGAAATAAATGTTTTGAGAAGGGGCCTTCCATGGTTGATATGCAACTACGGCTTCGTCTTCAGAAATTAAAAAAAAAATAAAAAATGCTTTCCTTTCATATATATACAAGTGCAAAAATAACTTTGACATTTTGCTAATAGTTACAAAATATTTTTTTTAGATCAATCGGCTTAGGTGGTGAATATTTGTACGCACTAATGATGTACTTTTCTTTTGTGGTTTTTATACTTCAATTAGCTTCTTGCCCACCATCAAGTTTCTAACATGATGAACCCCTACTTTTATTTTAATCCAGATTTATATTATATTTTTTGACAATGGCTGAGTCAAGAAAATATTTAGGGTGGGTTGAAAATCTAATATAAATACGAGTTCGATTTAATTTGGCGGGACTAAATTTTTTATTTTTTATTTTTTACATAAAAACAAGAAAGAATTTCCGGCCAGCCCAGCCAACCAGAAGATCGCCCTTCCTTTTTGGGTTTCATAAAAGAAAGACTACAATTGTTAATTTTTGTATTGGACATCACTTGCACATATAATAGATGCAGACTTACAGTTAGGGTGTTATCACTGGCTTGAATTGTGGTTCAATTGGGGTGGATTGCAAGCCCTCTCTGCGTGCATACTAAGTTCGGATAAGCACTATATATTGTTTCTTCAAATATTTTTTGTCTTGTTACGAATCTACTCATCTTGATCACGGCCACATCACAAACAAGTCTATGTTAAAAGTTAGTGACATTTTATTGATGTTTCTCTATTTTATCCTAAAAACTTGGTCTTGTGTAAGACATGAGACGATGAAATGTAGTGTAAATTGGGCATATGACGCATTAACACTTTGATAAATGTGGATTTTAATTTATTTTGTCTCATGCCCTGAGACAGTCTCATACAAGTTTTTACCTTTATTTTTTTAAGTTTTGTCAATGGTACATTTTGATTGCACAAATTTTAGTTTTGAAACCCCTTTTTTTATGTTGATATTTTTTTCCTTCGTTTTTTTTTAAGTTTACTAAAGAATTATGAATTTCTTATTAAAATTTTAAAATATATAATGTAGACTTAACATAATTTTATTTTAAATCTCACTTATTATTATTTTTAAATGTATAATGTAGAATTAATATAATTTTATTTTCAAATCCCGCGTAGTACGCGGATTTTGTACTAGTATATATATATTTTGTTGCCAAGTGTAGCTTTCCATATGCCGCCATGTGTCCTTGTAATTATTAATTTGTAATTTTTTTTAAATCCTAATCTTTTTCTTCACTTAATTATTAAAATTTAATTGACAGATAATAAAAAAAGTAATTAGATTAGTAATGCAAGAAACAGTATCTGCTCCTTCATTCTCCCCTTCGCAACAGATTAAAAGTTGAGGCTGTTCTCACAAGATGTGGCTTTCATAAGAACCCTTTGGCTTTTCTTCTTCTTTCAACGGTTGTGGAAGTTATTCAAGGAATTGATGCCACTGCAATTTTTTCTACTAATCCTATTTTAAGTCGAAGAGCAATTATATAATTTGGGCAGCTAAGTTAGTTCGGTATGTATACTTTCTGTGTGATTGTCCATCTTTTTTGCAAAAAAATCACAATATATTTGAACTTTGACTAATGGATTAGTTGTGTTTATGTAGTTTTTGTTTGTAAATAATATGGAGTTTCATCAATATATAGAACAAATATAGAACTTTCCTATTGCTTTATGATGCAAGCCACAAATAAATTTCCGACGAAATTTGATAAACTGCTTTACCTATGCAAATTAGATCGCTGCTTTTAATAAGATCAAAGACTAGCCTATTGAAATTGTCAACGTGGCTAAGAAATTTCAAATAAAAAAAGTCGTAGTGGATGTTACCTATAAAAATTTCTTATTATATAAACATGTTCATTCTCTACCTACAAATTTTTGTTGGCGAATTGTTTGTAGGTAATTAATACCTACGAATTTCATTCTGTAGGCAAATTGGTTTTGTAGAGAATTTGCTTATAGGTTGAAGAATAAAGATGTTTACATGATTAAAATAATTTATAGGTAAGTCGTAGACAATTTTACTATGAAATTTTTTGTAAGGCAATTCTATTATGGAGTTTTTTTTGTAAGAAAATTCCATGGGCAATTTTAAATTCATAGGCAAATTTTATTTTATTGTAGTGAAAGAAGCTACACAATTTGACATGAATTTGTATGTACTTTTCATCCGCTGCCTTTTGGCTATTGTAAACCAAGATCGCAAATTACTCTCCTAACACAATTTGACTTAAAATTATTTTCACTCTTCGTCCACAACATTTTCAGCTTTGTAAAATCACTCTGTTTGTCGATTCTCCTCGAGTCAAAAAACGGCAGATTAAATTGCCGCTCATAATCAGGTATTAAATTGGAGGCAAAAACTTGGATGATGTGTTTTCTATTCTATACTAATTACTAAAACCTATTACCTATTCTTTTGTTGGCGACAACCTAATTTGTAATTTACATCGCTACATTATTTTTTTCCGCCTTTTAACTCAGAATTTGTCGGATTTAACAAAGGTATGCCTAAACTTGGTTACTTAAAAAAAATTGTCGATGGTAAAAATAACTTAAGTAACACTATATCTTTATTCGCTCAATGTACATAGTCTATATAATTTTGTTGACTGTCTATGCATTTAAATCGGGAAAAATATTTTTTTAGGCCCATAACTTAAGGATAGTTGTATTTTAAGGGCAATATGTTTTCGGATTTGTAAAAATAGGACAATATGTTTTTAAGCATGTAAAAGAAGGACAATATATTTTTGAGCTTGTAAAAGTAGGATAATAACTTTTTTCAGATTTGTGAAAGTAGGACAATATATTTCAAAAATTTGTAAATGTAGGAGCCCGTGAGGGGTGTATTTTGGGCTTCTAATTCGGGCTCCATTGTTCTACTTTTACAAGCTCGAAAATATATTGTCCTACTTTCACTAATACGAAGAGATATTGTCCTACTTTTACAAGCCCGAAAATATAGTCCTTAAAACACAACCACCTCTTAGTTACGGATCTAAAAAAATATTTTCCCCATTAAAACCTTTGATTAATATTTCTCATTGTTTTAATTTATGGCAATTCCCCAACAATTGATCATTTCATTTATATTTCAACTTAACTGTTTTTTTCTGGGTGAGTCACCTAGAGACGCAATTTAAGGAGCTTAATTGCATGGAACCACCCCAATTTCCCTACATTGCAAAAAACCACATTTTATAGGGTTCACATGCAAAAAACCATCAGACCACTTTCTGGCTCCTGCAGTCCGTGTCAGCTTTCTGCAGGCTGTTTTTTCTTTTCTTTTTTTGAATTTTAAATGACTGTTTTTTTTTTTCTTTTTTCTGTCTTTTTTAAATTTTAACAGCTTTTTCTGGAAGCATTTTTTTTTACTTTTTTTATTTTGAAATTTCTATCCCCAAATTCATTTCTTTTTTGCCGAAATTTCATTATTTTTAATTTGTACAACCATTTTTTTTAATTCATTTTATCCAAAATCATTTTTTCCCCCCATTTTTCATTCCTCCCAAATTCAAGCAATTTTTTTCTCCTGCTTCTATTTATGAGTATGAACTTGTACAATTAAAAATAAAAAAATAAATGCACAATCTCATTATCAATAAATATTTTTGCATATATAAAAATACTAAAATTACATCTAAGAATTACATTAAAAAATCAAACAATGAATACCCTTACAAGTTTCAAACAAACTTTGCATATACGGAGACCTATATTGCAGAACACAATAATTTATTTGCATATTTGATTGCATAATGCAACAAATTAATTGCAGAATGCATTGCAGAACACAATAATTTATTTGCATATTTGATTGCATAATGCAACAAATTAATTGCAGAATGCACACAACTTATTGCAGAATTCAATAAATTATTTGCATAACTGCAAAAATAAGTTTCCCAGATTGTCTTCTTATTTTTTCCTCCACCATTTTTGTAACTCTCAAGCCTGCAAAAAAGATCCTCAAAATTCCACACAAAAAAGATCTAACACATATCACAGCAACACCAATCAATAAAATCCCTAAAATTTCAGTATCATATAAATCGCAACAGAGAGAAATGGAGCAATTCCTCATACCTAAATATTTTCGAACTTACACTTCTCTTGTAGACATCCTGGTGGGATGCGGGTCGTGTTGGGAAAATAAGGGTGTCCGGAAAATATTCGGGATGAAATTTAAATACGAACTTAAATACAATTATTACTAGCATGAATTAATCCTAATTAATTAAAATAATAATTCCAACAATAATTTTATCATCATGCATATAGAATTAATTCATATGAAAATCTAAAGCGGAATAACTAGGAGTTCACGTGATTCATACCTCTTGTAGATATGGCCTTTGATAACAACGGGACTATCACGATCGTGCTATCAACAAAAAGACCTTCTCAAGTATGTCCCTTTCGCCTTGCTTGTTCACCGGTGGGAAGTGCTCACAAGCAATTCAGAATAACAAGGAAGAAAGAAAAAATTATTGTTGCTGATTTTTTCTTTCAACACTGTGAAGCTGTAAACTGGAGATGAAATAATCACCCCCTATATATAGGAGGGGGAATTTCGAAATTTTGGCTTGAAATAAGGGAGAGAAAATATTTTTCTTGGCCTCCAAGAAATCTTGAATATATCTCATATATTCTTTTCTCCATAAGAAAATATTCTACAAAAATCTCACCTTCCAACTATATATGATTTTCGAAAATATGGGGATTGAAATAGCTAGATTTGGATCTTCTTGATTTTATGAGATAATCTAGTATTCCTAGAATACATATCTTCCATAATATATTTCCAAGAAAATCAACAAAATATTTTCTCTCTCCATATATGTGTTGGAGTTATACGAGAAAGTATGCTTTACTTTGTATAACTCATGTATTAAACACTTGTTTATGAAAATAATTTTTTTTATCACATTTGCTTTAAATATAATTGAATGTTGAATATTTATTGCAACCAGATCATTACAAATAGTACATGTTACATTGTAGTTAATGTGGTGATACCCGATCACGGATGATCACATTAACGGTTTCCTTGTAACTAAACGTACAAATTCACGACCTAGGTGGAATTGAACAATCCGCCGTGAAAGGTCGATGTGTATATCTCAGATTGACTTGTCTTGACCAAGAGATTGCACTAGAACATTTAGTATGCGTTAAAGAGGACCTACAACGAGGATAACTTCTTCTATTCTGAAATGTGAAGAATTAGACCTCAGTGGTTATTGATTTCTTAATCTCCGTCACTTAAATAGGACCGTGTGTGCTTAATGGTTACTATTTTGATTCATGTTGGGTAAGAATCATCGTGACTTCGAACTTTTTGTTTTGGGCAGTAATATTAATCATACGACGGTTGCTAAGATTTAATACGGAGAAACGCGTGCGAGTACGGCTCGTGTGATTAGTCCCCTTGGTGGGCTCAAAAGTTTTATCGTACAAAATCTCGCAAGTGAAGAATTAGTTTCTTCGGTACGGATAATAATATTGAGCTGTCTTTACTCCAAGGTGAAATATATTAATTAATTTAGAGTTATTCAGAAGCTTAATTAATTAATGGACTTGATAATCTTAAATGCGGGAAATAATAATCGGGATCCCATATTATCATAATATAGATTAAGATGGATAATGCAATATTAATTTATTAGTGGTACTAATTAATATTAATGGGCTGAATTATATTGGGGCTCAATATTGAAATTCAGAAGCCCATTGGAGGTCCAATCTTAATTCTCCTAAAGGCCCCTCAAGTAGCCCATTAAGTAGCCCAATAATAATAAGGTGATTACATTAAAAGAAAATATATTTGGTGATTTTTTCTTGTAATTTTCGAAAAAGATATATTAGGAGAAAGAAAAGATCTTGTTGATTTTCTTGAAAAGATATTATGGAAGATAAGTATTCTTGGAATACAAGATTATCTCATATATTCAAGAAGATCTAAATCTTGGATTCTTTCTTCAATATTTTCGAAAATTAGCCCCTTAATGAGGAAGTTGATATTTTTGTGGAATATTTTATTATGGAGAAAAGAATATATGGAATATATTCAAGATTTCTTAGAGGCTAAGAAAAGATTTTCTCCACCTCTAATATATATGAAATTTTCTAAATTCCCTCACCTATATATAGGGGATGATTATTTCATCTCCAGTTTACAGTTTCACAGTGTTAAAAAAAATCAGCAACAATATTTTTCTTTCTTCCTTGTTATTCTAATTGCTTGTGAGCACTTCCCACCGGTGAACAAGTAAGACGAAAGGGACATACTTGAGAAGGTCTTTTGGTTGATAGCACGATCGTGATAGTCTCGTTGTAATCAAAGGTCATATCTACAAGAGGTATGTAGTCACATAATCTCTTAGTTTTCCGCCATAGATTTTATGTGAATTAATTCAACATGCATGTTGATAAAATTGTTGTTCCGAAACGCGCCGTATCTCGGACCGTGAAATTTTTATTTCCATTCTCGATTTTTTTGTGTGATTTCAAACGTCATCCTGAACCCCAAACGAAGCTGTTTTTGATGAAGTGTTGTTGTTCGAGTGGGAGCGTGTCGAGACGAACGATGGAAAGCAACAAGGACGATTTTTTGCATCAAGACGTGAAGAAATTAAACCGTGACAATTGAATTTGAGTGCTCCAACGTGTTTAATTTTATTTTGATGGATGTTTTATTTCGTGCACTTATTATTATTTGTTAATATGTGTTTGCATGATTTTAATTGTCCAAGAAAAACCTTACTTTCGAAAATTACTAAGTATGTTTCTTTAATCGCAATTTTATTCTGGATATTAAAATTGGATTAATTTGGCCTCCATAATTTATTTATTTGTGAAGTTTTTTTGGAATACATTTCCCCCTCGTATCGGCCAAAAGGACGGATTTCACATGAATAAATTCTGAAATGATGATTGTGGATTATTACTAGTGGCGGTATTGACCCTCACCACGAGTAGCTTGCTCAAAGAAAAATAATAATCCTGTATTTAATTATGGTTATTACTTAGGCATAAGAAATTGATATTAACTTACTCCCCTCGGAGTCCCTGTCAAATTTTATGTGGTCAAAGTGGGAGCCAACTATTAATTTTGAACTAAGGATTTGTAACTTTTAAGTTTGTAATCCGCTTGAATGCGTTTAAATGTATAGACCACCCCTCGTGGCGCATTTAAATTGTTTTGAGATGTTGGCTGATGCATGATTATATTGTTTTAAGGTTTCAATATAATTGATGTGATCGAAATATGTGATAATTTCATATTTTTTTAATATGAATGTATGTTTTATTCTCATTTCATCATGTCGCAACCTTTTAATCCACTGTTTAAATATACTTTAAGTTAACAAACTTTCTGGAGATAATTATATCGATTGGAAATGTAATTTAAATTTTATCCTTACTGCACAAAAATACAATTGGATTATTCACGTTAATATACCCGGCAAGCCTAATGATAAGTCAAGCAATGAGAAAAGGCAGTTAAGATTGGAAGCGTGACAATGAACACATGAAGTGCATCATCTTGACATCTCTGTTTGAGGATTTAAGGTGCATTCATGAGGACATTGTATCCGTTGTTGATATCATGGAAAGCCTTGAAGAGATGTTTTCACATCAGAAACCCATGACTAATCAGTTCACCTAACATGACTTGGTCAAGTTGGAAATGGTGAAGGGAACGCCCGTGAGGAAGTACATTCTCGAGATTATGGCATACCTTAACAAGTTGGAAGTACTTGGTGAGGATTTTGATGTCCCTTCTAAGGTAGATTTCATACTCCATTCTCTTCCGAAAAGCTTTGAGCAGTTTCAACTGAACTGTCAGATGAATGAACGGACAAGTCGTTTGCCCGAGCTCTTGCAAGCTTTAGTTTCGGTGGAGGTGATAATGGAGCACCAGTCTAGTGTTATGGTGGCTAATGGTCCGTCTACCTCTTTTGGTCCCAAGGGAGGAAAAAGAGGAAGAGAACCAAAGGCCGGATCCAAACAAATCCAATTGTTGCGAAAGGCAAAGTCAAGGCTAGCATCGAAGGGGAAGTATTTTAACTGCAGTAAGAGAGGACATTGGAGGTCTGTCTATTCCAAGCCTAAGAGGCTAGGAAAGTTAGGTAACTCACACGTCTTAGTCGTCGAAACTTGTGAAGTGACTTATGTTGTCCATTCGTGGATAGTGGATACGAGAGTCCCTGATCACATTTGTTTCATTTAGCATGGGTTCAAGTTAACCCGACGACTTAGCGAAGGTGAGATCCCCATCATACCGGGTAATGCTACGAGAAGTGGCAGCTGAAGCAGTGGGAGAAGTGCGCCTATCTTTTGAAGATAGAGTTATGGTCTTGAGAGACGTTCTTCATGTTCCTAGTTTAGAAAGAACTCAACCTTCGGTTTCTAAACTGTTTTGAATAGATACTCAGTTTCTTTTAATAAGGATGTTATTATTTTCTTGAAACGATGAGTTTATCTGTTCCGGAATATTGTTGGATGATCTTTATACCATTAATTGGGCACACCACTCATAAATTGAATCTAATAACACATCGACTATTTCAAGTTATAAAAGGAAGAGTTCTTTCTGATATGAACGAAACACTTCTATGGCATCTTAGATTAGGTCATATTAATCTAATGCGAATACAAAGATTGGTGAAAGATAGATCCTTGGAGTTTCTTCAAGTTGAGCCGTTTCCAACTTGTGAATTCTGTTTAGAGGGTAAGATGACCAAGAGGGCATTTGGAGCTAAGGGGATTAGAGCCATGGAAGTGTTAGAACTCGTTCATACCGATGTGTGTGGTACAATGACGATCAAAGCGAGAAGGGGTATGAGTATTTTGTCACTTTCGTTAACGATTACTCGAGATATGGATACATCGACCTTATGATGCATAGGGAAAGAAGTATCAAGTTTCTATGATCTGAACGTGGAGGCGAATACCTCAGCAATGAATTCTTGAACTACCTATCGGACGAAGGGATTGTATCCCAGTTGACCGCACCGGGAGCCCCTCAATAGAACGGTGTAGCGGAGAGAAGGGACCAGAATCTTTTGGAAATTGTCAGATTTATGATGAGTTATTCAAATTTACCCAATTCGTTTTGGGGTAACGCCTTGGAAACAACAGCTTACATTCTAAATTTGGTGCCATCTAAATCGGTTCCTAAAACCCCAATGGAATTGTGGACCGGGCGCAAGCCCAGTCTAAGACACTTGCAGATTTGGGGTTGTCCGGCATACGGGCTAGATAGGGAAGCCGGTAAGTTGGATCTATGTTCGGAATTAAGGCTGCTTATAGGATACCCTGCGAGAACGAAAGTGTGTATGTTCTATAGTCCCAAGGATCAAAAGACCGTGATTAGTTCACACTTTAAATTCTTGGAGGAGGACTATATGAACAAAAGAAAGCCCAGAAGTGAGATTAACTTAGATGAGTTGAGAGGACAAACTCTTTTACCAAGTATACAAGATGATATACCACACGTCACACCTTCACAATCGGAACATCGTCGCAGTGGGAGGATTGCTAGGCAACCCGAGAGATTCATGGGAATAGGAGAATCTTCGGATTTGATTCCCGGTAATGAATCGGACCCATGGACATACGACGAGGTAATCCAAGATAAAGACGCAGAGTCATGGCAAACGGCAATGGAAGCCGAGATGGGTTCGATGGATCATAATCAAGTGTGGGAGTTGGTCAAACCACCCAATGGGGTAGAACCCATTGGATGCAAGTGGGTGTACAAGAGGAAAAGAGGACAGGACGGAAGGGTTGAGACCTTCAAAGCAAGGCTAGTGGCCAAAGGGTATACTAAAAAAGAAGGGATCAATTATGAGGAGACCTTTTCGCCTGTAGCTATGCTTAAGTCCATCCGTATTCTCTTATCGATCGATGCGCACCTAGATTATGAGATCTGGCAAATGGATGTCAAGACGGCTTTCCTTAATGGAAGTCTTGACGGGTTAGATATCTATATGCAACAGCCCAAAGGTTTCATTGAAAAGGGCCAAGAGCACCTCGTATGCAAGCTTAAGAGATCCATTTATGGACTTAAGCAAGCATCGCGTACTTGGAACCAGTGTTTTGATCAAGTTATTATGTCTTATGGGTTTTGATCAAAACAGGTTCGAAAGTTGTGTGTATAAAAGGTGTGACGGAACTGCGGTGGTATTCTTAGTATTACACGTAGACGATATTCTACTCATTGGAAACAATGTAAAGGTATTGTCAGACGTAAGGGTATGGCTGTCAAATCAGTCTGATATGAAGGACTTAGGGAAAGCCGGTCACATCCTTGGGATAAAGATCACTTGAGATCGCAAGAGAAGGATATTGGACTTAACGCAAGTTTCATACAAAGACACTGTTTTGAAGCATTTCAGCATGCAAGATTCCAAGAAAGGTTTTGTACCTTTTAGGCACGGAATCCATCTATCAAAAGAAAGAGGCCCTAAGACGCATATGGAGATAGATGACATGAAAGGCGTTCTGTATGCTTCGGGCATAGGAAGCCTTATGTATGCAATGTTGTATACGAGACCGGATATCTGCTTTTGCCTCGGGCATGATGGCAAGATATCAAAAGTAACCCCGAGAAAGCTTATTGGACTGCAATTAAATGCATTCTGTAGTTTCTGAAAAGAACTAGCGATGGAATGTTGATTTAACAGTCAAACAGTCTAATTCCCATGGGATGCACAGACTCAAATTTCCAATCAGATATAGAATCCAGAATATCTACCTCAGGTAGTGTGTTTTGCATGGGAGAAGGAGCCATGACATGGAGAAGCGATTAGCAGAAATGCATCGCCGATTCGACCATGAAAGTCGAATAAGTAACTGCTTGTGAAGCAACGAAAGAAGCGGTTTGGCTCAAGTACTTCTTAGTGGACTTGGACGTTATTCCGAATTTGCCCAGCATAATCACTGTCCATTGTGATAAGCCAGAGCAGTTGCAAATTCAAGGGAACCGAGAGCCCACAAGGCCATCAAACACATTGAAAGAAAACAACATCTTATACGAGAAATCGTTAAGAGAGGAGATAAAGAGGTGGCAAAGATAAATGTCGGAGGACAACCTAGTATATCCATTCACAAAGGGTCTGCCTCAGAGTACATTCGAGAGACATGTGGATGGAATGGGAGTCAAGACTATTGTCAATCTTCTTTAAGTATAAGTGGGAGGAATTATTAGGTTAGTGTAGGTTGACATGAGATGTCACGTAGAGCTACTACACTAGACATACATGATGTATACTAAAAAACAGACTTTAAGTATAAGTGGGAGATTGTTGGAGTTATACGTGAAAATATATTTTTACTTTGTATAACACATGTATTAAACACTTGTTTATGAGAATAATTCTTTTATCACATTTGCTTTAGATATAATTGAATGTTGAATATTTATTGTAACCAGTTCATTATAAATAGTACATGTTACATTGTAGTTAATATGGTGATACCCGATCACGGAAGATCACATTAACGGTTTGCTTGTAACTGAACGTACAAATTCACGACCTAGGTGGAATTGAACAATCCGCCGTGAAAGGTCGATGTGTATATCTCAGATTGGCTTGTCTTGACCAAGAGATTGCACTAGCACATTTAGTATGTGTTGAAGAGGACCTACAGCGAGGATAAATTCTTCTGTTCTGAAATGTGAAGAATTAGACCTCAGTGGTTATTGATTTCTTAATCTCCGCCACTTAAATAGGATCGTGTGTGTTTAATGGTTACTGCTTTGATTCATATTGGGTGAGAATCATCGTGACTTCGAACTTTGTGTTTTGGGCAGTAATATTAATCATACGACGGTTGCTAAGATTTAATACGGAGAAACGCGTGCGAGTATGGCTCGTGTGATTAGTCCCCTTGGTGGGCTCAGAAGTTTTATCGTACCAAATCTTGCAAGTGAAGAATTAGTTTCTTCGGTACGGATAATAATGTTGAGCTGTCTTTACTCCAAGGTGAAATATATTAATTAATTTAGAGCTATTCAGAAGCTTAATTAATTAATGGACTTGATAATCTTAAACACGGGAAATAATAATCGGGAGTCCATATTATCGTAATATGGATTAAGATGGATAGTACAATATTAATTTATTAGTTGTACTAATTAATATTAATGGGCTGAATTATATTGGAGCTCAATATTGAAATTCAGAAGCCCATTGAAGGTCCAATCTTAATTCTCCTAAAGACCCCTCAAGTAGCCCATTAAGTAGCCCAATAATGATAAGGTGATTAAAATAAAAGAAAATATATTTGCTGATTTTTTCTTGTAATTTTCGAAAAAGATATATTAGGAGAAAGAAAAGATCTTATTGATTTTCTTGAAAAGATATTATGGAAGATAAGTATTCTTGGAATACAAGATTATCTCATATATTCAAGAAGATCCAAATCTTGGGTTCTTTCTTCAATATTTTCGAAAATTAGCCCCTTAATGAGGAAGTTAAGATTTTTGTGGAATATTTTATTATGGAGAAAAGAATATATGAAATATATTCAGGATTTCTTAGAGGTTAAGAAAAGATTTTCTCCACCTCTAAAATATATGAAAATTTCGAAATTCCCTCACCTATATATAGGGGATGATTATTTCATCTCCAGTTTACAGTTTCACAGTTTTAAAAAAAAATCAGCAACAATATTTTTCTTTCTTCCTTGTTATTCTAATTGCTTGTGAGCACTTCCCACTGGTGAACAAGCAAGGAGAAATGGACATACTTGAGAAGGTCTTTTGGTTGATAGCACGATCGTGATAGTCTCGTTGTAATCAAAGGCCATATCTACAAGAGGTACGTAGTCACATAATCTCTTAGTTTTCCGTCATAGATTTTATGTGAATTAATTCAACATGCATGTTGATAAAATTGCTGTTGGAATTATTATTTGAATTAATTAGGATTAATTCATGCTAGTAATAATTGAATTTAAATTTGTATTTAATTATCATCCCGAATAGATTCCGGGCACCCCTATTTTCCCAATAATATGTCTTTTTTGAAAATTAAGGAAAAGATCAGCAATAATATTTTTCTTTTATTTTAATCACCTTATTATTATCGGGCTACTTAATGGGCTACTTGAGGGGCCTTTAGGAGAATTAAGATTGGACCTCCAATGGGCTTCTGAATTTTAATATTGAGCCTCAATATAATTCAGCTCATTAATAATAATTAGTACCACTAATAAATTAATATTGCACTATCCATCTTAATCCATATTATGATAATAATATGGGCTCCCGGTTATTATTTCCTGCATTTAAGATTATCAAGTTCATTAATTGATTAAGCTTCTGAATAACTCTAAATTAATTAATATCTTTCACCATGAAGTAAATACATCTCAACATTATTATCCGTACCGAAGAAACTGATTTTTCACTTGCAAGATTTGGTATGATAAAACTTCTGTGCCCACCAAGGGAACAAATCACACGAGCCATACTCGCACGCGTTTCTCCGTATTAAATCTTAGCAATCGTCATATGCTTAATATTACTGCCCAAAATACAAAGTTCGAAGTCACGATGATTCTCACCCAACATGAATCAAAGCAGTAACCATGTGCACACATGGTCCTATTTAAGTGACGGAGATTAATAAATCAATAACCACTGAGGTCTAATTCTTCACACTTCAGAACAGAAGAATTTATCTTCGATGTAGGTCCTCTTCAACACATACTAAATGTGCTAGTGCAATCCCTTAGTCAAGACAGACCAATCTGAGACTTACACATCGATCTTTCGCGACGGATTGTTCAATTCCACCTGGCTCGTGAATTTTATACGTTTAGTTACAAGAAAACCGTTAATGTGATCTTCCATGATCGGGTATCACCACATTAACTATAATGTAACATGTACCACTTATAATGAACTGGTTGCAATAAATATTCAACATTCAATCATATCTAAAGCAAATGCGATAAAAGATTTA
Source organism: Ballota nigra (assembly GCA_947034835.1). Lineage (NCBI taxonomy): Eukaryota > Viridiplantae > Streptophyta > Magnoliopsida > Lamiales > Lamiaceae > Ballota > Ballota nigra. The sequence goes on along the minus strand of OX344721.1, from coordinate 14,937,979 downwards.
TTCTCATAAATAAGTGTTTAATATATGAGTTATACAAAGTAAAAGCATACTTTCACGTATAACTCCAACAATCTCCCACTTATACTTAAAGTCTGCTTTTTAGTATACATCATGCATGTCTAGTGTAGTAGCTCTACGTGACATCACATGTCAACCTACACTAACCTAATAATTCCTCCCACTTATACTTAAAGCAGATTGGCAATAGTCTTGACTCTCATTCCATCCACATGTCTCTCGAATGTACTCTGAGGCAGACCCTTTGTGAATGGATATACTAGGTTGTCCTCCGACGTTTATCTTTGTCACCTCTTTATCTCCTCTCTTAACGATTTCTCGTATAAGATGGTATTTTCTTTCAATGTGTTTGCTGGCCTTGTGGGCTCTCGGTTCCCTTGAATTTGCAACTGCTCCGGCATTATCACAATGGACAGTGATTATGCTGGGTAAATTCGGAACAACGTCCAAGTCCACTAAGAAGTACTTGAGCCAAACCGCTTCTTTCGTTGCTTCACAAACAGTTACTTATTCGGCTTTCATGGTCGAATCGGCGATGCATTTCTGCTAATCGCTTCTCCATGTCATGACTTCTTCTCCCATGCAAAACACACTACCTGAGGTAGATATTCTAGATTCTATATTTGATTGGAAATTTGAGTCTGTGCATCCCATGGGAATTAGACTGTCTGACTGTTAAATCAGCATTCCATCGCTAGTTCTCTTCAGAAACTACAGAATACATTTAATTGCAGTCCAATAAGCTTTCTCGGGGTTACGTTGATATCTTGTCATCATGCCCGAGGCAAAAGCAGATATCCGGTCTCGTACCCAGCTTTGCATACATAAGGCTTCCTAAGCTCGAAGCGTACGGAACGTCTTTCATGTCATATATCTCCATATGCGTCTTAGGGCCTATTTCTTTTGATAGATGGGTTCCGTGCCTAAAAGGTACAAAACCTTTCTTGGAATCTTGTGTGACGTCCCCACTTAAATAATACAGAAAATATGATGTGGCACAAGTAGGAACATCACTAAAATAACATTTTGTATTAAAATATACACACGCCACACATTTACACAGCAGAAGTAGTAAATAAGTGTGTTCGTAGCTTAGTTTACAATCCAAAATTTAAAATACTATTCTTGAAAATATAAAGTCTTTAAGGAAACTTCACAGCCCGCCGAGTTCATTCGCCTACGTCCAGATCCACAGCATCTGTAAAAATTTAAAAGTGGAAGGGATAAGTGCTTGAAAATACTTAGTGGGAAACCTCTTGTCAATTGCACAAATTAAACATCAATTGTTTATAATATGTGAGCCCCCGGAATTTCACCGGGTATCTCCTTGGGTGGCGCGACCAACCCGTGGTGCCGGAGCGACCGGACTATCTCATTTGCCAACATATAGTTGGACTATCTCAGGGGCCAGTCGATAGCGGGCCAGACTCAAAATTTAACATTCAACATTTAATAAGTGCAATTAAATAATAATAGAACACTCGATGAAGAGCGAAGTGATTCCCCACCTTGTAGGTTTGTACCTACAAGTAAATTTTTTAAAATAAAAATATTGTTACTTATCCCTTCACTTTTGTAAATTGTAAGACTTGAATTCAAATCTCCATACATATTCAAATATTGTATACTAACACCCAAATATCAATTAAGTGTATAAAATCATCAAATAACAAGTTATAAATAAATATCGACTGTAAAAATGTAACCGGACCATTTCGAACTTTTCATACGAAAATTCGATTTTGGCAGATTACACACCTAACTTTGAAAATTCATATTAAATCATCTATATGTTCAAAAATTATGAAATTTTAACAGTAGATTCCCAACTCAACAAAGTTTATCACCATATTTTCAGATTTCTCAAAATCTTTGCCAAACATCAAATATTTCGTGACGAACACACTATTACAGATTCTGGTCACTTAACTTTAAAAATTCACCATAAATCAACCATAAGTCCAACACTCCTGAAATTTTAACCATGAACTTCTAACTTCATATAATTTATCAAAATACTTTGGTTTCCTGTAAAAACCTAACCTATTATTCTCAGATCATAGCAAACTTCTACTATTCCTGCTATAGAGTACAAAACCCTAGTTCAACTTTGAAAAATCACCATGCATCTAATACTACTCCAAAAGCAATGAAATTTGAAACCTAAGTTCCTTCACAAGTCTATTTTCACATATAAAATTTTTAGAACTTTCCACTGAATGAATTGGTCAAAACGAAATTTACCCCAAAGTTGGTCCAGAAATTCGGTTTTATGCATACATGAAGAAATCATCTTAAACTCACTTTAAACCATATAATTTCATGATTTATACTTCTAAAGCATATATATTCAAGTAATAAACATGATTTTGGTCATAACTCATGAAGAAATTGAATTAAACATTCAAACATGAAGTAAAACATGTATAACATGTAAATTACTCATCAAAACTCACTTTCTTATCATTTAATTCACATATCATGCATAAACTTCATACTACCACTTAAATAATTACTCAATCAAGAAGAGAAGCTTACTTGGAGATAGGTAGCTACAAGAAATCTCTTCTTCTCCTTTCTCAACTTCTAAGTATAAGAGTAGTAGTATTTGTGAAATTTTCTTTAAACTTTTTCTTATGTTTATTTTTGCATGCAAGGTTACCTATTTATAGAAGAAGATGTGCTTGGAGGCTACTCAAACTCCCTCTTGACCACCACTTTTAGGAAGAGTGTGGAAGATTTTGGATAATCTTGGAGGTTAAGCAAAGTTACACTTGTTATCTTAAGGTTAGAAGTAAATTTTGACTTTTCTTTTACTAACCTTATCTTATCTTATCTTAATCTTAGTCTTGAAGCTTCTCTAATTCTCCTAATTCTTCCCAAATTTTCGAAAATTATGACGAGTCCAAGAGTAGTCTTGTATTTTGTAGAAATAACACATATATACTATGAATTTAATAAGTAGAAATTGTGATTATTGGATAATTCTAATAAAATTTACTTATACTATCTTATGAAATAAAAATAAAACTCTTCTAGGACTCTAAATAAATTACAAAGTCTATATACTAATCATAAAAATATATCGAGTAATCGATACGCAACTCGTTTCTTAAAGAAATATTCATTTTTCAACTTATAACTTATGAAATAAACTACTATACTTAAGGACTTTATTAATTTCTAAATTAAACACTTCATGATATAAAATAAAGAACATATAAAAATTATAAAGTCTCAAGAATAAGCATGTATTGAGCAAATAATATGTTAATTGTAAGTATCGAGTAAATAAAACACATAAACGTACCTTTGCATAAATTTGGATGTAAAAGCGTCACATAGATTCATGAAGAATTATAAAGCATTTAGTAAAGCAAATAAGATCATGAAAACCTAGGGTATTACATCTTGCATGCTGGAACGCTTCAAAACAGTGGCTTTGTATGAAACTTGCGACAAGCCCAACATCCTTCTCTTGCGATCTCGAGTGATCGTGATCCCAAGGACGTGGCCGGCTTTCCCTAAGTTCTTCATATCAAACTAATTTGACAGCCATACCCTTACGTCTGACAATACCTTTACATTGTTTCCAATGAGCGGAATATCGTCTACGTATAATACTAAGAATATCACCGCAGTTCCGTCACACTTTTTATACACACAACTCTCGAAATCATTTTGATCAATAACCCATAAGACTTAATAACTTGATCTAAACACTGGTCCCAAGTACGTGATGCTTGCTTAAGTTCATAGATGGACCGCTCGAGCTTACACATGAGATGCTCTTGACCTTTCGCAATGAAACCTTCGGGTTATCGCATATAGATATCTAAACTGTCAAGACTTTCGTAAAGGAAAGCTGTCTTAACATCCATTTGTCGTTTGCCAAGATCCCGCATCTTTGTCTTGGATTGCCTCGTTGTATGTCTATGGGTCCGATTCATCACCGGGAATCAAATCTGAAGAGTCTCCTATTCCCACGAATCTCTCGGGTTGTCTAACAAACCTCCCACTACGACGGGGTTCCGGTTGTGCAGGTGTGACGATTGGTATATCATCTTGTATACTTGGTGTAGGAGTTTGCCCTCTTAATTCGTCTAAGGTAATCTCACTTCTGGGCTTTCTTTTGTTCATATAGTCTTCCTCCAAGAATTTAAAGAGTGTGCAAAACACGGTCTTTTGATTCTTGGGACTATAGAACATATACCCTTTCGTTCCCATGGGATATCCTTTAAACAACCTTAATTCTAAACATGGATCCAATCTACCACCTTCCTTGTCTAGCACGTATGCCGGACACTCCCAGATTCTCATGCGTCTCAAACTGGGCTTCGTCCGGTCCACAATTTTATCGGGGTTTTAGGAATCAATTTGGATGACACCAAGTTTAGAATGTAAGCCGCCGTTTCCAAGGCGTTGCCCCAAAATAATTTGGGTAAATCTGAATAACTCATCATGGATCTGACCATTTCTAAAAGAGCACAGTTCCTTCGTTCTGCTACACTGTTCTGTTGAGGGGTTTTGGTGCTGTCAACTGGGATACGATCCCTTTGTCTAATAGGTAATTCAAGAATTCATCGAGGAGGTATTCGCCTCCACGATCAGATCGCAGAAACTTGATACTTTTTTCCCTATGCAACATAAGATAGATGTATCCATATCCCGAGTAATCGTCAACAAAAGTGACAAAATACTCATACCCCCTTCTTGCTATGATCGTCTTTGAACCACACATATCAGTATCAACGAGTTCCAACACTTCCTTGGCTCTAATCCCCTTGGCTCCAAATGCCCTCTTGGTCATCTTACCCTCTAAACAGAATTCACAAGTTGGAAACGGCTCAACTTGAAGAAACTCCAAGGATCCGTCTTTCACCAATCTTTGTATTCCCATTAGATTAATATGACCTAATCTAAGATGCCATAGAAGTGTTTCATTCATATCAGAAAGAACGCTTTCTTTTATAACTTAAAATAATCGATATGTTATTAGATTCAATTTACGAGTGGTGTGCCCAATTAATGGTATAAAGATCATCCAACAATCTTTCGGAACAGATAAACTCATCGTTTCAAGAAATAATAACATCCTTATTAAAAGAAACTGAAGGTTGAGTTCTTTCTAAACTAGGAACATGAAAAACGTCTCTCAAGACCATAACTCTATCTTCACAAGATAGGCGCACTTCTCCCACTGCTTCAGCTGCCACTCTCGTAGCATTATCCGGTGTGATGGGGATCTCACTTCCTCTAAATCGTTGGGTTAGCTCGAACCCATGTAAAAAGAAACAAATGTGATCAGCGGCTCTCGTATCCACTGTCCATGAATGGACACCATACACCACTTCACAAGTTTTGACGACTAAGACGTGTGAATTACCTAACTTTCCTAGCCTCTTAGGCTTGGAACAGGCAGACCTCCAAAGTCATCTCTCACCGTAGTTAAAACACTTCCCCTTTGATGCTAGCCTTGGCTTTGCCTTTCGCAACAATTGGATTTGCTTGGGTCCGGCCTTTGGTTCTCTTCCTCTTTTTCCCTCCCTTGGGACCAAAAGAGGTAGACGGACCATTAGCCACCATAGCACTAGGCTGGTGCTCCATTATCACCTCCACCGAAACTAAAGCTTGAAAGAGCACGAGCAAATGACTTATCCGTTCATTCATCTGACAGTTCAGTTGAAACTGCTCAAAGCTTTTCGGAAGAGAATGGAGTATGAAATCGACCTGAGAAGGGACATCAAAATGCGCACCAAGTACTTCCAACTTGTTAAGGTATGCTATAATCTCGAGAACGTGCTCCCTCACGTGCGTTCCCTCCACCATTTCCAACTTGACCGAGTCATGTTTGGTGAACTGATTAGTCATGAGTTTCTGATGTGAAGACATCTCTTCAAGGTTTTCCATGATTTCAACAGCGGATACAATGTTTTCATGAATGCGCCTCAAATCCTCAGACATAGATGTCAAGATGATGCACTTCATGTGTTCATTGTCATGCTTCTAATCATAAACTGCATTTTCCCATTGCTTGACTTATCATTAGGCTTACCGGGTATATTAACGTGAATAACCCAATTGTGTTTTTGTGCCGTAAGGACAACATTTAAATTACATTTCCAATCGATATAATTCTCTCCAGAAAGTTTGTTAACTTAAATATGCTAAACAGTGGATAAAAAGGTTGCGACATGATGAAATGAGAATAAAACATACATTCATATTAATATCTAGAAAAATACGAAATTATCACATAATTCGATCACATCAATTATATTGAAACCTTAAAACAATATAATCATGCATCAACCTACATCTCGAAATAATTTAAATGCGCCACAAGGGATGGTCTATACATTTAAACACATTCAAGCGGATCACAAACTTAAAGTTACAAATCCTTAATTCAAAATTAATAGTTGGCTCCCACTTTGACCACATAAAAACTGACAGGGACTCCGAGGGGAGTAAGTTAATATCAATTTCTTATGCCTAAGTAATAACCATAATTCAATACAGGATTATTATTTCACTTTGAGCAACCCACTCGTGGTGAGGGCCAATACCGCCACTAGTAATAATCCACAATCATCCTTTCGGAATTTATTCATGTGAAATCCGTATTTTTGGCCAATCCGAGGGGGAAATGTATTCCAAAAAGACTTCACAAATAAATAAATTATGGAGGTCAAATTAATCCAATTTTATTTTACGGAATAAAATTGTGATTAAAGAAACATACTTAGTAATTTTTAAAGTAAGGGTTTTCAAATAATACATGCACGAAACAAATAATACATGCACGAAACAATTAAAACTTCCATTAAAATAAAATTAAACAAATTGGAGCACTCGAATCCAATTGTTACGGTTTAATCTTCTTCACGTCTTGATGCGATAAATCGTCCTTGTTGTTTTCATCGTTCGTCTCGACAAGCTCCCACTCGAACAACAACACTTTTAAAAAAATTCATTTGGGGTTCGGAACAACGTTTGGAATCACACAAAATAATAAGAACGGAAAAAAAAATTCACTGCCCAAGATTCGGCGCGCGTCGGCCCACAGCGGCCGAGCGCCGGGCGGAAGCGCCTCGCGCGCGCACCGTGCGCCTCGACACCTGTCGTGTGTCATGCACACGCTGTGCTCCGGGTTTCACCGTTCGTCCTTATTTTTCATCCCATGCACGATCCACCCCCATGCACGCGTCACACATGCATGCGTCGTCCGGGTACATCGTCTTTAAGTCTTCGTTTCCATCTTCGTCTCGATCCGGTTACAATTTATTTACAAAAAAAATAAATAAATCTAGATCTAGACTAGTCTATTACATTGATCAAATCAAAATAAAAATAACTAATCTACTCGTGGATTTTCTCACGAGAAAAATAAATTCAAACGAATCGAATTAAAAGCAAATAATTCACACGCATGAATAAAATAAATATTAAAAACCATGACAATTGGATACCTGCAAAAAGGATCTAGTAATTCTACTATCCAATTTCAATTTTAATGTTAAACAATTTAAATTCCAATTTAAAGATCAGAGCCCGAAAATCGTGGCTCCGATACCAGTTGTTGGGAAAATAAGGGTGCCCAGAAACTATTCGGGATAGATCGGGGCGGCAGCATCGTGGTGGTGCATATCGGGGCAGATCCGACACCGTGGTGGTGGTGAACCGCGATGAACTCACAGATCCGATGTTGTGGTAGAGGTGGGTGGCCACAGACACCGTCGTGGTAGTGTCGATGGCGTGGGGGCCATAAGTGGGAAGCGGATCGGGGCGGTGGGAGGCGGTAAGGGGCGGCATGGGGGGGGGATCGGCAGAGCATATTGAGATGGTGGGGGTGGGTGGGTGGGTTGGGCAGTGGGGGAGTGGAGTCGGCAGAGCAGATTGAGAGAGGGAGGGGGATGGGGAATAACGAAGAGGGGTGGGGTGTTAATGAATTGGAGGGGATAGGGGTTACGATATTAAAAGAGAGAGAAAGAGAGTGGAGGGAGAGAGAGAGATAAGGATGAGAGAGAGAGAAAACAAAATGTGGGGATAATGGGGTGGGTTTATTGACCGAGTGAAGGGAGGAGAGAGGAGAGAGAGAGAAAATAGTGGGACCCATAGTAAAAGTAAATAGTGTGGCTTTTTAAAATAAGTTGGGGTTTTTAGGCAATGTAGGATTTTTGGGGAGGCTTAATGCAATTAGACTCCAGAAAGTGTGGCTTGAAGCAATTTTTTTTTATTGACGAGGATGGTGTGTGGTATGGGCTCCCTAATATACTACCTCCATCCCACTATTAACTTCTCGTTGCACTATTCACTTCTCTTCAAATATTTTTAAATTACATCCCATTCCACTAACGGGTATATAGAAAAACATATTCATTTTGTTTCATTGATTTAAGTTGAATAATACGTAATTCTCAAAATAATATTTTATCCATTAAAATACTATAAATTGAATCTCACATTAAAAGCAAACGAGAGCAAATAGCAGGACGGAGGGAACACATTGTTTATATATGAACATTTGGACTTAATTGATGGCAGCAAAGATAATTTGAAAACATACAACTTTGCTTTAATTATGAATCTATAAAGGATCATAAGAACCAAACCTTTCTTTCATACCAAAAAAGAATATGAATTTGAGTTGTTACATGGGTTGGTCTGGACTCAAGCATAATATGAACTTACATTTGCTATTTTTAGATAACCATACTATGATGTGCTCATAATCAGACTAAGAGGGTCTATTACATTCTTTGTCTCCTTTGTTGTAGGGAAATCTCCAATTCTCCCAGAGATGAACGATGTCGGGCTTATATTTATTTTATTCGTATTTTGGTTTTCTGTTTCTAAATTAAGTTATAGTGTCTTACTTTGGAAGACAAGCATACAACTTCATGAATTTTCAATGTTGAAAACGGTGAGGAATTCGTAAGCAAAGTGTAGAAGAAAATCAAAGGTAATACCCCAACCCAAATATATATATATATATATATATATATATATATATATAATGTTATTGTGTTCATGTAATGCCCGAAATTCAGAAAGTCGGCCTTTGAGGTCCCGAAGTTCCAAACCCGAGTTGTCACTTAGTGAACTGTAAAACTGAGCTAGAAAATTTCTTTTAAATAAAAATAAATTTTAGTCATTTTAAGTTGCAGCGGAAGATCTAACATAGCATTTTATAGAAATCAAACCAAGTTCATTAATTAACAAAATAATGTTAACCCATCTTTAACAAAAACCCCTCGATGAGTCTTAGACATGACTCTCGAGGTAGCACTATAACATAGTTCCAAAAGGTAAAATTGGTTTGCAGATTATCTTAGTTCGATAAACAATTAATCATATTAACAAAGAGAGTGAGAAAGCGGTCGTCTACAGCAGCTCCCGGGCCTCAACATCATAACCTAAAAAATATTAATTATGGGGCGCGATATAAAAGTCTTAGTGGGCAACCTGTACGATGTTATACAGATTGACAAGAATCTAAAATAATGGAATACTTTACTCTTTTACTTTCATTCTTTTACTTTATTTCACTTATTCAATAATCATTCTTTAAGGGTGTGTTTGATAGGGGTTCTTATTTGTATAGGGTAGATTGATATAAAATAGTATGTAGTATTAATAGTACAGGGAAATGTAATATGGAGTCTTAATATGGGTGTTTGATAGATTGTAAATACAAGTCCATACAATTTTATATTGTGTTTGATAGGGTGTATTAACACCATATAAAACATGTAGAATTACCATTTTAACCTTGTTTTATTTATATCATACATTTGTTTGATAGGGTTTAATAGATCCATATAATTAGGGCATATTTTAAGGCATACATTCTTATTAATATACAACTCTTTAATAGTCACATGCGTACATGAGTATATTATTTCTGCTTTCAAAAAATATATAGCAAAACAAGTGACACAAATCCTTTTCAAAACCCAACATCAAAAGTTAAGGGCAATTTTATAAAGTCATTACAAAACACATTACATAATTAAACATTACATGAAAACCAAACAGGGCATAAGATGATAATCTACTATGACCATTATGTAATTAAACATTGCATGAAAAGATGACTTAATTAAGCAACATAGGTAGGCGCATGACCATAATGGAAACTCCTCAATTGTCGTCCTTTTTAGCATTGCTTGATGATGAACCTGACCATAGAGAGAATTTTGGCCTAGCAAGGCTTCGTTTAGAAATTTTAGGGATATAAGACGGGACTGGCCATTCAAGTAGTGGCTCACACTCATCATCTGATGTGGGATCTGGTTCATCAAACAACCTTACACGAATAGGACGATGAGTGTGTGGTTATGGTTTAGAGTGACAATCATCATCAGATATTATAATTGGTCCATGATTTTTGTGAATGGTGTTATTGGCAACGACAGGACTATCAGGCATGTTTATTATCTCCACAGTCGGATTAGGCACCACAAACTGCTCAGGCACCACAATTCGCTGTAGTAGACCAAGCTCTCCTTCGTTTGCAAAGAGGAAATGAAGTTTCGTATACTCAGGGTCCCCATGATGGACGTAGGCTTTTTCCAACTCGTTCTCCTACATGAAAAATTGAGTACGTAAAAATTCACGGGAGTAAATTTTAAACTAGAAAATTATACAAAATCTTAAAAGATAGGATAGGATGACCCTTATAATGCGAGCCCATATTTTAGTAGAGGTATGTAGAGTATTTTCATCCCGATCCCACCATACACAAGGATACTCCATAATCGACTTGAATAGGTCATGTCAATTTTCAAGTTGAGTAAGTCGCTCCATACCATCATTCCATGTGAGTCTCTTGGAGAAGGTTTCATTTTCCACTCCAATAGCAGTAACAGTTGCATTGAAGTTAACCTAGGTTCCACCAGCCCAATGACCTAAATTTTTTTGAAGAACCAAAGTATTAATGAACACATGATCCATTTCGTAGCTCCAATTGGCATCATAAAGAAAAGTTTATTGAGGGGGAATTTGTGAGAAATTCAAATTACAAATTATATGAATTGGTAGAAGTTATCAAAGGTTGTTGGTGAGTGAAAACTAATGAACCATGCTACGTTTAAATAGATGCAGAACTGGACACAGTTCCACACACTTGATTTGAAAACTCCAAATTGATCCATCACAAAAAGTAGGCTACACAAATAAACAGTAAATATTCCACTGTTCGAAATTCACGAGAATCTGAGTAAATATATATTCCACTATTCAAATCTTATGAGAATTTGAGTACACAGTGTATATTCCACTGTTCAAAAATCGCGGGATTTGAGAATTTTATCTTTATTGACCGTTGTACAATTTCGTGTCTTATTATAAACTCGTAATCCAAGTTTGAAATGAAGAATCAAGCTAGTTTTTAGGATTCCACTTTTTATGACAAACAAGATTGAAATCACATTGTAAAGGAGTGAGTAGGCTTTGACAGTTTTTATGTAACCGTGAATTTTAAATTTATTCACCAATACAACCATCAATTATAAGAACTAGCTACATGAAAAATCGGAAATTAAAAATAAATTTAATATTACTTAACTAGGTTGTTGTCTTGAACAAGTTCAGAATAAAATATTGTCCAAGTTTTGCATTAAATTACTACAACCCTTAAAAAGAACGACCCACAATGAAACCCAACAATATAGCAACAAACAACATAAATATTATAAAAATTACAACCAACAACCAAATGAGAAATTTTGATGGAGTGCCATGATCACTGACAAAATTCCAAGAATTGTCAATTGAATGTGATGCACGGGATGAATCGCTATAAACCTTTTCACTAACTCGGCGACCATGAAGATTTCTGCTATGTATATTAGGTGCTCTCGTAAATGAATTGGTTAATGAAGATGGAGGTTTCCATGTTTGAGAAGCAAGAAATTTAGGGATCAATTCGGGTGGATCATCCTTGTGATGCTCATCGCACCAAATAAAAGGATTCTCATGATACTTGTTAGCTGTGCAAACATAGAAGAATCTACCCGAGTGTTACCTGTCTTTCCTAGCACACCTAATGAGCATATGACCACTTCCACATAAACATTTGGGAGTTGTCATTGCACTGGATACAATATAATTGGGTAGTCAATTTTATATTAAAAAATAATTATAAAAACTAAAAAAAATACAGCAGAAATTAAATCAAATATTATTTTCTAAAAAATAATATTAAAACAAAAATAATTGTTATCCAAAAATTATTCAAAACGGGTTACATAACTAAACAACATCCATACATAATTAAAACCAATAAAAATCCTAGATATCCATACATTATTAAAAAAAACATTTAGATCATCAAACAACTAAATTATAATCCAGCTCTCCATTCATTCCACATAGACAAAGCATTTTGTTATCTCCATTGGTTGAACTCAGGTGATGATTCAACAGTTTCAACAACCTATACACTGTCCAAGTCATTTTCACCTTCATTTTCATTGTCAAGAAGTTCCTTAATAGAGTTAACAGATATTTCAGACCTTATGAAATTATGGAGAAGAAAATAAGTTGTTATAAGTCTAATTTGGACATTGATGGGGTAGTTGGATGGGCTTGCGAGAATTTCAAAACGCTTTTTCAAGACACCAAAAGCACGTTCAATTATATTACGGGCTCTAGTATGTCTCATATTGAAATGTTCATGAGGGTTTGTAGGTCTTGAACTTCCTGGGCCCCACTCACTCAAATGGTACTTGTTTTCCCTATAAGGTACGAAAAAACCTTCACAGTTCGGGTATCCATTGTCACACAAGTAGTAATTCCCTAAAATATACAAATATTCGTTTTAGTGTTACTACTTAAAATATTTAGTAAAAATTGAAAATAGAAAGAAATGTTTTTCTATTGAATTTACCATTTGAAACTTTAAATCCATTAGGTCTGGTTATAGCATCCATAAGAACTCTAGAATCCGCAACCGACCCTTCCCAACCAGGAAGAACGTATACAAATCTCATATTTGTATCACATACTCCTAGGACATTAGTCGAAATACGACCCTTTCGTGTCTTGTATCGAGGTATGTCTGTGGTTGCAACTTGAACATCAATATAAGTACCGTTTAGAGCTCTTAGACAACCCTAGTGCAAAGACAAAAGTACAATTGTATATTATGTTTTCATAACTACTAAAATTCACTTCAACTGATTTAAGTTCAATTTTAGATTACCTTAAACCATTTCAATCTGGGGTTTATTGAGTCTTCCAGGATCGGAACAGGTTTTACTAGGAATATTTTATGCAGTTTTAAAGTAGCTTTCAATACAACATGCATGTAGTGAGAAACAGTTTGTCCAGACATTTCATAATCAAAGCCAACAGTTCTATTCTTCTTGTGATGCCCCAATATTCCAAAGAACATTGATACTTGTTCACCGACAGACACATATCTATATCCCCTAATCCTCCCGATTCCCGTAATATATAACACTATCTCCCGAAAGTATTTCGGTCCATTTTTATATTTGCAACACACTTTGCATCCCTATTTGAGTACAATCTATAAAGCCTAATTATTTGTTGAGGAATTTTGCTTATCATTTCCCAAGTACATAGGCATCTCCTCACATTTCTATTGTTACGTCTATTAATGATGACTACCAATATAGCAATTAAGAGATTATAAGATATTATTTCTTTCACCAATATACACAACAGATATCTCATAGTAGAACTTAACATCACGGGCAAATCTCAAGGTAAAAACAAGCAAAATTGATCTGCATATGTAAAGTGGTTCATCAAAATCAAACAAAACATGTCTAAAATTCAAAAAAATCCAATCAAATTAGTACATGAATATCCATACAAATCCATAGTATAGCTAAAGACAATTCAAAGGGATTATTTCCCAAATAAAATAATCAAATTGTGCTCGGAAAGTGGGGAAGAAGATATAATTGAATTATTTCTTTATAATTATGGGAGACTTGGAGCATTCCCATAAAGTAGGAAATTAAATTTCTACTGTACATTCTTCATAAGAATACATTCATGAATTGCTTTCTTCTCCACCTTCTACGTTCAAAGTTTTTTCGAAGAAAATAACACTCATTATCTAATTTAACATTTCCTTTATTCATTTCACACTTTGCAGTAAAAAAATACCAGATTTTCTTAAGCAACCCTAAACTAATACCAATATTTCTTAATCAATAAATACCAGGCTTTCTTTCTGCAGAGGGCCACTTTTAGGCTTGCAAAATTCACACATAGTAGTTGTCCTAATTTGGGGGTCCTTAATTTTACAATTTATAATTAAGTAGGTTTTGTCCAGAAGTATCTCATTAATTAATCATTATCTAAGAATTTTTAAATACAAAATCTTCCCGCTGTTAATTTTAAATATACCCATGGTGTAAAAAATAAAAACTTCCTGGATCGAAAAAAAACAACAAACAACAAGCATGGATCCAACAGTTCCACAAAAATTATAGAGGTACTCTATTCCATATTTATAATTCTGCTAATCTGAAAAGAAAATGAATGTTTTGTATAACCTGGTTGTCTGGCAGTGGTTTGCGGTAGTCGTCTGGCGGTGGCTTATGATTGTCGTATGTCAGTTGTCATCTGTGCTAGCAGATCTGAAAAATTACACCGACAACCTTTGACCAGATCCAATCCCTAGAATTTCTGCAACTCCGGCAATTTTGGCGACCGCGAGCTTTGACTTGAGATGGGTATGTATTTTGATAGAGAGAGGGAGAGAGAAAGAGGTACACGACTTTGGCTAGGGGCAAATGGTAACTGGAGATGCTCAAATTAAGTCATGAGTTATTATACAGGGAGGGAAGCCTTACTTAATTTGTAAAAGGAAATGAGAAAGCTCGCTAAAATTCAATAAAAGATTAACGGGCCAACTTTATTTTAACGGGCCTAATATAGGGTATCAAAAACCCATATAAGACCATATTACTTCTATTGACTGCCCTTATGCAGGACTATTATAGCCTATCAAACACACCCGGGTTCTTATTTATATAGGGTAGATTGATATAAAATAGTATGTAGTATCAATAGTACAGGGAAATGTAATATGGAGTCTTTAATATGGGTGTTTGATAGATTGTAAATACAGGTCCAAACAATTTTATATTGTGTTTGATAGGGTGTATTAAAACCATATAAAACATGTAGAATTATCATTTTAACCTTGTTTTATTTATATCATACACTTGTTTGTTAGAGTATAATAGATCCATATAATTAGGGCATATTTTAAGGCATACATTCTCATTAATATACAACTCTTTAATAGTCACATGCGTACATGAGTATTTTATTTCTGCTTTCAAAAAGTATATAGCAAAACAAGTGGCACAAATCCATTTCAAAACCTAACATTGAAAGTTAGTTGCAGTTTTATAAAGTCATTACAAAACACATTACATAATTAAACATTACATGAGAACCAAACGGGGCCTAAGATGATAATCTACTACGACGATTACATAATTAAACATTACATGGAAAGATGGCTTAATTAAGCAACATAGGTAGGCGCATGGCCATAATGGAACCTCCTTAGTTGTCGTCCTTTTTAGCATTACTTGATGACGAACCTGACCACAGAGGGAATTTGGGCCTAGCAAGGCATCGTTTAGGAATTTTAGGGATATAAGGTGGGACTGGTCATTCAAGTGGTGGCTCACACTCCTCATCTGATGTGGGATCTGGTTCATCAAATAACCTTACACGAATAGGACGGCGAGTGTGTGGTTCTGGTTTAAAGTGACAATCATCATCAGATATGACAATTGGTCCATAATTTTCGTGAATGGTGTTATTGGCAACAACAAGACTATCAGGTAGGTTTATTATCTCCACAGTCGGATTCTTCACTACAAACTGCTTAGGCACCACAATTCGCTGAAGTAGACCAAGCTTTCCTTCGTTGGCAAAGAGGAAACGAAGTTTCGTATACTTAGGTTCCCCATGATGGAATTAGGCTTTTGCCAACTCATTCTCCTACATGAAAAATCGAGTACGTAAAAATTCATGGGAGTAAATTTTAAACTAGAAAATTATACAAAAACTTAAAATATAGGATAAGATTACCCTAATTATGTGAGCCCATATTTTAGCAGAGGTATGTAGAGTGTTTTCATCCCGATCCCACCATACATGAGGATGCTCCGTAATCGACTTGAATAGGTCATATCGATTTTCAAGTTGAGTAAGTCGCTCCATACCATCACTCCATGTGAGAGTCTTGAGAAGGTTTCATTCACCACTCCAATAGCAATAATAGTTGTATTGAAGTTAACCTCGGTTCTACAAGCCCAACGACCTAATTTTTTTTTAATAACCAATGCATTAATGAACACATGATACATTTCGTAGCTCCAATTGCCATCATAAAGAAAGGTTTTTTTAGGGGTACTTAGTGAGAAATCCATATTACAAATTATATGAATTGGTAGAAGTTTTCAAAGGTTGTTGGTGAGTGAAAACTAATGAACCGTGCTACGTTTAAATAGATGGAGAACTGGACACAATTCTACACATAGTTCCACACACTTGATTAGAAAACTCCAAATTGAGCCATCACAAAAAGTAGACTACACATATAAACAGTAAATATTCCACAGTTCAAAATTCACGAGAATCTGAGTAAATATATATTGCACTATTTAAATTTCACAAGAATCTGAGTACACAGTATATATTCCACTGTTCAAAAATCACGGGATTTGAGAATTTTATCTTTATTGACCATTGTAAAATTTTGTGTCTTTTTATAAACTCGTAATCCAAGTTTGAAATGAAGAATCAAGCTAGTTTTTAGGGTTCCAATTTTTATGAAAAACAAGATTGAAATCACATTGCAAGGGAGTGGGTAGGTTTTGACAGTTTTTTTGTTACCGTGAATTTTAAATTTGTTCACCAATACAACCATCAATTATAAGAACTAGCTACATGAAAAATTGGAAATTAAAAATAAACATAATATTACTTAATTAGGTTGTTGTCTTGAACAAGTTCAGAATAAAATAACATCCAAGTTTTGCATTAAATAACTACAACCCTTAACAGATCGACTGACAATGAAACCCAACAACATAGCAATAAACAACACAAATATTATAAAAATTACAACCAACAACCAAATGAGAAATTTTACTGGAGTACCATGATCACTGACAAAATTCCAAGAATTGTCAATTGAATGTGATGTAAGGGGTGAATCGCTATAAACCTCTTCACTAACTCAGTGACCATGAAGATGTCTGTTATGTATATTAGGTGCACACATAAATGAATTGGTTGATAAAGATGGAGAATTCCATGTTTGAGAAGCAAGAAATTTAGGGACCAATTCGGGTGGATCATCCTTGTGATGCTCATCGCACCAAATAAAATAATTCTCATGATACTTGTTAGTTGGGTAAACATAGAAGAATCTACCCGGGTGTTAACTGTCTTTCCTAGTACACCTAATGAGCATAGGACCACTTCCACATAAACATTGGGGAGTTGTCATTGCACTGGATACAATATAATTGGGTAGTCAATTTTAAATTAAAAAACAATTATAAAAACTAAAAAAATACAGCAAAATTAAATAAAATGTTATTATCTAAAAAACAAAATATTAAAACAAAAATAATTGATATCCAAAATTATTCAGAACAGGTTACATAACTAAACAACATCCATACATAATTAAAACCAACAAAAATCCTAGATATCCATACATTATTAAAAAAATATTTAGATAATCAAACAACTAAATTATAATCCAGCTCTCCATTCATTTCACATAGACAAAGTCTTTTGTTCTCTCCATTGGTTGAAGTCAGGTGATAATTCAACAGTTTCAACAACCTCTACACCGTTCAAGTCATTTTCACCTTTATTTTTATTGTCAAGAAGTTCCTCAATAGGGTCAACAAACATTTCAAACCTTATGAAATTGTGGAGAAGAAAACAAGATGTTATAAGTATAACTTGGACATTAATGGGGTGAAGGATGGGCTTGCGAGAATACCAAAATGCTTTTTCAAGACACCAAAAGCACGTTCAATTATATTTCGAGCTCTAGTGTGTCTCATATTGAAATGTTCATGAGGGTTTGTAGGTCTTGAACTTTCTGGGTCCCACTCACTCAAATGGTACCTGTTCCCCCTATAAGGTACGAGAAAACCTTCGCAGTTCGGGTATCCGTTGTCACATAAGTAGTCATTCCTTAAAATATACAAACATTCTTTTTAATGTTACTACTTAAAATATTTATTAAAAATTGAAAATAGAAAGATATGTTTTTCTATTGAATTTACCGTTTGAAACTTTAAATCCATTAGGTCTGGTTATAGTATCCCGAAGAACTCTAGAATCCGCAGCCGACCCTTCCCAACCAGGAAGAACATATACAAATCTCATAATTGTATCACATACTCCTAGGACATTAGTCAAAATACGACCCTTTTGTGTCCTATATCGAGGTCTGTCTGTAGTTGCAACTTGAACATCAATATAAGTACCGTTTAGAGCTCCTAGACAACCCTAGTGCAAAAACAAAAGTACAGTTGTGTATTATGTTTTCATAACTACTAAAATTAACTAATACTGTTGGGATATGTTTAGTTTTGATGATTTTCCAGAACCACTTGTAATAGATTTGAAAGCAGTCAGGATTGTATCTTTAGTTTCAGGTCAGGCTAGGTTATTTCTCAGTAGAATAGGCTGTCAGTTGAGAAGAACTCAGTTGAGGGGGAACTCAGCGAGGGGGAACTCAGCAACACAGCCTGAGGATATCAAGATGACACCAAGAAGACCTAAAACCATGCCAGAGACCTGAACCTGAAGAGAAGCCTGAAGGATGTCCCACTGAGTGTAAACTTGGTTATTCTAAGCTAAGTCAGGTGGACCACTCAGTGAAGAGCATGATCAAGAGGATCAGTGCTGCACCAAGTAGGCCCTGAAGGAGTCAGGCTGCTGTGGTCAGGGAACTTTGCCATTCAGCCTTATGACAAAGTTCTTGGAATGATCTTCAAAGAGTCTCTGAAGGACAACTACACTGAAGCCGTTCAGTCCAATGAAGATCATCAGTCAGTGAAGGAGGAAGCTACCTAAAGTCAGTTGGGTCTTGGTCAACCCACTGAGTCAAAGATCCGTTGAATCCAGCCCATGTGGACCAGTCAGCACAAGGCAGCAACTCTGACACTAACAATGCCACATTCCAAGAAAAAGTGGTTGAAACCATTAATTGTATGGATTCAAATGTAATTTCATCCAACGGTTACATTTGAATCCACACTATAAATACAAGCTCATAGCTTTGTTTCAAGGTGTGTAGAAAGAAAAACAAACACCTACAAGCTGTGAGGGTGTGTGAGTTGTTAGGGAGTCATAAGGAAGTGTTTCACACCCACGACACTGATCATTAGGTTTTCACTTATATTCATTGAGTGTCAAGCTTGTAACTCTTAGCTTAGAGAGGTTTTCCCAATCTTAGCTTGAGGCTAATACATTGTAAGGGAAAACCTCACATAGTTGGAGAAACTAAACTGAAACCAAAACCCTCTAGTTAGGTTTGTTGGAAGTAAGTTAGTTAGTAAGGAGAGGCAGCCCAGGGAGTGGCGTGAGTCCAGTTGTTAGTGCACCTTGGCACGTTAAAAACAAGAATCCCAGTTAGTGGATTTCCTGTTAAATCAGGCCGTGGATGTAAGAACTTGAGTCTCTGAACCACATTAAACTGAGCGTTCGTTTAATTTAAAGTGTTCACTAAAGTGTAGTGAAAATCTGCTCACTGAGAGCATTGTTAAAAAGGAAACTTTAGTTAATCATTCAGGTCAGGGAGGATCCTCTCACTGACCAGTTCAGGCAACGCACTCGAGAGTTCAGCTTCTCGAGTCACTGCCTTGCTTAGAGCATGAGCCTCCAAGTCTCCACTGACTTGATAGTTCAGCCTCTAAGCAGAGCAGTGACTTGAAGTGTAATCTCTCGAGCCACTGCGTTACTTAGAGCATGAGCCTCCAAGTTCTCACTGACTTGATAGCTCAGCCTGAGTAAAGCAGTGACTTGAAGAGTAACCTCTCGAGTTACAGTGTTGCTAAGAGCATGAGCCTTCCAGTCTTCTCACTGACTGGGTAGCTCAGCCTCTTAGCAATGCAGTGACTTGAGAACTTTTCACTCTTGCTGAACTTCCTGAGGAAAAGGTTTTAAAAAAAATTTGCTCCTGAATTCCCATTTTGTTTTTCGAAATTGGGACCATCATATTCTGATTTAATTTAAATTATAAATTACCCTATAAATTACCCTAAACCGAAATTGGGGTTTGTTGAGTCTTTCGGGATCGGAACAGGTTTCACTAGGAATATTTTATGCAGTTTGAAAATAGCTTTCAATACAACATGCATGTAGTGAGAAATGGTTTGTCCAGACCTTTCATAATCAAAGCCAACAGTTATATTCTTCTTGTGATACCCCAATATCCCTAAGAACATTGATACTTGTTCGCCGACAAACACATATCTATTATCTCTTAATCCTCCTGATTCCCGTAGTATATAACACAATCTCCCGAAAGTATTTCGGTCCATTCTTATATTTGCAACACACTCTGCATCCCTATATGAGTGAAATCTATCAAGCCTAATTATTTGTTGAGGAATTTTGCTTAACATTTCCCAAGTACATAGGCGTCTCCTCACATTTCCATTGTTACGTCTATTAATGATGACTACCAATATAGCAATTAAGAGATTATAAGACATTATTTCTTCCACCAATATACACAACTGAGATCTCATAGTAGAACTTAACATCATGGGGCCAATCTCAAGGTGAAAACAAGAAAAATTGATCTGCATTTGTAAAGTGGTTCATCAAAATTAAACAAAATATGTCTAAAATTCAAATAAATCCAATCAAATTAGTACATACATATCCATACAAATCCATAGCATAGCTAAAGCCAATTCAAAGAGATTATTTTCCAAATAAAATAATCGAATTGTGCTCGGGAAGTGGGGAAGAAAATATAATTAAATTGTTCCTTTTCAATTATGGGAGACTTGGATCATTCCCATAAAGTAGGAAATTATACTGCTAATGTACATTCTTCATAAGAATATATTCATGAATAGCTTTCTTCTCCACCTTCGACGTTCAAAGCTTTTTCGAAGAAAATAACACTCATCATCTAATTTAACATTTCCTTTATTCCTTTCACAATTTGCAGTAAAAAAATACCAGATTTTCTTAAACAACCCCAAACTAATACCAATATTTCTTAAGCAATAAATACCAGATTTTCTTCTTGTAGAGGGCCACTTTTGGGCTTGCAAAATTCACACATAGTAGTTGTCTCTAGACAAAGTATAGAGTGAAACTAGTTTATACATAAATTCGTGAAGCGTATTAGTTTTTTTCACTGAAGAGTATTAGTTGTTTTTACTGAAAAGTATTATTGATTTACACTTAAGAGTCTTAGTTGTTTGGTGAAAATGAACTAAGACTCTTCCGTGTAAACCAGTAATACTCTTCAGTAAAAAAAATTAATACTCTTCAGTGAAAACAACTGATACCCTTCAGTGATTCATATATAAACACATTTCACTCTATATATACTCTTGTCTCTAATTTGGGGGTCCTTAATTTCCTAATTTATAATTAAGTAGGTTTATCCAGAAGTATCCCATTAATTAATCATTATCTAAGAATTTTTAAACACAAAATCCTCCCGGTGTTAATTTTAAATATACCCATGGTGTAAAAGATAAAAACTTCCTGGATCGAAAAAAAAAATAACAAACAAGCATGGATCCAACAGTTCCATAAAAATTACAAAGGTACCTTATTCCATATTTATAATTCTGTTAATCTGAAAAGAAAACGAATGTTTTGTATAACCTGGTCGTTTGGCGGTGATTTGCGGTAGTCATCTGGCGGTGGCTTGCGGTGGTCATATGCGGTGGTCGTCTGTGCTAGCAGATCCGAAAAATCACGCCGACGACCTTTGACCAGATCCAATCCCTAGAACTTCTGTAACTCTGGCGATTTCGGCGACCGCGGATTCGACTTCGGCGACCGCGAGCTTTGACTTGAGATGGGTATGTATTTCGACCGAGAGAGGGAGAGAGAAAGAGGTACACGGTTTTGGCTAGAGACAAATGGAAATTGGGGATGCTCGAATTAAGTCATGAGTTATTATACGGGGGGAGGCCTTACTTAATTTGTAAAAGGAAATGAGAAAACCCGCTAAAATCCAATAAAAGATTAACGGGCCAACTCTATTTTAACGGGTCTAATATAGGGTATCAAACACCCATATAAGACCATATTACTTCTATTGACTGCCCTTATACATAGCTATTATAGCCTATCAAACACACCCTAAGTATAATTTCTTATAGGTCATTTCATTCATTCACGTGACTCGTAAGTTCACCATTATCATTTTTCATTTCATTCATTATAACTCTTTTTAGAAAATCTCATCATTCATCAAACACATATATAAGATGGCAGTTGTAGCATTCTACCACGTTCATGTTGGATTTTAGAGGCACAAACACCATGTTCGGCGCAGCGGAAGAAAATGATTCACCAACAACGAATCTAAAACATGGTTGTATAACATAAAACATAAAGGATAAATAACGATATATAAATCCTTACAGCGATTTGTACGCGGAATTCTCAACTATGGTATCCACGTAACGACTTTCTACCAACCCGCATCGATATGCCAGCGTTGAATCCCGAGATGAATTTGCTAGGAAAATTCCGACTGGAGATTTTATGGAGTGTGTTTTCAAAATTCCCATAGGACACATATTTATAGGGATTAACTTGGCTTAATTCCTAAGCAAGATATCGGGCCTAGCCCGTAATATAATCTCTACAGATTATATTTTCCTAGAAATGTTCCTACGAATAATATATTTACCATATCTATTATTCTTGTATAATAATATTACAAATATTATTATTGGGATTTCATATTTAATTAAATCTAATTTTAATAATAATAATAATTAATTCCAAATATAATTATTATTATATTCTCCATAAATTAAATATTATATCCAATACAATATTTAATCAACCAACTATAATTGGTAAATTGTCATTACTTGTTATGTGACCCATAGGCCGTCGTATATCGAGCGATTAGTCAAACTAACGGTCTTAATTGAACCCTAGACAATAAATCAGACATTCTCAATATACGAGGTACGTTGCGAGGAAATCTGCAACTACCTGTAATATTGTAAGCTATTGTGATATCTTCCTTTCATTCACGAATACTCAATTAAGTCTTGAACATGATGAAGTGTCTATTCAAATAACTTAATCATATTATCTCAAATCACTAATTGATCAAGTATATCACACTTAGCCACAAAGTTTAAGTTGATGTGCATCTGCCGACGACTTAGATCCAATTATGATGAGAAGACAAGTATTCTCTCTAAATCCACGTTGAGGAATGAATTCTATTATTAGCTCAACTACCACGCACATGCATTTTGTGATGAACCCAATCCATGCCATATCTACCCGTGGAAGGGTGCAAGCGTAGGTCATGGTCAAAGTTCACCACTCCACACATGTCGTGCGTATTGACCTCAAGTCAGAGGAGTATCACATCGCTCCCACTAACCGAGACACCCATAGACACATTATGTGGAATTACATCAAACGGTTTCTCGGATGGGTATACCAATACCCTCTAAGGTATCTGTGCATCCATCATGAGATACTCGGTATCTCGTAGTAAGTGAGATTTTACTACACTCTCTAAGAGTATGATGCAGATCGCACATCAATCTCAATTCCATCATCAATATCCCATTCTTGATGATCCTTGATCGGGGCTTTTTGAGAATCATACTTAAGTCATCTGAGTTCTCACTCACTCAATGACAGTAGTGATTCATGGGAACATAAATAAGAATATATGCAAACAATCAAATATCATATTCAGATAAGTGTAACGCCATATATTTAATATTAAACCAATAATAATATTTAAAAAATCTGAATATTATCTTAGTATTATATCCTTTCGATGGATTGTCTCTAGGACACTAACACTAACAGTTCAGTCTCCATAAACATTCCACAACATATGGGATGACACCTAGTATATCTTCTACCACGTGCAAACCCCGTAAACACCATATGGAATGGCATTGGTAGCGTCTACCATGTGTGATCCTCATACACAACATAGCTTTCTTATATCCCCTCATTTGCTTCCTTATACCACCTCATAATGTAATCGTCACATAGACCAAAAGTGGCCTGTTTTGAGGAACCAAGTTGAGTATAAGGAGTTTGAGTTTCCTGTTCAAATGAAGAGCAATCCTTATGATGAGAGACTTGTTTTAGTGTATCAGAACTTTGGCTATCGGCCTATTGCATATTGCCTCCTTGAGAGTCGCTTATATTTAGCTTTTGTATCAGACTTCTTTATTTATGATGGTGCAGATTTGATGTCTAAAAACTTGCTTGAGCTTGATATCAATGAGACTCAAAATTCAGCATATAGTGATTCAAGCTAGAATTATTTCGTAGATGTGTTTGAAGAATGCAAGTTTACTTTAGCAGTTCAGAAAGTAATAAAGCAACCTACAGATGGTGAGATCGGTTATCAGCAATTGCATCATAATATGGTCAATTCAAAGTTAATTGATATTTCAAAGTTTGAGGGTATATCTTTGTTGCAGAAGAGGTCAAGCAACATGAAAAGACAAATTATCAAAAGTAGGAATCTTACAACCACTCCCAACCAACATCAGTTTACCATGGCTGCATTAATCTTAGTTGACCCCATTCATTTTCATTTTGACAAGGAGACATCAATTCTAGCAAGGAATTGGGACCGTTATCGAATTTCAAATGGAAAATTCTCATTCTAGATCCTTGGGGACAAGGATAAAAAAAAATGGGGGAGTATTATCATGAGCATGAATTATGGAGAAATTGGTGATACTCAAACAATTGAAGGCATTTGGAGTTGGGTCTTTATCTTTTAATTACCTTGTTTAAATATCAAGGGATTAGCCCATTTAATTAGTTAATTTTATTGGGCTTTAGTATTTTATGTTTTAAGCTCATTTATATTCTTAGTTGTATTAAATAGGGCAAAATGAAGAGTGAATGAACAAGCAGAAATTATTCCAGAATTCTATGTCTCTCGACTCTCTCTCAGCTCTCTCATATCTCTCTCTAATTCTCCCCCAAATTATCTATCTTCCTCAATTCTTTCCTTCTCAATTATACCTAAAAATCATACAAAAATATGAATTGTAATGGTGGTAGTCATGGGTTCACTACAGATCGTTGAGTGGAGCTTGCAGAATTAACCTCTTCATCCTCAGTAGTGTAGGTCGGTTTCTTCGTAGTTGTTCTCGTTGATGGATTAGTTTTTGAAAAAGTCTCGGTCAGTGATCGCTTTGACATACTTCATGGCACAACATGGACATCGGAGGTTTTCAAGGGGTTGGCATTTGGCATAGCGACCTTGAGAGGATGACTCATCCTAGTGATCTTGAACTAGCTTGAGGATGGAAGAGATGAGAGGTAAAATATATCCCACATGGCGTGCCAAATTTGTAACATTAAATTTTGTGAACAAAAAATCGTTTACAACTTTAATTTATTTTGGATCACACCGAGAAATTTATGTGGGTTCTAAACTCTAAATTTATTCTTTTGGTTCTTCTTTTCAATTTGAACTTGACTCGAACAAAATCTTTTATCTTTGATCTTGTTCGGAGTTTGATTTGTAGATTTATAATATTAATCCAAGGGCAAAAAACTTTATTTTGGATTAATATTTTTAGAGACGTAGTGGAAGAGCGCCTTCGAATGCGGAATAAACTTCTTCAAATTTGATGAAGAACGCATCTGGATCTTCAAGAATCCTTTTGGGGAAAACACTTGATCAGAGGGTTTTAGGACCCCAGTTTCGGAAGGCTGTTCTTGACGGATTTAATGAAGAATGTCATTGAATCTTAAGGGCCCTGAAGAACACTTTCGAAGCTTCTTCAATCTTCAAGCACTTTTCGAAGAGAAACACTGGATTGAAGGGTTTCTGGGCCTTAAACTCGGATCGAAAGATATTTCTGATTGCTTTTCGCGAAGAAGGTCTGGGGTTGATGAAGAACACTTCAATTCTTCAAGAATGGTTGTAGAGTATTCACTTGTTTGGATGCTTGCTCGTCTGAATGCTTGGATTGCGAATGTTCAAAAAATGAACAAAAGAGGGTCATATTTATAGAGTGGAGGGTGGAAAACCTTCCTTTCTCGCAAAGCCACGTGGCGCCGCCAGATTTGTCGGTGCCATTTAATTGGTTTGATTTGTGAATTTAACCCAATTAATATGATTAAATTTAGTTTGTTTCCATTTTTAACGAGACATCACTTAATTCTAGATTTTATGGTAGATAAAATGTATTTATTACCGAATATGATTACCGAAAACTCGTGTAATTTAACTGACTTGTACCGTGTATATTAAATATCAACTTTTTTTTAATTCGAGAAGTAATTTAATTTAAATCACCAAAGTGAAATAGTAAATTTAATTTGATATTAATATTTTGTTTGTACACGTGTCACCATTTAATTGGTGCAAATTTAATATGCCTACACTAAACTTTGTTTTTCTAGTATTTTCCCGCCACACAAGGGTTATAATTGTCAATTATTATTATATATAGGGGCAATTACAGTGGACAACAAAAATTAACCCCTAAGAGCACTCAAGGCATGCCTTTTCTTATAAATGCACTACACTACATGACTGTTGGATTTGACATCAAAAAGCTACTTTATGAGATGACTTACTGGCCCCCTATCACATTCTCACGTCAATGCCCAAGCTCAATTTCAAATTTTCAGTCATCTTCTTTTGGGAGGTTTTAAATTTCCGTATTTTATTTTTTGTATTACCAGAAATTATACAGTACAACGTACTTTTACAGTACAATAAAAAACGATAGTACAACAACTATGTCGTAGTATACTATAGTACAATAAATAATACTATAGTACAACACATAATACCATGGTACAATACAGAATACATGGTACAATACATACTACCATGGTACAATATATAATACCATAGTACAATATATAATATTTTGGTTTAATACATTCCTATGCACATTCCCCTAAGTGTAGATCATCAATGAAAACTATACTTTTTCTTCATCTTTCTGCACCATTTTCACTTCTAGCCATAGCCTGCTATCCATCCCCACTCCTTGTCCTAAACATAAACTCTTGCATTTACCGGGCCCCAAATATAAAACCATCCATGAACATCCCACATCAGATCAATCAACAATCCATCCAGAAAAATAGTTTGATTTCCCATGAAATTATACTGCAGCCTCTTCACACAGATCATTTTTTCTTATCAATTGAAACAGACAGCACCAAATACGTTGAATACATGGTATTGCTCGAGAAATGTTCCTGCCACAAAAAAAAAAAAAAAACTACCACAATATTTCAAATGAAAATAAACAAGAAGTTTCAGATGGGAAACAAATTCCCATGAATGCAGGGTGGAAGTATTGCAACTGCAATTTGTTCATCTTACACCAAGAATATAAGTCATTTTAAATAATTTGCATCATTTTTAGCTACATGACATTTTAAATAATTTGCATATTTTTAACTACAGAATCAATGATATCTGAAATCATTCACAAGTGAACTATGCATATCATATTGCCTCAAAACACAAATTCCTCAAACATTTGCCTCAAAACACAAATTCCTCAATGATAACCACCGGCTGCATAGGCATAAATTTAAATCAATTTTGGCATCATAGGGACTAAATTATAAGAACTAAAATATTGAGTAGACAGTGAACTATGCATATCATATTTCATACCTGGACTATATCAAATTCAATATTGGTGATACAGAGCATTCAATTTTCACTTAAAATAGAAGTGGTAGAGTAGTGACCAATGAGCAGAGTATATTGTTAAAAAAACCAAATCAGATTTCAATACTAGCAAAGAACCGTCTAGAGAGAGAGGGAGAGAGAGAGAGAGAGAGAGAGAGAGAGAGCAATAGTTTTTACCGTAACTATGCTTCAACTAGATAGGTCATCGGGGTTTGTTCCCTCAATAGAGTTCCCAAAAACAAAGCACAAGTCGGTCAGATCGAAGCCCTACTCTGGAAAATGAGATTGACTCACTTTGATGGCCATCGTCGAAAATAAGATCGACTCTCTTTAGCGGCCATCGTCGGACCACTGGCGGTGGTGGCGGCCGTACACACAAAAAACCCCAAAACTCTCTCTCTCTCTCTCTCTTCAATTTTGGCGGTGGTTGTGGCCGCTCTCTCCCTCCCCCTCTTCGATTTTGATGGTGGTGGTGGCCGCACACCCCAAAAATCCCCTCTCTAGACGGCAGCAAGATCTGGTTGGAATCTACCGCTGATTCTGAGGTTTTTCTTTGTCGCCATCCATCAAAATTTAGGGAGGCCGTCGTCGGCGTCCATCAAAATTGGGGTTTTCCTTCTTGTACCACCATATCTTGTTTTGCTTCACCTTGGTACTCTGTTTCACCACCAGAACTAGAAGGGCGTCGCCGTCGTCGATATAAGTGGATGTCGCCGCCTAAAATCAAGAAACCCTAAATCTGGTGGTGGTCGAGCACCGCCGTGATCTGACGTCAATAGCTTCGTCGAGTGGCGGTCGCCGCCGATAGAGAGTAGAAAGAGAAAAAGGTTTACTGTTGGCGGCCATGGATGGCAGAGAGAGGAAATGAGCGGGTTTTTTAGGGGTGAGAGAAAGAGTGTATTTATGACTGAGAGAGAGGGCATATTTTTTTTCAAGGAGAGTGGGATTGGACGGCTAGTCGGCTCATGATGGGCTAAGTATAGTCTAGTTGTCAGCTCATGTATCCTCTTGTTATAAAATGCAGTGTATTGCATTGGACCATTTTAGAGAGTTCCTATTGTATTTTGGTCTATATATATGTTCTCCAGTGTAATTATTCCTTATATATATTGTTTATTGTTATTATTAATGTAAATATTTACAATATTTTAATATAAACATTACATATTACATTTATTGTCCATTTAGTTATTGAATTTTACATTTTTTTATTGCATCAAAGTGTTAAAATGATCACGTTTATATTTAGAAAATTAAAATAATAACAATATATATAATATAAATAGACTATTATAATCTTGATATAGCCGAAAAAATACTAGAAAATAAGGTTTATATTTATAAATGATCAATTTTTTATTACATAGATTGCAAGAAATTTTTTATTGTACAAATTGTAATTTAATAAAAAATAAATACAGACTTAACCCAATCTAAATCGTAACTAAGGTCTATTGTACACGTAGTTAGCAAAGGTGAGTACTAGTGGTGGTTAATGTGTTTTAAGGTTAGTGGGCTACACACCGTTTTCAAAACAGTAGATATTGTTGGCGACATTTCCTTAACTAAATATACATACAGCTAATAACAAGCCAATTCCATCCTTCATTTCATATATGCGTGTGTGTTTTAGTGTGTGTCAGCCAATTATCAACTGTCTCTATACGCGCGTGTCCCAAAAAATTTACCCGCGAATTCCCCACGGTTCAATTTATTTTTCTCGCGTCTATTCCCCCCTTATATATCTCAAATCTATCAAGTGAGAGAAGGAGACATAACTCGATCAAGAGAGAGAAAGACACATCCCTTTATATATCTCAATTCTATCAAGTGAGAGTGAGAGAGTCATAATTCCATCAAGAGAGAGAAAGACGCATTATTACATACACTTTCCTGTATCTAGTACCCATATAAATACACATTGTTGAATCTCCACATCACCCTAATATGAGTCAAAAAGACACTCCTCCACCCCCTCCACCGCCACCTCCTCCGCCGCCGCCGCCATTGGATAAATCGCTCCACCTGCAACCGAGCATAGGAACCGAAACACTACCATCTCCCAAAAAGGTCAAGAAAACCGCCGCCGTGGGCTCCGGCAGCCGCCCCCCCGCCGCCGGAGGAAAACACCCGGTATACCGCGGCATAAGGAGCCGGAGCGGAAAATGGGTGTCGGAGATTCGTGAGCCGAGGAAGACGAGCCGCATATGGCTGGGCACCTACCCTGAGCCGGAAATGGCCGCCGCCGCCTACGACGTGGCGGCGCTGGCCCTCAAAGGCCGCGATACCCCACTCAACTTTCCTGATCGGGTTAGCACCTACCCAGTCCCGGAGTCCCCATCGCCACCGGACATTCGAAAAGCGGCCGCCACTGCGGCGGCGCTGATGAAGCCCGGCGGCGGCGATGAGGCGGCGGCTGGTGGTTCGACGAGTGAGCATGAGTTCATCGACGAGGAGGCGCTGTTTCATATGCCGAATCTGCTGGCGGACATGGCGGAGGGAATGGGCGTTAGCCTCCCGAGAATGGCGCCGTCGCCGCCGTCTGATGACTCGCCGGAAAATTCTGACGCCGAAAGTCTGTGGAGCTACTGAGAACGTATGAAAAGGGAAATGATTGTTTTGGTTTCTTATATATACAAACAAACAAAGATTTCTGCTCACGGCAAAAATCGATCAAATGCATGTTTTTTATTTTCAATTAATTGGATTCGTTTTCAAGATTCAACGGTTTCAAATCTGATACGGTTAAGAGCTGCAGATGCAGTATCTTGTGGCAGTGGAACATAGATTAGTTTTCAGTTAAGAAAATGATTTTCAATCATTACATATAATATATATATATATATATGGTTAGGGTTTAAAATTGTTTAATTCCATATCTTTCTACTAATATTTTTCTACCTATTCGAACTTGTGATTAAAATTTTCATGGTATAGTCCCAGAAAATCCTAAGTCCTAAAACAACTCCACCAATATATAAGACTTACATATGAGATGAAATTGTTTTATATGTGTGTAAATAAATATCAAAATTTTCACACTACCTTTTTTTTTTTTTTTTTTAAGGGAGCGAGAACTTATTGGACTGTCCACGAAAAGTAGTCTTATTTCCTAAAATAGAAATAATAAACTTTATCAACAATTTTTAACATATACACATAATATTTTTAAAATAATTTATATTGTATTTGATGTGACACAATATTTTTACTTTTTACATATTATATCAACTTTTTTAATAAACGTGCAAAAAGCAACAGGCCAATTTTTCATGGACGGAGGGAGTAATATTTGAAGTGATAAAGTGACTCTTAAGAAGTTGTATGATAGATTTATATCTCCTCTGTAATAAAGTGACTTAAAAATTACTTTATCATTTCAAATACTAATAAAAAATTCGTTCGTTAAGACATGTGAAAATTAACAGTAAATGTGAAGAAAGATTCTGGACGGAGGGATTGTAAAACTTGAGATTGTGTTTACCAAGTAGTTATCCAGTGAAACTTTTTCCTATTATGAAACTGATGATATAATTACATTAATCCAATAATATTATTACTTTTATAAATTAATACTCATAACATTTTATAATGTGATATTAGTTTATAAGTGCAATGATATTACTAAATGAATGATATGATATCACTAAGGAGCGTTTGGTTAGCAATTCTCCAATGGTAATGAGAATGAATTTTAAATTGGTGTATTTATAATGGTTCATTGGAACAAAATCATTATCTTCTCATTTAAATAAGATAATCACTATTATATTTTTTTATTACCCTATTTCACACCTACAGTCATCCCCCTCAATCACTATCTTATTCATCCACCAACAATCACCAACAAATATATGGCTTCTATTTCTAAAATTGGTGCATGACACTAATGTAACCACCATTGAAACAATTTTTCCCTCAAAATATCATTTTTATTATGGGGGGATGGAAAATAATTTTCATTTCTATTAATCTATTATTATTGAAGCGTTGTTAATCAAGCGTCCCTTAAATAATTTCAATAATATTAATTTCATAATACGAACGAGTTTTAGGGAGGATCTGTTTTTGGCTTCAAAGCATTTGTTCCATTTATCCCTTTCCATACCTATATTTATATTCTTTTATCGAAATCCAACAAATAAATAGTTCGTGTCGATTGCATCACATGGTATCTTTCGGCCATGCAGATAACGGCGTGACATTTGAGTTGGAATTTAGGCTCATATATCATATATGCATTAAATTGCGATAAATAATTAAATAATTTGTATATCAAATTTTAATGTTTAAAAAAAAATTTGTAATTCTTAAACAAATGAAAGATCTTGAATTTTCATGCAATGAACCATTATTAATGTTGTGACTATGGCAAGAATCAAGTGCTAAAATATAAAATGAAAAGAAGAAAAGAAACTTTGAAGCCAATACAGCATTGATATCTCATCAGCTGGTTCTGACTTCTGAACGAATGCCTTTGATTTTTGAACTTTATGTTTCTTCAATTAATCTCAATGTTCTTTTTTAGTAATGTTGAAATTCAAGATGATCATGAGAAGAGTTTCAACGACCAATTAGTTAGGGACAAAAAGGCTTAATTCATGATATCATCAACAAAAAGGCCTTTCCGAAATTTTAGAAATTTTGGTGGTCAAACCGAATCCTTCTCGGAGTCGCTTTTAGCTGACTTTTTTTTTACAAAAATAGTACTTATAATTTAAAAAAAAAAAAGAGTAAATTTTATGTAAAAATAGGTCATGATATGCTTGTCATAAAATTATTTTAAACTATCGAATATTTGATCAGGAGTATCATTAATTTGGATTCAAAAAATTTACAATAATTACAATATAATACCATCGGCCCAAATTAATAATACTTCTGGTGAAATTATCAATAATTTTAGTCAAATATTCGATATTTTAATATAATTATATGGTTAGTTTATCATAAATTTTTTTTAGTATAATACTTTGCCTTAAAAAATTGAAAGGAACTTATAATTAATTACCATCATCATTAAGCATTAATTAGCTTCTACTTAAATCAAGAGTAATTAATCAACTCTTGATGGGTCTTTGGGAGGTCCTCATATTGTTTACCTAATTTTTTACGAATTTGGTTAAGAAATTTTAAAACTTTTGGCAAAAAGCATGTAGTTCAAATAGTAGAGTTTTCACTTTGTCGCCTCTTAAATTCAATATTAGTAATATTGTGATGCGTTATGATTTTAAAATTGAACATAGATTGATTTTGTTTTGATCGAGTATTTTCTAAATGATCATATTATGTCTTTTAGACTCGAAGCTATTATTGTACATGCTACGGGATTAAATTGATTAGACCAATTACTATTATTAAATCATTTTATATTAAATAATGTTTACAATATCATTGTTGTAAAATTACAAAAAAAAAAAAATATGAAAAATATTGTAATGTGTTGATATTTGTAAATGGATGAAAGTCATAAAAAAAATTACTTTTGATTTTCAGTCATTTTTTACAATTAATATAGACTTAAGTGTTTAGACTAGCAAATTTAGTCGACATATATATATTTAGTATATCAACATACATTTTTAGGCAATAATACTACCATGGCATTATCTATCCCAAGTGTCAAACCTCGCACATCCAAGGCGCTAGGGCTATTCACTGTACAAATCAAAACGGATATTTGAAAATATTCGTATCCGTATCAAAAATCGGTTATTTTCAAAATTAAGTGTTTGTGTCCGTACCAAAATTTCGGTACGGTATGGTACAAATATTTTATTTCAGTACGGATCGGAATGAATTTTCTGTTACAAACGGACCAAATCGGAACGAAGCGGAGAAACGGATTTTTTTGGTTATTTTCTCCCTTTTTAAATTTTTTTTTGATGCACACTTACACGAATACTTCACATCTTCAACCTCAAATATAACACATTATATAATAATGGATGATTAAAAAAAATAACATATCTAATATATGATATATAAAATATACTCCCTCCGTTACGATTTAGATTATCTTTATCAAATAGTGTAGGATTTAATGGAAAAATTGTTCATTAGTAAAAGGTATAAAATTAAGGGTTTTGTTAGTTCCCTTTTTTCTTAGGGGGTTTAGTTCATTGGTAAAATGGTATATTAAAAATTGTAGTGTAATGAGATATAAATAAGTGATGTTTGAAAGTGATTAGTTTTAGAGAATAAAACTGTTTTTCATAATTTTGAATAATCTAAATCTAAATATATGTACACACATATATATAAACGGTCCTTTTGGAATGTCTTGTGATAGAAAATGCAATATTAAAGTCACTTTGTTAAGAAAAAAAAATCATTTTGATCGTGATTCCTGAAACGTGATACACCATATCCAAGTTTTTGTTAAAAATGAATATGCATTTAGAATGAACCTAAAAGATGAAACAAATTAAATTTAAATAATTTTGATATACACCTAAACATGAGTTAACGTTTTAATAACTTAATATGATAAATAAAATAGTATTTGTATTCTGAAAAAATAGAGATAAATTATGTTATCATATAGTTGTACTTGAATTCAATAACATTATAATACAATTTGATGAATACAAAATAAGTAATAATCGAAATTTAATACATATTTAATTCGGTTATTCGATTCGGTACGGTCTTATTCGATTTTTCGGTACGGTTAATTTGGTAATATCCAGATCCGTACCGAAACCGAACTGATTTTTTCGGTATGGTTAAAGTAAAAAAGTCAACGGATTTTTTCGATTCGATTCTTATTTGGTGCAAATTTCGGTGCGGATTCGGTAATATTCCGAACTCCGTGAACAGCCCCCACAACGCTATGAAGAAGGAACATGTGAAAAGAAAGGAAAATATATTTATGAAAATGATATATTTGCATACTGTCAATCTATACAATAGCATACAGATCGCCCATACTGAAAATTCAAATCTCACCTTAAAATATTTAATACTTTCCGTGCACGATGAAGGAGAGTTTGCGCCGATGGATGTGTGATACAATCTCAATGGTATCCCATACTTGGTTAATTAAGACTTTTGCTTGAATAATACTTTTTATAAATTTTATTCATATATCGAGATAACAAATATTGCTACGATCCCAAACTTTAAATTACTCTGTGCCAAACTTTTTACAAAGAATCGTGTAACCGCATCACTTTACTTATAAGATTATGTTGTGTTTGTGATATTATCTTTTAATATTAAACAAAAAATAATTTGTTTGAATTTTCGGATCTACACTTTAGAAAATTGGAGCATTATAGTTATGGTGAAAAAATAATATTAATTATCTTTATGATTCAATTCGAATCGTTAGTGTTTTTTACCCCCTAAGAATTAGTAAACTTACTTTTTTTTTTCCTTCTAAAATTTTTGGGTAAATTTATCTTATAAGTGGTTTGTATATGATTGTACGTGAATGAAAATATATTAACTTCCTAAAATACCCTCAATTCGTGTGCATGCACCATTATATGCGTATTTTATTGCAGATATCTTATATATATATAGTGAAGAGGGGAATTGTGACCCAAATGTTTGGTTGATGAGGTTAATTAATCCCTGATATAATTATATATATAGTAAGTAATATATGAATATCTCTCAACTGTATCATTGGGCACCCCTTAATCGAGTGGAATGTAAATCGAAATTTGTGTCTAAGTAGAGAAAGAGCCAACATGATTTAAATTAAACTTTAAAAAAATCTCCACAATATTTAAAGAAAATTTGACCCAGTTAAGTTGGAGAATTCTACCCATCACCACAAATCTTACGAGCCCTAATCCGTGATATTTGCATCAAGGGAAAAAGGGTGAGAGAGCATGCTAGTTAAATTGTAAGTATATTATTCAACCTTTTTATAGCTATTAATAAAAATTCAACCTTTTTATAGCTATTAGTTCAACTGGGAAAGATATGTTGGCACTTGCACTTTTGAATTTTTTACCTAGTACTATAGGTAAAACATAAAGTGTAAGCAGTAGATATTTAATGTGTTTCACCAAGTGGTAAGCAATGTAGGCATTATTAGTGATGAGGGGGACAATTTTCAGAACATTTGCGGGGCCTAGCTATAGGCATTAATTCTGGGCTGATAGGAATCTTTGGATAAATTGCAAAAATAGTATTTATCTTCGCTACTAATTACATTTGGATAACCCAACTTTTGACTTTTGCTGGACAAGTACCGAACATTCATTTTGTTACAAAAAAAAAAAAAAGGACTTCGGGCAATTTTTGGACAAAACTTAATTGGGGTATCTTGACGTACAATTGGACAAAACTTTTTTATACTTCTAGTCAAATATTCGATATTTTAAAATAGTTTTATGATAAGCTTATCATGAATTATTTTCATATAAAACTTTCTCTTGTGTATAATCTAACATTTAATCAAATAATTATCACTACAGTTGTGCTCGTGCATCAGATGAGAAATTTTCGAAATAGAAACGTGAATCAGATGAGCAATTTCCAGAAAGAATTATTTCGATTGAAGCAGAGCCCAAGTTGAAAGCACTAACGAATTTAGGAATTTGAACCAGGGGTTCGAAATACAATTAACACATTTTTAAGGCTAATTTTATGAATAAATGGGTGTACAATTTTTTTTCTTTTGATTTTACATGTATTTGTATTTTGAAAATCTATTGAAAAAATAATACACAATTCGGTGTGTACTGTGTTTTTGAATCGGTAATACCCCAAGAAATAAACAATAATACCTCAAGTAATAATCGATTATATTACGAGCAATTATCAACAATATTTCAAGTGGTAGTCACTAATACACTAAGCAGTAATCAAAAGCATTCCAATTTTTTTAGTATATATGTCTAATTGAGATAGTCAAAATTAAGTTTACAATTCAAATGCATATCATGCACTTAAATGTATACAATAAATTTTTTAAAAATAATTACAGACTTTAGTTCATCACTTACAAATCTTATCATCAAGGACTAACTAGTGTATAACTCAACATAATAAACTTTATCAGATGCTCAAAGGAAGTATATGAAAATATAAAATAAAATAAAAAATCAAATGAAGCATTGACTTGAGTCAAAAAAAAATCATCCAAGCTTGCAAATTAACAAAAAAAAAAAAAAAAATTGTCGTAAAGTGGAAAAAAACTATGACAAAAATGAAAATTAAAATAATAAATAGAATTCATAAACGCTTGAAAAAAAAAAGAAAATTCCGGAAGAAATCAGAGGAAAAAAGACAGATAATTTCAACAAAAGAACATTAATTTCATTAACACAGACAAGACCATGAACAATCATGCACCCTCATAATATTTCATAAGACTATTTTGATATAAACATATTTTTTCCAATGTTTGGATTAGGGGAGGGGGGGACTGGACACATAATGTTTTCCAATTATCCACATAATCATATAAGAAGAAAAATGTTAGAATTAAAAAAAAAAAAACTCATTTTTATATCGTATGTTTTAGTGGTTGACATGCGAGCACAACTCTACTGGTAATTGTTTGATCGAATGTTAGATTATATATGTACAACTGTAAAGATTTGGACGAAATGACAGAAGTACTCCAAGTTCTGTCCAGATATTGCTTGGAGTCCTTTTTTTTTTTTTTTTTTTTTTACAAAAATTTGTATAAAACTGTCTCATGGCATGAGACAACACAAATTAGCACCCACCTCTTCCAAAGTGTTAATGCATCAATGTCCAAATTATATTAGACAGTCTCTTACAGACTTTTTTTTTTTTCAACAAAAAGAAAGTTCAGTATTTGATCTGCAAAAGTTGAAATTTGAGTACTTCAAGTGCAATTGGTATAAAAATAAATCTTGTTTTTTCAATTTGTCGGGATTTTTCCATGCAACTTGTGGGCAACACAACGTGATTTTGTCAACTGGCCTTGGGAAACGTACGTCCCCCAAGTTTAAATACATAACATAAATTTGTGGGAGATTATTTCTGTGTGAATAATGTTACTTTATAATAGAAAAATTATCACTTTTTTACGATAAAGATTGATTATATATATTTTTTAATTTTATACCTAGCTAAAGATTGGTAAATTTTTGTAGGCAATTTAATTCTGTAGGCAAATCGTTATTTTCTTGTAGTGGTAGTTGTTTTCACTAAATGGTTTGAATTGTTCTAATAAAAAGTATTGCAAATTGGTTATGTATGAACACATCACACTATACATACTCTTAATTTTCACAAATTTTTGTATGCACCCAAGCGCATAGCATATATTTGGATTTTGAGTCAAATTTCAAATTGATTTTGACTTTTTAAAACTCATTAAATAAATTAAGCTTTGCAAAATTAAAATTAAATTCAAAATTTAAGTGCATAATGTGCATTTAAGTGCACAAAGAATTACTTATTCATTTTTTTAGTTGCGTTAGTAACTTAGTGTGGGCCAATTTCGAACTCCGCAAAAGTTTGTGATATTATATCTCGTTATTCTGTATACAACAACGAGAATAATGGCGATGGTTGGCGAGCGAGGATATAGTAGGTAAAGGCTGCGGTCAATGTTAAAAAACGAAAGAGTTGTATTTTAGTTGTCTAAATCGTTATGATATGTAAGTATGTAAATTAGCTAGAATAATCCCATGAATAAACAAAGGCAATGAAAACAAAAAAGGTGTGTTTTTAATTATTTGGTGGGGCTTTCCTCTGATACATATCTCACAACAAAGAAGGTAGGAAAAAAAAGATATGAAACACCGATAATTGCTTATGTTTGGACCATTAGAGAGAATAAGATTGCCTTTGACTATTGAAATTATGGCCGACACTACATACAGTCTTACTAATTAGTTGATGTTGGTGAACTATCCATTTTCAGTACTATATTTATAAGTATATTTTTTGTAATACTGTATCGTAAAATAGAGTAAATTGAATATAATGCATTAATACTTTAATAAGGATCAATGTTAATTTGTATTGTCACATGTTAATTTATAAAATGTTGGTCATTTTATAATTCAAATTAAAATATGTGATTTGAGCTTAAGTAGATTTAATTATAAAACAAGAGATGATATGGTTTCCTACCTTAGGTAGGTTCTCATCACATACATATCATAGGTAGGGGTGAAAACGGATCGGATATGGACGGATAGTGCTTATACCGTATTCTAAAACATATTTTTTTTTCGAATTCGGAGTCGGATACGGAAAAGCCGGATTCGAATGCGAATTCAGAATATTCGATATAGGGATACGGGACGGATATCGGACGAATCCGGGCCGAATTCGAATAACTATAACTGGATAATATATTTCATACGAAAATCATCAAAATGTGATTGAAACACATAAAAAATAAAATCAAAACTCAAGCATGAATAAAACAATCAACAAACTGCTCATAAGTCAAAGAATCATCCACTCATGAAAATATTAAACTATACGCAACATACATACGTTTCTTTTAGAAGAGGAGATGACGTTTGGAATTTGATTTTGGTTAGATATTAGAATTTAAAAGGGGACTGATATTTTATTGTAATATATATATATAATATTATATTAATATAAAATAAAATATATTAAAAAATATGGATATCCGGATTTATTATCCGGATATCCGGATTTATTATCCGATAAAATATGGGAAAACTCTAATACGGTCTGATATTATATATTCTGAATCCGATTCCGAATCCGAAGTCAACTACCCGTATCCGATTCAATATCCGCTCGGAACTAGTTTTTTATACCGAATTCGATACCGACCGGATACGGCTCCGGATCGGTCGGGAAATATCCGATCCGTTTTCACCCCTAATTATAGGTTTAATTCTATATTAATTAACGATATTTGAATCCAATATCAATTTAATTACAACTTTTAACATTTTTGTGTAAATTTACTACTGCTTTAATGGTTTCAATTTGGTACATACTTTAAAATCATAACATGGTTTTTTCAGCAACATGCATGTTCAACACGTCTTTTGCCCTCTTTGAGACAATTTCATTTCACTACAAAAAAAATACTGTTTAACGATGGAATTTGCGACGGAAAATCCGTCGCAAACAGTGTTTTGCGACGGATTTTGCGACGGACACGTGTCCGTTCCTAAAACAGTCGTAGCTAGTTTTTGCGACGGATTTTTGCCGTCCGTCGCAATTTAACGACGGATAAAACCGTCGCAACATTGGCGGGTCAGACCCGACCGGGTCGCTCAAAATTTGCGATGGACAATATTCTGTCGCATATTATTCGGGTCAGACCCGATCGGGTCAACAATATTTGCGACGGAAATAGTCCGTCGCAAATATTTATTAATATATTTTTTTATTTTTTTCGATTATTATTTGCGACGGACATTTTGGCCGTCGCAAATACCGAGCCTATACAAAAAAAAAGTGGCTCGTGTGGTTCGAGCCCGGGCACCCGGGGCGGGCGGGCGCGGACCACTGGGCTCATTTTTTTTCCATAATTCTCCAAATTAATTCATTTTCGTTTCTCACTTGTTTTTATAAATGTTGTGCCCAACTATTTTTTTATTTTATAAATTTTTTTATTTCAACAACGCGTAATTTTATAATTAGTTCATTTGTACTCAATTAATTGTATATTTATCCAAATTGACTCAATTTTTTTTCTATAATTCACCAAATTAATTCATTTTCATTTCTCACTTGTTTTTATAAATGTTGTGGCCATTTTTTTTGGTAAAATTATTTATTTCGACTCCCGCTTAAATTTATAATTCGTTCATTTTTACGCAATTAATTGTATATGTATCCAAATTGACTCATTTTTTTCTTAATTCACCAAATTAATTCATTTTCGTTTCCAACTTATTTATATAATAATTGTACCCATATTTTATTTTATTTTATAAAATTTATTTCTTTTCGTTTCTAACTTGTTATATATACAATAATTTAGTAATTCTAATCGCCGTCCTCTTCCTCTTCTCCATCTTCCTCCTCTTCCCCATCCTCTTCATCCTCATCATCATCTTCATCCTCATCCTCATCATCTTCATCTTCATCTTCATCCTCCTCACCGCGCTCTTGTCCATCATCCTCATGATCACTTTCAATCATTACCATTTATGGATTTGCAGCAAGTAAGTCCACAAAAATATTCACAGCTTCTTGATCAACCTCTGTTTGAGCCTCTTGTATCTCTGTTTGAAATGGATCTGTTGGTTTTACACCGTCTTTCTTTGATGGATTAGAAATTTCAACCAATGATCTTGCCTTCACTTTGCAAACTATCCTCAAGTTGGCCCTACTTGATCCGGGGTATTTGCAATAATATACTTGAGATGCTTGCGTTGCAAAAATATAGGGATCGTATGCCACCGGAAACTTCTTTCCGGTGTTGATATCAACAATCTTGTAGTTTTTGTCGACTCTCGTTCCTTGTTTCCCTTGATCATACCATTCACACAAGAACAACACTACCGTCCTCTTTAGTATTCTTCAGTATTGATCTTAAAAGTCGATCTAAAAAATGGTATAGAATTACCTCTCAAAAGGGTACATCCATTGATACTGTATGGGACCAGCAATTGAGGCTTCATACGTTAAGTGTACGGGTAAGTGCTCCATCGAGTCGAAGAAGTTGGGTGGAAAAATTCGCTCAAGTTTGCATAGAATAACAGGGATCTCCTCATCCAACTGCCTCATGTCCTCAACTATAATCGTTGATGCCGTTAAGTGTCTGAAAAAGAGACTTAATTTCGTGATGACACTCCATACATTCTTGGGAAGTGAGTACCGAAATGCAATAGGTAAGAGTCGTTGCATGAACATGCTACAATCATGACTCTTCATTCCAGACACCTTCCCGGTTTCCGTGTCAACTCTGTCTCCCAAATTCGACACATAATTGTCAGGGAAGCTCAACTCTTTCACCCACTTACACAAATTCTTCATTTCTGCTTTACTAATTGTGTAAGAGACCTGTGGATATGTCCTTGTCCGCTCATCCTTGTGTAGGGAAGCACGAGAACAGAAGAGCCTCAACCCATCTCTGGATTTTGAAGTGTCTTTGGTCTTCCCTTCAGTACCCAGGACCGTATGAAACAAGTTGTCGAAAACATTCTTCTCTATATGCATCACATCTAAATTGTGTCGAATCAACAACCTGCTCCAATAAGGTAAGTCCCAAAAGATACTTCTCTTCTTCCAACCACCCTGGATGCGTTTATTGTGCTCCATTGCACCCGCCTCAGTTGTCTTCATCAAATCAGTGACTGTAACCTCATACAACAACGAATCACCTGAAATAATTAATTTATATATGGTTAACTTATTTATATGAGACACATAGACATAAGTAGTGATTCAGTACCCAGACACATACCTGATCGAATTCGTGGTCTTGGACGGCCTACTGCATTTTTAACCTTTAGAAGGTCTGTTTTGTTCCTCCGAAAAGGATGATCAGGAGGAAGAAACTTGCGATGGTTGTCGAACCATGACACTTTTCTACTCAATGGAAGATAGAATGCATCAGAACCGTCCATGCAATACGGGCATGCTAGTTTTCCTGTTGTATACCACCCAGACAACATAGAAAATGTTGGAAAGTCGCTAATGGTCCACAAAAGTGCAGCTCGCATCATGAAGTTCTGCTTCCTATGAACGTCGTAGGCCTCCACCCCCGTAGACCACAAAGATTTCAACTCTTTAATCAGTAGCTGGAGATATACATCCAGTTTATGCTTGGGGTTGTGTGGTCCAGGCACCAAGATACTAAGAAATATATGTTGAGGCTTCATGCACAACCAAGGAGGTAGATTGTACGGAGTCAATAGCACATGCCATAATGAATACTTTTTTCCGTGCATTCCAAATGGAGCAAATCCATCCGTGCACAAGCCTAACCTCACATTTCTCGTCTTCCTTGCAAAATCTGGAAACTCCCTATCAAGATGTTTCCATGCCTCCGAGTCTGCAGGATGCCGCATCTCTCCAAAATTCTCACCAGAACACTCATCAGCATGCCATGTCATGTCTTTAACAGTGACCCTAGACTGATACAACCTCTCTAGACGAGGAGTGATGGAAAGGTAATACATTGCCTTATAAGCCTTCAGCTGCACTTTCTTCTTATTTTTTGTACGACCAGATGGCTTGTACCGTGGGTGACCACGCATCTTGCACTGGTCCTCATCCTCATCCCAAAATAACATGCAACCGTTTGTACAACAATCAATCTTCTCAAAGGGTAGACCTGTTGGGGAAATAGGGGTGCCCGGAATCTATTCGGGATGAAATTTAAATACGAATTTAAATACAATTATTACTAGCATGAATTAACCCTAATTAATTCAAATAATAATTCCAACAACAATTTTATCATCATGCATGTTGAATTAATTCACATAAAATCTATGGCGGAATAAACAAGAAATTATGTGACTTACGTACCTCTCGTAGAACTGACCTTTGAATAAAACGGGACAAACACGAACACGCTTTATCAACCCAAAAGTCTTCTCAAGTATTTCCCTTTCGCCTTACTTGATCACCGGTGGGAGATGCTTTCAAGTAATTTAAATAACTAAGGAAAAAGAAAAATATTGTTGCTGATTTTTTTTTCAACACTGTGAAACTGTAAACTGGAGATGAAATAATCATCCCCTACTTATAGGACAAGGGATTTTCGAAATTTTCATATATTTTAGAGGTGTAGAAAATCTTTTCTTAGCCTCTAAGAAATCTTGAATATATCCCATATATTCTTTTCTCCATAATAAAATATTCCACAAAAATCTCAACCTCTTCCTAATAAGCATATTTTCGAAAATATTAAAGAAAGAATCCAAGATTTGGATCTTCTTGAATATATGAGATAATCTTGTATTCCAAGAATACTTATCTTCCATAATATCTTTCCAAGAAAATCAACAAGATCTTTTCTTTCTCCTAATATATCTTTTTCGAAATATCATGAAAAAATCAGCAAATATATTTTCTTTTATTTTAATCACCTTATCATTATTGGGCTACTTAATTGGGCTACTTGAGGGGCCTTAAGGAGAATTAAGATTGGACCTCCTAATGGACTTCTGAATTTCAATATTGAGCCCCAATATAATTCAGCCCATTAATATTAATTAGTACCACTAATAAATTAATATTGCACTATCCATCTTAATCCATATTACAATAATATGGGCTCCCGGTTATTATTTCTCGCGTTTAAGATTATCAAGTCCATTAATTAATTAAGCTTCTGAATAGCTCTAAATTAATTAACATCTTTCACCTTGGAGTAAAGACAGTTCAACATTATTATTCGTACCGAAGAAACTAATTCTTCACTTGCAAGATTTGGTACAATAAAACTTCTGAGCCCACCAAGGGGACTAATCACACGAGCCGTACTCACACGCGTTTCTCCGTATTAAATCTTAGCAACCGTCGTATGATTAATATTACTGCCCAAGACACAAAGTTCGAAGTCACAATGATTCTCACCTAACATGAATCAAAGCAGTAACTATTAAGCACACACGGTCCTATTTAAGTGACGGAGATTAAGAAATCAACAACCACTGAGGTCTAATTCTTCACCTTTCAGAACAGAAGAATTTATCCTCGCTGTAGGACCTCTTCAACACATACTAAATGTGCTAGTGCAATCTCTTAGTCAAGACAGACCAATCTGAGCCTTACACATCGACCTTTCACGGCGGATTGTTC
Organism: Ballota nigra; assembly: GCA_947034835.1. NCBI lineage: Eukaryota > Viridiplantae > Streptophyta > Magnoliopsida > Lamiales > Lamiaceae > Ballota > Ballota nigra. Next base: position 14,893,332 of record OX344721.1, on the reverse strand, counting down.
AATTCCACCTAGGTCGTGAAAATGTACGTTTAGTTACAAGTAAACTGTTAATGTCGTCTTCCGTGATCGGGTATCACCACATTAACTACAATGTAACATGTACTATATATTGAATTGTTTGCAATAGAAATTCAACATTCAATCATAACTAAAGCAAATGCGATAAAAGAATTATTCTCATAAAACGAGTGTTTGATACACGAGTTATACAAAGTAAAAGCATACTTTCACGTATAACTCCAACAAGACCTATATCCTTCAAGACCCTCTTGCTCTGGTAGAAATTATCAGGCGCCGTGTTGTCTTCAGGTAGAGCTCGTTTGAACAATTTAGCAAATTGATTGAACACTTTTTGACTGACCTTGCCTTCAATTTTGATGTTCAATATTTGAGCATTGAATGACAACTGCGTCTCAGTCTCACAACCAGGAAAGAGTTTTTGATCAACAGTTTTAAGCATATCAAAAAACTTCTTTGACCGATGATTTGGTTCCTCCTCCATAGGTGTTTCATTGAATTGTGGTTGATCACCCAAAATAGATTCTACAATCATCATCCGATATCTATCATGTTCATCCTCTATTTATGGTTCAAATTGAGTATACGGACCATAACTTGAACCACCAACTTCCACCACCGCTCCACCCAGTATAAAAGTACTCTACAGTTTCGATGTCAACATTCCACCGTTCTTCACCGTGACTGGTCCAGTTGTAATAACGGGGAACAAAACCGGAAATCACAAGATGAGTTCTAACCTCATCAACACTCAAGAATCTCATATTTCTGTATCTTCTGTCTTTACACGGACACCTAATACTACCCATACAATCCATACTGCATGGATGTTGTAGTGCAAACTCAATAAACTCATCAATTTAATTGCAAAAGACAGAGTTAATGCCTCTTCCTATCATTCTAGGTATTGAGTACATCCAACCACGATCTGAAAATTGCATCTGTTACAGATTAAAAGTAAATATCACATGAGTTGTAAAAAATTGGGAGGAGTTTGCCTAAAAATAGGGATATACAAATTTTACCTTCACAAAAATCAATCCAACACAACCATATATCAATCATAGTAAATCAATCAAATAAACAAATATCACACAATTTATCTAATAGTGTATAGAAAAATTGAGTAGAGTTTCGACTAAAAATTGGTATAAATATCACACAAACTAAAATTAACCCATCAAATATAACCATATATCACCAATCATACTAAAACCCATCAAATAAACATATATCATGCTCATTACCTAATAGTGTACTAAAAAATTGAAACAATAAAAATATGACATTTAAACGGTTAAAAATGTGAAAACGTACGGTGAAGTTGAAGGCAATGACAAATACGTACGGTGAGGTTGAAGGCAATGACAAATACACCAATTATACGTGAAGAACATATAAAAACCGCATCATTTCTTATTTTTTTCGTGAGTGAAAGTGAAAGGGAAGGAAAAGGAAGTGAAATGTAATAAATCTGCACAAATTTGCGAGGGACTTATTTTCCGTCGCAAATTCAATATTTTGCGACGACTTTTCCATCTCAAATACAGTTTGCGACGACCCGGGTCAATTATTGGTCATCAACCCGTCTGACGAGCTTCAACCACTCAATTTTGCGACGGAAAAGTGGCCGTCGCAAATATGAATTTAAAATTTGCGACGGCTTTCCGTCGTAAAAAGTTACAACAGCCGAATTTGCGACGAACGAAGATCCGTCACAAATTTTTTTCTTAACATTTGCGATGGCTTCCGTCGCAAATCACTACAAAACGTCACTGTTTTGTGTTTCCGTCGTTAAAATCCGTCGCAAATTTACGACGGGCTGTTGTTGCCGTCGCAAAATCAGTCAAGATTGACCAACTAACGGAATCCGTCGCAAATGACCTATTTTTGCGACGGATATATGTCCGTCGCAAAAATTCCGTCGTTAATTCCCGTCTTTTTTGTAGTGTTTGTGAATAAAAATCTTCCATCCAAGCATTAAGTCACCCTCATGCATCGAAAATTATGTTGAAAATGTAAATTGTGTATTGAATTGAAACAATTTAAAATATTGGTGAATTTATACAAAAAATATTGAAAGTCGCGATTAAATTGAAATTGAGTCAAAAGGCTATGAATTTATATAAAATTGACATTATACTTATATAATCATAGATTTATAATTTCATTCGAATCATATTTTAAAGTAAAATAAAGTCTAAATGTTAATGTAGAGTTCTGCCTCATCTATGAGACTATTTCCTTGTGGTCACTCAAAATTATAAAGTTTGATTAAGGAGATTTGTGCACTGTGAATTTTTGGTACAAAATGTCACACTAATCAATAGTCCGTGTTGACCTCATGATCGAAGATTTCAAAGGTTTCGAGTAATTAGTTGAAGTTAATCATTTTATTGATCAAAATGAATTTGTCATCATATGAATATTGATTTTGAATCATTCAAAACTTTTATTTCATAAAGTTGAGTCATATGTATGGTTTTTGCAATCAATAAGGTAGAAATTCATATTAATTTGTATTTTTAAGAAGATGATGTGTTTTAAATTATGTTTCTCTCTCTATATATATTATAATTGTGCACCAATTATATGAATTAGGGTAGATTTTATTGAAAATGGTTCATGAAAAGTTTATTATGAAATTATTTTAAAATATTAAATATTTTATTAGAAGTACAAAAATATCATCAGAAGTATTAAAAGTTGGAATCTAACACATTAATAACAATTATAATATAATATCACTAACCCTAATTTTTTATAATTGTAATGAATTTTTTTATATTTTATATAATTTAAAATAATTTTTTGATAAATTTATTATGATTTTTTTTTTTATAAAACTTTGCATATGAATTAACTCATGTGCTTGAGACTCAAAGAAAAATATTAAGCAAAAGTTTAAAAGCACATACGTTTAATAGAACCTATATATGTGTGAAAGTGGAAGAATCTTTGATCAATTAAAAAAAAAAAAAAAATCGGCAAAAAGAATGAAAGTGTCGGTCAAAAAGGGCAAATGCATTTATGCACTTTCTTAATATATGTGTGTGAAATGGAAATAATCTAATTGGCGTATCATATAATTTATACATCATCATGACATATTAAACAAGAAAAATTGTTGTATACATCAAATATATTGTACAATTCAAATGCATATTTTCTAATAGTATTTGTTGTTTTTAAAGCATTACATCTCATCTAAAAGTCTGAACTTATAGAAATGTGTGTTCATTAAGTTAATTTTTCTTACAGTCTTCACTGAAAAGTGCCGTTGTTTTCACAAAAAAATCAAGTAAATAATTTTTTTTTTAATTAAAGCAATTGTATTTTCAGCAAAAACAATACATTATACAGAAAATAAAACCATAAACAAGGCTAATATTTTAATAGAAGTATGGTGAATTAGTTAGTGGTGGAAAACTTGAGGCAAATATTAAGGAATATAAAAGTAACTGCCCAATCTCGATTCCCAGAAATGGGCCATGAATGGTGACCAAATCATGAAAACTACACCTTACTATTTTTGTGTTATTTTAATTGGTGATATTCCATTTCTGGAACCTGAACATGAGATCAACTAACTGCGGCAAATTATTACTAGTATTATTGTCGCGTGCAGACAAAATCAGAATAATTAGTTGGGTTTTGTTTATTTAATTACATTGACAAGTACGTATAGACCAAAAAAATACTCTATTTGTTAACCACCTCTCCTGATTCTTAAATGATCAACAAGAATCTGATGAATGAAATATACATTCAATATATACTAAATATATAATAAAAGATTTATTTTCTTAACTAGATTTTGACGGAGATTTTTGTGACCCTTGTTATGACTTTATCATCGCCATTCATTGTTTAATAAATATGATAGATTAGAATATAATGTGTTCTTAATTTACTTGTAATTAATAAACATTTCAATATGTGATATATTTATACTATTCAATCGTTAACTTCTCAATACAATTTAGTTTTGATTTTCTCTCTCGAAATGTATATTAAGTTCTTTCTCATGAAGTAGTTGCATCGTCCACATTTCAAACAGTTGTATTCAGATTTGGTTTTATTACTAGATGTGTAGCTTTAGGCCTTTATCGTTCTTTTGTATAAGACAGAATAGTATTGAAAAACTATTTTATTATTATGTAGATTTTTTTTTTCCAAAGATTTGGTCGAATTTGTAATTATTGGATATTTGGTCGAAAATTTATTATGAGTTTTGAAGAATTTTTCAAATATATTAAGACTTCATCGGAGAAATCAAGATATAAGCTTCCATAGTGATGGTTTGAAGATATAATATTTAAAGGTATTATATATATGGGGAACACTTTTGTGAAATATTTAACATGTAGAATATATTTAATTTAGTCAAATATACTAAGGGAGCGCTTGGTTAACAACTCTTTAATGGGAATGAGATTGAAAATTAGTGTAAATAGCATGGTTTATGAGAACAAAATCACCACCTCTCCTCCTAAATAAGGTAATCACTACTTCATTTTGATTACCCTATTCTCTTCCTACAATCATCATCCCCAATCACTCCTCTCTTCCTCCACCAACAACCATTTGTTGTCTACTTCTATTCCAAAATTGGGGCATGACATTAGCAATGGTGTCACCATTGTAACACTTCTTCTCCTAACATATCATTTTTATTATGAGGGCATAGATGAAAATTAATTTTCATTCCCATTACCATTGAAGAATGGCTAACCAAGCGCCCCCTAAATTCGTAGATCATAAATGGTTCAGGCCGGGTCAAACAAAATTCGTGCAAGACTCATTTCAGGATTTTTGCTCCCTCATTGTGTTACTATATGGACAAATGTGTGTTATTGTAAATGTAAATGTGTGTTACTAGTCCTTATACTTTATAGTAAACTAGAAGGAGAAATATGTATTTTTTTTATTTATTTCTCATCCCTAAAAATCTATTTCATGTTGGTACTATTTTTCATATAGTAAAACATCTTTTAATACCTTATATGTGTTACTTTAAAGACAATATATATTTTTCTAAGAAAAAATATATATATTTGTACGTACAGTAATACACATTTGCTACTAATTTGTGTTACTATAGAGACAAACACATGTAATTGGAAGGACAAAATGTGTGCTACTAGATCTTATAACAAAAAATATTTGTACTTTATAGTAACTATGAGGACAAACTATGAGGACAAACATGTGTTTTATAACTACAAATATGTGTTTCATAATTTATTATTCATACCTTTAATTCTAGGTATATTGCTTCATTTTTGTATTATTTTGTCCATGTAGTAACACATCATTCAATACCCTAAATGTGTTACTATAAGGACAAAGTAACACACATTTGCTCTTATAATAACACATATTTGCTTCCAATTTTTTGTTACTATATGAGCAAATATGTGTTACTGTAAGGGTAAAATGTGTTTTTATGAGAACAAATTTGTGTTTCTTAGTATATTCATCATTAGTTTAAATCTAGGTATATTATTTTACGTAGTAACACACTTTTTACTACTTTACATGTGTTATTAAATGGAAAAATAATTATTTTTATAAGAACATATAAATATTTGTGAAAAACCAATATTTATTCTAATAGTAGTAACACACATTTTGCCCTTATATTGTATGAAAAATATATTTATTTCTGTAAAAAATAAATGACTATATGTGAAAAAATAACATTTTGTCTTATAGTAACATACATTTTGCCTTATAGTAACGTGCATTTTACCATATAATAACACAAACTGAGAGCCAAAATCTTGGAATTAGTTTTGCACGAGATTTTGGGGAAAATTTTTCAAACCCGACTTGACCCAGCCATAAACCGCAAAAAAAATTAATATGAATTATTCTACAGATCCTATATCAGTATAATATTTTATTTGAGTGTTTGCGTATATATATAGATTGGATCATATATTTGTTAGCCAGTATGTTGAGACATTGTAAATTTTGATTAAGATCCCAAAACCCCTGAAAAGATGATTTCCTGATCCCAAGTGTTTCTTAGTTACTGATAGTTATTCTGTATTCCAAAGAGCGTACTAGTATTATCTTAAGCTTAGAGTGATTATCCATTCCTTAGCAAAGCTTTGTCTTGTAAGGATAATCACAACCTAGTTGGAATCAAAACTGAAACCAAAACCCTAAGTTAGGTTTGTTGGTAGTAAGTTCAGTTAGTGAGTTAGTAAGGAGTTGTATAGGTCAGTGAGGTTAGCTAATTTTGGTGCACCTTGGCACGTTAAAAACAAGAATCCCTTGAGTGGATTTCCTGTTAAACCAGGCCGTGGACGTAGGAGCTTGAGTCTCCGAACCACGTTAAACTCACAGTGTTCTTACTGCTTTGATATTGTGCTTACTTGTCATATTATTTGTTCATTCATAGCATTTGGTTTTTATCAAGCTGAATCAATCAGCCTGATCATCAAAGAGAGCACTGCCCTACTATTCACTATTTCAGAATTGAGTAATCAAGTTTTTCAGAAAGCAAACTAAAAAAGACTTTAAACTATCAGGGTTCACGCATTTCCGCACTGAACTTGAATTGATAGTTAGTCAACTGACCCGCACTAAGTGTAGTCAGTGGGTATATTATCAACTCTTAGTTCATTATCACTCTGAGTAAAGGGGACTCAGTAAGGTTTAAGTTGAAAAATTGGTATACGTGTATTCCTCCCCCCCCCCACACGTATTCATCAGTCTTATACCGGGACCAACACAATATATATATATATATATTGTATTCATTTATTTTTCATCATTCATGTTTTAGCAAATGACTTCTTAAAATCTTAAACATTATTCCTTGTAATATCACTATTTAGATTCTCGTATGTTTGTTTTAAATTTCCAGTATTAATATTATTAAACATAAATCCATTATATTACATTAGAAAAAAACAATAATAATTTTCATATAAAAATAAATTAACTATATACAATCCTTATTAAGTGACAAAAATTAATAAATAATTAACCACTGAGATCTAATTTTTCTTTCCAAGCCAGTCTAGAAAAATAATCTCATTGTAGGTCCAATTCAATATATCAAATGCACTAGTGTAATCTCTTGATCAAGACAAACCAATCCGAGTCTTACTGTAACAACCAAAAAATTTCATAAGTAGAGTCATATTATTATTATTATTATTGTTATTATTTTTGTTAATGTTATGTCAGTGTTGTAAAAAATGTTTAGACAACATTCTGGATAACATTACTGAATTTGCCATTTCTCCTAACACTAATACTTTTGTTCTATGTTGTGTTTGATGTTGTGTTCGCAGGTTGAAGACAATGTTCCAGGTCATGCGGCTGCAGTTATCAAGTGAGAAGATCAAATACATCATGGACGGTTATGGAGTTAGTGGAGGATTTGTTTCTAGGTCATTCCAAACTGATCTAGTAATTGTAACTTCCAGTAGATCCTGCATCTATAAATACCAGAAGATGTACGAAGGAAAAAACAGGGGAAATAAGCTAAGAAGTAGTAAACGAGAGCTACACTATTGAGTGTTCAAGTACATCTAGTGTAGAAGGACAGTTATTACTATCTTTTGTATTGGTCGAGCGTTGTAACGCTCATATCAATATTGAGATAAAAAATAGGCTAGATTAGGGTCTGAGTGTGATCAGTTTTCTAGTCATTGTAGATCTGTTTAGGCGGTGTGTTTACATCTTACTCTCACTTTGAGATCTTATATTAGATCTTTGTTTGTATTACTACATGGTTATAGTGAAGCTTTTCGCCAAGAGGCATCATAGACTTTATTTAAGTCTATGAAAAATTTTGAATTTCGTTTGCAAGGCGTTTAAGTCTTTCACTGCTTAGAACTGTTCATAACTGTTCGTAAATGTTTTGTGTTGTCGCGCATGTTGTCAACATTTCAGTTAACACTACTCTGAAAAATACCACACACACTCACAATTGGCACCAGAGCCATAAACTTAGTCTTTTAAGTTTAGATCATGTGTCTTGTGTGTATTTTTTTTATTGCAATGAAATATCTCCTTACTCTTACACTTAAACCTCATGTTTTAGATGGAACAAACTATACGTATTGGAAGCCTAAAATGCGTATGTACATCAAGTCCATTGATGAACGCGCATGGAGGAGTGTTTTGTCTGCTTGGACTCAACCGAGGACACCAGCTGATGAGGACAATGAGGCCCAGTTCAAGAGAGAACTAGATTGGACAAGTGAAGAAATTCAATTGGCTAGTTACAACTCGAAGGCCTTGAATGCTACTTTCACAACAACTGATGTTTCCATGTTCAAACTAATCTCAACTTGCATTTCTGCAAAGGATGCTTGGGAAGAATTACAAGAACATTATGAAGGATCAGATAGTGTTCGAAGGACCAAGCTTCGAATGCTTTGAACAAAGTTTGGGAACATGAGGATGAAAGAAGATGAAACAATCTCATCCTACAATGAAAGAATCAGTGAGATTGCAAATGAAGCTCATGCTCTTGGAGATCATATCTCCAATACCAGGTTAGTACACAAAATTCTTAGAACTGTACCTAAAAGATTTTATTCTAAGATATCTTCTTTTGAGGAAGCTAAAGATACTGATACCATATCTCAAAATGAACTTGTAAGTATCCTAAAAACATATGAAATGAATATAACACAAGCTGAAGATTTAAAAGATGATAAAAAAGGTTGTTATGTTCAAAGGTAGTACTTCTTCTAATTCTGAAAAGACTTTTTATATTACTGAAATTGAATCTGATGATGATGATAATGTTTTCAGTTTGTGTCTTGACAATCCAGACAACATTGATCTCTTGTCTAAACAATTCAATAAGTTTCTTTAAGAAGAAAATGAACAATGCTAAAGGTATTGCTCAAGTTAAAGTTCAGATCAATAACTCACCTCAAGTTTCTGAAAGAAGAACAAGTTTCAATCAAACTAAACCTCAAAATAGAAATAGCAAATTTAGATATGATCCTGAATACAGAAAGAATGTGAAATGTGATGCATGTTCTGGTTTTGGTCATTATGTTAATGAATGAGCTAATACTTTACTGAAAAAAGAAGTATAGTTTGACTGCTACTTTGAGTGATAATTCCTGTGATGAAAATGAATCTGATAAAGAAGAAGAATGTGCTTTTATGCTAGAATAGAGGATACTTTTGATGATCATCTGGATGATTATTACTTTGATGTTGGCGAAAATGACTTGTCATTTGAGACAACACTTGGTGAAAATGGTCCATATGTAAATTGTTTTAATGGTTTAATTGATGAGACAGATAATACAAAGGAAATTCACAAGGAGTGTGAATCTGGAAGACATAAGCTGAGTAAGGAACTTGAATCCAAAAATCATATTCTAGAGTCATTGACTTTGAAAAATTCTGATTTAAAGAATTCTCTCACAAAGTTGGAAGTGATCTTGACCAGAAAGGACTTGGAACTGTGTAAACTTAAGGAGGAACTGAAAAGATCTACTTTTGAGTTTCAAGAAATTATCACAAGGGAAATGAAGTTGGATGATGTTATGACTTTTGGACAGTCAAACAAAGTTGGACTTGGCTTTGTTGGTGACACTTCTGAACCTTTTCATTCTGATAAATATGTTAAATTTGTTAAAGCAAAACATGAAAATGATAATTCTGATAATTCTGAAATTCATGTTAGAAAGAATGATAAAGCCTATATATGTCATTACTGTTCTGAAATAGGTCATATTAAGCCATATTGTGCAAAATTGAAAAATGATAAAGGCATGTTACCCAATGTGTTACAACATTCTAAGAAACATACTGATAAATCTTGAATTTCTAAAACTAAAATCTCATGTAATGTTATGTATACTTCTCTGAAAGCATGTGTACCAGGTTTATGGTATTTTGATTCAGGTTGCTCAAGATATATGACTGGATAAATAGAATATTTAGCTGACTATGAGTTATATGATGGTGGAAATGTAACTTATGGTGGTGGTTCTAAAGGAAAAATCATAGGAAAAGGAACTCTTAATGCGAATAGTTTTCCAAAGTTAACAAATGTGTTACACGTTGATAGTCTTCTTACAAACTTGATTAGTATTAGTCAGTTATGTGATGATAACTTGCATGTTAAATTTGATAAGAATGCATGTAATGTTTTTAACCAAAACAATGAATGTTTGATGACTGGAAATAGATCTGCTGATAATTGCTATTTGATTGGCTCAAACAGTATTTGTAATAGCATGAAAACTGATGATAATGTCTTATGGCATAAAAAATTAGGACATGTTAATTACAGAAATATTCAAAAATTGATTACACTTTATGTTGTAGTTAGTTTACCAAATTACAGTTTAATGATGCTAAAGTCTATGGACCATGTCAAAAAGGTAAGCAATCAAGAGTGTCACACAAAGTGTTATTTTCATGTACCACTACAAGATGTTTAGAACTGTTACATATGGATTTGATGGGTCCTATGGAAACAGAAAATATAGGTGGTAAGACATACTCTTTAGTTGTTGTAGATGATTTTTCTAGATTTACATGGGTTGAATTCTTGAAAGAAAAATAAGATGCCTTTTCTGCATTCAAAATTCTTTACAAAATATTTAAGACTGTTTATAACTTGAAAGTAAGCATGATAAAATCAGATCATGGTAGAGAATTTGAGAATAGTTCGTTCACTGAATTTTGTGAAAACAAAGGTATTTTTTAAGAGTTTTCCTCTCCCAAAACACCACAACAAAATGACATTGTTGAAAGAAAGAATAGAACTCTTCAAGAGATGGCTAGAGTCATGTTATTTTCTAAAAATCTTTCAAAAAGATTATGGGAAGAAGCCTTGAATACTGCATGTCATGTTGCAAATAGAGTGTTCATTAGATCTGGAACTTCTAAAACACCATATAAAATTCTAAATAACAAGAAACCTAATCTAAAGTACTTTCATGTTTTTGGATGTGTTTGCTACATACTTAATGATAGAGATCAATTGCATAAATTTGACTCTAAGAGTGACAAAGGATTTTTCTTAGATTACTCTAGGAATAACAAAGCTTACAGAATATACAATCTAAGGATTGATATTGTTCAAGAATCCAATAATGTGGTATTTGATGATACTTCTAGTATTGCAGGTACAAATTATGAATATGATGTTACTGATCTCATTGAAACTCCAAAAGTTTCTGACCAGAGAAAGGATGTTGCCCAAAATGAGTCATCATCTGGGACAACACTGCCTGAAAAATCTGAAAAGATTGGTAAGTCAGAAAATGTATTGGAAATAGGAAGAACACCTTCTTCCAGGATTCTAAAGAGTCATCCAATGAATTAGATAATTGGTGAACAGTAAACTGAAGTGCAAACTAGAAGGAGATTTGAAACTGGCCCTAAGGATGTGGTAAGGTCTATTTGCATGTATTCTATATCCAATCAGGTAAATTTTGAATGTTAACATTCATTAATTAAGCCTAAAAATGTAGCCGAAGCTCTTAAAGATGTTAATTGGATAAATGAAATGCATGAAGACCTAAACCAATTTGAAAGAAATGAAGTTTGAAGTCTAGTTCCTAGACCTAATCATACTAATTTCATAGGAACAAAATGGATTTTCAAAAATAAAACTGTTGAATCTGGTAATATAATTAGAAACAAAGCTAGACTAGTAGCTCAAGGTTATACTCAAATAGAAGGTATAGACTTTGATGAAATATTTGCTCCTGTAGCAAGAATTGAGTCTATTAGACTGTTATTAGTCATTGCATGCTTTGTTGATATTAAGCTACACCAAATGGATGTTAAAGTTGCCTTCTTAAATGGAATACTTAAAAGATGAAGCTTATGTAGAACAACCAAATGGCTTTGAAGTACATGTGTTGGTCCCGTACAAGTCTGGGTGATAAATTTTGACTTTCTTTTCAAAGCTGAGTCCCCTTAACTCAGAGTAATGATATGCACTGAATAGATAATAAACCTACTAACCGCTCTGAAGCAAGTCAGTTGACCAACTATCTATTTATGCCTTGTGCGGAAATGTGTGAACCCTGAAAGTTTATAGACTTGTTTTAATGATTTCTGAAAACTGAATGTTCCTTTTTAAGAAGTCGTAGTTAAAAGGGCAGTGCAATGAGTTCAGGCCAGGCTGATTAATTCAGCACTGACAAAGTATGCAATGAATGAATAAAGATAAACAATACAAAGCAGTATATCAAATCAGTAAATGAACTCAGATTGTTTAACATGGTTCAAAGACTCAAGCTCCTACGTCCACGGTCCTAATTTAACAGGAGAATCCACTAAAGGATTGACTTGTTTTTAACGTGTCAAGGTGCACAATGACCAGCTCACTGATCCATAGAATGCGAGTTCTGGTCCTCCTCCTTCTAACCAACTTTCTAACTTTAACTAACAAACCTAACACTTAGGGTTTTAGTTTCAGCTTGGATTCCAACTATATGTGATAATCCTTACAAGGCAAACCTATGTTAAGGATTGAATTATCACTCTAAGCTTAAGATATGTATGATGAGCTCAGTGGAATACAGAATAGACTCTAGACTATAAGAAACACTTGGGAAATTCAAGAGGTTTCGAGTGCTTCTTTGAATGCTTGTGAGTCTTGAGTAATTTCTGGCTTCGAAATTTCCCGCAACCTTGTTTGGGTCAAGGTCTTCTGTATTTGTAGGTGGATTTAAAAACTATCAATTGGAGAGATAGCCTCCTAGTCACCTTTCTTGTTCAACGGACATAATCTTCATGCAGCAGCCGTCCATGCATGGATTTGGTAAATGCATTAAATGCATACCCGTTGAAAACTGCAGGGATGTCAGGTTCTAGTCAGTGTCCGTACATGACTTGTCTTCTCTTCATTGGTCCATGTCAGCGGGTAGGTGAGAATGTCAGAACTCGTTCTTCAGTTCAGTCTTGTCTTTTTTTAGTTCAGATTTTTCCTCATCTACGTATATGGTCCATCACTGACATTCCTTTTGCTTGCTTGAATCCTACTCCAAGTCTTCCCAAATACTCAGGTTGTCTGTTCTCTTCAGGTCTGTGAGTTAGCAATGATCGCAGGATCATGCTCTTCATCCTGACACTTACTCAGCCAGCTTAGAAGAACTGCCATAAGTTCAGTGATGTGCTCTTGCGTTCTTCAGGCTTCAGTCTTGAATGCCAACAATGAGTAATCCTCTCATTGTGTACCTGTGAAAATAAAATATTCTAACTTATACAAGCCTATCAAGACTAGCCTGACTATTACAATACTAAGGCAAATTCATCTTTTCAGGGTATTTGGGATCAACTCAAAACTGACATTGTCCCAACTACCTAAATATCCTGATCATATTTATAAATTGAATAAGGTTTTGTATGGTCTCAAACAAGCACCTAGAGCTTGGTATGGGAGACTAGCTGATTTTCTAATTCAATTTGGTTTTGTTAGAGGAGAAACTGATAGGACTTTGTTTATTAAACATTCAAATGGTTATCTCTTAATTGCTCAAATTTATATAGATGATATTGTATTTGGTTCAACATGTGAACATATGCTGAATAAATTTGTGCGTGAGATGACATCTACATTTGGAATGTCTATGGTTGGTGATCTAAATTACTTTCTTGGATTGCAAATTAAATAAAGTAAAGATGTCATATTTTTCTCACAAAGTAAGTATGCTAAGAATCTGATTAAAAGATTTGAATTAGAAAATGCTAAAATCATGAAAACACCAATGGGTTCTACACAAAAACTGAGTAAAGATAGTCATGGGCAGAATATTGACTCAACATTGTACAAATCAATGATAGGAAGTTTGTTATATCTTACTTCTAGTAGACCTGACATCATGTTTAGTATTTGTTTATGTGCAAGATACCAGGCAAATCCTAAAGAGTCTCATTTAAATTCTGTAAAAAGAATTATAAAATATGTGGTTGGAACTAGTGAAATGGGTATAATGTACTCAAAAGATATTAAATGTGCTTTAGTTAGCTATAGTGATGTTCATTGGACAGGAGATGCAGCTGATAGGAAGAGCACCAGTGGTGGATGTTTCTTCATGGGGAACAATCTGATCTCATAGCATAGCAAGAAGCAGAACTGTGTTTCACAATCAACTGCTGAATCAGAATCTGTTGCTGCAGGAAGTTGTTGTACACAACTTCTATGGTTAAGAAAAATATTTTATGATTATGGCATTGATAGTGATGTTCTGACTGTTTATTGTGAAAATACTAGTGCCATAAATATCTCTAAAAACCTTGTGCAACACTCATTAACTAAGCATATTAGTATAAAACACCATTTCATAAGAGACCTTGTAGAGAAAAAAGTTGTGAAATTGGAGTATATATCTAATGAAAAATAATTAGCTGATATATTTACTAAAGCACTTGATTATGAGAGGTTTTCTTCTCTTAGGAAATCTCTTGGTTTATGTATTATCTGAGTCTGTTTTAACAAGATGTTGTGCAAAATGTTGATAACATTTTAAACAACATCATTATATGTCATGTTTTTATTTCTAATTGTCAAACCTATTTTGTCTGTTAAGTGAATTTCTTGTAGAAATTTTTTCATTTGGACCTTGAAAATTATTTTCTGGACGCACATCTTATGAATGTTTTAAAATTGAAAAATCACAATTGATGTTTAATCACTGAGTAACTATGGGACACGAAGCTCGCTACTACGATGATCTCTTTTCAAAAGGTGATTAAATATTCATCAATATTGAGTTAATTACTGAGTAACTATGGGACACGGTGTTCACTACTACGATGATCTCTTTTCAAAAGGTAATTAATTCAATATTGCCACAATCCATTGAGTAGTTATGGGGCATGAAGCTGACAACTACGATGTACTCTTTCAAAAAGGTGGATCAATATGATCAAGAGATTATGTGCTTGAAAGTGGAAATTTATAAGTGTGTTGAGGTGTGTGTGTGCCATCATTTTTGTTATCATTGTTTTGGTTCAAGTGTTCGAAATTTTCTCATGCATATTTGCTTAAAATTCGAAAAATGGTGGATTGTAGAATATTAATGTGATAATTACACTGTTATTTCTTGATTTTAGATTAATTACAATTTTTATGATTAAGGTAGTTATTTAATTATTTAATTATTCAGTTAATTATCCCATATACTTTACAACTTATCCACGTTTCTCACTTGCTCAACATAACCGAAGGATTATCTCTCTCCAAACCCACAATTTCCACTTCTTCTTTATGTGCTTCAATTAACTGCTTATTACTCTATAAATATTGAATTGATTTGTGTTTTTAATGTACATTAAGCTGACATTAATTGAGTGATAAAGCACAAAGTTATTTTGAAGGTATTTTCAGTTCGAACATTATTACATGTGTGTTTGTTTCGGTTTCTTTTTTGCTTGTGTAATTGGAATTATATGATTATTTTACTTGGGTTCTTGAATTTTATAGATATAATGTCAAATTCACATATCCTTTCGAATTCACAAAGCTCAAACAAACGAAATTCACCAAACACCTCCAACCTCCGAAAATCCTCTCAACCTACTTGCTTCAATGACTACTGGAAATGAATTACCTAGTATCGACCAAAGTGCTACGTCATCTTTGACAACACAACAACCCATTCCACTCGTCATGGTTCTCCCTAAATCCATGACTTGAACGCAAAATACTAGTTATACTAGTAGTTACCCCACAAGAGTATGGGATGACTGTAGTATGGGCGAGTATGGGATCACTGTAGTATGGGCGAGTATAGGGACCAAGCAGTATCGAACCCAAGGGAAGGTTTGTACAAGAGTAAATCTCTGGAGATGTACGTCTCGTAGCTAATATGAATGTATGTTATGGGTTTAAGAATTATATTATACTACTCTATATTCTACTACTCTTATATTGATGATTAAATTAAACTGAATAACTTTATTTTAATATAAATATAGGTTGATGATGCTCGGGATAGGAATTCCTACGTATACTAAAGGAGTTGGTACAATAACTAAAATAATCGTGATGTGCAAGTAATAATCCTAAGCGTACTAAAACTAGGCAATCAACTTCCCTAATCTAGCACAAGATTGAAAGACTAAAAGCTCAAGAATTAACCTTAATACTTCGTCCTATCAACCTACTTCACAAATCCAATAATTAAATTATACGGGTTGTGCTTAATTATTGAGACCCTAATTTAACTATGGTGATGCGGTCGTCCTCCCTAGATAAACCGGTAGATGATAAACCCCTTCTAAAACTCTTTCTTTAAGCTTATTCGTTATTAAAGAGTGATGCAGTTGTCCTCTCTCTAACAATTTTAGTAATCAATTCCAAGATTATTCCAGAATTTATTAGAAGAATTCAATAATTAAGAGAATCAAAACTAAACAACATGAATTATCCTAATTACGTACCAACGTCCTACTTCTACGAGTTCATCCTATCCTAAGCGTGCAGGGGTTCTAGCCTAACATGGTAATTGAAATAACAAAAACAATAATAAGAACAATTGTTGATGATCATTTCTAATCACAAGGATTAGTGGCTGTTTTATAGTAAGTATGATCACCAAGCAATTATGTGTGATTGATCACTAACGTAATTAGTGAATGCAAAATTTGGGATAAAGGAAATAAACCCGTGTAATGGTTATGTAATTAATCCGTGTATTTTATATTCGAGGTATTTTAGGTAGAAAATCGAAGTTTGGACGTATATATCAATTTGTGCTTGTTTTATTAACCAGAGGTATTTATACAAGTTTCCTAGCTGGAGGTGTACAAAACCTTTGGTCTCCCAAGTGTGCATGTGTGACACTTGGATTGTTGACTATTTGACCTTATCTAAACTAATTTTTATCCTCTAATATTGGATTTGCTCGTATTTAAGTGTTGTTCGTCCTTTTGGACTTGTCCTTGAGGAGGCATTAGTCTGATTTTGTTGGTCATTATTGCTAGTTTAATTCCAGGATATTCTAGTTGGATATGTTCGTCTTATAGCTGAAACTGTTCGCCAGGGTATCTTTTGGGTTTGCATGGTTCTTGTGTTAAAGTTGTTCGTCTAGTCATTATAGCTCGCCGAGCGGGAACTGTTCGTCTAATATTCCAGCTTGGTCTGGCTTTATTGGCTTAATCTTGCTTTAAGCATTGGTGCTTTAGGCAATTCTGCTTGCCCAGATGGTAATTCTGCTCGCCTATCAACCCTTGCCCCCTTGCCAGTCATTATGTTGTGATGAAGTGAGGCGAACGACTTATGGGCTGGCAAATATCCGATGTTATGAAGGCGAGCTGATCCTGCCTGGAGCGAGTTACTTCAGACGGGCGGACTATCTGTTGGTCCCACTAGATTGATAAATTGCGGAAGCTTTGAAGGAAATATCTTTAGCAAAGTTCTTTTCACAAGAGCACAATAAATAAGCAAGAAAGTAAATACAGAAAACAGTAAATAAGACCGGATGTATAGTGGTTCGGATCTGAATATCCTACGTCCACTCTCCCTTGATCAAAGGGGTCTCACTATCCAACCAACAACCAACTTACTTACTGGAATTGTGAAGTACCAGTTCCTTCTTACAAAACCCTTTAGATCTAACTTGATCTAAAGCCTTCAACCTTCTCTTAAAGATGAACAGGTTGAGATCCAACAACTCCTTAAGAGTAAATATGAAAGTATGAGCAGAATAAGAGTGTTATATGCTTGATAATCAAGAGCTTGGAATATGACTTCGTGCGCGTAGGATTCTAGCACTTTTCTTGAGTCTGCACTCTTGTATTTATAGAGGTGATTACGATATAGCCGTTGGAGAGCTAATCCAATCAGATCCTCTATTTAAGGAAGCTTCAATCAATCAATTCCCTAATTGATTGATTGGGTTGGTGAGATCCTTGGATTGATTGACTTCAAAACTTTCCAATCCTGATCTTGTTGACTTGATTTGAATCACCAACGGTCAAGTGCTTCCAATGCCTAACTCTGATTCTCTCTAGAGAAGGCAAGACCAGACACCAGGAAACCTTGATGTCTTCTGGTCCTGATCTGGTTAAGAAACAGAATGCTCATCAGAATCAGGAGATGATTCTGAGCATCTTTTGTTTCACCAGACTCGTCTGGTCTGGGGAAAGGTTCTCTGCCTCTGGTCAGTCTCATCTGGTGAAGTCCTCTGGTGGAGTCCTCTGGTGAAGTCCTCTGGTGGGTCTTCTGGTGACTCTTCTGGTGAGGTCTTCTGGTCTGGCAGTTCCCCCTAGACTAAGTCCTAATCTAGTTCATCATCTGGCTAACAGGTCCAGATGGTCCTATTACATCTTCTGGTTTGTTTTAACTCATCAAAACTATACAACAATTATCCTAACACTATCTCAGTTGAGCTGACTTGGATGGACGACGGTTGGAATCCCAAGGTCCGAGGTTGGGCTTGAGGTGTGACTTGGGAAGAATGATTATCGCCGCCCATGCGCACGTAATACCGAGGTGACGCGCCTCCAATTTTGTCAGAGTAGAGCTGCACGCTCTCATAATTTGCAATTTGGTCCTTACATTTTCGATTTTATTCGCCTGGGACCCCTTTTTTTAGATGCTATAAAAGGAAAATTTCTTCTAAAATTTCACTTTTCAATTCACAATCCCATCGCGAAAACTGTTCTTTTCTTTCTTCAAAATTTTCCGGCGACTTTGCTTCACTTCCGACGATGATTTCTTCAATTCCGAGCACTTAAGGTAAAAATTTCATCGTTTTCTTCTTCTTTCCTTGTTTAATTTCATAATTTTTGGGTAAAAAACACCCAAAGACCTAAACTCCACCGTCTGGAAATTTGAAAATGCTGTCGGCTCTTTAAACCTTCCGCCGGAATCCACCATAAACTTCATTGCAAACCTTTTCTGATCTCAATGTCCTCTCACTCTAAGACTGATTCTTATCCACCTTGCAACCCCGGGAAGCGACCTAATAGTGATACCTCTGTTCCAGTGTGGATCTAGAATCGGATCCTGACGCAGCCTCAGTCGTATGTTCTGTGAGCTCAGGAGCCTGCCCATCTGGGGAAAAAGCCTTGCGAGCAAATCCTGCTCGCCAAGTTGAGGAGGAGACCAGCTCCGATCTTCACAAGTACGAAGAGGAAGTCGAGGTGCAATAGCTCGCCAACCCAGAAAAACTGAACTGGGAGTATTTGAAAGACATCCACTTCCCCATGCCAGATCCTATCGAGCACCAAATCCCGATCGCCGTAGCTCGCCAAGTCGATTGGGATGAGTACGAGAGAGAATGCTCCAATCACTTTGCAGTCCCAGTTCGCGGAAAGCGTAAGCTTAAAGCAACGGAATACGCGGCGAGCTGCATCGTGTCCGCCATCACCGAGGAGGAGTTGCCCCAAATCAGGAGGGACTACAAAATTCCTTACGACGTGCACATGTATGCCCCTCTCAAAGATGATAGAGCAGATTGCCCACCCCTCGGGTTCACGGCGATCAATTTGGCTACACTAAACGTCGGGGTCACTATATTATTGCATCTTCTGATCGGCAGGTTCTTAGAGCGGACAAATTTGGCCATCACCCAACTTACTCCTGTGGGGTGGATGAATCTCATGTCCCTCATGGTGTTGTGCGCCCTTGAGGGATATCCCAATAAGCTGTCCGTCAAGGAGGTTAACCATTTAATGATACCAACTGCCTGTACTGGGGAAGAGGCAGGCTGGTACTACCTCAAGGCGCGACCAAACTTGAAGCTAGTGGAGGGCATCCCAGGAAAAGTGCAAGATTGGAAGCACGACTGGTTCTGGATTGGTGCGGACTAGCGTGTTTTCGCTCGCCCTTATGGCGGCCTTGAATTTAGGGACTTGATTCGTGAGTCTTATTGCTTCTCAATTTTTAGAGTGATAGGACTAATTTTAATCTATTTTTCTTTTGTTTCAGGTCCCAAGAATCTCAAGTGGCGAAGTGCTAAAGATAGTGTGGACGATCAGTTCTTGTTCACTGTCAGCCTGATCGCCCTTCGTTGCCAAGAAGACCTTAACGTTAGCCACCTCAGTCTTGAATCGACCAGAAGGGTAGCTCGCTTTACCACTTACCCCCATCAACTTGAGGCTCAAGCCCAAGTTCCAGAGGATAACCTTTCTTGATCTTGACGAACAGAACTGCTCGCACTTCTATATTGTACCAACTTTTAACTTTTGTTGTTTTCTTTCTATGCAGATCAGCTCGTCACTGTCGCCCTATATCCTTCTTACCTTATCTTAGACCATCACGTTTGGGAAATGCCGACCAAACGTGGAAGGAAGAAAGGAGACCCAATCTCAAAGATGATCGCTCTTGCGCCAGGGCGGGCAAGGATGATCCAAGGCAGGCAGGTAGGCCTATCACCGCAAAACAGCCCGCCCTCACGAGTAGTCTACCGGCAGCCACTACCCCCAAGACGAAGAGACTTCACTGCGGAGATGGCACTCCCATCTCTGATACAGAAAAAACGGCCAAGAAAGCCAAGGTCGCCCAAGGAGGTATTGCCGCCCCTGCTCGCCCTGTTGAGTCCAAAGGAGTGCGGATTCCCTCAAGGGAGCAAGTTTCTGAGCAGCACCTGATCGTCGTTACCCCTGAGGGGCATGCTGCTGATCACCCCCACGATGCGACCTACCTAGGTTGGGATAAAGGTCGCCGCGATGCGTAAGTTTTCTTTGCTTTTATCTTTTTGTTTAACACCTTTACTTGTATTTCCTTTATAGCTATGAGCCCGAGCAGTTTCCTGGGCGATCAAATATGGTACATTAGTACGCCTGTTCGAAGGTGCCTACCAACTTTAGGGTGATTCCGGACTCTTTCATCCGACGTGCCTCCGAGTTCGTTGCTCGCACTTGGAGCAAAGACTTGCACGAAATCGTCAAGACCCAGACACCTTGTGATAATGGTCACCTATGTCTTATCGAGACGGGCAACACCCTGGTGGTCGTGCCAAAACTGGTCGACCAGGTTAAGGACTTGGAACAGGATGCTCGTCAGCATGTGGCTACAGTTAGTCGTATTGCCAAAGAAAGGGACGATGCTAAGGCTGAGGCCAAAAAGATGGTGGCCAACCTTGAGGATAAGGTTAAGGCCCACCAGAAGAGCGAACAGCGCGCCCTCGACCTGCACGTTAAAGTCTCGGAAGAGCTGAAGATCAAAATGGCCGAGAACGAGCAGCTGCTTACCGAGCACGCCCGGATCCAAAAGCAGAAGGAGGTTGCCAAAAAATATTCCACGGAGGCAACGGCCAAGATCACTGACCTTTAAAATCAGCTCGCCAACTCTATCACTCCAGAAGAGCTGATTCTAAAGATGGAGGCGGGTTCAATCATCGGCTTCGCGATGGCCTATGCTGAAAGCATCTGGATCGCGAACGAGTTTAAGGCTCAACCTATTGTCGAAGAGATTGGCAAGGAACTTACAAACTTCATCGAATCCAATCCTCCTGCCTCGGGTACCACTCTTCAGATCGGCGACCTGTTCGATAATGGGGTCAAAATTGACTTCATTGCCCCCGATGTCATAATCACAAGTCCCCCTGAGGACGAGGAAGAAGCCACCGAGGACGAGCAAAACGATCCAACCGATCAAAATGAGAAGGCTCATCAAGAGCGAGCAGATACTGATGGATTTATTGTCGAGCTCACTGAAGATGTCCCTATTGATTCATCAGTTTCGGGGGCACCCTTAGAAGATCCTAAGGACGATAATCTTCCTCCTCCTGCCGGGCAGGCTTCTTAGAACTAGGATTAGATAGGTCTTTACTTTTGTTCGTAGTTGTTCGCTCCTAGAAGGAGTTTAGTTTGTAATCATTTTGGGCGAACAACCTTTTTATTAATGAAATATTATCTTTTGCTCGATTTGTTTTCTTTTACATTAATTGTTCTTGTATTTTGTTGGTCCCGGTACAAGACTGAGGAATACGTGTATGGGGGGGAATACACGTATACCAATTTTTCAACCTTAAAACTGACTGAGTCCCCTTTACTCAGAGTGGTAAAGAACTAGGAGCTGATAACACACTTACTGACTACACTTGGTGCGGGTCAGTTGGCTAACTATCAGTTCAAGTTCAGTGCGGAAATGTTTGAGCCCTGATAGTTTAAAGTCTTGTTAAGTTTGCTTTCTGAAAAACTTGTTTTACTCAATTCTGAATAGTGTTTAGTAGAGCAGTGCTCTTTTTGAAGATCAGCCTGATTGATTCAGGCCTGATAAACTGTATGCAATGAATGAACAAGTAATATGGCAAGTATGCACAATATCAAAGCAGTAAGAACACAAGGAGTTTAACGTGGTTCAGAGACTCAAGCTCCTACGTCCACGGCCTAATTTAACAGGAAATCCACTCAAGGGATTCTTGTTTTTAACGTGCCAAGGTGCACCAAGACCAGCTAACCTCACTGATCTATACAACTCCACTTACTTACACACTAATTGACTTACTCCCAACAAGCCTAACTTAGGGTTTTGGTTTCAGTTTGGATTCCAACTAAGTTGAGATTATCTTTACAAGGCAAAGCTATGCTAAGGATTGGATAATCTCTCTAAGCTTAAGATAATGCTATTTAGCTCTTGGAATACAGAATAACTCTCGATTGCTAAGAAACACTTGGGAAATTTAGATGTTTTCGAGTGCTTCTTTTAAAGGTTGAATGCTTTAAATGCTTGAGAGTTTGAGTAATTTCTGGCTTGGAAATTTCCCGTAACCTTGAATGGGTTCAAGGTCTTCTGTATTTATAGGTGATTTGGAAAACTATCCGTTGGAGAGATAGCCTTCTAGTCATCTATGTAGAGTGGCTTCAAACAGACATATCTTCATGCAGTAGCCGTCCTTGAATGGATTTGGTATTTGCATTAAATGCACATTAAATGCTTGCCCGTTGAATGTGCAGTCTGAATTCAGTCTTTATGTCAGGTTCCGTACGTGCGTGTCCTTCTCGGATTGGTCCACGTCATCAGGTTGGTGAGAATGTCAGAACTTATTCCTGAGCTTCAGGCTTGTCTTATTAAGTTCATTTTGTCTTGAGTCCACCAGTCTTGTCCTGACGCTGAAATTCCTTTTGCATTGCTTGACCCTACTCCAAGTCTTCCCATAAACTCAGTGACATCCTGTTCCCTTCAGGATTGAGTTAGTAATGACCTCAGGGTCATACTCTTCATCACTGACACTTACTCAGCCAGCTTAGAGGACTGCCATAAGTTCAGGATGGTGCTCTTTGTCTTTAGGCTCTTAGTCTTGATTGACACCAGTGAGTTCTCCTCTCACTGAGTACCTGTGAAGTGTAAAATGACTAAGTACTAATCCTAATCAAGACTAGCCTGACAAAGACAGATTAAGGCAAACATCTTTTCAGGGGCTTTGGGATCTTAATCAAAATTGACAACGTCCCAACATATTTGCATTCATGCTTAACAATCTTAATGTAGTTGGGCTTTGTTCCTTAAGAACTTTTGCCTTAGAAACTTGATAGGCTTTGGTCTTAGGCTATGTTCATTTAGAAACGAACAACCTTTGATGGACTTGATTGTATAACCAATTTCTGCCTTAAGCTTGAATCTCCTTTGAACGAACAACTTTTGATTAAGCTTGCTTTAAAAAAGTACAAGTATGGATGACGACCTAATTTATAAACTTTAATAGACCGAGTTAATGTAGTTCGACTTCTATAAATTGTCAAACAAATCATTAACCTAAACTAAGTCAAAGTAGCTCGACCACTATACATTTTGTCAAACTAATTTTGAACTAAATGAAATATTACATTTATACAGGATGAAACAAGTGATCGATCACAAACAGCTCGACCACAAACACTTAACGAGATTTTTCAAAAAAATTAGGCAAATCTTTGGATCTTGCTTGCGCACATGCAGCCTTAGCTCGCCCTCGTGACATAGTAGCTCGCCCAATAGAAGGGAGTCACCTCCACTTCCCATAAGCAAAGTAGCCCGCCTATTGGAAATACTTCTTCAAGTTGGCTGCATTTCAGGAATATTGGGCCGAGTTGCCATCTAAATCTTCAATGTCATATGCACCATTGGGTAACCTGTCTGTTACCCTATACGGACCCTCCCAAGTCGGGTCAAATATGCCTGGAGGTGGGGTGAGCTTTTTCCTTAAGACGAGGTCGCCGACCTCGAATTCTCTTATTTTAACTTGGGAATTATAGTAACGCTCTGCCCTTTGTTTATATGTTACATTTCTTAGTTCAGCTGTAATTCTTTTTTCATCGAGCAAATCTAGCTCGACTGATAGGGCAGAACCGTTTCACCATTTCTTCAAAGTTGGCAGTTCTTAGCGTCTTGGTCTTTAACTCAACTGGGATGACTGCTTCAGTTCCAAATGCTAATGCAAAAGGTGTTTCTCCGATGCTTGACCTGGGAGAAACTCTGTATGCCCACAACACATCTGGTAGTTCTATAGACCATTTGCCTTTGCTTTCTGTTAGCCGTATCTTAAGAATGTGTTTAATTATTTTGTTAATGGCTTCCACTTGGTCATTTTACTGTGGATGGTAGGGGTCGAATAATGTTTTCTGATCCCCCACTTAGTACAGAAGTCCCGAAGCTTCTTCCTGTCAAACTAAGGACCATTGTCTGTCACCAGTGTTTGAGGATTTCATAACCAGTAGATAATGTTTTTCCAAATGAAGTCAATCATTTTCTTCTGAGTGACTTTGACTAGGGCTTCTACTTCTGCCCGCTTGGTACAATAGTCAACGGCTACGATGGCAAATCATATGTTCCCTTTCCCTGGCAGAAAAGGTCCAATGATATCCATTCCCCATCATGCAAATGGCCAAGGACTAAAAAGTGAAACGAGTTCCTGAGCGGGTGCATGGATGCTTGGGGCAAAGATTTGACACCGGTGACAAGCTCTGGCTACCTGGATTGCATCTTTTCGTAAGGTCGGCCAGTAATAACCTTGTCTTATCGTTTTGTAGGCCAAAGCTTGCCCCCAACATGATTTCCACAGGCTCCAGAATGTATGTCTTCCAAGGTTGCCTTCCCCTGCCCCCTAGACAAACACTTGAGTAGCGGGACTAAAAAGCCTCTTTTGTAAAGTTGTTCGTCTACCAGGGTATACCTGGCTGCTTGTTTCGTTATTCTTGCAGCTTCAAGAGAATTGCTTGACAGTTCACCGGCTTTCAAGTATTTGGCTATAGGAGTTTGCCAATTATCTTCGTCTTTTTGCTCGACAACTTGGTTTACTTCATAGTCAATTGTCGAGGGTTAGGTTTTTCTGGTGATAATAATGTCTGTTAGATTTGCTGGTCCATCACTTGTTGTAATCTTGCTAGGGCATCAGTTTATGTGTTGCTCGCTCGGGGTACTTATTGGACATATACTTGATCTAGCAGTGATATCAAATGAGCAACAATTCATTGACATTTGATCATTTGTTTGTCTCTGTCTTTGTATTCACCTTGTACTTGGCTTACTATAAGTTGAGAGTCTCCGAAAATCTGAAGTCGCCTGACTCCGACAGCTAGTGATAAATGGAGACCAGCGATGAGAGCTTCATATTTGGCTTCATTGTTGGTGGCCACGAATTCAAATCTGACCGCCGAGGTGAATACTTATCGATTGGGGCTGATAAGAACTACTCCTCCCCCGAGGCCATGTTTGTTGATGAACCGTCCATATAAAGATGCAAGGGATGATCTAGTCCTCTCGTTGGATTTTAGGGAAAGGTTAGTTCGACTATGAAGTCGGCTAATGCTTAACCCTTAATTGTTATTCGAGGTGCATAGGTCACTCCAAATTGGCTAATCTCTATGGACCATTTTAGCAGGCGGCCCGTTGTGTCTGGTCGGTGTAGTATTTGTCTGAGTGGGAAAATCGTTAATACTTCGACCAGAGCATATGCCAGTTTTTCAGTGGGTGAATACTTCACTTCGTCTTCATGCAGAGCCTGGCTGACATAGTAGATGGGAAGGTGAAACTTGCCTTCTACGCATACCAAAACCGAACTTATTGCCACGTCTGAAGCTGCCAGATATAGATAGAGTTTTTCTCCTGGGATTGGATTTGATAGAATATTTACGTCTCCCAGGTTGTCTTTTAGTTGTTCGAAAGCTTTTTGACAGCTACCCGTCCAGATAAAATTGCCTTTCTTGATAGCCTCAAAGAATGGACGACATTTATCCCCTAATTGTGATATGAATCTGTTCAATGCAGCTAGGCATCCAGTCAGTCTTTGTACCTCTTTGATGGAACGAGGAGGTTCCATATCAATGATAGCTTTAACTTTGGCAGGGTTAGCTTCAATTCTGCATTTACTGACCAAGTGGCTCAAAAAATTTCCCGAATGTACCCCGAAACTGCTCTTCATTGGGTTCAACTTCATGTTATACTTCCGAAGAATGTAGAACACTTGAGATAAATGCTGGAGGTGATCTTCTTTTCGGGTACTTTTGACAACTATGTCATCAACATACACCTCCACCGTCTCCCCAATGTGTTCGTCGAACATTTTATTGACAAACCTCTGATAAGTTGCCCCTGCCTTGATTAATCCGAAAGGCATTCTCTTCCAGCAGAGTAGATTTTTGTTTGTGTAGAATGTTGTACTCTCTTGGTCATCTGGGTGCATCGGAATCTGGTGGTATCCAGCAAAAGCATCCATAAATGTAAACATTTCATGCCCAGCTGTGCTTTCCTCTAAGTGTTTTGAGGATTTTTTCAGTGTTTTGGCATCATCAAAAAGGGGGAAATTGTTGGGACAATGTCAGTTTTGATTAGATCCCAAAACCCCTGAAAAGATGTTTGCATTTGTTTGTCAGGCTAGTCTTGGTTAGGTTTGTACTTAGTCATTTTACATTTCACAGGTACTCAGTAAGAGGAGCACTTACTGTTGACAATCAAGACTCAGAGCCTGAAGATGATAAACCATCCTGAACTTATGGCAGACTCCTAAGCTGGCTGAGTAAGTCTCAGTGATGAAGAGTATGACCCTGAGGTCAGTACTACTCAGTCCTGAAGGGAACAGGATAAAACTGAGTTAATGGGAAGACTTGGAGTAGAGCCAAGCAATGCAAAAGGAATGTCAGCGTCAGGACAAGACTGGTGAGCTCAAGACAAAATGAACTTAATAAGACAAGCCTGAAGCCCAGGAATAAGTTCTGACATTCTCGCCAACCTGATGACGTGGACCAATCCTGGAAGAACACGCATGTACGGAACCTGACAAGAAGACTGAATTCAGACTGCATTTTCAACGGGCAAGCATTTAATGTGCATTTAATGTGACTACCTATTCCATGCAAAGGACGGCTGATGCATGAAGATATGTCCGTTTGAAGCCACTCTACATAGTTGACAAGAAAGGCTATCTCTCCAACGGATAGTTTTTCAAATCACCGATAAATACAGAAGGCCTTGAACCCATTCAAGGTTACGGGAAATTTCCAAGCCAGAAATTACTCAAACTCTCAAGCATTCAAAAACACTCAGCCTTAGAAGAAGCACTCGAAACCATCTAAATTTCCCAAGTGTTTCTTAGTTACTGAGAGTTATTCTGTATTCCAAGAGCAAAATAGCAATAACTTAAGCTTAGAGAGATTATCCAATCCTTAGTATACCTTTGTTTTGTAAGGATAGTCTCAACCTAGTTGGAATCCAAACTGAAACCAAAACCCTAAGTTAGGTTTGTTGGGAGTAAGTCAGTTAGTGTGTTAGTAAGGAAGTCTGTATAGATCAGTGAGGTTAGCTGGTCTTGGTGCACCTTGGCACGTTAAAAACAAGAATCCCTTGAGTGGATTTCCTGTTAAATCAGGTCGTGGACGTAGGAGCTTGAGTCTCTGAACCACGTTAAACTTGATGTGTTCTTATTGCTTTGATATTGTGCTTACCTGCCATATTACTTGTTCATTCATAAGCATTCGGTTTATCAGGCTTGAATCAATCAGCCTGATTCTCTAAAAAGAGCACTGCCCTTACTAAACATGCTTCAGAATTGAGTAAAACAAGTTTTCAGAAAGCAAACTAAACAAGACTTTAAACTATCAGGGCTCACGCATTTCCGCACTAAACCTGAACTGATAGTTAGCCAACTGACCCTCACTCCTGTGAAGTCAGTAGGTGTATTATCAGCTCCTAGTTCTTTATCACTCTGAGTAAAGGGGACTCAGTAAGTTTTTTAGTCTGAAAATTGGTATACGTTTTTTCCCCCCCCCCCCCCCCCCATACACGTATTCCTCAGTCTTGTACCGGGACCAACAGGTATCTGGTCCTCCTCTGAGGAACCAGAGAAAGTTATGGTTAAAGAACCAGTAGCTTCAGCAGGTTTCTTCTTGCTCTTCTGCTGCTTCTGCCCCTTAGCAGGTGAGGGCACCGCTTGGAGAGGAGGGGCAGGGATGGCTTGCTCTCCATCAGAATCAGGATGGCCATGGAGAGGCCCATCCTTGGAGAAGATAATCTTGGACTTGTGGAAGCCCTTGCACCAAGAGTCCTTCCACTTCTTCTCTGGGAAGATGGAGTCCAAGATCAGAGTAAGGTTTGTGCCCAAAGACACATTGGCATTGAAGAAGTACTGCTGCTCTCCTGGCAAGTTGGGACACCCCTCCTTCTGCACTTTCAACTTGTTCTTCCTCAACACGCCCCAGAAGAATTCGGCCCAATACACTTGGCACCGTAAAAAATAGCCCTCATAACACAGAGCCTGCCTGTGAAGATGGCATCTGTGTTATGGCTCTCACACATCAGCATTTTTACCACAATATCAAAAAGTACCTTGTACTTTTGCCTGAGATGCTTGTCCAAAAAGCCCTTCATCAGGTTCTGGCATGAAGATCTGGCAAAGATCTTGAACAATTCAACTGTGTCTCCTTCCTTATACTTCAAAGGGTCCACTCCTTCCGAGGAAATATTCCTAAAAAGTCTGCAAAAGTCGTGCTTCGAGAAAATGACATCCACCTTGTCAAGCTTGGAGGAGATGTGGTCATCGTGGATCTTCATCCTAACCAAAAACTGGGCAGCGTACCCATCCAAGGTGCGCAGATCCTTGGGAACCTTGGAGATCAACTCCTCAACTCCAGACTTCCTAAGTAACTCCAGAATCTTCAGCGCTGTCGGATTCTTGGTGGAATAAAAGTCAACCACCATCTCCGATTTGAGCTTTTTGCACATGTGATCAGGGTCGAAATTGCATTTGGGTGCCATTGCTAAGATAGAGAGAGAGAAAGAAAAAGATAACTTGCAGAGAGAGAGGTTAGGGTTTGAGAGTAAGAAAACGTGAAAAGACAGAACAAAAAAATTTGATTTAAATAGGAGAAAACGCGTGGATTTGAAAATAAATGAAGTGTGAACGCGTGTAATGGTAAAATTTAATTTTAGGGAACAAAATCAATTTTAGAATTGATTGACATATTGCACAGTAATTAAATTCGACGGCCAAGATAAAAAGGCAAGTTACAGATTTAATATAGTGCGTGGGCATGGTCATTGGGACTGGGATCGAGGGGGTTTTGTGACAGTCAAGAGAAAAAAGCGAAATGATTGCCTAGTCCCTCTACCCTAGTCTTAAATACAACCCGAAGATGAAACATTTTGAGTGTATTTACTAATTTTGAAAGTGTATCCCAATGATCAGAGGCCAGAGAAGTAAATACATACCTGTTACCTGATATTGTAACCAGATGATACCACGGTTAGTCTGGTGTTACATCTCATCTGATAAGACCTCATCTGGTTCTGGAATCGATTTATGAACCACATCTGGGATGTACCTCACCTGGTACACGCCTCATCTGGTGCATACCTCATCTGGAGATGTAACTTCCCTGGTATATCTAACCTGTAGGTTTGTTAGTTTGAAAATAAATAAGTATGTATTATGATGAAACAAGGATACTTCTCGATGTTCCCCCTAAACCAATTCTGTCTCTGGATCTAATAATCCTAACTCAAAAGCTAACTCTCTGAATCTGGTTTCAGCCAAAGGCTTAGTCAGAATATATGTTTTCTGCTTCTCTGTTGCAATCTTTTCCATCCTTATATCTCTCTTCTCAACATGATCTCTGATAAAGTGATGTCTTATATCCACATGTTTGCATCTGGTATGAAGAACTGGATTCTGGGTGATTGCTATTGCACTATTACTATCACAAAAGATTGGAATATCCTTAGCTCTAATCTGGTAGTCCCTTAACTGTTGACTAATCCAGAGTAGTTGTGAACAACAGCTGCCTGCGGCCATATACTCTGCTTCTGTTGTTGATGTAGCAACTGAAGTCTGCTTCTTAGAAAACCAAGATACCAATTTATTTCCCAAAAAATTGGCATGTTCCACTTGTAGACTTCCTATCTATTTTGCACCCACCATAATCTGAATCCGAATAACCACTTAACTCTAAATTGTCATCTGCAGGATACCATAACCCCAAGTTTATTGTCCCTTTAAGATACTTCAATATCTTCCTAGCTGCTTCCAAATGAATTAGCTTGAAATCTTGCACACACACCAACTGCAAAGGTTATATCTGGTCTGTTTGCTGTCAAGTACAGAAGAGAACCAATAAGTGCTCTGTATTGAGTCTGGTCCACACTCTCTCTAGACTCATCTGGATCCATGTTGAAATTTGTCATCATAGGAATCTTGGCTGCTTTGCTAGATCCTTTTCCAAATTTCTCTAACATATTTCTGATGTACTTCGCCTGATTGATGAAAATTCCCTTCTCTGATTGCTTTACCTGCAGACCTAAGAAATAATTCATTTCACCCATCATAGACATCTCAAACTGGCTCTGCATGAGTTCACCAAACTTCTCACACAGCTTCTTGTTAGGGGATCCAAATATAATGTCATCAACATATATTTGGACCAGAAGGATGTCCTTTCCTTCTTCTTTCCTAAACAAGGTCCTATCAATCTTACCCTTAGTAAAACCATTGTCCAGAAGAAATTGAGAAGGAGTGTCATACCATGCTCTGGGTGCCTGCTTCAGCCCATAAAGAGCTTTCTTAAGCTTAAACACCTTGTCACCTTATTCAAAACCAGGAGGTTGTTCCACATACACTTCCTCAATGAGAATCCCATTAAGAAAGGCAGATTTCAGATCCATCTGGTATACTTTGAACTTCATGTGAGCAGCATATGCTAAGAACAATCTAATGGCTTCTAGTCTGGCAACAGGAGCAAATGTCTCATCATAGTCTATTCTTTCAGACTGAGAATAGACATGAGCCACTAGCCTTGCCTTGTTCCTAGTAATGACATCATTCTCATCTTTCTTATTCTTGAAGACCCACTTAGTGCCTATCACCTTTTGATGCCTTGGTCTGTCTACCAGCTCCCAAACATCCTGTCTGGTGAATTGATTCAACTCCTCTTGCATAGCAACAATCCAATTTGAATCTTTCAGTGCCTCCTTGATGTTCTTGGGCTCAATCAAGGACACATAGCAACTTAATAAGACAGCTAAGTTAAGAGTTATCCTAGTCTGGACACCCTTAGTTGGATCTCCAATTATCAGGTCATTGGGGTGATCAACCAGGGTCCTCCTTCCCGTGGCCTTGCCTAGTTGACCATCTGCTGCAGTACCTTGGTGATTATCACCAACTACAAAAGAGCTTCCCCCTACAGGAGTTCCAACCTCTTCTGGTTCTGCTCCTTGTGAAGACTTCTTCAGAGAACCGGGAGATGGGTCATCATCTGAATCTAAATCTAAATCAAGAATAGGTGGATTGACCTTAATTACTCTGGGAGTAGTCTGATTCTGTGTCTCATCAGAAGACTTTAATTCCACCTAGCACTCAATAGCAGATTCATAAAAAACAACATGGGGCGTTTCCTCCACACAAAGTGAATTCTTATTAAAAACTCTAAATGCTTTGCTAGTGTTGGAATATCCCAAAAATATTCCATCTGCTACTTTAGCATCAAAAGTTTTTAATTTTGATTTCCCATTGTCATTGATGAAACACTTGTGAAAGTGTGTGTGTGTTATAAAGTGCAGATGTTGTAACAAATGTTAAAGCAAATCTTACAATAATCTGGTAAATCAGAATATAAAACGTATACAGCGGAAGACTTAAACACATAATTGCAAAAGGGAATACTTTTTAACACAAACTATCATAAATAGTTTGTGCTAGCCTTATGGCGAAAGGTTCACTATAAAATGATTAGTGATACAAAAGTTGTGTGAAGAGTATAATCGTTCACAACGGAAACAAGACTCGATATCACCTATCAAATCTAAATTGGCTAAGTGTATAACATAATACACTGTCAAAATTGATCTCACTTGATATCAATGATCTCACTATCTATGGATATAAGTTCGATCACAAGCTATGCGTGAAAAACTCTATTTCAAGACATAACATAAACGTTGGAATAACTGCCCTATCACCTTTAAACTCAGGATCAACACTAGAGTAGGTGTACTTGTTTACTCCACGCTTGGTATTGAAAGATTCGGCCTCTATTTATAGGCAGAAGTCTTCAATCCAAAAATAACTTCTCTATGTAACCGCTTGCATGATCTTTATGTTGTCCCACGTCTCTTTCTTTATTCCTCATGCTTCTTGATGCAACCGCCTGATCTAGACAGTTCTAAAATGTCCTGGATAAGTCTGGAATGTGTAGGCCCTAGTAGATCCTTGTAGATCCTTCTGGAACCCGTAACTGCTCATGTTGCTACCAATGTTATGCAACATTCACTGCAACATTGATAATTCCAGAACCTTGTAGATCCTTCTAGATCTTCATCCTGCATGTTAAAACATCTAAGACAACATTTGATCATAAAGTGTTGGTTAATGAGAAGAAAGGGCAAATTCATGTTGTTTCAAAGTAAATAGTGAATACTTCATTACCAACAACATCAACAATCTCCCCCAATTTGAACTTTCTGCTACAACACACCTGATGTATATATTTGTTCAATATATAAGTCAGTGATGTATGTACAATAGAGATCAACATCGTATTGTACACTTTATCTTTTCACCCTTGTGTAGCAAAACAGCCAAAAAACAAGATGATCAACTGTAAGTTGAACCACCAAAAACAAGATGAAATAACACTAAGTTAATTTCACCAAAACAGAATGAACATCATCATATATGCTCATCAAAAACAACAAAACGAGTAACATAATGTTTACCCATTCAAATTACAACTTCAAAAATAAAATTAACTGAAATCAATCCTAATCAACTAATATAGTATTGTCTTTTCAGAAATTAAAAACATCCTATCATAGCAAAAAAAATTAAAAACATAAATCATCCAAGCGTACTTAGAGGCAATCACAAAAGAGGAACTTGATATCACTGTATAAAATATACAGCTGCAGCTTCAAGCATCTTGCACTAAGCTCCCCCATAAATTGTGCTTCCTCCAGTCTCTAAGATAACTTCAAACTTTGGCAGAGATGTCAGGCAGATCACCATATAGTTCAGCTTCCTCCTAGATATCAAATGTTGCAAAGTTTGCAACAACATCTGCAGCAGCATCTGCACCTCCTCCAGTCTCATCAGGTCCAGTTGCACCACCTTCCTCGGCAACAGGCTCATCAGCATTCACTTCATGAATTTCAACTCCCCTGGCAGCAGCAGCAGCAACTGGTACTCCCCCTGTTGTGGCAGAAAGGAGGTTCTCCCAGTAGTTCTTCAGGAATTGAAGTTCATCAATTGAGTCCTGCAAGTGCTTTAGTTGAGTTTGAATAAACTCGGGTGAGATATTCAGAGAATAGGTTGTGGGAGCTGGAATGTTGCTAGGTATGTTCCCAGCATTCTGTGCAGCATCTTGTGCAGGAGCAGGATCAGGAACAGATTGGTCTGGTTCTGCATCTTCTTCTTCAGCATTATCCTGCAAAGGTAAGTCTAACACTCTATTTCCAGACAGTAAATAATGAGATATACCCATTAGATGAACTCTCCCCCTCAACAACTCATTCCTTTTGTGAACAAAGTTGTGACTCCTCAAATATCCATAAATCAGCACAGGGTAAGGCAGGTTGCCTTTCTCAGAGATCTTCCCAGCAAACTTCATCATGTGATGAAAAATAACCAAGCCCAGGTTAAAAAATTTCATCACACCAATTCTGTACATCAGTACAGCTTGATCTCTGGTCACCTTTGTGGAGTTTGTAGAGGGTATCCAGTTATACACCACTAGCTTGTGTAACACTGAATACAGAGAGGTCAATGAGGCAGCTAACATATTCTTCTTCCATTTGTTAACTCTTCCCCCAGTAAGAATAGTAATGATCTCATCCATATGAGGAACATCTTCTTCCTCAATATCCTCAACATGTAGAAACGGATTAATCAACTTAGGAGTAAAAGCAACATTCCTATCTCTAAATCTTACAGTACCATACCACCTAGAATTTCTTCTAGCCTGGTTCTTTCTCAGACAAGCATAAAACTCATACACCCAATCAGTAACAAATGCATCAGCAAAAGTAACAGCATGCATCAAACTTCTTTCTTCTAAAAATCTAACTAGACCCTTGGATTCAAACTCATCAATGTTAATTTTTCTTTCAATTAACAGATTTCTTTTCCTCAACCTTTCCAACTTTTGGTCTAAAGATTCATCATCATCATTATCAGAACTAACATGCTCAACAGAATGTTCAGATGCATTACCTTGATCAGAATCAGTTTTGGTTCTGTCTGAGCTACTTTCAGAACTGTTGTCATCAGCTTCAGGTTTTGTTGCTGCTGCACTTGTTCCAGCACCACCAGTAGCATACTCAAACTTTCTCTTAGTCCTCATCTCAACTCTTGCTCTCCTCCTCAGTTCAAAAATAGATACATCACTCTCATCAGTTTCTTTTTTCTCTTGGCTTTCAGATTGATCAGTCTCTTTCTCAGATGAGTCTTTGGAGCTTGACTCCTTTTCAGATTCTGAAAACACTCGAATAGGTCAAGTAGCAACATCTCCTTCATCATCCTTCTTCTTCCTTGCGGTTTCAGAATAGTTCACCCTTTTCTTTGCTCTACCTGATCTCCTCCTTGATTGAACAGGGCACCTTTTCCTCTTGCCACCCTTTTTCTTCACAGCTTTGGCTATTGGAGCAGGCTCAGAATCCTCAGACATTGAAGAATCAGTTTTGGGTGATTCTTCTTTGTCCTCCTCTGACATTTCAACATCAGGGACTTCAGCATTAGGGCTTTTCTCCCTAGTTTCTTCAGCAACAGTTTTCTTGACAATGGGGTCTCCTTTGTAGCCTGATCATCTTTTTCAACACTCTTTGAAACATTAGCAGTAGGGCTTTTGGCTTGACTAGAGGATTTAGGATTTTCTGATTGTACGGTCGAAGAAGGACCTCCGACATGAACAGTAGGAGAAGGGTTTTGAGGTTGGTTCAAGTAGGATGCAACATCTACTTCAATAGAGTCAATGGTTAGTTTGGGAACCACAGGGCTTCCTTGAAGGCTTTGTGCAATGCCGCGTGCGATCGTCTCAAGCTGATCGACAGTGGCCTCATTTGGGATGTAGATGTTTACGGGAAAAGATTGAACAGGTGTTAGAGATGTAGGAGGTGTTGTGCTCGATGATGGAGCAACAGAGGCAGCATTTGGGTTTTGGCTTGAGGCCATTTCTGCAAGAAGGTTCAGATTTGAATGTGGAGGAGTTGAAGGGTTTGCGCGAGTTTTTGAACTGTGAGAGGACTTCTTTTGATTTCCAGCCATTAAGTAGATAGTAAAATTAAGCAAAAATAAAATTTAAAAGAAATAACACTAAAACCCTAAGATGTGAACACACAACTTTCAACACTTATACGAGAAAATCTGAATTTTCACTCATATGCTAAACACTGAGAATTAAACATGAGACATGAGGGATATATATAGAAGAAAGTACGGAAGTTATTTTAATTACCCATGAAAATGAATATTCTGGAATTTTTAAGAAGTTGAAACTACCCACTCCCCCATAAGAGATCGTGGGTTATTTCATGATTAAAAATCCGAAATTTAATTAATTAAACACACTAAATTATGCACTACTTGAATAAATTGAAAAAATGTGGGTTTATGCATGTGGAAATTAAAAACAAATTCCTGAAAAATCGGTCCATAACTTAACTTAGAAAAATAAATACGAACTACATATGATGTTGTATTCAAAATTGGAACACACACTTCAACATCGGTTTTAATATTCAATGTCGCACTTTTTATCAAACATTTTTTAGCACTTTTTATTCACATTGATCCATCTTTTCAAGAGAGTGCATCGTAGCAGCGAACTCCGTGCCCCATAATTACTCAATGGATTTGTGACATATTGATGTTTTACTAACCACCTTTTGAAAAAAAGACATCGTAGTAGCGAACTTCGTGCTCCATAGTTACTCAGTGAATTAGTTACATCTTGATGTGCTTTTTCAAAAACTTATTATGCGTTTGAGAAGAGTGATTCCTCTTTATTTTTACACAACAAACATACTTAGTCCAGATTTATTTTTCAAAGAAATTAAGAATCAAAATACAAGAACAAGCTTTAATTAGAACATGCAAATCCCCTGATGTTGTTATAGATGTTTTAACAAACATAACAACATCCGCTTCTCAATTACTCAGATTGTGCACATACCAAGAGATTTCCTCAAAAATGAGAATCTCTCATGGTCTAATGCTTTAGTAAACACATCAGCAAATTGATTTTCAGTGGGTATGTATTCTAACTTCACAATATTCTTCTCTACAAGATCCCTTATGAAATGATGTCTAATACTTATGTGTTTAGTAAGTGAATGTTGAACTGGATTTTTCGAAATGTTGATAGCACTAGTGTTATCACAAAATACAGTTAAAGTGTCACTCTCTAAACCATAATCACTAAACATTTTACTCAACCAAAGAAGTTGTGTACAGCAACTACCTGCTGCAATGTACTCAGACTCTGCAGTAGATTGTGATACACAATTCTGTTTTCTACTATGCCATGAAATCAAATTGTTACCCATGTAAAAGCAACCACCACTTGTGCTTTTCCTATCATCAATATCTCCAGCCCAATCAGCATCACTATATCCAACAAGTGCACTGCTTGTGTCTTTGGTATACCATATACCAAGATCAGTTGTACCAGCCACATATCTTATGATTCTCTTGACTGCATTTAAATGAGATTCTTTGGGACAAGCTTGGTACCTAGCACAAACACAAACACTATACATAATATCAGGCCTGCTTGAAGTTAAGTACAGAAGACTACCTATCATGTATCTATACAAAGTTGGATCAACATCTTGACCAACAGTGTCTTTACACAACTTTTGTGTAGATCCCATAAGAGTTTTCATGACTTTTGAGCTTTCTAAATCAAACCTTTTCACTAAATTCTTTGCATACTTACTCTGAGAGAAGAAAATACCTTTATCAGTTTGTTTGATTTGAAGTCCTAGAAAGTAATTAAAATCACCTACCATGCTCATCTCAAATGTTGTTGTCATTGCTTCAACAAACTTGTTTAACATAATGTTACAAGTTGAACCAAAAACAATGTCATCAACATATATTTGAGCTATTAACAAGTCTTCTCCGGAATTTTTAATGAACAAGGTTCTATCAGCCTCTCCTCTTATGAAACCAAATTGCAATAGAAAGTCAGTAAGTCTACCATACCAAGCTCTAGGAGCTTGTTTGAGACCATACAAGGCTTTCTTTAGTTTGTACACATGATCAGGATATTGTGGGTTTTCAAAACCTTTAGGTTGTTCAACGAATGCATCTTCAATTAATATGCCATTCAGAAAAGCAGCTTTTACATCCATTTGATGAAGATTAATGTTGATATAACATGCAATTACTAGTAATAGTCTAATGGACTCTATCCTAGCAACAGGTGCAAATGTTTCATCAAAATCAATACCTTCAACTTGAGTGTAACCTTGTGCAACTAATCTATCTTTGTTCCTAATTATGTTACCAGACTCATCAGTTTTGTTTTTAAAGATCCATTTAGTTCCAATGACATCGACATCATCAGGTCTTGGAACTAATGACCAAACATCATTTCTCTCAAACTGATTAAGTTCTTCATGCATAGCATTAATCCAAATTTCATCTTTTAATGCTTCTGTAACATTTTTAGGTTCAATTTCAGAATAGTAACACTGAGCATTCACAATATTGCATATTGAAGACATGCACACAGACCTTACCATATCAACACGATTTGCACTTACTCTTCTTCTTGTTTGAACACCAACTGAAGCATCGCCAATAATCTGATTCGAAGGATGACTTTTGGTAATCCAAGTAGCTGGATTCTTCTTTGGGGTATACTGATTATTCTGTGAAGTATCAACTGAATCTACAGGTGATGTTGAACCAGATGCTGTAACATTTGGTGTAACATTCTCTGTTTTCAGCGATTCTTTTGGAACATCAGTAACATCAGTCACATCTTCAGTGTCATTTCCATCTATCAGATTCCTGTCATCATCAAAAACAACATTCACAGATTCTTGAACAGTGTTAGTTCTAAGGTTATAGACTCTATAGGTTTTACTATTTCTAGAATAACCTAAGAAAAAACCTTTATCACTCTTAGAATCAAACTTGTGCAGTTGATCTCTATCATTCAGAATGTAACACACACAACCAAAAACATGAAAGTATTTCACATTCGGTTTCTTATTGTTCAAGATCTCATATGGGGTTTTGTTGCTTCCAAATCTAAAATAGACTCTATTAGCAATATGGCATGCTGTATTCAATGCTTCAGCCCAAAATTTCTTTACAAGATTTTTTGAAGTAAGCATTACTCTTGCCATTTCTTGAAGAGTTCTATTTTTCCTTTCAGCTATCCCATTTTGTTGTGGAGTTTTAGGAGAAGAAAACTCTTGGACAATTCCTTTCTTATTACAGAATTCTGAAAACATACTATTTTCAAATTCTCTACCATGATCAGATCTAATCCTGCTTACTTTCAAGTTGAAAACAGTTTTAAATCTTTTGTAAAGAATTTTAAAAACATCAAATGTTTCAGATTTCTCTCTTAAGAACTCAATCCATGTAAACCTAGAGTAATCATCTACCACAACTAGTGAATATTTCTTACCACCAATGCTTTCAATTTCCATAGGACCCATAAGATCCATATGCAGTAATTCAAAACAACGATGTGTCATGCAATGTGATAACATTTTATGCGACATTCTCACCTGCTTACCTTTTTGGCATGAACCACATATAGTGGGTGTAACAATCTTCAGTTTTGGTAAACCTCTCACTGCTTCAGACTTAACCAATTTTTACATGAATCTATAATTTGCATGTCCAAGTCTTTGATGCCATAGGACATTCTCATCACAATTTGACAAACAACATACTTTGTTTGTTCCAATTAGATAACAATTATCTACTGACCTATTTCCAGTCATTAGACATTTATTATCCTTGTTTAGAACATAGCATGATTTTTTATCAAATTTAACATGCAAATTGTCATCACATAGTTGACTTATACTAAGAAGATTAGCAAGTAAACCATCAACATGCAAAACATTCTTAAGTTTAGGAAAACCTTCAACATTTAAGGTCCATTTTCCAATGATTTTACCTTTTGATCCACCACCATATGTAACAGTTCCACCATTACAAGGTTCATAGTCAGACAAGTATTTAACATGACCAGTCATATGTCTAGAACAACCACTGTCAAAGTACCATAGATCAGGAACACATGCTTTCAGAGAAGTTTGAACAACATTACATGTAACATGTTCTTTCTTTTTCTTAGCAGATTTTGACCAGTGTTTCTTAGAATGTGAAGACATTTCAGACAACACTTTCTGAATTTCTAGATCCCTTTTCATCTTTTGACAGTAAGGACGAATATGACCAATTTCAGAACAGTAGTGACACACATACTTCTTCACAGGTTTTTCAATCTCATGTATTTTTGTTTTGGCAAAAAAACTCAGTTTTTCCCTTAACAAATTTTACAGGATTATTCACTAATTTAGAAGCAGACTCACCATAATAGCCCAAACCATGTTTATTAGACTGTCCAGCAGTTAAGGAGTCACTTACAATGGAAGAACTTTTAGAGTATTTCTTAAAACTTAAGGTAGAATTTTTCAATTCTTCCCTTTAGCTTAGAAATTTCTAAATCCTTCCTTGTTAGAATGACTTCTAACTTTGTCACAGTCTCTCTGAGATCATCATTCTCTTTGGCTATACTGGAATCATCATCCCTTATGTCATTAGAACCTGTCTCATCAACACACCCATTAAAACAGTTCAAATCTGAATGATTTTTGACAAATGTTGTTTATGATGTTATAACATTGAAAATAACACCAGTGTCTAGATCATCCAGATCATCATCTAAAGAATCATCATAATCAATTCTTGCAGAAAAAGCTAGTTCCTCATCTTTAGAACCTTCAGGTTCATCATTATCTGAGTCATCACTAAAGGTAACATTAAAATTCAGTTTTTGTCTTAATCTGGTATTTGCACACTCATTTGCATAGTGTCCAAATCCAGTACATGCATCACATCTAACTGATTTTCTAAAATCAGGATCATACCTTGATTTATTACCTCTGAATTGCCTTGATTGATTCTGATCCTTCCTTTTCTCCGGGTCTGATGGTGTGTTGTTGAAAGGAGTTCTCTGTTGGACATTTCCTCTGGATCTATTCAGTTTCTTCTTCAGGTAGGAATTGAACTTCTTTGTAAGGAGGGAAATGTGCTCAGGAGTGTTGTAACATTGGTCTAGAACATCTTCATCAGACTCAACTTCAGTCACAAAGGGTTGGTTTTCAGTGTTGGATGATGTTTCACCTTTGAAAACAACAACCTTCTTTCCTTCACTTGTATCATCAGATTGAGTTGTGTTCATCTCATATGTCTTGAGAATACTTACAAGCTCATTCTGAGCTAAAGTGTCAGTGTCCTTGGCTTCTTCAATAGCACAAATTTTTGCATCGAACCGTTTAGGAACAGATCGCAAAATTTTGTGTACAACTCGTACATTGGAAATTGGATCACCAAGTGCGCGTGATTTGTTGACAATCTCGCTCAGTCTTTCATTGTAAGTCGTGACTGTCTCATCATCCTTCATCCTTAGATTCTCAAACTTGGTCCCAAGCATTCGAAGTTTGGTCCTTCGAACACTTCCACTTCCTTCGCAATGCTCTTGAAGCCTCTCCCATGCATCTTTAGCCGTAGTACATGTTGATATAATCTTGTACATAGATACATCAACATAGGTAAAGATAGCATTGAGAGCTTTGGAATTGTATCTTGTCGTCGTGGTCTTCTCATTTGTCCATTCAATCTCCCGTTTAACTCTTGTCTCGCCATCATCATCTGCTTGGTTTATGGGCCATTTCCAACCGGTCAGAACACTTCTCCAAGTACGTTCATCAATAGACTTGATGTACATGCGCATCTTAGGTTTCCAATAGGCATAGTTATTTCCATCTAGTATAGGGGGCCTAAGTGGGGTGTTTACAGAATATTCCATAGCAAAAGACACACTTAAAAACTCAGGATCTAAACTTAGTATATCAAGTTTATGGCTCTGGTGCCAATTAAAAGTGTGCGTGTGTTATAAAGTGCAGATGTTGTAACAAATGTTAAAGCAAATCTTACAACAATCTGGTAAATCAAAATATAAAACGTATACAGCGGAAGACTTAAACACACAATTGCAAAAAGGAATACTTTTTAACACAAACTATCATAAATAGTTTGTGCTAGCCTTATGGCGAAAGGTTCACTATAAAATGATTAGTGATACAAAAGTTGTGTGAAGAGTATAATCGTTCACAATGGAAACAATACTCGATATCACCTATCAAATCTAAATTGGCTAAGTGTATAACATAATACACCGTCAAAATTGATCTCACTTGATATCAATGATCTCACTATCTATGGATATAAGTTCGATCACAAGCTATGCGTGAAAAACTCTATTTCAAGGCATAACATAAACGTTGGAATAACTGCCCTATCACCTTTAAACTCAGGATCAACACTAGAGTAGGTGTACTCATTTACTCCACGCTTGGTACTGAAAGATTCGGCCTCTATTTATAGGCAGAAGTCTTCAATCCAAAAATAACTTCTCTATGTAACCGCTTGCATGATCTTTATGTTGTCCCACATCTCTTTCTTTATTCCTCATGCTTCTTGATGCAACCGCCTGATCTAGACAGTTCTAAAATGTCCT
The DNA here is from genome assembly GCA_947034835.1 of Ballota nigra. Classification (NCBI taxonomy): domain Eukaryota; kingdom Viridiplantae; phylum Streptophyta; class Magnoliopsida; order Lamiales; family Lamiaceae; genus Ballota; species Ballota nigra. The sequence goes on along the minus strand of OX344721.1, from coordinate 14,851,170 downwards.
GGATAAGTCTGGAACGTGTAGGCCCTAGTAGATCCTTGTAGATCCTTCTGGAACCCGTAATTGCTCATGTTGCTACCAATGTTATGCAACATTCACTGCAACATTGATAATTCCAGAACCTTGTAGATCCTTCTAGATCTTCATCCTGCATGTTAAAACATCTAAGACAACATTTGATCATAAAGTGTTGGTTAATGAGAAGAAAGGGCAAATTCATGTTGTTTCAAAGTAAATAGTGAATACTTCACTACCAACAACATCAACTACTTGCAACCAAAAATGTGAAAATATAAAACACATGGGGTTTTACCTTTCCATACCTCATATGGAGTCTTACTATGTCTCTGGGCAATTAGGCATCTGTTCTGGGTATAACAGGCTGTGTTGATAGCTTCTGCCCAAAACCTTTGTGGTGTGTTGTACTCTGCTAGAAGAGTCGTTACAGCTTCCTTTAGGGTTCTATTCCTCCTTTCTGCTACTCCATTTTATTGGGGTGTTCTGGCAGCAGATGTCTCACGAAAAATTCCATGTTCTTTGCAATATTCTGCAATGTGTGAATTCAGAAACTTTGTCCCTTTGTCACTTCTGATCCTGACTATGCTCTGGTTCTGCTCATTCTGAATCTGCTTGAGGAATTCTGGCAGCTTAGTGATAGTTTCATTTTTCTTAAACAAGAACACTGCCCAAGTGTATCTTGAAAAGTCATCTACTATCACCAAGGTGTACTTCCTTCCACTGAAACTAAGAGGAGAAACAGGTCCAAACAGGTCCATGTGAAGTAGTTGAAGTACTCTGGTTGTGGTTGTGCTCTGAACATCCTTAAAGGAGGTCTTGGGTTGTTTACCCTTCTGGCATAAACCACAAACCTGATCCTTCTTAAACACTTCATTAGGAAGACCTCGAATAAGACCTTTTCTGGCAATCTTATTCAGTGTTTTGAAGTTAAGGTGACTCAATCTCTTGTGCCATAACCAGCTGTCTTCTGCAGATCCTTTAGCAACCAGGCAAGCATTTCTTGGGCAACTGCTAAAATCTGCAAGATAAATGTTACCTTTCCTCAAGCCTATAAGCAAAATATCATTATAATCAGAAGAAAAGACAGTGCATGAATCACTGGAAAACTTCACTGAGTATCCCCTGTCACAAAATTGGGATACAGAAAGCAGATTGTGCTTGAGTCCTTCAACATAGTAGACTTCATCTACAGATACGCCATTAAAGGTTAATTTTCCAACACCTCTGGTAACTCCAAAGTTGTTGTCACCAAACATCACTCTTGGCCCATTCATTGGCTTGAAATCCTGGAGATGATCTTTCTGGAAAGTCATGTGCTTGGAACATCCACTATCAATGTACCACACATGTTTGCTTGAAAGTCCTTTCTCCAATGGGCTCTGATCCTCCTGCAGAGAGATCAATTAGGTCCCCTACTAGAGCTGGGTCCTGATTGGTTAGTTGTAGGTTTTGTAGAAATCCAAAGATAAAGATCATCCCTTGCTGGATGAGGAGATCTTATCTTCCTTCCAAATCTATCTACCAGCACATGTCCTCTTACAATGACATATTGAGTTACTGGTCTGATAAGGACATCTTTCCTATAAACAGGTCTGGTGTACCTTTTCTCAAATCTGGCCTTTGGAATGGCCTGCCTTAAAGATATGATCTTAAAGGTCTGGTTGTAAGGGTACATCCTAGAAGAACCATCTCTGGTGTCATAACTACCCAGATTAGTTGGTTTTCTATAGATGGGTCTGGAAGCCCTCCTCTGGTTCTGAAAATTGGATCTATTCTGATGATAAAATTCCTTCTGAGTATTCCTGTTCTGGAATCTTCTTTGAGCATATCCCCTTTGAGATCCCTGATTCTGATTGAGGTTCTCTGGTTCAGTATATCTCCTTTAATATCTCCTATTCTGATTAGGTTTCCTCTTAGAGTTTCCCTTTTGAGGTCCCTTAATTAGCTTAGATTCCACTCTTTTAGGTTTCCTCTGAGGTCTCCTAATCTGATTAGGCATCTGAACAGAACCATCAATCCTCATAGGTTCTCCTATCTGGCGTTTGTGCTCTAAGATTTCCTCTTCCAGTTCAGTGAACTCATTGGGAACTTCATCTGTATGGTCAGCAGAGCAATCGTTAATCCGATTAGGATTTTTAACCACTCTGTAACCTTTTCCATTAGGATCCTTTTCATCCCAGATTTCTACCAATTCACCAGATCTTTGAGACAACTTGCCTTTATTGCATAAAAATTTAGTAGATCTGGTTGTAATTCTAGAATATCCTAAACCACTCTTATCATGTACTCTTTGAGAAGATCCTTGTATCATGGATACAACAGTTGGAACTTCTCTGGTCTTGGATACTTCCATGATAGGTTGTTCAACTTGCTTACCCTTGATAAGATATTGATATTTGGCCTTGAGCTCATTGAACTCTTCTGCCTGAGAGTTTTTCTCTTTCATAAGCTGGTCTACCAGAGTATCTCTTTCTGTGACCTTTTCTTGAAGTTCAGGGACTTCTTTAGAATGGTATTTCATGAGTTCTCTGGCAGATTTTTGCTCATTAGATAGAGACTGAACTTCAGCTCTTAGCCTACCATTTTCTTTCTCAAGCTTTTGGCAAAGTTGAACACAATTTTGGAGATCTGATAGCATTTGCTGCATATCAGACTCTCTGGAATCACCAAATGAATGAGAGGATTCAGTATATTTGGAATTTGATAAGCATAAGGTAGGTTCATTTACCTCAGTGATGTCTGCCATAAGGCATACATCATCATCAGATCCGAAATCAGAAGAAGAAGAAGAAGAACTGGAACTAGTATCCTCCTCCTCTGCTTCTGCCAGTAGTGCTCTCTTGTCTGCATATCTCATATCTCTCTTGAGTCTTTTCTCTTCTCTTTCCCTAGGAGTTAGCTGAGGACAATCATAGCTGTAGTGGCCTAGCTTGTTGCAGGTATAGCATGTGTTGTCACCTCTGGGACTGGGACTGGGACTTGGATCTCTCCTCCTCTGGTTGTACTCTGCTCTGGCTGAACTACTCTCTCTTCTCTGGTAGTCAGATCTGCCAGAACTGCCATCCCTCCTCTGGTAATCTGATCTCCCAGAGCTGCTATCTCTCCTCCTCTCTGGAGTTCTGAATGTGGTCTCCCTTGAGTCACAGATGTTCTCTCTTTATCTGCAGCTTTGAAGGAAGTCTTCCTATCTCTAGTAGATTCCTTCCAATGCTTTTTGTACCTGCCATATTTAGAACTCATCTTATCAAGTTTACGGGTTAGAAGTGCTACCTACTCCTTGAGACTCAAGTCATCTGCAGTAGACTCCTTTGGCTTATCATCTGTCTTGATAGTTGAGGAAAATGCAACTCCTTTCTTGCCAGAAGAGGAAACCTCTTCTGTTTGATGGGTTAGAAGTGCTACCTGCTTCTTGAGACTCAAGTCATCTGCAGTAGACTCCTTTGGCTTATCATCTGTCTTGATAGTTGAGGAAAATGCAACTCCTTTCTTGCCAGAAGAGGAAACCTCTTCTGTTTGATCCTCCTCTTGAAGATCATACTCGTAGGCTTTAAGATCAGACAACAGAAGATGGTGATCCAGAGTGTTGAGATCCTTGTTGTCTTTAATCACATTCACTTTGATTCTCCACCTGCTGGTTAGTGAACGCAAAATTTTACTATTAATTTACTTTTCTGAATAGGTCTTACCTAAGGCACTAGCCTTGTTAAGGAGATTTATAAGGCGCATATCCAGCTGGTCAATGGTTTCATCTGGTTTTATCTTAAATGTGTCAAACGAGTATTGAACAGCTTGGAGTTTGTTGTCCTTAATCTTCTCTGTTCCTTCACAGAGCAAGGCAAGTTTATCCCACATTTCCTTGCCAGTGGCACAAGTTCTGACTTTTTCTATCACCTCCTTTGTGAGTGTGTTGATGATTTCAGTCCTTGCCACCTGGTCCAAATTATAGAGTTTCCTCTCATCATTGGCAAGCTCGTCTTTCTTCTTGAGGATCTTCTGTATGGGAACTCTGTCCTCAGCAGCTTTCTGGGCAGTTTCACTTGTTTCTTCTCTGGACTCTGACCTGCCACTATCAATAGGAGTCCAGTAAAATTGAATTGGACCACTCTCTACCACATCTAACATGAGGTGATGGATAACTCCAAGATGATTACTCATCATGAAGCTCCAGTGGCTGAAATCCTCAAAGGAGAATTCTGGTAACTTGCGGCTCTTATATGAAGATTTTGAAGATATTTTTACTCAATAAAAATTTAACAAGAAATTTGATCAAACACAACAAAGAGCAATGGATCTGCCTGGTGACCACCAAAAAGCTTTACAAAGCAGTGGTCTTTGGACACACTGCTCTGGTACCACTTGTTGGTCCCACTAAGTAGATTAACTGCGGAAGCTTTAAAGTTATGTCTTTTAACAAGATCTTTAAAAAGAGCACAATAAAATAAACAAGACAGAATTGAATAGAGCAGTAAATGGACCAGATTTATAGTGGTTCGGATTTCAATATCCTACATCCACTCTCCCTTTGTCAAAGGGGTCTCACTAACCAACCAACCAACTTGCTTACTGGAATTGTGAAGTACCAGTTCCTTCTTACAATTCCTTTAGATCTAAAGTCTACAGCCTTCAACCTTTTCTTAGAGATGAACAGGTTGAGATCCAACAACTCCTTTAGAGTATATATGAAAAATGAGAACAATAAGAGTGCTAAGAGTGAATGAACAAGGCTTGGAAGATGTCTTCTTGCGCGTGAGAATCTAGTGCCTTTCTTTGAATCTGCACTCTTGTATTTATAGAGGTGATTAGGTTTTAGCCGTTGGAGAGCTAATCTAATCAGATCCTCTATTTAGGGAAGCTTCCAATCAATCAATTCCCTAATTGATTGATTGGGTTGGTGGGATCCTTGGATTGATTGACTTCAAAACTTTCCAATCTTGATCTTGTTGACTTGATTTAAATCACCAACGGTCAAATGCTTCCAATGTCTAACTCTGATTCTCTCCAGAGAAGGCAGGACCAGACACCAGGCAACATCAGTGTCTTTTGGTCCAGAGTTGGTTAAGAAACAGATTACTAAAAAGAATCAGGAGATGATTCTGAGCATCTTTTGTTTTACCAGACTCGTCTGGTCTGGGGAAGGTTCTCTGCCTCTGGTCAGTCTCATATGGTGAAGTCTTCTGATGGAGTCCTCTGATGAATTCCTCTGGTGAAGTCCTCTGGAGGGTCTTCTGGTGACTCTTCTGGTGAAGTCTTCTGGTCTGGCAGTTCCCCTAGACTAAGTCCTAATCTAGTTCCTCATCTGGCTAACAAGTCCAGATGGTCCTATTACATCTTCTGGTTTGTTTTAACTCATCAAAACTAACAACTTTTATCCTAACAATAGTTGTTGTCACCAAACATCACTCTTGGCCCATTCAGTGGCTTGAAATCCTGGAGATGATCTTTCTGGAATGTCGTGTGCTTGGAACATCCACTATCAATGTACCAGACATGATTGCTTGAAAGTCCTTTCTCCAATGGGCTCTTATCCTCCTGCAGAGAAATTAATTAGGTCCTCTACTGGTGCTGGGTCCTGATTGATTAGCTGCAGGTTTTGTAGGAATCCAAAGATAAAGATCATCCCTTGCTGGATGAGGAGATCTTATCTCCCTTCCAAATCTATCTACCTGCACATGTCCTCTAACAATGATATATTGAGCTATTGGTCTGATAAGAATACCTTTCCTATAAACAGGTCTGGTGTATCTTTTCTCAAATCTGGCCTTTGGAATGGCCTGCCTTAAAGACATAGTCTTAAAGGTCTGGTTGTAAGGGTACATCTTAGAAGAACCATCTTTGGTATCATAACTACCAAGATCAGTTGGTTTTCTATAGATGGGTCTCTGGGTTCGATGAAAACTAGACCTTTTCTGGTGATTATAGTTCCTTTGATTGTATCTATTCTGAAATTGATTCCTCTGAGAGAACTTTCTTTAGGGTCCCTGGTTCTGATGATAGTTCTGTTGTCTATAGTTTCCTCTCTGAGAATTTCTATTCTGATTGAAGTTCCCCCTTCTCGAGAATCTCCTCTGAGGTCCCCTAATCTGCTTAGGTTCCACAATTTGAGGATTTCTCTGGGATCCTCCAATCTGATTAGATCTTACTCTTTGAGATTTATTTTGAACAGAACCATCAATTTTCATTGGTTCCCCATTATGAAGTTTTGTCTCTAAGACTTTCTTTTCCAAAACAGTCAACTCTTCTGGTCTATATTCTAAATGATTAGTAGAGTAGTTCATTTTCCAACCAGGATTGTGAACTACTTTGTAACCATTACTAGTAGAGTCTTTTTCACCCCAGATTTCTACCAATTCACCAGCTCTTACAGACTTGTCTTTGTTATAATGATATTTATGAGATCTAGTGGTAATTCCAGAATATCCTAAACCACTCTTATCATTAATGCGCTGAGAAGACTCTGATATAATAGATACAATAGTTGGTATCTTTGGAGCTTCTCTGGGCATAGGTATCTCTTCTATAGTTTGCTCAATTTGTTTTCCCTTGATAAGAGTCTGGTATTTGGCTCTAAGTTCATTGAACTCATCTTCCTGGGAGTTCTTTTCTTTCATGAGCTGGTCTACCAGAGTATCTCTTTCTGTGATCTTTTCCTGAAGTTTAGAGACTTCTTTGGAATGATCTTTCATGAGTTCTCTGGTGGATTTTTGCTCATGAGATAAGGATTGAACTTCAGCTCTGAGCCTACCATTCTCTTTCTTGAGCTTTTGACATAATTGAACACAATTTTGGAGATCTGATAGCATTTGCTGCATATCAAACCCTCTGGAGTTACCAGATGAATGAGAGGATTTAGTATATTTGGAATTTGATAAGCATAAGGTAGGTTCATTTACCTCAGTGATGTCTGCCATAAGGCATACATCATCATCAGATCTGAAATCAGAAGAAGAAGAACTGGAACTAGTATCCTCCTCCTCTGCTTCTGCCAGTAGAGCTCTCTTGTCTGCATATCTCCTATCTCTCTTGAGTCTTTTCTCTTCTCTTTCACTAGGAGTTAGCTGAGGACAATCATAGCTGTAGTGGCCTAGCTTGTTGTAGGTATAGCATGTGTTGTCACCTCTGGGACTGGGACTGGGACTTGGATCTCTCCTCCTCTGGTTGTACTCTGCTCTGGCTGGACTACTCTCTCTCCTCTGGTAGTCAGGTCTGCCAGAACTGCTATCTCTCCTCTGGTAATCTGATCTACCAGAGCTGTCATCTCTCCTCCTCTCTGGAGTTCTGAATTTGGTCTCCCTTAAGTCTTCAGATGTCTTTTCCTTGTCAGCAGGCTTGAAGGAACTCTTCCTGTCTCTGGTAGATTCCTTCCAGTGCTTTTTGTACCTGCCATATTTTGAGCTCATTTTATTAAGTTTACGGGTTAGGAGGGCTACCTGCTCCTTGAGACTCAGGTCATCTGCGGCAGTCTCCTTTGGCTTATCATCTGACTTGTTGGTAGAGGAGAAAGCAACTCCTTTCTGACCAGAAGAGGAAACCTCTTCTGTTTGATCCTCCTCTTGAAGATCATATTTGTAGGCTTTGAGATCAGACAACAGAAGATGATGATCCAGAGTGTTGAGATCCTTGTTGTCTTTAATCACGGTGACTTTGATTCTCCACATGCTGGTTAGTGAATGCAATATTTTATTATTTATTTCATTTTCAGAGTAGGTCTTACCTAAGACACTAGCCTTGTTGAGGAGATTGGTGAGACGCATATCCAGTTGGTCAATTATCTCATCTGGTTTCATTTTGAAGGTGTCAAAAGAGTGTTGAACAGCCTGGAGCTTGTTGTCCTTGATCTTCTCTGTTCCCTCACAGAGCAATGCCAACTTGTCCCACATCTCCTTGGCCGTGGCACATGTTCTGACCTTTTCAATCACCTCATTTGTGAGTGTGTTTATGATCTCTGTCCTTGCCAGCTGGTCAAGATTGTATAATTTTCTCTCATCATTATCAAGCTCATCTTTTTTCTTTAGTATCTTCTGTCTTGCAACTCGTTCACCAGTTCTCTCATCTGCAGATACGCTGGTTTCTACCCTGGACTCTGACCTGCCATCATCAATGGGAGTCCAGTAAAATTTGATTGGGCCACTCTCTACCACATCTAACATGCGGTGATGAATAGCTCCAAGATGGTTACTCATCATGAAGCTCCAGTGGCTATAATCCTCAAAGGAGAATTCTGGTAACTTACGGCTCTTGTAAGAAGATTTTGAAGACATTTTTCTAAAGGATTTTAACAAGAATTTAAATAAAACAATAAAGAGCAATGGATCTGCCCGGTGACCACCAAAAAGCTTTACAAAGCAGTGATCTTTGGACACACTGCTCTGATACCACTTGTTGGTCCCACTAGATAGATTAATTACGGAAGCTTTAAAGTTAAGTCTTTGCAAAATCTTTTTATAAGAGCAAGGAATGTAAGAGCAATAAAGAAAGAAAAGCAATAAATAAGACCGGATGTATAGTGGTTCGCATCTGAAAATCCTACGTCCACTCTCCCTTGTTCAAATGGGCCTCACTAACCAACCAACAACTTACTATCTACTAGAATTGTGAAGTACCAGTTCCTTCTTACAATCTCTTTAGATCTAACTTCGATCTAAAGCCTTTCAATCTACAACCTTGTCTTAATAGATGAACAGGTTGAGATTCAATACTCCTTAAATGAGTGGATATGAATGTGAACAAAGTAAGAGTGCTAAAGCTTGATTATCAAAGAGGCTTGGATATGAACTTCGTGTGCGCGTGGGATCTCTCTAGAGGCTTTCTTAAAACTGCACTCTTGTATTTATAGAGATGCTTAAAAATTAGTCGTTGGAGAGCTAATCCAATCAGATCTCTTAAATAAGGAAGCTTCAATCAATCAATTCCCTAATTGATTGATTGGGTTGGTGAGATCCTTGGATTGATTGAAAATACTTTCCAATCCGATCTTGTTGACTTGACTTGAAACACCAATGGTCAAATGCTTCCAATGCCTAACTCTGATTCTTCCAGAGAAGGCAGGACCAGGCACCAGGCAACCTTGATGTCTTCTGGTCCAGAGTCGGTTAAGAAACAGAATGCTCATCAGAATCAGGGGATGATTCTGAGCATCTTTTGTTTCACCAGACTCGTCTGGTCCGGACTCGTCTAGTCTGGGGAAGGTCCTCTGGTGAAGTCCTCTGGAGGGTCTTCTGGTAGGTCTTCTGGTGTGGCAGTTCTCCCTAGACTAAGTCCTAATCTATATCCTCATCTGGCTAACAGGTCCAGATGGTCCTATTACATTTTCTGGTTTATTTTAACTTATCAAAACTAAACAACTTGTTATCCTAACAAGGCGGAGAGTTGGATTGAGATGCAGCAAAGTTCGATCAGAGTGGGGAACGGGTTGAGAAAACCAGCGTGGTAAATAGTCAGAAGCAAGTACCCCAAGGGGAAAGTACAAGCCAAAACCTAAACCCACATAACCAAAATAATCTCGCTCTAAATCTGAATTAGAACCAAAATAACCCAAATAACCCCTTCACCTACACTGTCTACCAACATAACAACTCACCTTACCCATACCCATACCCACCATATCCTTATCCACCATACTACCCACCACCACCTACCTATAACCCTCCACCACCTGTCTACCCTCAGCACATTCCTTAGAATGTTGATCCTCCTGGTGTGGCAATTTGAGGAAGGTTTGAGGCTCAGCCTCAACGATATTATGATGGAGTCGTTATGCCACCAGTAGAGGCAAACAACTTCTCTATATCTCCTGGGATCTTGAAGATGATTGTTGAGAATCAATTCAAGGGAAAGGTAGGAAAGGACAATCCCCACACCCACTTGAGGAATTTCCTGATGATATCATCAACATTTAATTACAATGGGATGTCGGAAGATGCAAAGAGGCTCAGATTGTTCCAGTTCTCTCTAACTGGAATAACTAAGGAGTGGTATGATAACACACTCCCACGGGGGGGTGTATACATGGGCTGAGCTAGAGCGTCTTTTTCTTGAGCATTTCTACCCTCCATCTAGAACGGTGAAGGTGAGGAATGAGATCTCCTCATTCAAGCAGAGATCGAATGAGGGATTGAGTCAGGCTTGAGAGCGATTCTCCAATATGCTTATTGAGTGCCCGCAGCACGGGTACAATGATGGAGATATTATGACCTATTTCTATTGTGGGGCTAGCGAGAAGGATCAGCACCATCTCGATGCTTGTGCTAATGGAGCGTTCTTGAACCGTAGTGCAGCTCAGTACAGGGAGATAGTTGAAAACATAGTGAAGAAAGTGGGACAGTGGAAAGAAGATCCAGAGTATCAGAGGGTGTATCAAATGGAAGAAAGTGAGAAAGCTGATGATGGCTATGATGGAGAAAATTAGTAACTTGGAGGTTAGCCAGAGTTTGAGTGGTCAGAATAGTGTGATGAGTGAGAAAGTGGATCAGCCAGGATGCCAGCAAAAGGTGGCCAACTATATGGGAGGGCCTAATTATAATCAGAATGGCTACCAAGGTGGAAATTATCAGGGGCGACCTACTTATGGTCAACCGTTCGTACCACCGGGTCCACAACCTCCTCAGAATCAATAGAGGAATACTCAGGGATATCAAGGAGGCCCGCAGGCTAACCAGAATCAATGGAGGAAAAATGATAACTTGTCCTACAGTAATTCGAGAGCAGGGATAACTGTACCTCCAAATGTCGACCCGGGCTCCAAACCCCTAAGTGGAGAAGGAGGTACTACCACTGATGAGATGTTACGTGCCATTCTTCAGAAGGTAGAAGAGGGTAGTAAGAGATTGTCCTCTTTGGAGTACGATGTGAAAGTGATGAGTAAGAAGAATGATCAGCGTGATCAAGATCTCCAAAGAAGGGATATGGAGCTAAATAGAATTCAGCAAGAGAACAATAGGTGGTTCACTTCTATTGAGTATCAGATGAGCCAGATTGCAAAATCACTTGGAAGAGAGACGGGTAAATATTCATCTATGCTGGAATGGAATCCGAAAGAGCAATGTAAGGCGATCCAGTTGAGAAGTGGAACCAAGTATGATGTACCTCCTTTACCTGCTAATGTGGAGGAAGTTCATAAGGAGATGGAAAAGGAGAGCGAGAAGGGTGAGGTGGAAGACGCTCCTACAAGGGAAGAACATAATGACGAAAGGAAAGAAGAAAAATGGGTCCCGAAGTGGAAGATAGCTAAAGAGACGAAGCGAAATATGAAGGAAACCGAGTGAGATGAATGGGGGGTGCCAAATCTGTGATTCCGGTACCATATCCGCAGTGGTTCATGAAGAAGAAGTTAGATGAGAAGTTCGCCAAGTTTCTTGAGGTCTTCAAAAAGCTCTACATCAACATACCATTCTACGATGCTTTGGAGCAGATGCCTAATTATGCCAAGTTTCTGAAGAACTTGATCGCAAAGAGGAGAAGAGTTGATGAGCCAAAGCTAGTTCAGCTGAACCATGAGGTAAGTGCATTGGTGCACAAAGCGCTTCCCCCGAAGTTGAAAGATCCCGGGTGTTTCACTATCTTGTGTGATATCAGGTATGGAATCAAGAAGGGAGTGTTGTGTGATCTTGGGGCGAGCATCAATCTAATGCCATTGTCATTATTTAAGAAGTTGGATGGTGGAGATCTTCAATCGACGATGATGACTCTCCAACTAGTTGATCGGTCTATTATAAGTGAGAAAGTGTAGGGTTTATTAGCATTTGGAGTTAATTCCAAGATTATTCTAGGGTTTATTAGCATTATTCAATAACTAAGAGAATTAAAACTATACATCACAAATTATCCTAATTACGTACCAACATCCTACTTCTACGAGTTCATCATATCCTAAGCATGCAAGGGTTCTAGCCTAGCATGGTTGTTTCAAGAATTAAAGCAATAACGAGATAAATGACCATAAGCATAATTAAATTGACGAAAGAATTCAAGAACATAAATGAAAGATGAATCAATCAATTAAAGTCTCAAAATAAATCTTTATAAATCTGGGAAATCTAGGTTTAATAGTCTCAAATATTCGAGAAAGAAAGAATAAAAACTAAACCGATCAAAGTAATAATTAAACTCAAGACTTCGTATGCAAAAAACCTTGATTACACGTTGAAAAACCTTGCCAAAGCTCTCAAACTCATTCCCAAGCTCTTCTCCTCCGAAAATTATGTCAAGATATGTGTTTTTATGTAAAAATAGGCTTGAGACGGGTATTTATATGATTTGGGGCGAAAACAGGGCAAAAATCCGCTCAGGGCGCTCGAGCTGGGCCCCCGCTCGAGCACTTGGTGCTCAAGCATGCTCAGGCTGAGCACTTTTTGCTCACAGAACATTCAGGGTGCTCGAGCACTTTCCGCTCGAGTGCCTCCAGCTCGAGCACTTTTCGGGTGTTGTACACTTGTTCAAAAAACCTTTATATCTTCTCAACCGGGAGTCCGTTTTAGTCAATTCAAAGTCCTAAGAACTCCTTTTTACTCCCCTATTTCCAAATATGAACATCAAAGAGCCAAATTGATGAGTTTATAAAAATTTTACTCAAATAACTCTAAATACTCACCAAAAATGCTCAAAATATGGACTAATCGGGCACCAAAACATCACAATTTCATGTCTAATCAAAAACTCTATTTCTGAAACCCATGTCTCAGAACTTCCTTCTAAAAATCCTAAATCTACTAAAATTCAAACTCCCATGACAACAGATGAACCTACACCTGTTGTTGAACCTGTAGTTGAACCAACTCCCATTCAAACCTCACCAAAACCTGTTGAAACCTCTAATATTACTGGAAGTGTTGACCCAACATTGTTACCAGATGAAGACTTTCTTATGCATGTTGATTTGGATGCAAATGCAATTGTTCTTGACATCATTATTACTTATGAAGATATGGTTCGATGCTCTTCCAGACAGAGAATTACTATTGGTGATAGGGAAGTCAATTTGAACCAGTTTGTTTACATCAAGGAGAAAGCTGAGAAAGAAAGAGTTGAGATGAGAAAAGCTGAAGAGGAGAAAGCTAACAAAGGGAAAGAAACTGTCGAACCTTTTAACCCTGAGGAAGGTGAAACTGATTCTGATCTTGGTGAAGAGTCATCTGACTCTGATGGTGGATTGGCCAAGAAACTGCAGAACCTTGCTGCCAAAGGAAAGAAGAAGAAGAATGATCTAAAACCTTTCAACAGGTATGGTGGCAAAAGGAGGATGTCCTTTTGGACTATGGGAAAGAAGGTGGACTATTCTGAGTCCAGGAGGAAGAAGCCAAAGGATGATGGAACAAGCTCAAAGTCTGTTCAAGTGGTTGAATCTGAAGAAGAGGAAAGTGAACCTGAAGGAAAAAATGCTCAAGAATATAAAATTGATACTGTGATGGAGAAAATATCTTTTGAAGAAGATATTGCCATGGAAGTTCCACTGAAAGATTTCTTTGCAAATAGAACTGAAGGAAGGACCAAGCACAAACATGATCCTTCTACTGCCAGGAGAGAAATCAGAAGCAAAAGAAGAAGTGACCATGTTCATGTTGCTAAAAATGTTGCCTCACCTGAGGCAACATCAGAACCTGAAGAAGAAGTTGTTGAACTTGAAGAGGTATACTCTGACTCTGATACTGATGATGAGACATACAATGACATGTCTAGTTCTAGATACACTACTATTAGAACTAGAATAATTGTAAGTGAAAGAGTCATTAGAGTACCTGAGTTTGAAGCCATGAATCTAATCACATTCCTTATAGAAAGACATCTTATGCATGCACTACAATTTGCTACACCATACTATGTTGATTGGGTGTATGAATTTTATGCTAGCTTGCATAGGAGTCTGGGTAGAGTGAATTCTGAGAACTATGGGAATGTAAGATTTAGAGGAAATAGGATTATGGTTAATCCTAGGGTAATCAACCGCATTCTAAGAACAAGGAACATGGAGGAAAGGTCTATCACCGATTTGAATTTGGTGATATGTGTGATCACTAGTGGTAAAGTTAGAATCTAGGCAAAGAGAATTTTGACTCTAGATTAACAAGTTTATACTCTGCTATGCATAGATTGGTGATCCATAATTGGCTGCCAACAACCAATTCAACATGTTTGACCGAAGAACAAGCTATCCTTCTATATAGGATAGGTGAACTGAATGAGTTTGATTTGGGTCAAACTATATTTAATAACATGTTGAGGTATGTTGGAGAAATTAGTGGAAGAGGACTATTGCCCTATCCCTGTTTAATTCACCAATTACTGCAAGACAAAGAGTTTAATAGAGTTGATGATGAAGTGATCAGTAGTTTTGCACCTGCTCTTGGAATCAACCATCAGTTGTTGATTGGCAACAACATAATGATTGATTTACCCCTTCCAGGACCAGGAGTTGATGAACTTATGCCTAAAGCTGAACTAGATCCACAGTCTACTCAAAATAGAGGGAGTGTTGACCCAAATTTTATCAACATACCTGCCAAGCTGACATTAAGAGCTTTCTGGAACATCTTCCCATTTTTCATTCGGAGTTCTAGATCTCCGATTATCACCGGTCAAAATTGGAGGGAGGCTATTGTAGGCGAACCAACTTCTAAAGACCATAACTCTCTGCTCATTGGGTTAAATTTTTTAATTTTAGTTTTGTTGGAAAGGTGTTGTTATAAAATTTCCAGAACATCTTCTCTTTTACAATTTGGAGTTGTAGAACTTTAGTTATGCTAGATTGAAGTTGAGGGGATGCTATTGTTGGGAAAATAGGGGTGCCCGGAATCTATTCGGGATGATAATTAAATAAGAATTTAAATTTAATTATTACTAGCATGAATTAATCTTAATTAATTCAAATAATAATTCCAACAACAATTTTATCATCATGCAAGTTGAATTATTACGAGAGGTACGTAATCACATAATAACTAAGAGATTATGTGATTACGTACCTCTCGTAGATATGGCCTTTGATTATCACGGGACAATTACGAATGCGTTACCAACCGAAAGACTTCTCAAGTATTTCCCTTTCGCCTTGCTTGATCACCGGTGGGAAGTGCTTTCAAGCAATTTAAATAACTAAGGAAAAAGAAAAATATATATGCTCTTGATTTTTCCAACACATGGAATTATGTACTTGGGGATGAAATAATCACCCCCTATTTATAAGATGGAGTGGCCGAAATTTTCATGCTTTATGGGCCTGGAGAAAATCTTTTCTTAGTCTCTAAGAAATCTTGAATATATCTCATATAATCTTTTCTCCATAATAAAATAATCCACAAAAATCTCACTCACCTTATAAGCTTGTAATTTTTGAAAATTTCAAGAAGAAAATCCAAGATTTGGATCTTCTTGAATATATGAGATAATCTTGTATTCCAAGAATACTTATCTTCCATAATATCTTTCCAAGAAAATCAACAAAATCTTTTCTCTCCTTATTTCCAAATTTTCGAAAAAATAAGAAAAAATCAGCATTATATTTTCTTTTTTTTTTAATCACCTTATCATTATTGGGCTACTTAATGGGCTACTTGGGGGGACTTAAGGAGAATTAAGATTGGACCTCCTAATGGACTTCTGAATTTCAATATTGAGCCCCAATATAATTCAGCCCATTAATATTAATTATTACCACTAATAAATTAATATTGCACTATTCATCTTAATCCATATTACGATAATATGGGCTCCCGATTATTATTTCCCGCATTTAAGATTGTCAAGTCCATTAATTTATTAAGCTTCTGAATAGCTCTAAATTAATTAATATATTTCACCTTGGAGTAAAGACAACTCAGCATTATTATCCGTAGCGAAGAAACTGATTCTTCACTTGCAAGATTTGGTACGATAAAACATCTGAGCCCACCAAGGGGACTAATCACACGAGCCATACTCACACGCGTTTCTCCGTATTAAATCTTAACAACCGTTGTATGATTATTATTACTGCCCAAAGCACAAAGTTCGAAGTCACGATGATTCTCACCCAACATGAATTAAAGTAGTAACCATTAAGCACACACGGTCCTATTTAAGTGACGGAGATTAAGAAATCAATAACCACTGAGGTCTAATTCTTCACATTTCAGAACAGAAGAATTTATCCTCACTGTAGGTCCTTTTCAACACATACTAAATGTGCTAGTGCAATCTCTTGGTCAAGATAAGCCAATCTGGTCCTCTACCTCCTCTGGTCCTCTACCTCATCTTGTCCCGACCTCATCTTGTCCAAGACTCCTCTTATCCAAAACTCATCTTGTCCAAGACTCCTATTGTCCAAGGCTCATCTTGTCCAAGACTCCTCTTGTCCAAGTCTCATCTTATCCAAGACTCCTCTTGTCCAAGTCTCATCTTGTCCAAGACTCCTCTTGTGCAAGACTCCTCTTGTCCAAGACTCATCTTGTCCAAGACCCCTCTTGTCCAAGACTCCTCTTGTCAAAGACTCATCTTGTCCAAGACTCATCTTGTCCAAGACTCCTCTTGTCCAAGACTCATCTTGTCCAAGATTCATCTTGTCCAAGACTTCTCTTGTCCAAGACTCATCTTGTCCAAGACTCATCTTGTCCAAGACTCCTCTTGTCCAAGACTTCTCTTGTCCAAGACTCATCTTGTTCAAGACTCCTCTTGTCCAAAGTTGGTCGCCTCCAGGAATCGACCAACCCCGTTTTTGTTTGGGGTATAAATAGTGGGGGAAAACAAAATTTTCCCACTTTTTCATCTCTTGCTACAGTTCTCCGGCGATTCTTCCTACTCCGGCGATTCCAAGCTTCTCCGGCATCTATTCTTCCAGTGTTTGGCCTCCAATCCTCGAAACAAGGTAGTTATCCTCTTATTTCTTTTCTTTTCTTTACTTTTTCTCTCGAAAACGCCATCGCCGCCGTGTGGGTTCGAGCGCAATCGTCTTCTCCGGGATAGCGCCGCCGTCTGCAATTCTTTTCACCGCCGCCTGGATTTTTCTTCTTCTTCTATGTCTTCGCACTCGAGCAATAAGACTGAGGAGACCTTAGACCCACTTTTTCCAGTCGCGGTTCCCGTCGATCAACCTCCCTTCGAGATTTCCTCGGCATCGGATCTTCACGTGGATTCGGTTGTCCGCTCCGTGGAGGACACCGGTGCGGGCCCATCTGGGAGAGAATTAATAGTTGCGGCGAACAACAATTTGGGCGTAAGCTCTTCGTCTTCTGCCGAATCTAAAGATCCAGGCCTTAACGAACTTAATCGCGAGTTCCTGGAGAGTATTAACTTCCCATCCCCAAGGATGCGAGAAAATGAGATCCCAGCTGGGGTTGCTCGATTATTTGAATGGCGAGCATACGCTGAAAGGTATGCGAACAGCTTTCCCCGCCCCCAGAGGGAAATAATGGATAAGATGAAAACTGAGTACCAGGCGAGCAAGATAAAAAGCGTTGTTCGCGAAGATGAACTGGACTCCATCCGGAAGGACTATAAGATCCCATATGATATCCACATGTGGGCTCCTCAGAGAAAGGAAAGAGCTGATCGCCCACCTCCAGGATGTACGGCGATCATCCAAGACTCATCTTGTCCAAGACTCCTCTTGTCCAAGACTCCTCTCGTCCAAGCCTCCACTTGTATGGAACTCCTCTTGTCCGGAAGTCCTCTTGTCCGGGACTTCTCTTGTCTGGAACTCCTCTTGTCTGGGACTCCTCTTGTCTGGGACTCCTCTTGTCTGGGACTCCTCTTGTCTGGGACTCCTCTTGTCAGGGACTCCTCTTGTCTTGTCTAATTCCATTCCCCCTTAGCCTAAGACCTATTCTAGTCCTAGACTAGTTACCAGTTCTTATTTTAACATCTTCAAAACATCTAATCTATATCCCAATAGTTCGCTCACAAAAATAAGCTGCTCGTTCAAGATGCACAGACAAAGGAGGTGAGCAAGAAAGGTAAAAATGTACGAACCCAAGGCCAAGTCCATATAAGGACAATAAGGCCCAAAATTGGGGGCGACCACGAAGGGAAAATTCAAGGCCAAGTCCATGTAAGGACAATAAGGCCCAAAATTGGGGGCGACCACGAAGGGAAAATTCAAGGCCAAGTCCATGTAAGGATAATAAGGCCCAAAATTGGGGGCGACCACGAAGGAAAAATTCAAGGCCAAGTCCATGTGAGGACCATAAGGTCCAACCGATTAAGGCTAAGTCTTCTAAAAGATGATAAAGGCCCACACAAGAATTGAGCAAGCGATCAGCGAACATAAAATGCCTATTTCTAAAAAAAAATGAATGATTGAATTTGTAGAAGCTTAACATTTAGGAGCTTAAACAAAGAAGACAAACATCAGAGCATACAACGAGCAACTAAAGAGTGAGGAAATAACAAGGAAAAGCAATAAAGGAAACAGTGAACATTCCAAACTTCTTTTCATTATAAAGGGCAAAAGGTGTTATAAAAGGAAGCGCAGAAAGTACAAGATTACCCTAATACAAAACTAAAGAAAAATAAAAAATACAAAAGTCTTCAGTCTTGGAGGGCTAGAGGAGCATCAGTGGTCGTCGGAGCAGAGGGAACAGCATCAGTAGTGGCGGCTTCAGTGGTGGCCGCCGCGGTCGAGGTGCCGCCCCGTCGATGGGAGTAAGGGGGAGAGAGTGAAGATCTTAAAAAAATTCCGTTTCTTTGTTCGACTCCTCACCCGTAAACTGGGGGGCGATGACTTGGACGTCCTCACCAAAGATGTCTAAAGGAACTCCCATCTCCCTAAGGTTGGCCACAGGGACAGCAAACCCAGCACTGACAGGGTTATCCTTGACGTAATCAATGAAGTCCTTCTTGGCCATGGCTAACACGTCTTTACCATGGTCCTAGGCAAACTTCACCGACCTGATGCTCTCGACATAGGCACACACGTAACCGAAGTTAGTGTTGTCGGCCACGTCTTGAGCGTAGACATCAAAGGCGACCATGCCAGACTTCTCTTGCTGCAGGCGAGCAACATCAGCTTGTGATTGTTCCAGCTGGGCGACCACGGCTGCTTTCTCACCCTCTAGCACCTTTATTCGCTCATTAGCGAACCCCAACTCAAGCATCAACCTCTCAGACTGGTTGAGTGCAACCTACTCGCTATCCAGGGAGGCATTGTATTTCTGTTCCAAGTTCGCCACCACTTTCGCATGCTCAGCCTTCTTCCGGGCAAGCTCATCCTCCTTTTCTTCAAGGCAGCCGCCTCAAAGCCATCGATTTTGCGACCAAGACCGCGGTTGGTCCGCTCCAAAATCACAATATGATCAAGGAGCTTCTGGGCCATCACAGCTTGGTGGCTAGCATTGTAAGCGACCAGGCGGGCATTATCGTTGGCAGTCTGCTCTTGGAAAATGCCCTCACAAGTCTTGGTCCAGGAACGCGGGACCACTCAGTTGCTCACCGAACGTGCGAGTCCGGGATGTCCAGATATGGAGGAGGAGACTTCACACAGCTAAGCTGGTGAAGTACTTCTGATAGCCTGGGGTGCTCCTCAGGCTTGTACCTAAAAAGAAAAAAAGAAATTTTGAGTAAGTCAAAGTAACGCAACGAGCGACCACCAAGGTGACAATTCAAAGACTTACTCCCTCAGTTTTACTGGGTCGTATCCCAGGTATGAGCGATCATTGGATGCTTATTTCTTTTTGCCCAACACAGCAGCAACGGTCTGTTGTTCGCTCACAACCTCAAGCGAGGTAGACTTAGAAACTGGGGAGCGTGGAGCCTGGCTTCTAGTCTCGGTGGTGGGCTTCAAGCGCTTTGATACTCGCTCGGTACCCTCTCCCTCGTCGAGACTATCCTTGCGGGGGGCTTTCTTCTTCATGCTCTCCTTCTCTTTCTCCACACCATGGGGAGAGGCGGTGGACTTGGAAGCTCCCTTGGAGAGACCAACAGGAGCTCGAGGGCGAGCATGAGGGGCCGTCTCTTCCCCAGCTCGGAGACGGGTGAGAGACAGAGGTGGATCCTGCTTTCTCCTGGTCGGCTCTTCGATGGCCATCTATTTTACACGAGCGCGAGGAGGTGATAGGACTTTGGGATGGTAGGAACGGAAACAGTCACTCGTTGATCTGTTAAAAAGGAAGAAACAAAAAGTTATCAACCTGGGCGACCAGGCGAACAAGAAAATGATGATTTTTAAAAGTATTGCCCTCGGGGATCTCCGCCTGAGCTTCTAAATGGTGGGGACTTGTGAAAAGTTGGGCGATTTTCCGACAATGAGCTTTTGACAGATGAAGAATCTCGCGGTCAGCACGGTTCCGCAACACTATCACAACCAAAGTGAACAGGAATTCTTCACTCAAGTCCGGATGCCCCCACTTCAATATTTTTGGACCTGCAAAATAACAAAAAAGAAGAAATTAATATTAGTTCCAACGCGGCCCACAGAAAGAAAAAGTGGAAGCCTACGTTCCACTATGCCAAAACGTTCGGGCGAATTTATGCGCGCCTGGCCGCCAGAAAAGTCCGTCGATGCCCGTCAGTCTCCTCCAATGAAAAGGAATTGGTTATGCTAACTTTTCACTTTATTGGCAACCCCCTCAATAAGCTTGACCCCCGTCCTCGCCTTTACATAGTACCAGCCTACACCCTCTTCTTTACAGACGGAGATGACCATGGCGTAATGGATCTCGGTCGTGCTTATTTTGTTCTTATAACCATCGAGGCCAAATAGAGTCATCAGGGCGAGCAGGTTACTCCATCCATTGGGAGTGATTTGGGTGATAGCCAAGTTGACATCCTCCAGGAAGTGACCAATGAGGGGATGAAGCGGCAGCGGGAATCCCGTGTTCAGTATGTCCAAGTTGATCGCCGTGCATCCTGGTGGTGGGCGATCAGCAGACTCTCCCTTCTTAGGGGCGTACAAAAAGATATCGTACAGGATTTTGTAGTGGGACCTTATGTTGTCCAAGTCATCTTCTGTAATCAGACTTGGAATCCTGCTCGCCATAAAGCTGTTCTCCTGGGCGGTCATGATCACGCGTGAGTGAACAGGGAAGGCAGTGGAGTAGCGAGCAGCATATTCTCCCCATTCATTCTGGCGAATAACTCCTTCAGGAATCTGAGACTCAGGATTCACTCTAGAGGTAGGGAAACCTATCTCCTCCAGAAACTCCCAAGTCACGGTTAGCCTTGGTCGCTCCACCTCAGGTTGGTCACTCTCTGCTTCAATCTCAGCGGCCACTTCCTCTGAATCTTCCCCCAAATTGGAAGAAGTGGTTTCTTCTGCGTCCGGGCGACCAGTAGGGCGTTGTACCTCTTCGTCACCAGAATTGTCCGCGGCATGAGCCTCCACGGAGCGAACAATGGAGGAAGTCTCAGAGCCCGTTTCTTCATCCACGAGAAGGGTCCGGGGGTTACGAGCAAGCGCTTGATGGATGGATCGGCAAGGAACGGGGGAAGTTTCTTCTTCCATGGGGCGCTTCCCAGGATTACGTTCGAAGATTTCAATCGAGGTGGTCTCACTCGAGGAAGGAGAAGTCATTTAAAAAGAGTGTTTTTCGTAAACAATTAACAAAAAGGGTGTTTTAAAAATCGAGAGAGGAAACGGCGGCGCTGGGGGAAGCGCGGCGGCGCTGGAGAATGGATACGGCGGCGGAAGAGGTTTTTCGAAAAAAATAAATAGAAATTGCAAAGCGGAACAAAACGAAAACAAAATTAAAGGTTATGATCAATAATTACCTGAAGATTACGCACAAGTCAAGAATTTCGTAAAGATGAACAAGGAAAAGCTTGGGACGAAGCTTCTATGGCTGAGGAGAAGAAGATTTTCGAAAAATGAAAAGGAGAATGAAGACAAGTATTTATAAGGACAAAAAACGGGGGTAAAAATAAAAATTTTAAAAATTTTGTAGGCCCCTATTTGCAAAGAAAAGAATACGTGTGGGCGGCGATAACGTAACCTACCGCCTATGAAGTTACGGATTCCGAGAATCTCGGGAAACCAACCGTCACACATGCGTAGAACACTCCCTTGATCGCCCTAATGTCCAGATGATCGCCTGTCTTCCCGCCCAAAGGAATTCAAAGATTTGTTGCTCGCTCCACGCATACAGTTATCATTATACCAAAATTATGCCTTGCCCTTCATTAGTCAACCATTTTCCTAATAAAGAACAAGTCAGGGGGCAATGTTGATAGACGACCAGGTGAGCAACAGTGATCCAGAAGATTAAGAGGTTAATAATCTAATTAGGAAGAGGGCGACCAGCAGAGCTTAAGAAGGGTCAAACCACCAGGTGACCATGAGTGCTGTCAGATACGTCTTAGGCGACCAACACAGCAAAGAACAAGAAGAATGAATAATTAAGCCAAAAACAAGGGTAAAGGATACCCCTCAGTGAAGCGACCAAGCGAGCAAGACTGAGCCATGAAGGACAGCTCAAAATTCCACTAATTTAAACATTGCATTAGAAACAAACAAGTGTACTAAACACTTGTCATTGTATAAAGTGTAATAGTTTAGGAATAAGACAAGTGGCTAAACACTTGGCAACACCTAAGTCAAATAGGCTAAGAGGATGACACCTCCTACTTGCTTGTAAGCTTATAAATACCCCTTCATGAGAGGGCAAGAACAAGTTCAAGAATTCAAAAAAGTACCAAAACTCTTGCAATTTTATTTCTCAATCTTTGCTTACACAAAATTATCATTAGCAATCTTGTTTGGTGACCTTCTTTGGTGTAAAACAACTGCCGCAACATCTTTTTGTAAAACTTGCTTCTTTAACTCAGTCAACTCCTCATCTTTCATGGCGACTGTCCTTTTAAAGAATCTAATCTTCATGTCCTTTTGATCTACTGTACTTTTCAACACATCAATATCCAAATCCTTCGAACTCACAGTCTGTTTCAAGGCTTCAATATCCAAATCTTTCAAACTCATGTTCTGCTTCAAGGCTTCAATCTTCATATCCTTCGAACTAACGGTCCTTTTCAACTCTTCAATCTCCAAATCCTTCGTATACACAGCCCTTTTCAAGTCTTCACTCTCCAAATTTCTTTTTAATTCCTCAATCTCCAAGTCCTTGTCACTGATTTTTACCTGTGCTTCTTCTAGCTGCATCCTAAGTACATTCATCTCGTTATCACTCTTATCTGTCCTCTTATCTTTACCCAAACCATAACTCACAGCCACATCCACCATGTTTTCAATACTCTCGATATGTTCTTCTAATTTTTTTATGGAAGTGTGGTTGAGTGTAACTGTGTCCCCTACAAATCCCACGATGGGCTTCCGAGTACTGGTTCGAAAATCCCCGCTGTTTTCGAACTCTCTTCTGTATTTGGTTCAAATGCTTCCAGGTTCTGCCCCACTGGTGTTACCAACCTTATTGTATTGAAAATTTCATCTTTACTTTCTGATTTAGCTTCCTCTGTATCAGCACTATCCGTATCACTAAGCCCTTCAGAATCTTCCTCGGACTATGAACTTGTCTCCCAACTCTTCAACAATTTCTGGAAAATATGTCTCTCGCATTCAGTTGTTTGCAAAATTCCAGTATGTACCTGGAACAAAGATGGAAGGTAGAATTTTCAATGTTAATCAATATCAAACATCTATTTTTGATAATTCTAAGTCAATTGGAATAAAAAATACCTCAAGTTCTACCACATTAATTTTTTAAACCTTTGATACCGCGTGTTGGTCCCGGTACAAGACTGAGGAATACGTGTATGGGGGGAATACACGTATACCAATTTTCAAACTTAAACCTTACTGAATCCCCTTTACTCAGAGTGATAAAGAACTAGGCACTGATAATACACCTACTGACTACACTTGGTGCGGGTCAGTTGGCTAACTATCAGTTTAAGTTCAGTGCGGAAATGCGTGAGCCCTGATAGTTTAAAGTCTTGTTTAGTTTGCTTTCTGAAAACCTTGAGTACTCAAATGAATAGTGTTTAGTAAGGGCAGTACTCTTTTTAATAGATCAGGTTGATTGATTCAAGCTTGATAAATCTTATGCAATGAATGAACAGTTAATATGGCAGGTATACAATATATCAAAGCAATAAGAACACAGCAAGTTTAACGTGGTTCAGAGTCTCAAGCTCCTACGTCCATAGCCTGATTTAACAGGAAATCCACTCAAGGGATTCTTGTTTTTAACGTGCCAAGGTGCACCAAGATCAGCTACCTCACTGACCTATACAAACTTCCTTACTAACTAACTTACTTACTTCCAACAAACCTAACTTTAGGGTTTTGGTTTCAGTTTGGATTCCAACTATGTTGAGATTATCCTTACAAGACAAGGTTATGCTAAGGGTTAGATAATCTCTCTAAGCTTAAGATAATGCATGTACGCTCTTGGAATACAGATTAACTCTCAGTTGCTAAGAAACACTTGAGAAATTTAAAGGGTTTCGAGTGCTTCTTCTAAAGGCTAGAATGCTTTGAGTGCTTGAGAGTTTGAGTAATTTCTGGCTAGAAAATTTCCCGTAACCTTGAATGGGTTCAAGGCCTTCTGTATTTATAGGTGATTTGAAAAACTATCCGTTGGAAAGACAGCCTTTCTTGTCAACTATGTAGAGTGTTTCAAACGGACATATCTTCATGCATCAGCCGTCCTTGCATGGAATTAGGTAGATGCATTAAATGCACATTAAATGCTTGCCCGTTGAAAATGTAGTCTGAAGTCAATCTTCTGTCAGGTTCCGTACGTGCGTGTCCTTATCGGATTGGTCCACGTCATCAGGTTGGTGAGAATGTCAGAACTTATTCCTAGGCTTCAGGCTTGTCTTATTAAGTTCTTTTTATCTTGAGCTCACCGGTCTTGTCCTAACTCTGACATTCCTTTTGCATTGCTTGACTCTACTCCAAGTCTTCCAATAAACTTAGTATCATCTAGTTCCCTTCAGGACTGAGTAGTAATGACCTCAGGGTCATACTCTTCATCACTGAGACTTACTCAATCAGCTTAGAGAACTGCCATAAGTTCAGGATGGTAAACCGTCTTCAGGCTCTTGTCTTGATTGTCATCAGTAAGTGCTCCTCTTACTGAGTACCTGTGAAGTGTAAAATACCTAAGTACAATTCCTAACCAAGACTAACCTGACAAACGAATGCAAACATCTTTTCAGGGGCTTTGGGATCTAATCAAAACTGACATTGTCTCAACACTTCTTCTTCAGTGCATTCAAATCCTACCTTAAAAAATGAGGATAAGCATCTATATTTATTGGAGTAATCAATGATGTGTGCTCGCACAACCAATACTGCAAAAAAATATTACGACTCATAATTACAACTTACATAAAAGGTTGTGCAGTATATACAAAGGTTATGCAGTATATGCAGTATCTTACAGGTATCAACATGGCACAACCTCCTGCAGCCAAGTTCCTTGTGGTCTTTACTTGGTGCTTTAACATGTCCGCTATATAAGAACACCAATTGTACTCACACATTTTCTCATATTCCTCAAATAATATGGTTAGGTGAGTAGCAATAGCAGCATTCTGATTAGGTGCCAGTAAACAGGCAAACATATAGCAAAGTGTTATCCTTACAGTGTCCCTACAACTCTCTGCACTAACCTTTGTCACAAAAATTCTCAACTTCTCATAGATCATCCTCTTCACTAAAACTAATGACCCATTACTCTTTTTAATTTCAACCCCGAAACATCTATTAACTCAATCTGGGTATTCAGAAACAATAGACTTTAATTTTATACATTTCTTACCACTAACTACACCAAAGATCAACTGAACATCTCGACTACTTATTAACAATTTCTTCCCACCTATGCAAAAAGTTTCAATCTTTTTATCAAAAGATAATATTACTTTCCTGATGTTCTCTTCAATCTTGACGCATCTCCTTTTCAATACCTCCCCCTGTGACTCAATTACAGATTTGAACAACCAAAAATGGGTCTTCTTCATCTCCTTGATATGGATACTTTTATAACTAATCCCCTTCAGTTCCTTGATGAATGTTCGGAGGTTACTCCGATAGTAAGTCGTATTCTTTTTTACAACTACATCAGCTAATATAACAATATAATATTTAGGCCAAAAACATTCATACTTGTTACTGTCTAGAAACTAAATAAGTAAATAATTAATAAACATACCCAAGTGGTCTCTAAGTATTTTTTTTTCTTTTTTTTATACTTGCCTCTCTTCACACCTTTTCTGGTACACTGCGAATCCATGTCTGAATGATCACCCTTCCTTTTTAATGTTGGATTAACATATACAAAATCCATATCTACAGTCACAACACTAACAAAATCTAGGTTCAGATAATCTATAGCTATATAATCTCAAATGGTTATTTGCATAAATAAAATTGAAAACTGGAAAGTTACCCGTATCTGATTCTGATTCTTGCATTTTTTTTTACCTGAAATGGTGATGTTTTTGTTATAATTCACAACAAATGCTAAAAAACACAGTAGTTAGGGCACAAAAAAGGACGTACCTTTCTCTGGGGTTCTTCTTTTTTTGTTCCTAACTTCTTCGCCGATGGTATCTCTGCCTAAATCGACCGGCTATGATATATTTCGCTTCCGATCAACCACCATTTTCGCTTCTGATCAACGGTAATAGTTTAGCAAGGAGTTTTCGAAAATTTTGTGTGCTGTGAGTTTTGTGAAGTGGGGGAAATTAATTTACTGTAATAGTTTTCTAATTTTTGAAATGGGAGAAGTTGCTATTAAGGTTAATTTTATTTTTTGGTTGATAGGACAGCTGAGAGGATTGAAACTGTGTCCTTTTTCAAAGCGTAGGGGTTCTTTAGTCCATTCCCCATTTTTTTAGATCACACTTTTTTGACCAAATATCCCATGTAGTTTAGCCTAAAGGGGTATAAGCCCCATGTAACTCTCAGTTTTTCCCCCTAAAATCTAATCATATCATATAAAGAAATTCAGAAATATAAAAGTGACTCAACTTTAAGCCAATTGTCTTAGGAGTAAAAAATAGGGTTAATTGCAAATAAAATCACAATTTTTTCGCTAATTGCAATTTAATCTAAACTTTTGAATCGTTGCAAATAAAACTCTTAGCAATTCTAACTAAATGACAGATTTCAATCTGCCCGGAAATGATGATTAATTATGCGTTGTCATCCGAACCAATCTAAGCATATTAATACAATTAATTATTCATTGTTTAGTAAGTGAAACATCATTTTCGAACAATAAAAAATTTATTTGTTGGTTCAAATTGCAACCAAATATTAAATTGGAAGTTTTATTGCAAAGATTCAAAACTTTAGATTAGATTGTAATTTTTGAAAAAGTTGTAATTTTATTTGCAATTAACACTACAAAATATGAGAGAAGTGCGAGTAAAGAAGTTACTTGATAATATAATTATCTGTACACATCAATTGTTAGAATATCATCATAGAAAGTGCCATTTTAAAATTATGAGAATTAAAATCAACTATTTTTCTACGAAATTATTAAATAAAATCCAATTTTGAAAATATATTCCAAATAAAACCATGCGACTAAAATCCAATTTAAATAAGCTGCATGATTGGTTATGGGAGTTGCTGTATAATATGATTGATAATTTTTATTTGTTAAATCAAATATGAAATTCATTTTCATTATATTATATATGCATATTATAATTAAATAATTTAATTCATTTTTAATTATAAAACATCCAACATACGCACAACTTTGATAACAATATGTATATATATATATATAACTTGAAAGATAAAAAAAAAAAAAGGCCACGCGGCGTACATATTTTTCTAATATAGTCTATTTTCAAACTATCTATCAAAATATCAAGAACATCCAGAGAAGACACTAATAGTTTGTAGAAAATGCTTGATACTTCAAATTTTGATTGACCAAATCTATATTTTTTGTCCAGTAAAATATAGACACATGTGGGTTACAACGTTAGCTAAGACTGTCATTTCCATTAGTTGTTCCAGCTAGAAAACCACATTTAGACTCTCTTCCTGTAGCAAAAATATTGATCCAGCCAAGTTAGACATGTTTATTTCGAGTCTTTATCACATCTTTACTTCAAGTATTTATCTCAATGCTTGTTCTTATTATAGTCGTTGCTCATGGAAGTCATAACCTTGCGGTCCTTCATTGTTTCTTAACATTCATCTTTGAAGATAGAAGGTATTAAAGGTAGAATACAAAACAAAACAAAAAAGATTAGAATAAAATGATATCAAATAATAAAAATTAAACCTCCAAGTACAAAATGGTTTAAAGTTCAAAACTTCAAGTACCAAATTATTAAACCCATCAAGTAGCAGTGTGACAATGCTTATTACTATGTATCTATCTTCTCTTATTCCCCAGGTTAAGCAAAGAAAAGTTAGATTCATTATTGTATGACCATTATTTTTCTCAATAGCCTACAAAAGCTTCAGTAAAATAAAGGCAAGCAGAAAACTGAAAAAGATCTCGACATAGCAGGTTACCATATGATCATTAGTGCCAATCAAAGTTGAATGCAACTCATGTTTTAGTACTTGACATTATCTTCTTTTAATTACTGTTCTTATGCAGAAATTAGTGTTGATGATGGAAACCTATAAGGAAAATGGTAAAATAATCTAAAGAATAAGTGTAGATGTGTAATGAGATGAAACAAAAGAAAATAAAAACACTACAATCAGAAGATGACGAAAAACGTGATAAAAAAACACTTGCAAATGATGGAAGAATTCTCTAAAATTGAAAATAGATTACGGCCATGGGAGTGGAATGTGCAAAATTAGTAGGTTGGTAGGATGTTCTGAGAACTCCAAAAAAAACTTGAGAAAAAAAAAAGCAAGTAAAATTAATAAAGAGATTAAACCATGAAATGGATTTTAAAACAATTCTGAAATGTAATGCCGAAAAAAATATATATGAGCAATATAAATTGGCAGCAAGGTGTGGAGAATAATAAGAATTGATTTAACCAGTGCGTTACTAAAACAAAAACCGATTATTTTTCAAAACAATATTGATTTCACCGAGAATCATTGTTTTCAACAAACTGATATGAAACCGAAACACAATAATCAAAATATCGAGAGGGC
The DNA here is from genome assembly GCA_947034835.1 of Ballota nigra. Classification (NCBI taxonomy): domain Eukaryota; kingdom Viridiplantae; phylum Streptophyta; class Magnoliopsida; order Lamiales; family Lamiaceae; genus Ballota; species Ballota nigra. The sequence continues at coordinate 14,822,141 of OX344721.1, read as the reverse complement.
TGTAAGGCTTACAGAAAAATTATCAGTATATAATTAGGATTAAAAGTCATGCCTGAAAGCATAAGAATCGGAACTGAAAAAATCAGATTATCCATTTGATGAGAGATCATTCTGAGCGGCGACTTAGAATATCATTTACCAAATGAACCTGCAGATTTAAACCAAAGTAAGAATAACATATTGTAGAGAAAAGTTGAGTGTCAAACTTGTAAACAATCAACCCAAAAAAAGAAAAAACCCATCAATCAGTCGACTGGAAGAGAGTGAATTGAGAATTTTCTGTGTTGGCATAACAATAGTGAATAAAGTGTTAATAATTTGGCATAGCAGAATGGGTCCTCGAAGAAAATCGAAAGAACAAAAGAGAAGTGACAGAGTGAATCGATCGGCCCAGAAGACAGAGAAGGGATAAATAACCGCAATTAGAGAATTAGACGGTAGTAAGAGCATATAGATATCGTGGCGGGCGGCAACAGTTTTTTATATATGATTACGTGGAGATTAACCGTAATAATTAATCAAAAGCTGAGATTAGAACAAACAAAATGAAGGGCAAGGATTTTATAGAATATGAGATATTTAAGGAGAAATGAGTATTTTGAAATAATGGCTTCTGGAATAATGTGGGAAAACTGGTAAATATATGAGATTGAGATGAGATGAGATTGAGATTAAATTATTGAAATTTTTATTAGAGAAGGGTAGCTGATAACTAACATCATTGTATTACATTTGCAAACTAAGTTTTGCAGCAGGGGTACTTTTCAATGACTTAAGTGTTGCACCAAGAGTTCTTTTGAATGAACTTTTCATGTTTTGTCATCATTATCAAAATTCTTTGAATTGGGAAATCAATATTTTGACATCAATCCTACCAGGTGTGCGTAAGAAAATGCTGGTAGAGGCTTCATTGATAAAAAATAAGAAGGATATTTACCTGTGACAGCACGACAACACGGGATGAATAACAAAAATGTCAGAATGAACAGATCGACTTTGACCGCGGAGGCAGCGCCTCCGGCGAGTCTTTTGGCAGCAATTAACGTTGGTGACACACTTCAATGAACGTCGTAAGAGCAGCGTTGCACAAAGAAGTCTAAAGATTTGGGGATACTGACGGTTGAGATACCGATGGTTTAGGCAATTTAAATTTTAAAAAAGAATGTACTTAAATTAAAGGATGAAACTAGTGATCGTTCTACCCGTGCTTCGCACGGGAGGTAGTTTTCCAACTTTTTTGTTATAATTATTTATAAATTTAAATTTTAATACTAAAAAGTTTCAATCTTTTTTAACTTATAAATTTTTTTACAACAAAATCTCTCTCTCTCTCCCTCCCTCTCTCTCTCTAAAAAAATCACTGCTTCATCATTATAAATTCTCTTAAATTTTTTACATAATAAACAAATGTTTGAGCAATTTGCATTTTTTTACATTAAATTAATTATTATTTGCAACATACATGTAATTTTTAGGTGATACAAAATAAAATAAGGGCACGGCTATTAACACCCACAATAATACTTTGTTCGCCCACTACTAAGTTAATCCACCATATATATTACTTATTTTTTATTTTTCTTAATGCACCCCTTAAAATTTACAACTATAACCTTAATATAATATTTACATCATTCACTATATATACACACATATCAATTTGAAAAAAAAATAGCACATCAACAATTCCTTTTTATTTTAATTGAACCATCATCATCGCTTCCTGCCGTTTAAAAAAACCACAATTCCTTTTATTTTCGTGGTGTACCAATTTATAGATAAACAAAAATATTTTAATCTCATTTAAATTGTGTCTCTATGATTTATACTTTTATGATTATACCTTTTTTTTTCTTTTTCTTCTTTAATGGTGTAACTGTGTGAAAGAGTAGAAAATTTTGCGTGAATTCTGAGATTTTGAGGATGGTGTTGAAAGCATGAGTGTTAATAAATATAATGTTTATTTTTTATAAAGGGTATATTAGTATTTTTATTATTATATATATATATATATATATTTAAAAGAAGTGGGTAAACAAAGCATTTTTATGTGGGTGAGCCCATAAAATAATTAATAGTATATTTAATGACATACAAAACATAAGTAATATTGTATTCTTTACAAACATCTTATTAGTTTTGTTACTAAAAGCTTCTACAAATTAGTTTGAATTTTAAAAAGGGTGCAACTATATAAACCCCCGAAATTCCTAAACATACTCCGAAATATTTTTAAACTACAATGCACATATGTTAAATGACAATATTACCATCAACTGATAGTATTCGTTAAACCCTTTCAACAAAATCTTACCAGATTTATACACACATTATACCCAAATATTTGGTCTTCAATCCTCATGCCCTTTTCTAAAAAAATCATATGTGAACGCATCTTTTGCTCTAAGAATACCTAAAAGTAAGGTTAATAGTAGAGTCATAGTCTGTTGCACATTTGTACTTGTCATGCTGCTGCTTCTGGTTTAGTAAAAAAACACTTTCTTTATTTTCCCTCTTTCCTCTGGCTGCAAAAACCCTTAGCCAAACGATCAGTGCATATTTAACTTTTAATTGGAAAATTAACATAATTTTTTTTTAATAAAAAAATTGAGTCCTAGATTTTAATGTTCGAAAAACGTTAATAAGAATCGAAAGGGGTGTAATATTTTGTTTAATTTTACAAAGAAAGGATATAATTGTCAAAAGTGGGGTTTCTTCAATAAATACTTAATAATTTAATTATTTTATTCAATCCACATTAACATACTCTTTTTTTATACTTCTTAAAAATAATTTTATCATTTTTTAATCAATGCTTTACTTTTAATATATTTATATCAAACTTTAGTAAGATGGTGCAAAAGACGATTTGTGTCACCAATAAACCTGATTACATAATAAACTGAGAACAGTTTTTTCAGTTTTGACCTACTCCAATATAATAAAACCCAATTTTTCTCCAAAATATTTTACACCTGACATATCCAAAGAAATATAAATATCATCACATAATGTTTAAATTCAATATTATTGTATTTCACATAAAAATCAACGATGTCGATAACATTAGCAGATTCTAATTTTCCTTCAATATCATATTCAAAATGACCAATTTGATGTCAGTAGAAATATTTGGGGAAAAACTTAAATTGTCTACACATGATCCAATTAAAATTTTCATCATTGTTCATACAAAAGTAATAAAATATAATATAATACAAAGAACAAAAAACTATCACATTAATATTCTAGGGTAAAGTAAGTTTTTAGTCCTTTAACTTTACCCAGTTTTCATTTCAATCCACTTAACTTTTTCACTTTGAAATTAGTCATTTAAGTAAACATTTGTCTTGATTTTGTTCCATCTTACCTGCTAGCACATGTAACCTTTAAATTACAGTTGATGCAAAAAATTTAATTAATTATGAAAACTGAAGAAAATAATCATCACTTTTTTTTTTAATGATGCTTAAAAAAATTCTGAAAAATAATCAACTAAATATTAAAAAGATACACTATTTTTTTAAAAATTAAAATCTGATAAATATTGAAATAAATTAACTAATTTAAAAAAATTAAAGAACAATTATATTACAAAAGTAAAGTATTATATGAAAATAATTCATGATAAGCTTATCATGATACAATTTAAAGTATCAAAAATTTAATCAGGAGTATAATTATTTTGGGTCAATGGTATTATATTGTAACTGTTGTAAATTTTCTTGAATCCAGATTAATGATACTCCTGGTCAAACATTCGATACTTTAAAATGGTCTATTTTTTTTAATAATTTTGTAATTATTCCATAATAATAAAATCAATGTTATTTGTAAACTTATAAAAATATTAACTTTATATTAATAACAATAACAAACACACAAATAAAATTTAAAAAAATTAAAAAGTACATAGGGTTATAGTAAAAAAATCATCACACTAAACTCATCATAATCAGTCAGTGAATTGTTTCTAAACCTTAAATTCGCATAAAATATAAATTTTCATACAATAACAAAATATTATATTTTTCTTGAAATTGAGTAACATAGATAAAAGAACCAACAATGAGACTTAATTAAATATCAATATGAAGTACTCAACCTAGGTATATAAAGAATGAAAATTATTCGTGCTCCGACATCATTACCATTATACTTCTTAAGAATAATTTTATCAATTTTACAAAATCAACCTTTTCTAACAAATTTATCATTTCAGGATTATATTCTTCACTTGAGTGGCAGACTGACCAGCTTAGTAAGATCCGGTTTGTACTCAGAGGTGTTTCTTTAGTGCTTCAGAATTGACTTCAAATATTCAGCCTTGAATGACTTCAGTTGAGTTCCCAGTCAAATTAATACTTGTAAAGTAAAGATCTTATCTTATATTGATCAAGTTAGTGACATCAATTGTTTCAAGGTTCTGAGATTCAATTCAAAACAAACATTGTCCAACATCCAATTCGTATTCCTCCTGTCTAATAAACATTTTTGTATAATTTTTTTTTTAATTCGGCTAAGTTTGACCAAAAGTTAATTTATTAATTATGTAATTTATTTTGAAAATATGCAATTATTAATACATTAATAGAGAATAATTATTAATGGAAGTGTTGCTTGTTATACTAAAAAAATCTATGAGAATCAATTCTCATCAAATAAAATTGATTATTCAATATTAAATTTTTATTGGAATTTTTATTAAACGCATATACTTATTGTAATAATTCAAATCATAATATGAGTATGCATAGAGTGAAACTCGTTCATACATAAATTATGGAATATCTTTAAATAGAACAATTTATATTTTTTAGTGTAACCAACTCATATCATTTAATTAAATAATTAATACTTTTCGTACACTTCAACGCATACTCTTTGAAAATAACTTGTACCCTTTGAAACTAAAACCCTACTAACACCCTATGTTACCTCTTGGGAAATAACTTGTAGGGTTGTACCCTTCGAAACTAACTTGTAAATTCACTCTATACTTTGTCATTTAATATTTATGCATGAAGTAGGATGAAAAGATATGTTACTTAATTTTATGGAATGTGGAGGGTGAAATATGATTCAAATCTTTTCTTGATTATCTAAATTAATATAAATAATTTTGTTAGATAAAATACAAACAAAAAAATATATTAAAAAATAATCTAAAAAATAGTAAAATTTAAAACTTAAATGAAGAAAATTTGTTCACTAATTTAATGGGATGTGCATGAGGTGACATATGATTCTTTTATTTTTTTTATTTTTTAAATTTAATTAAGAAGAATTCTTTCTTTCGCCAATTTACATAAGTATACACAATTCTACCTACCAAAATATGATAAAATGTTTTTTTCCAAATTAATCTAACCAAACTACACAAATGTCAAAGCCAACAATTGTAAATAAAAGGGTGAGTTACCTACAGCCCTATTTTTTGGGGCACTAATTGCACAACCCCACTCCATTTTTTCCACATTACACAAACCCACACTTTGTGGGGCTACAACCATTAAAAAAAATGTGTGGGGCCATGACTGTTTTTTCAGACATGCAATCTTGCTTTTGTAGACTTTTTTTTTGTTTTTACATTTTTTTTTTAATTTCATTCCTCCTCCCCCCCCCCCCCCCCAATTTATTATGGGCTGGGCTTTTAATTTTCGGGTCTTCAAGCAGACATTATTTTTCGGGACCTAATTTCGGGCTTCTAATTTTTTAGGTCAATCTTTAACTTTGTATAACAACAAAAATAGTTTTGCATAGTAACATTTTTATTTATTCTCATTACAAATATAAAAATTACATATGTGAAATTCTAAAATTACATAATTACATTTTTATGTAAAATTAATAAACAATGGATGGTGATGATCGATTCTTAAAAATAGATCAACGGTCACAACTCTTTCCCGCCCAAACTAAATAAGGGAGAGTTGCTTGTATTATATATTTATAGATAATAAAGTGAAAAGGCTCTATTTCGTAATTTTTATCTATGCATCATAATACGTTATTTCTTTAAAAAAATTATCCAATTAATAATATATTTGTTAATTTTTCCAATTAATTTTGGGTTGGAAATATATTATTACTCTTCTCAATATCTATACATATCTATACAATTCATTTTATAAATACATCTAAAACATATCTATTTTAGATGTATTTATAGGTGAGTATATGTATATAGTCAACTTGGTTTATACATGAATCTTTGAAGGGTATTAGTAGTTTTCACTGAAGGATATTAGTTATTTTCACTGACGAGTATTAGTTGTTTATTAAAAATAAACTAACACTCTTCAGTGAAAACAACTAATACACTTCAGTTAAAACAACTAATACTCTTTAGTGAAAATAAATAATATCTTTCAATGATTCATATATAAACCATTTTCACTCTATAGTTTGTCTTTATAGGCAAGGATGAAAATATCGCGATATATCGCGGATATATCGCAAATTTTGAGATTGAGATACAGATGTTGCAGTACAATGTATTTTTTTACAGCATATCGAGGATATACCGCGATATATCGCAAATTATCAATATTGATTCACTTTTAGTACAAAAATGAATGAGAATCGGGAAATATCACAAATATATTGCAAAATATCGCAATTTTTTTATGTTTATTAATTTTATATATTTTTCTGTTTATTGTTTTTCTAAGTTGGCCTAGCATTAAAGTGAGTATGTATAGAGTGAAATTGGTTCATAAGTGAATCACTTTGCAATACTTTTCAGTGTAATTAATTAATACTCTTTAGTGTAACCAACTGATACTCTTTAGTTAAATAATTAATGTTTTTCGTACCCTTTAGTGGAAACAACTAATACCCTCCAAGACTAATGTCATTTAGTAAAAATAACTAATAGGTCATCAACTAATACCCTTCATTTAGGATTACTCCAATGTGATGAGTTGGTTTTAATATTGTTTGGTTCCACCCTTTGTATTTGAATCTTATAGGTCATCATTTCAGTAATAATTGTATTGTATCATGTAATATTTATTGTCTTGAATTCTATTATGCATTATATTATATTTTATTGTATTATGCATTATATCTTGTATTGTATTATATTGTATATTATATTGTCAATTGTTTTACGTTAGACAGTGCTTATATAGTCTATTATTTATATGTTTGATTTTAACATGTAACTTTATAGTGATTTTAAATTGAGCATATGCATAATATCATATTATAATACTCCCTAAAATTTCATGTTAAATTTCCAAAATTTTAATAATGTTTCCGTATTTTTTTTTAAAAATTTGCGATATCGATATATCCATTGATATTTCCGTAAATTTAAGGTTGCGATATTACTTGCGATAGCGATATTTTTATCCTTGTTTATAGGTATGTATTGAAAATGAGATGTAAAAACTGGATTTTAAATTTCAAAGTCGAACGGGATGGTGGCCGAAAAATTTTAGTCGTGTCCAAGTGAATCCAAAACAAACGCAGTCTTAGTGAAATAACTCATACCATTCAACTCATATTGTTTGGTGAAAACAATTTATATCATCCAGTACTAACACTCTTTAATGAAAACACTCTTTATATGACTTGTAATAATGATATTTTATTTAAAGACTTAATATAATAACATTTAAATAAATTGTTAATTTTTGGCAATAACAAATAAAAAATCAATAAGGTAATTATTATTATATTACTTTAAAGACAAAAAATTGCGTGAAACCATCTCATGACATGGGACAACACAAATTATCACTCACCACTGTCAAAGTGTTAATGCGTCAATGCAATTTATACTCCATCCCATTGTCTCACACAAGATCTACTCTACTTTATTGTATGAGATATATAATTAAATATATTTTAATATGTAAAAAGTAATATTGATGTTAAGGGCTTACTCATTAATCTTGTATTTAATATATTTTTTCACATACTAACGGATAATAATCAATGGATATATTTATAATTAATTACGAAAGAAATTTTAGGCCTAAAATATTTCATTAAAATAGAAATGTCAAATATTGGTAAAAATAATGTTAATAATAACCTCATTTCTAATTTATAAATAATCTTCAATTATGAAAGCCAAATTATAAAATTTTGTGTATGTCAAACTTTAAAATAATGCTAATTAGTTCGTATAAATCAAATTTTGTTAAGTCAACCTTAAAGTCCTTAATTAATGGTATTCATGAATGAAAACTATTAAAACTAATTTAAGTAGATAGTATACAGATTAATTAGTATGTTAATTTGATATTACAAATAACTTAATTAGTGAATCTAATCATTCAATTATGTAATTACTTTATATCTATGGATAGGTATGTATATGGATTAGGAAAATATATTTGATATTGGAATGACTACGACATTGTGTTTTATAATTTGAGTAACCCACTAACTAATCTCTCTTATTAGGAGGAATTGTTGTTGATTTTCAGAAATAATAGTTGTCTTTGATATAGTAGTTATTTTTGTTAGGTGAGGCGGTGATCAAATACGATAATTCATAATCTAATGCAATTTGACATTGTGATCTTCTCCTTATTTTTCATAAATTGTTCTGGACCATACTGTCACATTTATTATTGTAAATTTTGTGGCATTTTGATCTATATTATTCACCTTTATAAAAAGAAAAATAGTTAAAAAAAAAACCAAATATCTTAAGTTAATCAAAGCTTGTCAAATCGACAATAACATAAGATTCGCTTGAGGCATCACATAATGAAGAATAATAAACTCAGCAAAAACAAAAGAGTGTTGCGCCAATTAGTGCACTAAAACGTCTGTCGTCTGCTAGATCCACCCCATCTTCATCTTTTCAAACTCAGCAACTGTACTCGGACGGTTCTCACTACCGCTTCAAAATAAGATAGATCGCCATAGCACACATATGTTCCACACCGAACACCCTCTCCTCAAAGTACAACAGATTTCTTCCAAACCACAGGACCCAAATCATCACAACAAAAAAATGTTCTTCATTCTTCAATAATTCCGCCGCAGCAGCGAGCCACTCCCAAATACAATATATAGTTTTGCAATAACTATTATGTCTAATGCATAATGGTGATAAATATATAAAAAAAATTCAAAAAAAAAAGAAAAAAATCTAAACTAAAAATAATTGTTGAAAAGTTGATGATTACATTACAAATAATTCACTATACTTTTTGAAAGAAAAAATCGAAATTGGATACAATGGTTGAGAAATCAAAGATTCACGAGTATAAATAGGCCACATATTGAAACGGTTCTTAAATAGGCGTAAATTAAGAACAAAATATACTCCAATCTACCATATTTCCTAATCAATAAAAAATGAACAGTTATGATGTAATGAGAATATATTGATCAAGGGTCATAAATATGAGAATGTGAGAATAAATATATAGTCAAACATACCATAAAAGTAATGTTATACCCGCATATTATTACCTGGCTATTCGGGTAACTGGCTCAACCCGTCGAGAAGAAATAGGGAACAGGCGAGGAAATCTGGATCGTTGGTTTGGAATGTGCGGGCGGGTAGAGGCTCAACGTCTACCCGATGAAGACCCGGAGACTTATCGGTGAGCGTACTCGCTAGGAAGACCAAAAGTCGGTCGGCCAGCGACGAGCCCTGGAGGGTCTCTACCCGCCTCCCGTAAAAGGTTTCCCTGGCCACTTGCCACCCACTCGATACCCGGCTACCCGGTTACCAGTCAGCCCGATCCCAGCTCAGCCAGCTGTCAGTATGGCCAGTACCATCAGTTCAGAGGATGTGACAAGGTCAGAGTGGGTAGTTGGGGATAAGTCCCATCTGTTCAGGGATGACAGCGCCAAGTGGCACCTTCCCATTGGTCCATAGGGGAGGCTGTAGCCACTCATTACCTCCCAGCTAGGTGTAGTAGGGGCCCACGGGTCCACCAACCCAAGGTGGGGAAACCCACCATGTATACTATAAATAGGGCCTTTAATGCCCAAATGTAACACACATCACATTTATTATAAACCTACTCTTGAGAGCTCACTAACTCTTGCATTTATTGCTTATTGTTATCATAAATATCGAATCCTACCCGCTAGGAACTAGACGGCGAGATCCTCATAAAACCGCTGTCAACATTTTGGCGCTAGAAGAAGGGTGACTAATATCGAAGTACACTCGGTTTCGTTCATCTAGTCACCTCGAACGAACCACTCCATCCTTTCCTTTCTCAAAAATCTCATTTGCTTCCATTCCGAGAATGACCACTTCAAAAGCTACTCGAACCCAGCAGCAAGCCAAAGATGTCGGCGAAGCCGCCACTCCGGCTCCGGCCACGGTGGAGACACTTCAGGGTCCTTTCGAGTTCTTGTCAGCAATGAGAACTCCGGAGGACGTCCAGGCGCCTAGGGCAATGATCGAGCGCTGGCAGGCCGAGATCGACGCTGCTCCGATCCGGACCCATCGCCCCGGAAAGGAGCCAGCCCGCACCATGGCCACCAGCAACCCTCGGCCCGAGCAAGAGGCGGCTGGGAGGGCCACCAGTAACCCTCGGCCTCAAAATCTAAAGAGGCATTTAGACGAGGAGGCCGACTCTCAGCGGGTGTCTTGCCGACCCGCGGGCTCAGTTTTCTCCAGGCTGGGGTCCTAGGGTCGGAGAGCTGCCCGCCTGTGCGAATCGAACGCCAGCTCCAGGCCCCGGGAGCGAGAACGGGCACACTCTCCCAGGCATCACAACAACGTAGCCCTGAGGCCATCGATCCGTGACTGTCTGGGGGACAACCCACGTCCCCGTTCTCCCCCTACGGCCGACATACTGGTACGGGCCCCCGCCCAACCAAAAATTAACGTGGCCGCGGTGGGCCAGTACGACGGGGAGACGGACCCCGTCACCCACCTAAGTAAATACTCCACCTACATGATCTCCATGGGGGCGACGGACGCTACCCAGTGTCGAATGTTTCCATTAACCCTAGGTGATAGAGCTCACCGGTGGTACTCCTCGCTGCCCGCGGGGAAGGTGGTTTCGTTCCACCAGTTGGGGGAACTGTTCCTGGAACACTTCTCCTCGATGGCGCCACGTCTGGCCGGTGCCAACAGCATGGCTAACTTAGCCCAGGGGAAGGACAAGACGGATCGGGTGTATATCGACCGGGTCGACCGTATCATCATGGAGGGCGAGCCCGTCAGTGACGAGGTCAAGCTCGTCGGCATCATAGGCGGGTTCCGCCTAAAAACAAAGCTATGAAAGTCCATGAATAAGGACTATCCCAAGTCATACGCTGAATTCTGGCAGCGGGCCGAAAAGATCATATACAACGCCGATATCCTGGCGCAGCGGCTAGGCGAGAACACCCCTGCCGAGAAGGAGTAGCCCCGCGCCCAAGCGGGCACCACATCGGGCCGAAGGAACTTTTCCTACCGCGCTCCCCAGCCATTCAAACCCTTCGACTCCGTCGAAGTAAAGCTGGCCGAAAAATTATCGGTCACCCCGGAGTACGTCTATGTGCAAATCCGGGACAAAAACATGGTGCCCAAGGCGCGGTCGTGGGTCCACAAGCCAGGGGTTCAGCTCAACCCCAACAAATACACCACTACCATCAAACCGTCGAGCACAACACAAGTGAGTGTCGGGACCTCCTGAAACAACTCTGGCGACTCTTCGAGGAGGGAAAGCTGGAGGAGTTCGTGAAGAGACCGGCGGCTAGGCAGGAGACGCAAGCCGCTGCCCACCCCGTGGAGCCAAACCGGGAGGTAGCCCTCATATGCCCACCAATGCCAGAACATCAAGCCAGTCGTACGGTCAACATGCTCTCCCCTGTGGGAGGATTAGCGCCCAACACCTCGCTCTCCAACCGTTGGCATAAAAGTGAGCTGCGAGCAATGGACAATGTCCACCAAATCACCATGCCGGTCAACATGACGGTAAGAGAGTCAGACCTCCTCGCCTTCAGGGAGGAGGATCGCACTGGAGTCATCTACCCGAACCACGATGCCCTGGTCGTCTCTGTCAAAATCATGGACGTCACCGTCCATCGCATGCTCGTCGACAACGGGGCCTACTGCAACATCCTATTCAAGGCCGCTTTCGACCAGCTGGACAACTCCTTCGAGAAATGCGTGGAGCCATGCGACCAGGTCATCAAAGGCTTCGGCGATGCTACTGTGAAACCCTACGGGATAGTTAGGCTAGCCGTAGAATTAGTTTCTAGTATAGACGTCGAGGTTAAGGCTTCGAAACAGCTCGACTTCATTATTGTCGACCAGCCGTGAACCTATAACGGGTTTCTCGGCAGGCCTTTCGAGCACGAGTTCGAAGCCGCCGCCTCAGCATTCTATTATTGTATCAAGTTCCCAACCCCCTCCGGGAAGGTTGGGACTCTTAAGGGAAATCAAAAAATGGCACGCGGATGTTTAGCGTATATCGATCTTATTTCAAATTCCGCACTTTTAGATTATATATGCACGATCAAGGAGGGAGACATGGAGATAGATGAAGAAATCCCACCCACTACCCATCCAATGGACGAAGATTCAAAAAATTTGGAAGACATTCAAATCGAACTAGAGCCCAGGATCGGTTTCGAGCCCATGGAAATTGACAGCGCCCTGACTGGAGAGATCGACGATCCGCGCTTCGGTGAGCGGGGAGCCAGCCCGATCGAAAAGCTGATCTCAGTCACATTGAAGAATCGGCCAGAAGTGAGTGTTCAACTAGGTTCATCGATGTCCGACGAGATGCGAACAGCGATGACCGCATTCTTAGAGGAGAACTTAGACGTGTTCGCATGGTCCCACGAAGACATGGTCAGGATCGATCCAGTCGTATGTTCCCACCAATTGCACATTGATCCAGCCCGCAAGCCAGTCTCGCAGAAGAGAAGAAAATTCGGCCCAGACAAGTACGCGATCATAGCCACTGAGGTAAAAAAACTGCTCGACAACAAGCTTATCGGGATGGTCAACCCCGACGACAAGCCCCAATGGGTATCTAATGTCGTCCTCGTCAAGAAGAACAACAACACCTGGCGGCTGTGCATTGACTTCACGGACCTGAACAAAGCATGCCCCAAGGATCACTTCCCGATGTCACACATCAACCATCTGGTGGACAGCACGGCCGGGCACGAGATGCTCACTTTCATGGACGCATTTGCCGGCTACCACCAGATCCCGATGGCTGCCGACGACCAGAAACACACCACTTTCCTCACCGAGAAAAATATGTACTTCTGGAAGCGGATGTCATTCGGGCTCATGAACGCAGGGGCAACCTATCAAAGACTGGTCAACCACATGTTTCACGACCAAATTGGGGCAACCATGGAGGTGTATATCAACGACATTGTCGTTAAAAGTGAGAATAAGGAAGACCATCTCACTCACCTAGCCGAGACATTCGAAATCTTAAGAAAATATCGGATGAGGCTCAACCCGAAAAAGTGCAGTTTCGGCATCGAGTCGGGAAAGTTCTTGGGGCACATGGTCAGCCAGCGAGGAATCAAAGCAAACCTGACCAAAGTTCAGGCGATCCTCGACATGAGCGCTCCTCGCACGGTAAAGGAGGTACAGAGGGTGACGGGCAGCCTGGCCGCTCTCAGCCATTTCATCTCCCGCATGGGGGACCGGTGCAAACCATTGTTCGACAGCATACGGAAGGGAAAACTGAACTGGACACCCCAGAGCCAGCTCGCATTCGAGAATTTGAAGGCATATTTGTCCAACACCCAGGTATTGGCCAAACCCGTCCCCGGCGAGAAGTTTTTCCTATACTTGGCGGCCTCAAACTCAACTCTCAGCGTCGTGCTAGTGCGGGTTGAGGGGCAGGCACATCTGCCAATCTACTATGTCAGCCAGACACTCCATGACGCCGAGCTACGGTACCCACCCTTGGAAAAGTTAGCTTACGCGCTAGTAATGAGTGTGCGTAAGTTACGCCCATACTTTTTCGATCACCAAGTAGAAGTACTGACCGCAATGCCACTTCGGCAAGTGTTACATCGACCAGACACGGCGGGTAGATGCCTCAAGTGGGTAGTAGAGATCGAGCAGTTCGGAGTCACATACGCTCCTCGGACGTCCATCAAAGGCCAGGCCATGGCCGACTTCATAGTCGAGCTCACCTACCCGGAGGCGATGTCCAAGATCGAGCAGCCGCCATGGAAAATGTACGTCGACGGATCCTCCACAACTTTGCGGACAGGCGCAGGAATTGTCCTTCTCAGCCCGTCCGGCCAATCATTCACGATGGCCATCAGGTTCGGTTTCCATGCGACTAATAACGAGGCCGAATACGAAGCATTAATCAACGGCCTGGAAATGGTCATGGCCATGGGAGTGAAGAGGCTCCAAGTCTACAGCGACTCGCAGCTCGTCACATGTCAAATCTCAGGAGAATACGAGGCACGCAGCGACCGAATTTTGGCCTACCAAGGATTAGCCAAGAACCTCCTCGGAAAGTTCGATCAAGTCCACATAGAGGTGGTACCCCGACTCGACAATACTCAAGCAGATGGCCTTGCCCGACTTGCAACTTCCGAGGGGGCAGCCGACATGTCGCAAATCACAGTCACTTACCTGACCGCTCCTTCGAGCTCGAACCAGCGGGTGACCAATCTGGGGCAGGAGGAGGACAGCTGGATGACTCCCATTCTGAAGTACCTCAGCGACGGCAAACTCCCAGATGATCGAGTAGCGGCAAGACAAATACAACTTCGGGCAGCCCGATACACGATCATCGGGGACCAGTTGTACAAGCGAGGCTTCGCCCTACCCCTCCTAAAATCCATAACGTCGGGGCAGGGAAGGAAGATCTTGGTAGAAGTCCACGAGGGGCGCTGCGGGAACCACGCCGGCGGCCAGGTGCTCGCCCAGAAAGTTATCCGACAGGGGTATTTCTGGCCCACTCTAAAAAAGGACGCGATCAACTACGCACGGGCATGCCACAAATGCCAAATTTATTCACCGGCAATCCACCAGGCCCCAACCGAGCTCACCTCGATCCTGAGCCCGTGGCCATTTGCAAAGTGGAGGATCGATCTCATTGGTCATTTGCCCACGGCCCCGGGCAGCGTCAAGTACGCAATTGTCGCCGTGGATTACTTCACCAAATAGGCGGAGGCGGAGTCGCTAAAAACAATCAATCAGGAGCATGTCATTAGGTTCATCTGGCGCAACATAATCTGTCGATTCGGCCTCCCACAGATAATCATTTCGGACAACTGGAAGCAATTCGACGGGTTGGAGATGGAGAGATTCTGCCAGAAGCACAAAATCAAGAGGTTGTTCTTGTCGCCCTACCATCCCCAGTCGAATGGGCAGGTCGAGGCAGTGAATAAAATAATCAAACACACGCTGAAGGCAAGGTTGGAGGAAAGCAAGGGAACATGGGCAAGTAAGCTACCCGAAGTGTTATGGTCTTACAGAACGACCAGCCGCACCGCCACCGGGGAGACTCCTTTCGCTATGGCCTTCAGAACGGAGGCAGTCATCCCGGCAGAGGTCCTTATCCCAAGCCTCCGCACCTCGCAACTCGTGGGGACCGAGAACGACCAAGCCATGCTAAACAAGTTGGACCTGCTGGAGGAGAGAAGGCTATCCGCCGAACAAAGAAACATAACTTATAAATGCCGGGCTGAAAAATACTTCAACTCAAAAATCAGGATCAGAGAATTCAAAGCCGGGGACCTGGTGCTACGATGGACGGTCGGGCAACCCAAGGGGGCATTTGGCCCGAATTGGGAGGGACCCCTAAAGATCTCCAGGCGCCTAGCCAACGGTGCCTATGAGCTAGAGAGCCTTGAAGGCAATCCGGCCCAATACCCTTGGAACGCCTCCCTACTAAAAAAATACTACCAGTAGCGGCGAGATAATTTAGCCTGCATCATCCTATTGAGCGACCACAATGTAATCGCTTTTCGAGCGCAAAGTTGTAATCAATAAAATCGATTGTTAATTCAATCTCATATTCGTGAAGTTATTGCCCGACAATCGGCTAAAGCACTTCACTCATTAATCATTTGGTTAATCTAAAATCGATTGTTAATTCAATCTCGTATTCGTGAAGTTGCTGCCCAACAATCGGCTAAAGCACTTCACTCATTAATCATTTGGTTAATCTTTAATCGATTGTTAATTTAATCTCGTATTCGTGAAGTTGCTGCACGACAATCGGCTAAAGCACTTCACTCATTAATCATTTGGTTAATCTTTAATCGATTGTTAATTCAATCTCGTATTCGTGAAGTTGCTGCCCGACAATCGGCTAAAGCACTTCACTCATTAATCATTTGATTAATCTAAAATCGATTGTTAATTCAATCTCGTATTCGTGAAGTTGCTGCCCGACAATCAGCTAAAGCACTTCACTCATTAATCATTTGGTTAATCTTTAATCGATTGTTAATTCAATCTCGTATTCGTGAAAGTTGTTGCCCGACAATCGGCTAAAGCACTTCACTCATTAATCATTTGGTTAATCTTTAATCGATTGTTAATTCAATCTCGTATTCGTGAAGTTGCTGCCCGTCTATCAGCTAAAGCACTTTACCCATTAATTATTTGGTTAATTTTAATCGATTGGTAATTCAATCTCATAATTCGATCCCATTATTAACGCGATTATCAATCCAAATTTTAGAAAACAAGAACGAAAAGCGACGATAAAAGAAGAAGATGATTTCATTAAAAGTTCAAGGAAAAAAAGGGTACAACGGCCCGCGGCCAACAAACTTGACAAACAAAAAGAAAAAAGAGAGAAGAGTATTCACGGAGCCGCCTCATCCACCACCCCCGGATTCTCGACCACCTCCTCATCGGCCAGAGGATAGATGAAGGTCGTCGGGTCGCTGAGGAACGACAGGTCCACCCCGCGATCAGCCAAGTCCTTCAAAGTGATGTCGTAGTCCGCGGAAGGGGGATTGGACTCGACATAACTCCTCAGGTCCTCCAAAGGTCCGGAGTAGTCAGCCCCGGGATTCCGGCGGAGCAGGGAGCGGATCGAGTCGGCATAAGTGTTGATATACACCATAGATCCGGCCGACTCGTTCTCGGCGGCCAGACGGGCACGCTCGACTTCCAGACGTGCCTCGGCCTCCGCAGCAAGGGCCTCCTTGGCTTGGCGGACTTCCTCAGCCATCCTCGCCTTGGCTTCGGCAAGCGCCTCTTCTTCTCCTCTTCCAGCTCCGCCTGGCTCTTGCGGGCGGCCTCCAGCTCCTTCCGGAGCTTCTTGTTCTCTTCGTCCAGCCGGGCGGCCTCGTCCCGCTTAGCCTGAAAGTTGGCCTTGTACGCGGCCAGAGTCTGCGCGTCCCGCTCATAGTCGAGCATGATGCCCTCCAGAGTAATGGCATCGCGGGAAGCCGTGATGGCGGCAGACCTTAGTCGGTCGGGCACGGAGGCGAGGCGAGAGCCTTCTTGCAGTTAAGGGTCCAGGATCGGGGCAGGTTCAACACTGCCCAGCGAAGCTCTTCCGGCCAGGACTCCGGGACAGCCTCTGCGTAGGGAGGATCCTACGAGCGCAGGAACTGGAGAACCTCCGGCGCGGGAAGGGGATCCGGCCTACAGGACGCCGAGACAAAAAGTTAGGTAAGCAAGAAACACTTACGTGAGGTGGTTGCCCCAGCCAAGGAAGGAGAAGTCGCTACGGTCGCGAGGAGCTTAGGCCGGGCCACCAGTGGTCGCTTCGACGGTGCCGGCTATCAACCCGCCCGTCGCCGGATCCACGTCCACAGTCACCATCGTCGGGTCAACCGAGGTCTGACCCTCTACCCGGACCTATTTAGATGGCCGTTGGCCATCTGTCGGTGGGGAGGTCGCGGGCGGCGCATGAGTCTGCGGTTGGCTGCGGATCACCACCCCGGCTGGTCGGACGGCACCCCGCTTCGCTAACTTGGTCATTGCACTCTTTTTAGGAGCCATATCGACGGTCTCCTCGGAGGTCTCACCATTTACGACAGGGATGGCGGCCTGGCCGGCTTCAGGTATGGGCCTCGGAGAGGGTACCGGGGAGGTAGACGGGGTGGAAGACTCCGCCGGGAAGCGTTGTGCTGCAAGAGGAGCGTTGTGTAAAAATCGGGAAGCAAGAACGAGCATAAAGGAAAATCGGGCGGGAAGATTCTTACCACCAAAATCCAAGTGGCGCGGGAAGGTTTGGAGCCCGGACAGCCTTCGATTGTCGTTGCTGTTGAGAAGGTCGACGTCGCGATTATCCTGGCTTTCCGACCTCACCAAGGCAAGCGCTTGCCGGAAATCGTCGGTCAGATCGGCCTGGTTGGGGACCGGGTTGCCTGCACATAGAAAGAGAAATTAGATCAGTACTGAGGAGGTGAGGGAAGTAGCAAGTGTTTACCTCGGCGGTTTTGAACTCGATATTCTCGGGGGACCGGGATGACTCTCCCGTCGATGCCGACACTCTTCCAAGCGTCGCCGACCCACCACCATTTCTCATGCCAGCTCGTCACTTTCGATGAGATCCCAAAAACGATGGCGTCCCCTCTCCGGGGTTTCACGGAATAGTACCCCTTGGTCAACTGCCCGACTGCGGCCACCGTGTAGTATAGGTAATTGATCTCGGCCGGGGTGGGCATGCGGTGGAGCCCCCGGCGACCAAGCGCGACCATCGCCCCCAGGATGTAGCTCCACCCGTTGGGAGTGATCTGGGTGATGGACATATTCCACGCGGCGAGCAGCTTGGAGATAGCCGGATGTAGCGGGAAGCGGAGCTCGGCGTGGAGCGTGTCCGAATTTATGGCAATTAACCCCTCGGGGGGCTGATCCGCCCGTTCATTTTCCCGGGGGACATAGAAGAAAACGTCGGCAGGCGTCTGGAAGGTCCAATAGAGCTCCTTGAGGTCGGCGTCCAGGGGCAGACAACTAGGGCGACGAGAGGCCCCAAAGTCGGTCTCCTGGGCTTCGAGGTATGCACGGGCAGGGCGTCTCCGCACGAACCGGCTCATATACTTGGTGAAGTCGAAACCGATCAATCGGCTATCGGCGTAGTAGACAT
The DNA here is from genome assembly GCA_947034835.1 of Ballota nigra. Lineage (NCBI taxonomy): Eukaryota > Viridiplantae > Streptophyta > Magnoliopsida > Lamiales > Lamiaceae > Ballota > Ballota nigra. The sequence goes on along the minus strand of OX344721.1, from coordinate 14,803,164 downwards.
TGTCAGGTACGACCTCCTGCTCAAACAGGTAGTTTTCGGTGCGGGGCGGGTAGGAGGAGACGGGGGAAACGCTGAGCGCCTCTCCCTCTCGTTGGGGGCGCATCCCCTCCAAGTCATCGGCGAAGGCATCCACGTCCGTGGAGTTGCCCTTGCCTTCTCTGGCGGCGGCGGAGCGAGACGTACCCTCTCCGGCTTGTCGAAGAGGCCTCTCGGCATCGGCGGAGGCACGGCGGCAGAAATGGAAGACGTCGGCTGCCCCAACGCTCTCGACGGAATCACTCATGATAAAGAAGAGAAAGGAAGAAATGTAGGAAAGAGAGCAAGAAATTACCTTGAAAAGGGAAGGGAGTCGCCGGATTCTGGAAAAAACAGCCGAAAAATTCGCCGAAAAATGCAAAAAATTGCTAAGGGGGGCAAGAGAAAGAGAAGCGAAAATAAGAATGAGACGGGGGGACCCCTATTTATAGGAGAAATGGGGGGGACTAAACTGCAAAAAAACGGGGTCAAAAATAGAATTAAGCAGAGTACGGGGGGCGCGTGGGGGACACGCGCGCAACGGTTGGGGACAGAATCGGCGGACGTGACGCCTGGGATCTTGCGCGTCAGTCACGCCATCCCGTGACGTCAACAGGCGCGAAACACGAAACGACACCTCGGAAGACGGAACGTCACCCCCACAATTCAAAATTCAAATTCAAATTCGCGGATAGACCAGTCCACCACCCGACGTCGATGGCCTCCCGATAGCGGACTGGTGGGGCAATTGTTATACCCGTATATTATTACCCGACTATTCGGGTAACTGGCTCAACCCGTCGAGAAGAAATAGGGAACAGGCGAGGAAATCTGGATCGTCGGTTTAGAATGTGCGGGCGGGTAGAGGCTCAACGTCTACCCGATGAAGACCCCGGAGACTTATCGGTGAGCGTACTCGCTAGGAAGACCAAAAGTCGGTCGGCCAGCGACGAGCCCTGGAGGGTCTCTACCCGCCTCCCGTAAAAGATTTCCCTGGCCACTTGCCGCCCACTCGATACTCGGCTACCCGGTTACCCGTCAGCCCGATCCCAGCTCAGCCAGCTGTCAGTATGGCCAGTACCATCAGTTCAGAAGATGTGACAAGGTCAGAGTGGGTAGTTGGGGACAAGTCTCATCTGTTCAGGGATGACAGCGCCAAGTGGCACTTTCCCATTGGTCCATAGGGGAGGCTGTAGCCACTCATTACCTCCCAGCTAGGTGTAGTAGGGGCACACGGGCCCACCAACCCAAGGTGGGGAAACCCACCATGTATACTATAAATAGGACCTTTAATGCTCAAATGTAACACACATCACATTTATTATAAACCTACTCTTGAGAGCTCACTAACTCTTGCATTTATTGCTTATTGTTATCATAAATATCGAATCCTACCCGCTAGGAACCAGACGACGAGATCCTCACGAAACCGCTGCCAACAATTAACACAATAAATTGAATGGTCAAGATTTAATATATAAAATGATCTAACGGCCTAAATTGTTTGGCGCCTAAACTATTTAAGGAAATCATTTTACTATTATATATTTATGATTAGATCATAAAAAATTTACGGCAGTGATTTAAGAGGGGCGTATTCAATTGAGATTCTATCGGATATTTTTGGACTTTAAAAAGTCTGTGGATTTAGAAAATCTATAGACTCCATGCAGAGTTTGACTGACTTTTTTATTGATTTATTTGGATTTTCATAGACTTTACAGGATTGTGGTATACATTTTTTTATTGATTTACATAGACTCTGGCGCTGGAACCATTGATGCAAATATATATGGGACACACTTGTATATAAAAAAAAGTTATCCAAATTATTTAGAAAAAAAAAAATATATTAGTTAAAAAAATACATTATTATTTCATCTTCATTTCCATCACCATTATATCTCGCCTTCATTAGAAGTCTCAGGTTGTTATAAGAGATTTTGGAGAGTAAAATTTATTTATATTTTTGGAAAAGTAGACTTGACAACGGGGCAACGGGGAATTTTTTTGCCCCGTAGGCGGGGACCGGGATAGTATTCTCAGACCGGGGGATCCCCGTCTTGTTCCCCGCGGAGAGCCGCATTATTTTTTATATAATTATATATTTATATATAATTTTAATGTTAAAGTAAATTACAAATAAATATTTCATAGTTTCCTACTCAATTAACTATCTATTAAAAATTATATTTTTTATTTAATGTTATGTTATTAATTCCAAATTATATTATTTTCACTTTAATATATATGTTAATTAAAAATATTAGGAATAGAGGTTCTTCAAATTGTTTAATTAATTTTTTTTAACACCAACTTAAAGTAATTGTTGTGTATGATTAAAGTCTTTAATTTAAATTTTTTTTTATATTTTAAAAATGAGATAAAAAAAATAAGTAGGTGGCGAACGGGGAATCGCCGCGAGACGGGGATCCCCGATGAGGCGGGGATAGGGGAAATTTTTTCTCCGGACGGAGATGGAGAATGGCCCGTCCCCACCCCGTTAACATTCCAATGGAAAAGAATCAAAGAAAGTCCATAGACTATTGAATACCTAAAGATTTTTTAAGACTATTCAAAATCCGTAAAAATCTCTGGTTATTAGAAGAGATTTTGAAGAGTGAAATCTATTCATATTTTGGAAGGGAAATCTAAGAAAATCCGTGGAGTATTAAAATCCATAGACTGTTGAATACCTAAAGATTTTTTAAGACTTTTTAAAATCCGTATTGAATACTTTTGGATTTTTAAAGACTTTTGAAAATTTAGATTGAATACTCCAGACTCTAAAAGTCTAAAAAATCCTACATACTCTATAACCAATACGCCCTCTAAAATATGAAGAGACTTTTAAGGAGAGTAGTTTATTTCAAAATATTGAATTGTGGTGAATTGGTGAAATATTGAATTGTGGTGAATTGGTGAAAACCCCAAAATATACGAGATAAAGAAAGATATCTCAAATCCCTATTTCCTCCATTTTTGCCAAATTCCAAGCCCCATTTTTTACGCCCTCCGACGGCCGCCCACAGCCGTCCGCCCACCACCGCAATCTGCCGCCCGCGACGCGGCTCCCGTCTTCCACAGCACACCGTCCACAGCCCGCTCCGCCCTCCTACAGCCGCCCACAGCCGTCCGCCCACCGTCGTTATCTGCCGCCTGCGACGCGGCTCTCGTCTCCCACAGCACACCGTCCACAGCCCACCTCAAATTAGTGCCTAGATCGTCTCTGGTATGCATGACGTGGGTTGATCGCTCCTCACTGAGGCGATCCATCCTGGTTGATCGCTCCTCACTGAGGCGATCCATCCTGGTTGATCGCTCCTCACTGAGGCGATCAACCCTCTTTTAGTAAACCTCATTCTTTTCTCCCCATTTTGACTATCCAATTTCGAATTCACAATATTAACATAAATTTGCCCTAGTAGACCCTTCTTCTTGAGTATTTATAGTATTATGATAGCAGGCGGCGGCGGGTCAACTGACGCTATGGAACTCACATTTCCGGCCGATTCTCCCCCTTTTCATGCCATCGCTGCCGCAAAAATCTCCGGAATTTCTCTCACCACCAGCTCAACTCTGCCTTCAGGATCGCCTCCAACTCTTGTTTTAGAGGGCGGGTAAGTTCTCATCTTATTCTGCTTTTTCTGTGAGAACATAACGATATCTAACTTGTTTGTAAATTGCATGACAACTTTTTTTTATTGCTTCAGTTTATATGCAATTTGTAGTATAATTTTTTGAACCTATTTTCTGAATATATATTTTTTTGAATCCTTGGAATGTCTAGCTTCAACCAAATTTATGCTAATGTAGAAATAGTCCCCGATCTTTCAACGTTCTGGATAATGAACTGGATTGAAATAAAAGTTCTAGATTTTTGTGTGGAACTCGATTTGGTTGCATGGTTAAAAGTAGTATCCCTAATTATATATCTATTTTCCTCCGAGAAAAAGACAGAGTCTTCTTGAAAGAAAACCTAAGTTTTTTATTCGATAAAGTTGGGGTTGAAGCTTGACTCTTACTGCTGTGGAATTAGATTGATGTTTAGTGATAATGAAGATAACAAGGGATTACATTTGTACGGATTTGTGGGTGCCAGAAGGAATGGAATACTCTTACCGATTTGTATTATAACGCTGTTTAATTTAATTTGTTATTGACCTTCTTTCTAATTTTGGTTACTTGGAGAAAGAAAAGTAATTTATTTGTTTCTATGGTTCTCAAATTTTAGGCAGAGGCTGCATGGGGCATATGTGATTCTGCGATATATTGGTAGAATATCAAGCCTGCCTCATTTCTATGGACTAGATGCTTATCAAACGAGCCAGGTGCCTTTTTCTGATATCTTATTTCAAATGTAGATGAAGTCAGTTTCTGATTTTTTCTTTTTCATAATATTATAGAGTTTTGACAAATTTTGTTATCAATTGTTTTGGTCTTATAGATTGATGAATGGCTTGATTATGCACCTGTATTTGGTTCTGGATCTGAGTTTGAGGGAGCATGCCGCTTTGTGGATGAGTACTTACTTCAGCATACTTTTCTAGTTGGTAATATCCTGTCAATAGCAGATGTTGCTGTTTGGACTGGTCTTGCAGGTAAATTTTAGCATTTTTAGGTTTTGGGTATTTGGTTATGAGTAAATGAAACTCTGATTGTAGTCAATTGTCTATTGCAGCCTCTTTTATTATATAATGACATTTTATTTGTTATCTTTACATGAATTATGGTTTGCATCTCATTGCCATCACTACTTGATATAGTCCATCACTTGCATGTGTCCTAAATTGTATTTCGGGTATGTTTGTTTTAGGCTGTAGGGGAATTAGAAAAATCATGATTGAGAAATTCTGGATAGTAAAAAGGTGAATTTGACTTTTTTGCGTGTTTGCTTGATGTAGGGTAGAATTGAGTAAAAACAGTGAAGAAGTAATTAATGGTGGGATTAATATATTGTGAAAAATAAAGGGGTGTTTTATTGGAAAAATGAAAAGTATCAGAAAGAATGCAAGAGTGTAGGTATCCTATGTTAAGATTTTGATGGATTTTGAAATCTAGCTTGCATAATCCTACTAACAAACATGCATTATGAATTTGAAAGAAAAATCTTTCTTTGCTGATCCAAAAACAAACATACAAGGATATTTAATGATCTTTTGTTTCTTTTGGCTGCTTTTTACCTTTCAGCTGCTGGTATGAGATGGGAAAGTTTGAGAAAATCAAAGAAATACCAAAACCTGGTTCGGTGGTTCAACTCAATATCTACCGAATATGATGCTGTTTTGAGTGAATTTGCTTCAACATATCTTGGGAAGAAAGGCTCTACAAAGGCACCAACTTCTAAGTCAAAAGATCCTCAATCTTCCACCACTCGATCTAGTGCAGTGGAGAATGGTGTCCAAGCACCTGAAACACGGGCCTTTGAGGTGGATCTCCCAGAGGCGGAGGTGGGAAAGGTGAAATTACGTTTTGCCCCGGAACCCAGTGGTTTCCTTCATATTGGCCATTCAAAAGCCGCTTTGTTAAACCAGTATTTTGCAGACCGGTACAAAGGCCAGCTGATTGTGCGTTTTGACGACACCAACCCTGACAAGGAAAGTAGCGAGTTCGTGGATAATCTTCTGAAAGATATTGAGACTCTTGGAATTAAGTATAATGCAGTAACATACACATCAGACTACTTCCCCCAACTCATGGAAATGGCTGAGAAATTAATTTCTGAGGGCAAGGCCTATGTTGATGATACCCCACGTGAGCAAATGCAGCATGAAAGGATGGAAGGCATAGAGTCAAATTGCAGAAGTAACACTATAGAGGAGAACTTGAACTTGTGGAAAGAAATGATTTCTGGCTCGGAGAGGGGTTTGAAGTGTTGTCTCAGAGGAAAGCTGGACATGCAGGACCCAAACAAGTCACTTAGGGACCCTGTATATTACCGTTGCAATTCGACCCCTCACCATAGAATTGGAGCTAAGTATAAAATATACCCAACTTATGACTTTTGTTGTCCATTTGTTGATGCTATTGAAGGTATCACACATGCTCTTAGGTCAAGTGAGTACCATGATCGTAATGACCAGTATTACAGAATTCAGCAAGATATGGGATTCAAAAAGGTTCATATTTATGAATTTAGCCGGCTGAACATGGTTTATACACTTCTTAGCAAGCGGAAGCTTCTATGGTTTGTGCAAAACGGGAAAGTTGAAAGCTGGGATGATCCTCGCTTTCCTACTGTCCAAGGAATAGTGCGAAGGGGTCTGAAGATTGAAGCTCTGATACAGTTCATTTTGGAACAAGTAAGTTGTAACTTGTATTATACATTATTATAAGTGACCGTTAAATATCTTTTCATTATATATAGGAACAGTGTCAATTCAGGGCCTGAAAGTTACTAAAACTATCAATTAAGGATTTGAAATGTTTTTCATATCGATTCAGGACCCGAAAATAGGAAACTATCAATGTGGGGGCTGAAGGATAGAAACTATCAACTTAGGACTCATAAATATTAAGACAATGTTTGGTATCTTATATTTTATATCCTTATCATAGTAATTTTGCATTTTTACTTTATTTTCACTATCTTTTTTTTTATTTATGTATTGTGATTTATAAAAATATTGCTGATAACTAGAAAGTATAAGATGTCAAACATGGTCTTAGAATGTGTGAGTCTTAATTAGTACTCCAGTTTCTATCTTTTAGGCCCTGAATTGGTTGTTTTCTATTTTTTACGTCCTGAATCAATAGGAAAAAACTTAGACCCCTAATTGATAGTTTTACTATTTTTCAAGCCCTCAATCGATATTAGTCCTTATATAAACTCTGTTCATATGTTCCATTTTAGTGCCAATATCAACTTTGCTGAATTGATTAGGGTGCATCAAAGAACCTCAATCTGATGGAGTGGGATAAACTTTGGGCCATCAATAAGAAGATCATAGATCCTGTGTGTCCCAGGCATACTGCTATCATCGAAGAACGTCGTGTATTACTAATTCTAACTGATGGGCCTAAAGATCCTTTTGTTCGTATTATACCAAAACACAAAAAATATGAAGGTGCTGGAGAAAAAGCTGTGACTTATTCCAATAGATTATGGATTGAATATGCTGATGCTGAATCAATCTCCATCAATGAGGAAATAACCTTAAAGGATTGGGGTAATGCAATTGTGAAAGATGTCAAGAAAGATGAAAATGGGGTTGTCACTCAGCTGACAGGAGTTTTGCATCTTGAAGGAAGTGTTAAGACAACAAAGTTGAAGCTCACCTGGCTTGCAGATAACACTGAGCTTGTTCGACTCATGCTGGTCGACTTTGATTATCTTATTACAAAAAAGAAGGTAATTCTTTTGTTTTGTGGCAAAAAAGAAACTTGATTTCAGTTCGATTGGTTGAATTTTCTTTTAATCTTTTGTTTCGTGTGTGTTTATGTAGGCTTTGTTAGGTTTTAAGCGTTAGGGTTATTGATGGCTAATACCCTCTAATATTATGTTTGGTTTTCCCATACGAGTTAGTCTTGGAGCCGGTATTGAAAGCTGACCCATTGTTTCATGTTTGTAATACCATCCTGGGGTTACTATGGATTCCACCTCTTTGGTGGCTATCCCCAATACACATTAGGGTTAATTGTATTAGAATTTAAATTACCTAACTAAACTTGGGTACTGAGTTTATTTTAAAATAAATTGAAGGGTCAAATGGTAAAGTCCTGGTTGTGAACTGGTATTAACTTACTATAATATATAATATACTAGAAAAAGTATTGATATGTATTATGTAATCAGCTAAGCTGAGTTCATATTGTGAAACCAAACACATCTAGGTATTACTTATCACTGATTATCCAGTACTTGCAACCAAATGAAGCCTTAACCTTTTGCTAATGCTCCATGATTAGCTTATTAAAACTGTGATATTTACAGCTCGAGGAGAATGAAGATTTTGTTGATGTGGTCAACCCCAATACAAAAACCGAAACATTAGCTCTTGGGGAGTCTGATATGCGTAATCTGAAGCGCGGGGACGTGATACAGCTGGAGAGGAAAGGGTATTACCGATGTGATGCCCCTCTTGTTCGACCTTCGAAGCCCATATTTCTGTTTGCGATTCCAGATGGCAAACATCAAACTGTAGCAAAGTAAGAACTCAGTGGAGTGAAGAAATTTTTGGGGGAGAAAAGGTGTTCACTATGTCAAATACATTGATTTTGATATGCTAATTGTTCTACTTATTTGTGATTTACAATTTAATCTTTGCCTTTTTGTTATTACTTTCCAGGTTTATGCCTAAACATGCGCTAGCTTGTGTTCTTAGTTAGATGATGACTTGCATGGGTAGGGATGTTATGGGTTTGCCATGTGTTCTTAGATTTTATTTGCTGGCTTAAGACTTTATGTGCTTATTAAATGGGAATGGGTTTATATTTGGCTGAAGGGATTCAGGATTTGAAGTTTATGGTTTCAAATGACTATTTGTGAGGATATTTTCTTAGTAATTGTATAATTGTTGTGATTGAATGCAATGTGATTCAAAATAAACACCAATATTTCTTGAGTGAAAAAATTCATGAATCTCATTTTATGTGGAGTTTATGTTGATTTATTAGGAAAAAATTAAATTAGGATAACGTCTTTGACAATCTCTTGGGAGACCTTTCCAATTAAAATAGTAAGCACACAATCCTGTCTGGAAAAGGGCAATACTGAGGAGCAGTTATTTTATGACAAATTCAAGAAGCAATACCTGGTGAATCCATGTTTGTTGTTTTCTTCTTCTTCTTCTAATATGTTTCGACCGGATGCTTCTCTGTTTATATATATACTGCCTTTGGTTAGTTTTTACGGTTGATGCGTAAAAATTGATCTGGACGGAGGGAGATATAATTTTATAATATTAATGTTCTGGTAATTTTATGTTTCTACTATTAAATCTTGATTGAATGTTTATAATTTTTTTTTAATCTATTATATGTCATTCCTCTTTCTTCCCAAAATTATATATGAATACGGGTTATGATAATATTTGTAATGAAATTGTTTGGAAAGTTTTTAAGTATTATATACTTAATTAAAAGTATTAAAATTTCATTAACGTATTAAGGATCGAAATTTCATATTATTGTTTAGAGATATTATCAATAATTAATTATTTTTAATATTTAAATTATTTATATTTAATATAGAGAAAATGTATAATGTTATAATATTTAAATTTAAAATATTAAATTTAAAAAAAAAAAAAAGATAAAAAAAAATATTAGAATTGAATTATGGTTATGAACCACGTTCGTATGAAATTTACTCATAATTAATAATTTTCAAGTTCCAGTAATTTTAATTTTCTAATGTTAAATCTCAATTGAATGTATACACGTATATTTTGTTTGAAAAATAAAATACATTTTTTTAAATAATATTACATTAAAAATTAGTCTTGTGTACATCAAGTATACCGTAAAACTCAAATACATCTTTTCAATAAATTTACTTGTTATTATTGAAAAGTTACACATATTATTACCCAGTAATGCATTTTTTTAAGTAATTTTTAGTAATAATAGGGGAGTGTTTGCAATCTTAAGTGGTGAAGGCAAAAGTACTAAACAAATTGTCCTTTCATATCTTTAGTTTATGAAAAGTACTTATAAATTGTTACGTGTATTGTAAACATACCTTAAGTATACTTTTTAATTATAATAAGTGTAACTTTCGTGTCAAAAAAAAAGTGTAACTTTTTAATACTTGAATGACATGACATATACACAAAATTGTCTTCTAAGACACACCAATTAGAATAAGAGATTTTTTTTTATTTTTTTATTTTTTTTTAAATCATATTTTATGTTCAGATTGGACGAGGAAGAATTTAGATTTGGCGTGGTTATTCAGTGATTCACACTCTAATACCTAAATTGTTGTAATTCACATCTACAATATTTTAAAGCTATTTCTATAATCAAATACATATACATAGTGATTGTGTACAATAATATCATGGATGTCAATTAGTGTACTATATATTATATAATACTCTATTCATCAAATTTTAAAATGTATAATTCTTTTTACATAAGTTTTAAAAATTATTGATTGTTTGGGTATAAAGTAGATGAGTGGAGTAAAAAGTAAAAGCCTGGTATAAATATTTAAAGGGTGAAGATACAATATTTTGGATATTGCTTTTCCATTTTTGGTAATATACATTTAAGTTTGGACAAACCCAACAAAGACTTAATTGCAATTTAAATTAGAGTTTTTTAAAAATTTTATTTTAAGTTAAAATTTTGGATTTTGTTAAAAAAAACTCTAATTTAACTTCTTTTTTTTTTTTTTTTTTTTTTGCAAAATAAATTTCTAAAAATAATATTTAACTTTAAAAGTTGTATATATAAGCACTACAAAATAGAACAAAAAAAATGATTATTGTATGTTGAGTTAATTAAATAATTATATCAAAATAAAGTCTTGTTTTATACATAGTAATACATAAAATCACGTGTATTACGCTGAATATTTCTAAAAATATTTTAACATATTAATTATTAAATAATAATTTGAGATGTATTTAATTTTAAAATAATTTATTATAATTACATCATAATGCACGTTAGGTATTAAAATTAGATTAGCGAGGATTAGGTATTGAACCGTATATACACTTGCACCAATTTAACTTAAGATTGATGCAAGTTAAATTAAACTAATTTCAATAATATTACTTATTTGAGTAAGGTTTTTTTTTTAAATTATGAAACTGATATCATGCATTCATTGATGCAATTAAATGTATAATATGTTATATTATGATTTCAATATATATATATATATATATATATATATATATATATATATATATATATAATAACGCTAACATGTCTACATTTGGAAACCATTGAATTTTCCCGTCAAAATTATTGCTAAACTGAGTAATATACAATTTTTATCTTTTTAAATCTTTGGTATATATCTTTGATATATATTTTATTTTAAATATTGACAAATAATTGATTACCAAATATATTGGATATATTTTTTATAATTTAATTTATAATAAATATTGAAAAATAATATAAACATATATTGAGTATATCTTTGAGATATATATTGTGATAAATCATTCTATTTTGGCAATATATAGAGTGAAACTTACTTATATAAAAAACCTTATCCATTTACCCGTATTAAATTTCGCGGGTTACTAAGTCAATTAAGTTTGTCGAATATAGCGTTGTGGGCGCAAGTTCAATACTCATTCTGGTTGTTTACTTTAATCTATTTAGTCTTTTTTTTTTTCTTTATTCTTTTACTTCTATATTTTTTTCACACAATGTTTTGCTGGAAATAAATTATCTTGGACCATTGATGCCTACCCAAACCCAATACATCAACCAACGGCACATGAAAAGCTTCCTACCAGGACAACTGCTTGAGGCAAGTTGCCGGCGGCGTCTCCCACCGGTAACTTTCGGCGGAGAAATTGGAGTCTAAAGGGTATTAGTTGTGATAACTGAAAAGTATAGCATACATTATAAAAGAGTATGAGTCGTAATAACTAAAGAGTATGACCTATATTATAAAAGAGTATTAGTAATGATAACAAAAGGGTATGACTTATATTACTAAAATGTACTCTGGTTATTATAATAATTTGACAGGTTATTATTCCCCTTCATTGAAGAGTATTAAGAGTATTAGCCCCCTTCACTGAAGAGTATTAGTCCCCTTCACTGAAGTGTATTAGCCCCCTTCACTGAAGAGTATTAGTCATCTTCACTGAAGAGTAATAGTTGGTTCTTGTATGAGTATTAGTTATCTTCACTATAGAGTATCATTCTCCTTCAGGGAAGTGTATTAGTCTTCTTCACTGAAGGGTATTAGTTCCCTTTATTAAAGAGTAATAGTTGGTACTTAACTGTGAGTATTAATTATCTTTACTAAAGAGTATTAGTCTCCTTCACTAAAGGGTATTAGTCCACTTCACTAAGGAGTATTAGTCACCTCCACTAAAGAGTATTAATTCTCTTCACTGAAGAGTATTAGTTCACTGAAAATTATATTAGTGTTCTTCTTTCTACAAAATCATAACATCGAAGCAATGTGTAATCAAACTGACCCAAATTATTTGTATTAATATTATTACACACGGATACCTATGCATTTAACCATACAAAATCTTCATGAAATTTTGTATGAGAAGTACCTGTTAAAGACAATTGCTATGCGGAATTGAAGCCACCAACACTAGCTGATGTACAATTTTGCTAGATTACCCACAACTTTGAAATTTCTCTTAATTTTCATCTGAAATAAAAAATAAAAAAATTGAGAATTGTGTCTGAAATTTCTTCTTGTTCTTCAGATTTTGCGTTTTACTATCTAAACCTTTGTATTGTTTATGGAATGTTGAATTTTAGTGTTGATTACTTCTGGAATTTGGAAGAATTGAAACACGCTTGTAACATATTTCTTTCCTCCAAATTGGAATGCGTAATATGCATATTTGGAGTAGGTAATGGGCTGTTTAGTTAGTGGGTCGGTAGTAATTGGATGTTTAGTTGATGGGCGGATTGTATTTGGAGCTTTATTTTCTATTTGGATCCAAGTTTATGCATAAATTCATTTCACTGTATACATACTCTTCTATTTTGTGGTATAAAAGATATTTCAATTATTATTTATTAAATATTTTGCGAGTGATTAATATATAGAAATAATTCGATATATAGTTTGTAGAAGTTATTAAAATAAATATTTATTAATATAAAAAAAGGGAATAGGACTTTATTTTTGGCAAAGTATAGAGTTTTGAACAACTAAGACTCTTTAGTGTAAATCAGTAATACTCTTCAGTAAATACAACTAATACTCTTTAATGAAAATAATTAATACCCTTCAGTGCTTCATGTATAAACCAGTTTCACTCTACACATACTCAAATAACTTTGTCGTCTACAAAGCAAGGAAAGCGTAAGATCTTCAACAAACTCCATATTCCTCAATATTTTTGCCTCTCATGGGATAATAACATGAACAATGCATTCCAATTGAAGATAGAACATAACTCTGTATGAACTGACCCAACACAGAGATGGATAGAAATTGAGGGTTTCCAAACTCAAACCTAGATTAAATCTAGAGGATATAGAATAATGTTAGTTATTTATTTATAAAAATATATTTGAAAAGTATACATACTTAAATTGCATAATTATTATAATGCATGCATTTATCTCAATATTATAAAAATTAATCTTAAAAACTTAGTATGTAGGAGTAACCGTATGAAAGGAAGACTTTATAGATGAATTTTTTTAATTGAAAAAAGAAAGAAGTGAAGAGACTCCATTGATAATTTTAAATATTTCTTTCAAAGCTACACTTGAAAATATTGTAGACAATTTGAATTATTTAAAGGAAAGAGTCATACTTACATCTACTCTTTGAATAACTTGAAGTGTTATGGTGTGTCGAATCATAATTTGAATTTAAAAGTTGAGACTCCAGTTATGTTACTAAAAAAATATTAGATCATCTAAGAGGATCGTGCAATGGAACTAGATTGACTCTAATAAAACTAGGTGATAGTGTTCTGAAATGCACATACATAACCAGAAACAATTCATATGAGATGGTGTTAATTCCTAAACTTTCATAGACTACATTCGATCCGAGACTTCCGTTCAAGTTTCAAAAGAGACAGTTCACATTAATTGTCTCATATGAAATGTCAATAAATAAGAGTCAATGACAATCGCTTGCTAATATTGACATATTCTTGAAGAATCCCATTTTCAGTCACAACTGATCATGCGTGGATGTTTTGAGAGTCACCAATCACAATAATTTGAAGATTTTGATGTGTGGTGACCAACGATGAACGTTCATTAGAAATGGGAAAATATGTGATTTTTAGTGAGGTGTTTCGAAATCTATAGTCTTTTTTTTTTTAAATCCTCTTTACTATGGATTCATAGCTATTACCAAACTTTCTTGTTGCGTAAGTCATAAAAAACTATATACTTAAATACAAATAATATTAAAAATTGTCTCTTATAAATAAAATATAATATTTATTACACTTTGTTTTAACAAAAGTTTCCGACATCTACATTACATTCTTTTAAAAAAACATTCAAATATAATAATAATAATAATAATAATATCTATTTGAAATGAAATATAGTAAAACTAACAAACACTTCCAAACCTGAACAAACCGATTGAGGATCAATAAATTAATTGAACAATTATGATCGTGCATCGCACGGGTTCAATTACTAGTAAATCTAATAGTATCAGCAAATACATGAACTTGACTCAGTGAATAAATGTAATGGTGTAAATTTTATTTTATGAAATTTGTTTATAGAAGATTTTGTGTACTTGTTTCTATTGAATCACGAGATGGTAACAATCTCTTCCATTGTCATGTATCATAACTAATTTCATTTACAATGTAAGTCATACTCTGCAATTATCACGGTTAATTACTCTTTTGTATTATAAGTCACATTCTTTTGTTATCACGATTAATGCTATTCAGTTTTACGTAACTTTCTTTATTTAAAGAGTATGAGTTGAAGGGCACAAATGGTATGTGTTATTTCACTAAAAAATATTAGTTATTTTTTATCAAATGGTATATGTTGTTCTACTAAATAAATATTTTAAAGTTGTTTATAAATTGATAAGTTTCACTTTATACATCTTCCTTTTTATAAGATACAATTAAATAAAAAAAAGTAAAAAAATTTGTGAGACGATTCACAAACTAGCACAAATTAACATTCATTCTTCACCGTGAGACGTCTCACGCAAGACCTACTCCATAAAAAAAAAGATAAGATATATTATTTTTACTAAATATATTAGTTATTTTTACCAACTACTAGTAGTATAACACGTGTGTTGCACGCTATATGTAAGTAGTTAGTGAGAAATGGTGGTAGAAAAACTCACCAACAATTTTAGTTCAACTTAACGTCATTGAAAATACAAAATTCACTAAACTTCTTCAAATCAAGAGGAATGACAATATGTGGACTCCAATAATAATAATAATAATGAAAGAACGTAATCTAAATCATGAATTTTTCATTAAAATACTTTATACCTCTAATACAAATGGGTAGGATTTGTCTCCGTGAAAAACTTGAGGCATACACTAATTAATATGTGATTATAGTTGAAGTTAGCAAAGACAGAGAAATTATCAACTTATCTAATCTTATCAAATGAAAGTAAAAAATATATATATAACTCATATCCTCAAGCAACTACTCTATTGATTAGTATTATCCTAATCTAAACATTTTGTAAATCTAAATTGAGAGATAACTAAATAAGATTTTAATAGGAATTGACAATAGAGAGAACCAAAATGAAAGGGAACTAATATTCATGACCTCATAAGTTGAACAACAGCTAACTCTTTGAGGTCCGTCATCCAAACATTCAACAGTTAACCCTTTGAACAACAACAACTAACCCTTCCAAGAGATGATTATCTTGATATTCAACCTCAATTTAAGTAACAACGTGATGTAATAAGAAGTCAATTTCCTTTCAAAACCAAATAACATGAAAACACAGTAGGTAGTAAGGAGTAGTCTTATTTTAACACAAAGGGATAAAAACAATCTCAATTCAACACAAAGGGGTAAAAATGAAATTCAGTAAATTACCCAAAACTGTAGCAGAGTAGCAGATCTACCTGATTTCAAGCCCCAATGTTTTTAGTACAAATTAGTAGTAGGAAAAGTAAAATTAAAATTTTGAAAAACTAAGAATAATAACACAATTCTCTTGCTGAAAATATTGAATACTAATCAAATCAGAGTTGTTGATAGGCGAACATCAATCATTGTGGTGCGAACAAAGATTAAGCACTTAACAAAGAAAATCAAGGTTGGGGTGCATAAATCAATTTTAAGGGTGTACAAATTGACGAACAACTATTTCGATGAACAACGTACCGGCGAGCAGGTTTTAAGACCCGAGACCAGACATGAACATTCAGCCAAATCACTGATGACAAGCAACAGTCATAAAATGTGGTGTATCTACCAACCTAAGTGGTGTATGTAGATGAACAAGGAACCAAGATTCCAAAGCTCATCTCAATAAGAAATATAGGCGAACAAATTTGAAGTCATATCCTCAAAAGGCGAATAACTTTTACTGAAAGATCCTTCTTGACAAATCAAGCCGACCTGGACGAACAACAATGAGTCCGAGATAAGACCAAAGAAGACTTTGTAACTAAGATTCAGCTTAGATAAGGTCAAACAAGGTCAAAGGACACTTGTCTAGCATGCAAGTTGGGAAGTCCAAGAGTCTTGGACACCTCCTGCTTGTTAGTCTCTATAAATACATGTTCTCCAGCTAAGAAATACAAGTTCAAATTCACAAGTACTCGAAAAAACACACACAAACACACCTAAACGTGCACACATACAAAATAAATACGGATTCGACTCTCGTATTTACAATTTCACAACCCGAACCTTCGATTTATCATTTACGGTGATAATCAATCACACGTTATTGATTGGTGGTCTTAAACTGAACTAAATAGCCACTAATCCTCACGATTAAATTTGATCACCAACAATAGTGTGATCTATATCACATAGATTTTTGAAAATTTTAACAAAGGACTAATAATATTAAATCAAGATCAAAAAATTGAAATGATAAATCAAACATATTGTAAACAATGTCGTACTATCTACTTGGAGAAATGATTTTTTATAGCATAATCAAGTGGACATATTCAATATAATGGGCAACGGTTGTTGGTGTTTGTGCTAAAGTATATAATGAAATTTGACTTGTGACAAAAATAGCCAAATGGTTCCCAAACCTTGGTGTTGTTCCTGGAATTATAATCTTACCATGACACTTGATTCCTTCAGTTCCAATATCAACCATACATTTGCTACATGCCTTGTACCAATAGCTATATGTATAATACAACTACTAAAATAAGAAAAAGGTTAAAAATAATCACACCCCTCAATGTAGATACATTATTCGCTTTCTCAATAAGGGTATGTTTGCTTTGCGGGATTAAAAGGGATTGATACTTTAATCCCATTCAATCATATGTTTGGGTTATGTGATACCGACCCGGAATTTAATGTCATAGGCATAATTAACACATGAAAGGAGTTGGACTAATTGTCCCATGAACAAAGGATAATTATTTATCAATCATATCCATCAAAACAAACATGCTCTAAGTGAATTTTATGCATTGTGAATACTTTCTTAACTCTGAGAATCAGAAACACATCAACGGTTATAATAAGGTCATGTGATGAACCTATTCAATATAAATCATAATCAACTTGTCTTGTCTTCGAATTTCAAGTATCTCCATCTTCAGAAATATCATAAAAACCTCTTCCCCATTCTTTTAGGTAAACATGGAATGCCATGGGTTTGACACTAATTACTACAAACACGAAAAACAATAGTGACGCCTTACAATTTTCGGCGACCATCAACATCATAATCTTTTTAAAATGTAAAATAAAATTGAGAACATGAAAGTACTTGATAGAGTTGTTGATCGGGTTTGCCTCTGTTTTTCATTAGCTTTTTCTTTACCATAGAACTACTGCTTATAATTTAACACCATATGCTCTATAATATGTGAACTTTGTTATAGAAAATATAACAACTCAACCTTAATAAATCAAATAAAAACCAAAATAGCTTCACAACAGTCATATAACTAAAAAATTTGGGTCACCTGCTCTGCTCCTGCACCGATAAAGAAAGAAGTTGTAACAACCCAAAAACTCCATAAGTAGAGTCACATTATTATTATTATTATTATTATCTTTTTATATGAAATATTGGTATAATTATTGAAGAATAAGAAAAATAAATTACATGATATAAAATGTTATACTTTATTGTATCACTAATCAATTTATTTTATTATATGACTAATGTTTGGAGATAATAAAATTATTGTGGGCTTAGAACTAGATGACATTTTTCCTTTAAAACTTGATTAGGGAAGAAGCCCACATTAAAGATAAGTCAAGGGCCTTTTAGGGCCTAATAAGAAAGGAACCCTAGCCTTGAGGGACACTATAAATAAGGGTTAACAACCACTTTTGCACACTTTCAGCTTTTCACTTATAGGGTAAGTCTCCTCTCTCTCACACACACACACACACATCTTGCACACACAAACTCACACACACAAAAAATGTTCGAACTTCCAGTCACTTTCAGGCAAATTTTCCGGTGTCCAATAAATGATCGGCCAGTACCATATGAAAGCTAATATTGAGAGCTTTCCGGAACATCTTCCCGTTTCTCAATCGGAGTTCTGGATCTCCGGTTGTCGCCAGTCAAAGTTGGGGGGATGCTATTGTAGGCGGACCAACTTCTAAATACCATAACTCTATTTTCGTTGGTTCAAATCTTTTGATTTTAGATTCAAAGGAAAGATCCTGTTATAAGCTTTCCAAAACATCTTTTCTTTTACAATTTGAAGTTGTAGAATTCTAGTTATGATAGATCGAAATTGGAGGGATGCTATTTAGGCGGAACATCTTCTACAGCTCATAACTCTTTGCTCGTTTATCCAAATCTTTTGCTTTTAGTCTTTTTGGAAAGCTGGAATCGAAATATTTCCAGAACATCTTCCATTTTTCAAATCGGAGTTGTATAACTCCAGTTATACGTGGTCAAAGTTTCGAAAATGAGTTCTTAGATTTATCTTCTCTCACGTCACTTCAATTTTTTTTCTCTCTCCCGTTTTCTGTTCACATCCACCACACTGCCGCCACCTATGATAGATGTTGGTATTATCTAAGTTTCTGGTGATGGTGGTGGTAGAAGAGGAGACGTGGAAGTAATAGTTACATTTTATTTTATTTTAAATTCCTTAGAACTTCTAATGTACCTAAAAAGTTCGTTTTTCATTCGTTTTAGTCGAAATAAGTGGCGTATTATCACAAATTTTGTAAGCTACTGTTTTTCCATAAAAATTATAATATATCAGTTCATATGAGCTTGAGGGCAGCCCCAAAACTTGTACAAAATGTATATTATTTTAGTACAAATTCATTCCTTTAATATTTTGACTCATACTTTCACAATTTTTAGTTCATCGTCTCATTCACACCTACCAATTACATTATTATTATCACTCATATAGTGAATACTAAGATATATAATTTTTATATGGTAGGAATTGGGGATCAAGAAGTAGAAAGAGTTTTGGTACTAGGAGGAGACGATACTACTTAACCCGTGCAAACAACTAGGTGGTGTAACTCTTAGTGGATCTTTCATTGTCTACTTTTCTATCATATGATTTATTGTTTTAAATGTCATATGTGAATTGTCGTATATGATGTATTGAAATGTGAAGATGTATGCTTTATAGATACATGATTATCTATATATATGCATGCTCTAAGGACAAGATGTATGATATACGGTTGAGTACGTTCAATGTGTATGATATACGGTGGAGACCGTACAATGTGTATGATATACGGATAATACCGTAATAGCTATGATAAGATCACCGGTAAAACCGTACGAGATTTGATCGAAAGATCACTTTCAGGTCGCTCCCGAACAAGATGCTCGAGCGGGGTAAAGCGTGCCCCAACAAGATTGATGTGCTCTTATGTGTATTGCATACTAAGTATACACTATATATATTAACACATGATGTTGAACATGCTCTATGATTGTTGAGACTTGAATGACACAATTCGAGTTAACTTTATGTGGACTTGATGGTATAATTTGTTATCAAACATGTTTCTAATTGTCTTTAATTATGGTATAAGATGATTCATGTACGTGACTTTTATTTCAATACTTTGTATGATTTTTGAGTGGGCAATCGAGTGAACCTACTGAGTGTTTTCAAACGCTCACCCCTTCCCTTTTCAGGTGGGAATGAGCGGGAGGATTGAAGATTACGTGAGCCCTCGATCTCGAAAGTGCAACACTCTTTAGTTATGCTTTGAACTTGAAATTTTTGTTGTTTATTCAAATTATTTTGTTTACTATTGTAAATTTTCTTTAAGAACATATTATATTATTATTTCCGCTGCTACTAATTTAATGAGTAATAACATTCCCTTACATAGATTCATTTTTTTTTAAATCATTGTTATTTTAATTTCAATTTTTGGGTCGTTACAAATTGGTATCAGAGCAGGTCTACTTTTCTGGAGACTTGCTCACTAGTACTTTTGTTAAAATATCTTTTGAAAGTTGAAAGTTCTTACAAAATTGCACTTCGAGACGAGACTCACATCCAACTTCAGTCCACCGCTTAAAAATTAGTACGTTTAAACTCATATATATTATATATGGTGATTGGTCTGACATGAATATGTTCTTATGTTATGTTGTGAGTGAATATGTAGTTGAAGTTTGAATAACTTTGAGATAAAGTAGGACTCATGCTCTACTTTAGAGATTTTAAGAACAATAGATGCTAGAGGCCATGTAAGTCTTACTGCACATGTGATGTCACTATAAACTGATATACCATTGCTTGATCACTGTCACTGAGCCGCTGACCGCGACTGCGTGTGCTCGTGAAATTGAGGTCGCATGCGTGTATTGGTAGTAGTGCATCTATGGTAGGTTCAGATTAACGAACTTTAATTATCAGGTTATAGAATATTATTTAAGTTTATTAACTTTATTATATTATAAAACTCATGAGACATTAATGAGTCCAACCTAGAGCACGAATTTTAATAATTTATTTCGAATAAATTAGGTAAGAACGATACACTTCGTATCACATCTTCTTCGGCTTTTAGAGAATAAAACTCTTTGATGTTATACAAATTTGTACGAGAAATAAATTACAATATTTCTTCCTCTATGGTTTACCTCCTTTCAACGGTTTCATCCACCAAACTTTAGTAGACAAAAAAAAACGTAACACTTCACCCACTTGGAGCGTACGATAAGTCTCATCTGTTGTTTTCCAACTAATTGAGGGCCCGAATTTCAGCTAAGGTAGGAGTCATGTGACTTGGAATGACTTCAAGGAGGTGGTCATACGAACTAATTGTCAGGCTCTTATTGAAAGGAGGTAAAAAAATCTATGTATCTCGAGTAAGGGACAAAAAAAAGTGATGGAGTACAAGCATAAATTTACCTAACTATTGTGCTATGTCATCCCCATGGTAGACTTTAAGGAAAGGAAAGTTCATCGTTTTGAAAGTTCACCGTGAGTTGAAAGTATCTGCCCCCTTGGATTAAAGACCTTTTTGACCAGCTTAAAGGATCAAGTGTGTAAAAAAAGATTTATATTTGGGTTGCCACCAGTTGATTTTTAAGAAGGAAGGTATGCCTAAATTACTTTTAGGATGCGTCATGTGCACTATGAGTTTGTGGTCATGCCCTACGGGCTTAGTGATGCACCCGTGGTATTTATGGATCTCAAGGAATGCCTAAGGATCACATTGGATACTCTTCATGAGAAGATATTTGTTTAGCCTTATTTAGGAAGTATGAAATTTGGTTGGATAAAATATTTCCTTTTTTTGGTCATACTATAAAGACATGAAAGTAGATCCAACCAAGGTAAATATAGTTACTGCTTGGAGGACGTTAACTAACATACGCAAAGTTCATAGTTTCGTTGGTTTAACTATATATTAAGAATGGTTCATTAGGAAGTTTGCAAGGATTCTATTATCCCTGACTTGTCTTACCCAAACGGGAGTTTTTTTAGTAGACGCAAAAGTGTGAGAATAGTTTACAAGAGCTTAAAGAAAGGTTAGTTATGGTTGTCGTCCTAGCTATACCTGATGGTATTAAAGGATTCATTATTTATAGTGATGCTTATAAACTTAGGCTCGGTTGTTTTTTTTATGCAACATAGAAGGGTGATGGCATATGCCTTGAGACAATTAAAGACTCATGAGAAAAATTACCACCAGACCTATCTGGAGTGCACAATGTTTTTCTCGTTTCCATGTTGAGGAAGTATGTCTTTGATTCAAGCCACGTAATCCACCATGAAGAACTCAAAGTCAAGAAAGATTTGTCTTACGAGGAATCACCAATTGCCATACTAGAGCACAAGATAAAAAAAACATTGTAATCGTGAAGTTCGTCTAGTCAAAATTCAGTGGAATCATCATAACAAGGATGAGGCCACTTGGGAACTCGAGGGCGAAATCACTGCAAAGTACCCTCATTTATTGCAACAAGGTAAATTTCTGAATTTCGAGGACGAAATTCTGTTTAGGGGGTAGAGTCGTATTATTATTATTATAATTATTATCTTTTTATATGAAAATATTGGTATAATTATTGAAGAATAAGAAAAATAAATTACATGATATAAAATGTTATACTTTATTGTATCACTAATCAATTTATTTTATTATATGACTAATGTTTGAGGTAAAATAAAATTATTGTGAGCTTAGAACTAGATGACATTTTTCCCTTAAAACTTGATTAGGGAAGAAGCCCACATTAAAGATAAGTCAAGGGCCTTTTAGGGCCCAATAAGGAAGGAACCCTAGCCTTGAGGGACACTATAAATAAGGGTTAGCAGCCACTTTTGCACACTTTCAGCTTTTCACTTATAGGGTAAGTCTCCTCTCTCTCACACACACACACACACATCTTGCACACGCAAACTCACACACACACACAAAATGTTCGAAGTTCCAGTCACTTTTCGGTTAATTTTCCAGTGTCCAATCAATGATCAGCTAGTTCCATATGAAAGCTAACATTGAGAGCTTTCCAGAACATCTTCCCGTTTCTCAATCGGAGTTCTGGATCTCCGATTATCGCCAGTCAAAGTTGGGGGGATGCTATTGTAGGTGGACCAACTTCTAAATACCATAACTCTATTTTCGTTGGTTCAAATCTTTTGATTTTAGATTCACTGGAAAGCTGCTGTTATAAGCTTTCCAAAACATCTTTTCTTTTACAATTTGAAGTTGTAGAATTCTAGTTATGATAGATCAAAGTTGGAGGGATGCTATTTAGGCGGACCATCTTCTACAGCTCATAACTCTTTGCTCGTTTATCCAAATCTTTTGCTTTTAGTCTTTTTGGAAAGCTGGAATCGAAATTTTTCCAGAACATCTTCCATTTTTCAAATCGGAGTTGTATAACTCCAGTTATACATGGTCAAAGTTTCGAAAATGAGTTCTTAGATTTATCTTCTCTCACGTCACTTCAGTTTTTTTTCTCTCTCCCGTTTTCTGTTCACATCCACCACACTGCCGCCACCTATGATAGATGTTGGTATTATCTCAGTTTCTAGTGGTGTTGGTGGTAGAAGTGGAGACGTGGAAGTAATAGTTACATTTTATTTTATTTTAAATTCCTTAGAACTTCTAATGTACCTAAAAAGTTCATTTTTCATCCATTTTAGACGAAATCAGTGGCATTTTATCACAAATTTTAAAAGCTATTGTTTTGCCATAAAAATTATAATATATCAGTTCATATGAGCTTGAGGGCAGCCCCAAAACTTGAATAAAATTTATATTATTTTAGTACAAATTCATTCCTTTAATATTTTGACTCATACTTTCACAATTTTTAGTTCATCGTCTCATTCACACCCACCAATTACATTATTATTATCACTCATATAGTGAATACTAAGATATATAATTTTTTTATGGTAGGAATTGGGGATCAAGAAGTAGAAAGAGTTTTGGTACTAGGAGGAGACGATACTACTTAACCCGTGCAAACAACTAGGTGGTGTAACTCTTAGTGGATCTTTCATTGTCTACTTTTCTATCATATGATTTATTGTTTTAAATGTCATATGTGAATTGTCGTATATGATGTGTTGAAATGTGAAATTTATGCTTTATGGATATGCAAATGATTACATGTATGCATGATCAAAAGTGAAAATGTATGCTTTATAGATACATGATTATCTATATATATGCATGCTCTAAGGACAAGATGTATGATATAAGGTTGAGTCCGTTCAATGTGTATGATATACGGTGGAGACCGTACAACGTGTATGATATGCGGATAATACCATAATAGCTATGATAAGATCACGGGTAAAACCGTACAAGATTTGATCGAAAGATCACTTTTGGGTTGCTCCCGAACAAGATGCTCGAGCGGGGTAAAGCGTGCCCCAACAAGATTGATGTGCTCTTATGTGTATTGCATACTAAGTATACACTATATATATTAACACATGATGTTGAACATGCTCTATGATTGTTGAGACTTGAATGACACAATTCGAGTTAACTTTATGTGGACTTGATGGTATAATTTATTATCAAACATGTTTCTAATTGTCTTTAATTATGGTATAAGATGATTCATGTACGTGACTTTTATTTCATTACTTTGTATGATTTTTGAGTGAGCAATCGAGTGAACCTACTGAGTGTTTTCAATCGCTCACCCCTTCCCTTTTCAGGTGGGAATGAGCGGGAGGATTGAAGATTACGTGAGCCCTCGATCTCGAAAGTGCAACACTCTTTAGTTATGCTTTGAACTTGAAATTTTTGTTGTTTATTCAAATTATTTTGTTTACTATTGTAAATTTTCTTTAAGAACATATTATATTATTATTTCCGCTGCTACTAATTTAACGAGTAATAACATTCCCTTACATAGATTCATATTTTTTTTAAAAAAAATCATTGTTATTTTAATTTCAATTTTTGGGTCGTTACAAATTGGTATCAGAGCAGGTCTACTTTTCTGGAGACTTGCTCACTAGTACTTTTGTTAAAATATCTTTTGAAAGTTGAAAGTTCTTACAAAATTGCACTTCGAGACGAGACTCACATCCAACTTCAGTCCACCGCTTAAAAATTAGTACGTTTAAACTCATATATATTATATATGGTGATTGGTCTGACATGAATATGTTCTTATGTTATGTTGTGAGTGAATATGTAGTTGAAGTTTGAATAATTTTGAGATAAAGTAGGACTCATGCTCTACTTTAGAGATTTTAAGAACAATAGATGCTAGAGGCCATGTAAGTCTTACTGCACATGTGATGTCACTATAAACTGATATACCATTGCTTGATCACTGTCACTGAGCCGCTGACCGCGACAGCGTGTGCTCGTGAAATTGAGGTCGCATGCGTGTATTGGTAGTAGTGCATCTATGGTAGGTTCAGATTAACGAACTTTAATTATCATGTTATAGAATATTATTTAAGTTTATTAACTTTATTATATTATAAAACTCATGAGACATTAATGAGTCCAACCTAGAGCACGAATTTTAATAATTTATTTCGAATAAATTAGGTAAGAACGATACACTTCGTATCACATCTTCTTCGGCTTTTAGAGAATAAAACTCTTTGATGTTATACAAATTTGTACGAGAAATAAATTACAATATTTCTTCCTCTATGGTTTACCTCCTTTCAACGGTTTCATCCACCAAACTTTAGTAGACAAAAAAAAATGTAACACTTCACCCACTTGGAGCGTACGATAAGTCTCATCTGTTGTTTTCCAACTAATTGAGGGCCCGAATTTCAGCTAAGGTAGGAGTCATGTGACTTGGAATGACTTCAAGGAGGTGGTCATACGAACTAATTGTCAGGCTCTTATTGCAAGGAGGTAAAAAAATCTATGTATCTCGAGTAAGGCACAAAAAAAAGTGATGGAGTACAAGCATAAATTTACCTAACTATTGTGCTATGTCATCCCCATGGTAGACTTTAAGGAAAGGAAAGTTCATCGTTTTGAAAGGGGGTTAATACCAGAATTTTGTTGTGTCCTCGTCGGACAAGGAGCTATGACAAATGGTGAAGTAGTTGAGCGGGCTCGTGGAATTGCTTCTAGAATTGAAGTTGGTCAACACTAATAAGAAACCTACTGAAACTTCTAGTAGGAAGAGGTAGGAAAACCCACCATAGACTAACAACAAACTAGCTAGGGTTGAAGGAAAATATTTGCCCAATACTACTAAGGACACCCCCAATTGTCCTAAGTGTGGGAGGCATCACAAGGGTGAGTATTTGTTAGGGACTAAAATATGATACAGATTTAGGATGCCAGGTCATATTGCTCACGACTGTCCTCAACAAAAGGTCATGATGCTGGTGAAGGAAAATAAATTCCAAGGAAGCCCAAAGTTGGAAAGACCATGAAAAATGATAATGACTAGAGGAGAAGCAGTTAAGAAACCTGAAACCATGACAGGAATGTTACCCATTTTAAGTTTACCCGCTCTTACACTTTTTGATATAGGAGCAACACATTTTTTTTATATCTACTAAGTTGTATGAACTTTTAAGGAGCAAAGACCTCAACGTTATCAATGCTAGTTTAGAAGTTAGTAGACCTTCTAATAGGGTTATCATAATTGATAAATTGTGTAAGAACGTCGAAATTGACTTTGGAAATAGAGTCTTATGGGTTGACCAACACATCATTGAAATGAAAGATTTTGGACGTGGATTGGCTCCAAACCACCCATGTTACAATCAAGTGTCATGAGAAAAAAAAAATATCATTTCTGATAACGGGGAAAGAAGAGTTTATATTCTTTGGGGTAAACGGTGTGGTTATGCTAACTATGTCAGCAATGAAGGCAGTCAAATTGATAAGAAGGTAAGGTATAGAAGCTTACTTGGTGTATATGTCAAACACCAAGCCGCCAGTGATGTCCTTGGATATCATTAGAGAGAGAGTACAATGACATTTTCCCTGAAGACATGTCAGGTTTACCCCCGAACCGACAAATGGAGTTTACAATCGACCTTCTCACTGAAACTGCACCTATATTAAAGGCACCCTACCGCATTGCGCCCAAGGAATTTCAAGAGTTAAAGGTTCAACTACAAGAGCTTCTTGATAAAGGATTCATGCGATAAAGTGTATATATATGGGAAACTCCAGTATTGTTCTTCAAAGATGAGACATTTAGAATGTGCTTTGACTACTGTGAGTTGAAAGTATCTGTCCCCTTGGATTAAATACCTTTTTGACCAGCTTAAAGGATCAAGTGTGTAAAAAAATATTTATATTTGGGTTGCCACCAGTTGATTATTAAGAAGGAAGGTATGCCTAAATTACTTTTAGGATGTGTCATGTGCACTATGAGTTTGTGGTCATGCCATACAGGCTTAGTGATACACCCGTGGTATTTATGGATATCAAGGAATGCCTAAGGATCACATTGGATACTCTTCATGAGAAGATATTTGTTTAGCCTTATTTAGGAAGTATGAAATTTGGTTGGATAAAATATTTCCTTTTTTTTGTCATACTATAAAGACATGGAAGTAGATCCAACCAAGGTAAATATAGTTACTGCTTGGAGGACGTTAACTAACATACGCAAAGTTCATAGTTTCGTTGGTTTAACTATATATTAAGAAGGGTTCATTAGGAAGTTTGCAAGGATTCTAGTATCCCTGACTTGTCTTACCCAAACGAGAGTTTGTTTTAGTAGACGCAAAAGTGTGAGAATAGTTTACAAGAGCTTAAAGAAAGGTTAGTTATGGTTGTCGTCCTAGCTATACCTGATGGTATTAAAGGATTCATTATTTATAGTGATGCTTATAAACTTAGGCTCGGTTGTTTTTTTTATGCAACATAGAAGGGTGATGGCATATGCCTTGAGACAATTAAAGACTCATGAGAAAAATTACCACTAGACCTATCTGGAGTGCACAATGTTTTTCACGTTTCCATGTTGAGGAAGTATGTCTTTGATTCAAGCCACGTAATCCACCATGAAGAACTCAAAGTCAAGAAAGATTTGTCTTACGAGGAATCACCAATTGCCATACTAGAGCACAAGATAAAAAAAACTTTGTAATCGTGAAGTTCGTCTAGTCAAAATTCAGTGGAATCATCATAACAAGGATGAGGCCAATTGGGAACTCGAGGGCGAAATCACTGCAAAGTACCCTCATTTATTGCAACAAGGTAAATTTCTGAATTTCGAGGATGAAATTTTGTTTAGGGGGTAGAGTCGTATTATTATTATTATTAGTATTATTGTTATTATTATTATTATTATTATCATCTTTTTATATGAAAATATTGGTATAATTATTGAAGAATAAGAAAAATAAATTACATGATATAAAATGTTATACTTTATTGTATCACTAATCAATTTATTTTATTATATGACTAATGTTTGGAGATAATAAAATTATTGTGAGCTTAGAACTAGATGACATTTTTCCCTTAAAACTTGATTAGGGAAGAAGCCCACATTAAAGATAAGTCAAGGGCCTTTTAGGGCCCAATAAGGAAGGAACCCTAACCTTGAGGGACACTATAAATAAGGGTTAGCAGCCACTTTTGCACACTTTCAGCTTTTCACTTATAGGGTAACTCTCCTCTCACACACACACACACACACATCTTGCACACACAAACTCACACACACACAAAAAATGTTCGAAGTTCCAGTCACTTTTCGGTTAATTTTCCAGTGTCCAATCAATGATCAGCTAGTACCATATGAAAGCTAACATTGAGAGCTTTCCAGAACATCTTCCCGTTTCTCAATCGGAGTTCTGGATCTCCGATTATCGCCAGTCAAAGTTGGGGGGATGCTATTGTAGGTGGACCAACTTCTAAATACCATAACTCTATTTTCGTTGGTTCAAATCTTTTGATTTTAGATTCACTGGAAAGCTGCTGTTATAAGCTTTCCAAAACATCTTTTCTTTTATAATTTGAAGTTGTAGAATTCTAGTTATGATAGATCGAAGTTGTAGGGATGCTATTTAGGCGGACCATCTTCTACAGCTCATAACTCTTTGCTCGTTTATCCAAATCTTTTGCTTTTAGTCTTTTTGGAAAGCTGGAATCGAAATTTTTCCAGAACATCTTCCATTTTTAAAATCGGAGTTGTATAACTCCAGTTATACATGGTCAAAATTTCGAAAATGAGTTCTTAGATTTATCTTCTCTCACGTCACTTCAATTTTTTTTCTCTCTCCCGTTTTCTTTTCACATCCACCACACTGCCGCCACCTATGATAGATGTTGGTATTATCTAAGTTTCTGGTGGTGTTGGTGGTAGAAGAGGAGACGTGGAAGTAATAGTTACATTTTATTTTATTTTAAATTCCTTAGAACTTCTAATGTACCTAAAAAGTTCATTTTTCATCCATTTTAGACGAAATCAGTGGCATTTTATCACAAATTTTAAAAGCTACTGTTTTGCCATAAAAATTATAATATATCAGTTCATATGAGCTTGAGGGCAGCCCCAAAACTTGAACAAAATGTATATTATTTTAGTACAAATTCATTCCTTTAATATTTTGACTCATACTTTCACAATTTCTAGTTCATCGTCTCATTCACACCCACCAATTACATTATTATTATCACTCATATAGTGAATATTAAGATATATAATTTTTTCTGGTAGGAATTGGGGATCAAGAAGTAGAAAGAGTTTTGGTACTAGGAGGAGACGATACGGCTTAACTCGTGCAAACAACTAGGTGGGGTAACTCTTAGTGGATCTTTCATTGTCTACTTTTCTATCATATGATTTATTGTTTTAAATGTCATATGTGAATTGTCGTATATGATGTGTTGAAATGTGAAATTTATGCTTTATGGATATGCAAATGATTACATGTATGCATGATCAAAAGTGAAGATGTATGCTTTATAGATACATGATTATCTATATATATGCATGCTCTAAGGACAAGATGTATGATATAAGGTTGAGTCCGTTCAATGTGTATGATATACGGTGGAGACCGTACAATGTGTATGATATGCGGATAATACCATAATAGCTATGATAAGATCACGGGTAAAACCGTACAAGATTTGATCGAAAGATCACTTTTGGGTTGCTCCCGAACAAGATGCTCGAGCGGGGTAAAGCGTGCCCCAACAAGATTGATGTGCTCTTATGTGTATTGCATACTAAGTATACACTATATATATTAACACATGATGTTGAACATGCTCTAAGATTGTTGAGACTTGAATGACACAATTCGAGTTAACTTTATGTGGACTTGATGGTATAATTTGTTATCAAACATGTTTCTAATTGTCTTTAATTATGGTATAAGATGATTCATGTACGTGACTTTTATTTAAATACTTTGTATGATTTTTGAGTGGGCAATCGAGTGAACCTACTGAGTATTTTCAAACGCGCACCCCTTCCCTTTTCAGGTGGGAATGAGCGGGAGGATTGAAGATGACGTGAGCCCTCGACCTCGAAAGTGCAACACTCTTTAGTTATGCTTTGAACTTGAAATTTTTGTTGTCTATCAAATTATTTTGTTTACTATTGTAAATTTTCTTTAAGAGCATATTATATTATTATTTCCGCTGCTACTAATTTAATGAGTAATAACATTCCCTTACATTGATTCATATTTTTTTTTTAAATTATTGTTATTTTAATTTCAATTTTTGGGTCGCTACAACTTGGTATCAGAGCAGGTCTACTTTTCTGGAGACTTGCTCACTAGTACTTTTGTTAAAATATCTTTTGAAAGTTGAAAGTTCTTACAAAATTGCACTTCCAGATGAGACTCACATCCAACTTCAGTCCACCGCTTAAAAATTAGTACATTTAAACTCATATATATTGTATATGGTGATTGGTCTAACATGAATATGTTCTTATGTTATGTTGTGAGTGAATATGTAGTTGAAGTTTGAATAATTTTGAGATAAAGTAGGACTCATGCTCTACTTTAGAGATTTTAAGAACAATAGATGCTAGATGCCATGTAAGTCTTACTGCCCATGTGATGTCACTATAAACTGATATACCATTGCTTGATCACTATCACTGAGCCGCTGACTGCGGCAGCGTGTGCTCGTGAAATTGAGGTCGCATGCGTGTATTGGTAGTAGTGCATCTATGGCAGGTTCAGATTAACGAATTTTAATTATCAGGTTATAGAATATTATTTAAGTTTATTATATTATAAAACTCATGAGATATTAATGAATCCAATCTAGAGCACGGATATTGATAATTTATTTCGAATAAATTAGGTAAGATACACTTCATATCACATCTTCTTCGGCTTTTAGAGAATAAAACTCTTTGATGTTATACAAATTTGTACGAGAAATAAATTCCAATATTTCTTCCTCTATGGTTCACCACCTTTCAACGATTTCAACCACCAAACTTTAGTAGACAAAAAAAAAGCATAACACTTCACCCTCTTGGAGCGTACGATAAGTCTCATCTGTTGTTTTCCAACTAATTGAGGGCCCGAATTTCAGCTAAGGTAGGAGTCATGTGACTTGGAATGACTTCAAGGAGGTGGTCATACGAACTAATTGTCAGGCTCTTATTGCAAGGAGGTAAAAAATCTATGTATCTCGAGTAAGGGACAAAAAAAAGGTGATGGAGTACAAGCATAAATTTACCTAACTATTGTGATATGTCATCCCCATGGTAGACTTTAAGGAAAGGAAAGTTCATCGTTTTGAAAGGGGGTTAATACCAGAATTTGGTTGTGTCCTCGTCGGACAAGGAGTTATGACAAATGGTGAAGTGGTTGAGCGGGCTCATGGAATTGCTTCTAGAACTGAAGTTGGACAACACTAATAAGAAACCTACTGAAGCTTCTAGTAGGAAGACGTAGGAAAACCCACCATAGACTAACAACAAACTAGCTAGGGTTGAAGGAAAATATTTGCCCAATACTACTAAGGACACCCCCAATTGTCCTAAGTGTGGGAGGCATCACAAGGGTGAGTATTTGTTAGGGACTAAAATATGCTACCGATTTAGGATGCCAGGTCATATTGCTCACGACTGTCCTCAAACAAAAGGTCATGATGCTGGTGAAGGAAAATAAATTCCAAGGAAGCCCAATGTTGGAAAGACCAGGAAAAATGATAATGACTAGAGGAGAAGCAGTTAAGAAACCTGGAACCATGACAGGAATGTTACCCATTTTAAGTTTACTTGCTCTTACACTTTTTGATATAGGAGCAACACACTTTTTTATATCTACTAAGTTGTATGAACTTTTAAGGAGCAAGGACCTCAACGTTATCAATGCTAGTTTAGAAGTTAGTAGACCTTCTAATAGGGTTATCATAATTGATAAATTGTGTAAGAACGTCGAAATTGACTTTGGAAATAAAGTCTTATGGGTTGACCAACACATCATTGAAATGAAAGATTTTAGACGTGGATTGCCTCCAAACCACCCATGTTACAATCAAGTGTCATGAGAAAAAAAAATATCATTTCTGATACCGGGGAAAGAAGAGTTTATATTCTTTGGGGTAAACGGTGTGGTTATGCTAACTATGTCAGCAATGAAGGCAGTCAAATTGATAAGAAGGTAAGGTATAGAAGCTTACTTGGTGTATATGTCAAACACCAAGCCGCCAGTGATGTCCTTGGAAATCATTAGAGAGAGAGTACAAGGACATTTTCCCTGAAGACATGTCAGGTTTACCCCCGAACCGACAAATGGAGTTTACAATCGACCTTCTCACTGAAACTGCAACTATATTAAAGGCACCATACCGCATTGCGCCCAAGGAATTTCAAGAGTTAAAGGTTCAACTACAAGAGCTTCGTGATAAAGGATTCATGCGATAAAGTGTATATATATGGGAAACTCCAGTATTGTTCGTCAAAGATGAGACATTTAGAATGTGCTTTGACTACCGTGAGTTGAAAGTATCTGCCCCATTGGATTAAAGACCTTTTTGACCAGCTTAAAGGATCAAGTGTGTAAAAAAAAGATTTATATTTGGGTTGCCACCAATTGATTATTAAGAAGGAAGGTATGCCTAAATTACTTTTAGGATGCGTCATGGGCACTATGAGTTTGTGGTCATGCCTTACGGGCTTAGTGATGCACCCGTGGTATTTATGGATCTCAAGGAATGCCTAAGGATCACATTGGATACTCTTCATGAGAAGATATTTGTTTAGCCTTATTTAGAAAGTATGAAATTTGGTTGGATAAAATATTTCCTTTTTTTGGTCATACTATAAAGACATGGAAGTAGATCCAACCAAGGTAAATATAGTTACTGCTTGGAGTACGTTAACTAACATACGCAAAGTTCATAGTTTCGTTGGTTTAACTATATATTAAGAAGGGCTCATTAGGAAGTTTGCAAGGATTCTAGTATCACTGACTTGTCTTACCCAAACGGGAGTTTGTTTTAGTAGACGAAAAAGTGTGAGAATAGTTTACAAGATCTTAAAGAAATGTTAGTTATGGTTGTCGTCTTAGCTATACCTGATGGTATTAAAGGATTCATTATTTATAGTGATGCTTATAAACTTAGGCTCGGTTGTTTTTTTTTATGCAACATAGAAGGGTGATGGCATATGCCTTGAGACAATTAAAGACTCATGAGAAAAATTACCCTACACGTGATTTGGAATTTACTGCAGTTGTTCAAGTTTTGAAAATATGGCGACATTACCTTTACGTGGGAGATGCGTAATATACACAACTCATAAGAGTCTCAAATATTTATTCGAGCAAAAATAGCTGAACATGAGAAAGAGAAGGTTGCTAGAATTTGTTAAAGATGACGACTGACCTATCTTGTATCACCCTGGGAAAAGCTAATGTAGTAGCTAACACTCTTAGTCGTGAGGATAGGGGAAATGTAGTTTTCTTATTGACCATCCAAGAGCAGTTGATAACAAAATTTAGCTAGATGAAGTTGGAAGTCATAATACCACCTGCAAACACCAACACCATCATAGCAGCCTTAGTAACAAAGCCTACATTACAAGAAAGGATCATTGAGGCTCAAAGTAGAGATGCATTTTTAGAGAAAATGAGGAATAAGGTCATCGATGGTGCCACGAAGATTTTAAACATAGACATTGATGGGGAACTATTGTATGGAAGAAGAATCTGTGTTCCGAAGGATGAGGATATTCGTAGAGAGATCCTAAAAAAAAAGCACACAACACTCCATACACAGTCCACCCGGGACAACCATGCAATTTGGGTTATTATCGATCGTTTGACTAAGTCGGCTCACTTCCTACCGATCAAGATGACTTATAATATGAATAAGCTAGCTCATAGATATCTTGAAGAGGTGTTGAAACTTCATGGAGTCCCTGTGTCGATAGTTTTTTATCGTGACCGAAGGTTCACTTCACAATTCTGGCAAAGTTTGCATAGGGCTATGGGAACTAAGCTCAACTTCAGCACCGCTTTCCATCCACAATCAGATGGCCAGTCAGAAAGGACTATACATACATTAGAAGATATGTTAAGGGCATGTGTTTTAGATTTTGAAGGAAAATGGGAAAACTACTTGCCCCTAGTGGAATTTGCATACAACAACAGCTTCCAAGCAACTATAGGGATGACACCTTATGAAGCACTCTATGGGAAAAATTGTAGATCACATTTGTATAGGGATGAGGTTGGAGAAAAGAGAATCCTAGGACCCGAACTTGTCGAACGAACTGTTGAGGCTATAGATAAAATTAGGGCAAGGATCAAGACAGCTCAGGATAGCCAAAAATGATATGCTGACCAAAGACGGAAGGATTTAGAGTTCGCAGTCGGAGAAAAAGTTTTTCTAAAAGTGTCACCCATTAGAGGTGTTATCCGTTTTGGGAAAAATGGAAAATTGCGACCAAGATTCATTGGACCATATGAGATCTTAGAACGAGTCAGGGAAGTTGCTTATCGCCTTGCATTTACCACCAGACCTATCTGGAGTGCACAATGTTTTTCACGTTTCCATGTTGAGGAAGTATGTCTTTGATTCAAGCCACGTAATCCACCATGAAGAACTCAAAGTCAAGAAAGATTTGTCTTTCGAGGAATCACCAATTGCCATACTAGAGCACAAGATAAAAAAAACTTTGTAATCGTGAAGTTCGTCTAGCCAAAATTCAGTAGAATCATCATAACAAGGATGAGGCCACTTGGGAACTCGAGGGCGAAATCACTGCAAAGTACCCTCATTTATTACAACAAGGTAAATTTCTGAATTTCGAGGATGAAATTTTGTTTAGGGGGGAAGGGTGTAACAACCCAAAAACTCCATAAGTAGAGTCGTATTATTATTATTAATATTATTATTATGATTATTATTTTTTTATATGAAAATATTGGTATAATTATTGAAGAATAAGAAAAAAAAATTACATGATATAAAATGCTATACTTTATTGTATCACTAATCAATTTATTTTATTATATGACTAATGTTTGGAGATAATAAAATTATTGTGGGCTTAGAACTAGATGACATTTTTCCCTTAAAACTTGATTAGGGAAGAAGCCCACATTAAAGATAAGTCAAGGGCCTTTTAGGGCCTAATAAGGAAGGAATCCTAGCCTTGAGGGACACTATAAATAAGGATTAGCAGCCACTTTTGCACACTTTCAGCTTTTCACTTATAGGGTAAGTCTCCTCTCACACACACACACACACACACACATCTTGCACACACAAACTCACACACACACAAAAAATATTCGAACTTCCAGTCACTTTCCGGCAAATTTTCTGGTGTCCAATCAATGATCGGCCAGTACCATATGAAAGTTGACATTGAGAGCTTTCCGGAACATCTTCCCGTTTCTCAATCGGAGTTCTGGATCTCCGATTATCGCCAGTCAAAGTTGGGGGGATGCTATTGTAGGTGGACCAATTTCTAAATACCATAACTCTATTTTCGTTAGTTCAAATCTTTTGATTTTAGATTCACTGGAAAGCTGCTGTTATAAACTTTCCAAAACATCTTTTCTTTTACAATTTGAAGTTGTAGAATTCTAGTTATGATAGATCGAAGTTGGAGGGATGCTATTTAGGCGGACCATCTTCTACAGCTCATAACTCTTTGCTCGTTTATCCAAATCTTTTGCTTTTAGTCTTTTTGGAAAGCTGGAATCGAAATCTTTCCAGAACATCTTCCATTTTTCAAATCGGAGTTGTATAACTCCAGTTTTACGTGGTCAAAGTTTCGAAAATGAGTTCTTAGATTTATCTTCTCTCTCACGTCACTTCAATTTTTTTTCTCTCTCCCGTTTTCTGTTCACATCCACCACACTGCCGCCACCTATGATAGATGTTGGTATTATCTAAGTTTCTAGTGATGGTGGTGGTAGAAGAGGAGACTTGGAAGTAATAGTTACATTTTATTTTATTTTAAATTCCTTAGAACTTCTAATGTACCTAAAAAGTTCGTTTTTCATCCGTTTTAGACGAAATAAATGGCGTTTTATCACAAATTTTGTAAGCTACTGTTTTTCCATAAAAATTATAATATATCAGTTCATATGAGCTTGAGGGCAGCCCCAAAACTTGAACAAAATGTATATTATTTTAGTACAAATTCATTCCTTTAATATTTTGACTCATACTTTCACAATTTCTAGTTCATCGTCTCATTCACACCCACCAATTACATTATTATTATCACTCATATAGTGAATACTAAGATATAGAATTTCTTATGGTAGGAATTTGGGATCAAGAAGTAGAAAGAGTTTTGGTACTAGGAGGAGACGATACGGCTTAACCCGTGCAAACAACTAGGTGGGGTAACTCTTAGTGGATCTTTCATTGTCTACTTTTCTATCATATGATTTATTGTTTTAAATGTCATATGTGAATTGTCGTATATGATGTGTTGAAATGTGAAATTTATTCTTTATGGATATGCAAATGATTACATGTATGCATGATCAAAAGTGAAGATGTATGCTTTATAGATACATGATTATCTATATATATACATGCTCTAAGGACAAGATGTATGATATACGGTTGAGTCTGTTCAATGTGTATGATATACGGTTACCGTAATAGCTATGATAAGATCACGGGTAAAACCGTACAAGATTTGATCGAAAGATCACTTTCGGGTCGCTCCCGAACAAGATGCTCGAGCGGGGTAAAGCGTGCCCCAACAAGATTGATGTGTTCTTATGTGTATTGCATACTAAGTATACACTATATATATTAACACATGATGTTGAACATGCTCTATGATTGTTGAGACTTGAATGACACAATTCAAGTTAACTTTATGTGGACTTGATGGTATAATTTATTATCAAACATGTTTCTAATTGTCTTTAATTATGGTATAAGATGATTCATGTACGTGACTTTTATTTCAATACTTTGTATGATTTTTGAGTGGGCAATCGAGTGAACCTACTGAGTGTTTTCAAACGCTCACCCTTTCCCTTTTCAGGTGGGAATGAGCGGGAGGATTGAAGATGACGTGAGCCCTCGATCTCGAAAGTGCAACACTCTTTAGTTATGCTTTGAACTTGAAATTTTTGTTGTCTATTCAAATTATTTTGTTTTCTATTGTAAATTTTCTTTAAGTGCATATTATATTATTATTTCTGCTGCTACTAATTTAATGAGTAGTAACATTCCCTTACATTGATTCATATTTTTTTTTAAAAAAATCATTGTTATTTTAATTTCAATTTTTGGGAAGTTATAGAAGTGTAAAAGAAAAAGAGAATTTGAAGAGAAGAATATTATGTTCTTGTGAGCAGATTACCTATGGTTCACATTTAACATTTAGAGACAGAGTTTTATGCATTTGCTTTCTAAGAAAAACATAATATTGAACACGAAAGTATATGATCAGATAATGCAACAAAGTCGCACGTACTTCACATAGTTCAAGTAATAATAAGACTAATAGCTTTAATTCCAAAGTCCAACAAAGTTAAGATTTACAAATCTGTTTTGCACAAGAGCAGTAGTGCTTGATCATTCCATTTAATAACAAACAACAGAAGAATATCTTATCCTATTAATATAATTCTTATTTTATTTTAAACTTATAGATGGAGAAGAAGGTAGGGGATATCATATACATGTGACCACCATAAGAGAAACCTAATAATAAGCTAATCAGAGTTCTTGATCCAGCATCTAAGCAAGGGGAGAATAAATAACATTGCAGTCAAACAATTTAGTAGCAAGTATATAACCATTGTCACTATGTGCAAAGAAGACACGCCCTTAAGTTGATCAAGTAATGTGAGGCTTTGATGTAATTTGGAAAATTTAAATAACTTGTGTTGGAGCAAATAACACATAGAGAGGACGACTTGCTAAAACCGAACTCATGACTTTACTGTTGTGATCTACCTACCTACATGTTCGTATAATCCTTTGGAAATTTTTGTGCATCAGTCCAAAACCGAAGAGTATTAAACAAAACATCTATATCATTCAAAATAAATCAAAAATAGGAAAATAATTTGGCTCATGGCCAGTTCCTATTTAAAAAAGGCAATGAGACATCGGGCCATATTTATCGCCTAAATATCATATAACTTGAAGCAATATAAAATGTTTATAAACTTTTGACTGATCAACTCCTTACATATGTTCTTTAACTATCAATTTTGTAGCCAATTCAATGTCAAAATAATAACATTAAAGGACAATGTATTATTTTTTATTTATTGAAGCCATAGAAATGACATGAATCCAATCGAACTTGCAACCGCTGGAGAAGACAACCGGTGATTTCGATCTCACCAACTAAATTCGCAGCCATAGCCGGAGAAACGACGCTGAGCCGCCGCCGGGGAGGACCGATTCGACCAGTTACGAGGGAGATTTGGGCGATAGAACATGTATCCGGAGAAGCGACGCAACCGGAAAAGGAGAAAAAAGAGAACGATTGGGATGGAGAAGAAATGAATGAAAAGAAAAGAGAAGGAGGGGGTGTAATACCCCGTCCCGTTTTATACCTTTTATATTCCTAGAACCCTTATTTTTATTTTCTTATCTTTGTTTCTTTTTATTTTATTATTTTGTGTGCTTTTGTGTAATTTAAATATATACTTTTTTTACAAATTCCTAAATTCGTAAAAAGAATCGAATCTTTCAAACGAATAAAGGACTACGAGAAATTAAATATTCAAATTAAATAAAGGATTTCGATCCGTTTAATTTATTGAGAAAAATCAAAATACAATAAAATATTTATTAAGTTTTAAAACTGTATTAGTTTTCGAATCGGGGTTAAACTTGTGAACCAAACGATCCTTAAATCGTATCAAGTGGGAACAAAAATATCAGAATTGAAAGGGGTTAATCCTACCCACATAAATTACTTTCCTTTTAGAATTAAATTAATTAAGTATTAATTTTCCACCACATATTTATTCCTCCTTTATAATTAATCTTTTAAGAAATTCATTTTCATTAATTATCCCTTTCTCTCTCCTCCAAGAAACAAAAACGCGTATATCATATCTTCCTCTTCATTTTTTTCCCAAATTTGCTCTCGTCTCTCTCTCTCTCTCTCTCTCCTTTCTCCTCTCCGGCGAGGCCAGCAGACCGCCGCCCGCCTCTCTCCGCCGTGCTCCAGCCCTCCTTCACGCCGCCGTGCCCAGACGACCGTCGATCGCCGCCGCGTTGCTCCACCATCGCAGCGCCCTCCTTCACGCCACGCAGCGAGGCCATCTCCTCCTCCTCCAATCGGAAGCCTCACGGCCTCACGCCTCTTCTCCTTCCGGCGACGGAGCGCCGCCTCGCCCAACCGCCGGCGTCGCCTCTCGCCTCTCTCCTCCTTCCGCTGCAACGCCCGCCGTGCACGCTGCTCTCTCGCACCGCCGCTGTCCTCCGTCCTCTCTCTTCGCATCGCGACGCTCGCCGCCGTGACACCGCCGGCCGCCGCCTTCCCCTGTTTCGAATCAACAAGCGCCGCCTCTTTTTCCTTTTCCAATAAGGTAATTGAAAATTCCCCCTTTCAATTTCTACCCTTTGAAGCTTAATTCAATTCCATCCCGTAACCTTTTCCGTCTAAATTTTCGATCAACTTGACGCCGTTAAACCGGTTGCTGCTGCTGGAATTTCTGGAAATCCCGATCGACGCCGTTAGGCTGTTCGATTTGTTTTTCCGAATTCCCGAACGACGCCGTTAGGCTGCCCAATTTTCGTAAGCAAATTACCGAGTTTCAAAACGACGCCGTTAGGCCGTCCGTTTACCACCGCGAACCGGACTCGTAAGAATTGCTTAATTCTCTCTAATTCTCGTAATAGTGGATTAGGAATTGAGTTGTTTCCCGTTGAACCGTTGTAAGTTTTAAGATAATTATTTTGGTTTTGAGACTTGTAGATGGACTTTGTTGTTGTTAATTCCTACTGTTTTGGTTAGCTGTTGATTTTGGACTAGATGTTGGGTTATTGAGTACTCTTAAGAAATTGGTTAGTTTTGTTGAATGGGCTGTTGGTATTTTATCGTTTAGTATTATTGAATTTGTCGTTTGATACTATTGGTTAAGCTAGTTGGTGTTATTGATTTGACAAATTAGTGTTGTTGGCTTAGTTGGTGAATATTAGTGAATTAAGATGTTTAGTATCTTTGGAATAACTATTTAGTATTGTTGGTTTGGGAGTTAAGTATTATTGTTTTGGTTGGATGATATTATTAGATGGATGAATTAGTTTGGTTTGGTTAACTGTTGATACGGTGATGGAATTAATTGTTTAGTACTGAATTAGAGTTTTGGGAAAGGATAGAAAAGATAAAAATGTTTATATCCAAAATTAGTAACAAATGAAAATAGTATTATTCTATTGTTTTGAAAGTAACACTATTCAACTTTAGAAGTATTATTAATATTAGAAAAGAAAAGTACTTTTTATAATTTGTCTTAGAAAAACCAAAGTCTTTAATAAGTTTTAATAAGAGGTTTTTATAAAATATGAATTCTTATATTTTCTTCCTTAAAGGGCCTTTGTTAAGGACACACTGCTTTCAGTAAATACACCCCCCTGTTACATCACTGCTTTTAGTAAATACACCCCCCTGTTACACAGCAGAAATTAGTAAATACACCCCCTTAATACACCTCCTCTTTAAAAAGGGGTGTACTTATCAAAAGATTGTTTTTGTAGTAATCGAAATAGTCATACCACAAGTATACTAGTAAATACACTCCCTCAATACACTCACCTTTTTAGGAGTGGTGTATTTACCAAAATAGGGTGTGACCCTTAAGCAAGTCCTTTTTGAGTTTATAAGACCACAACTTTCTCGATTCTCGTAACACAAACTCTCAAGTTTTCCTAAACGTTTTCAAAGGTCAACTTTTAATTAAATATCTTCCTACTAGGATTCGGTACTAGTTGGAACGCACACGAGGTTTCCGACCATCTGTTCGTACATCATTCACGGGACCCGGAGTTAACAGGTGGGTGATGATCTGTTGATCGATCTTCTTATAATGCGTTGTGCTGGTATACTCTGAACTCGACTAAATCAATCTAAAACAACTTATACAACATAAGTGTAAACCTATTATATAAGTGTGTGAACTATATGATATTATTATATATATATATACCTTATATGGATTTGTTGTGTTTATCTAATTATATAAATCGTTTATGACTGCATGGTAATAAGGACACTTTGTGAGCAGGAATCTTTTGAGTATGAATTATGTGTATTTCTC
Source organism: Ballota nigra (assembly GCA_947034835.1). Lineage (NCBI taxonomy): Eukaryota > Viridiplantae > Streptophyta > Magnoliopsida > Lamiales > Lamiaceae > Ballota > Ballota nigra. Next base: position 14,761,702 of record OX344721.1, on the reverse strand, counting down.
CTCATGTTTTGAAATGATAGTTTTTGTGAGGAAAAAAGGAAAGCTGGTAATTATTCTTGCGGAATGACGCGTATGGCCATGAGTGACAATAAGTCAGATTCATGGTCACCGATACTTATTCTTGCGGAATGACGCGTACGGCCATGAGTGATAATAGATCAGATTCATGGTCGCTGATACTATTTATGGTGTTTTGGAAGAGATGTACTATATGTGAAAATGATTGTGGGCTTTGCCCCTTAATGTGAACCAACTTGTGATATTTCAATTATATGATGTGAAACCTGTTGTGCCCAACTGATTATTATGTGAACTTGTTATTTATATGATTTATGATGTTCGTATTATTATATCAATTGATTAAATAAATTATATACTTTATTAATAAGTATAACTTAATATATTTCGGATTTACCAATCCCATGACGTTGCAAATCACCCATACGTGAGAATTCAAATCTCACACCCCCTTTTTACAACCCTTGCAGATTATGATTTTGTGGAGCAAGGACAGTAATAGAGACGACACGGAGTTCCCCACTTAAATAAAATGATACTGTTGATATTAAGCTTTATATATGTGTGAGAGATATATTATAAATATTATTCTACTCATTCTTCCGCTGCACAAAACTCATCTCTCATTTTGTTATCCCTTTTTATATAAAAAATTTTATAGTTCGGACTTTTGATCACAATAATACTTCGAATCCAATATAATTAATATATTCTGGATTCGGGGGGGGGGGGGGGGGGGGGAGGGAACGACGCTGAGCCACCGCCGGCGACAACCGGTTCAATCAGTTTCGAGTGAGAATTGACTAAGTACCCGGAGAAGCAACACAATCGGAAAAGGGGGGAGAGTAGAAAAAAGAGACTATTGGAATGGGGAAGAGAAGGAATGAAAATAAAAGAGCATCAGAGGGGAGAAATGACACAAAAAAATAAGGCAGGGGTAAAAGTGTCCAGAAATTATTTACATGGTCAAGTCACTTTTAAATATATTATAAATTATAGATGTTAATTGAATTGATATTAATTTTTTCATTAGGGTATTAATTGTTTCAATATAAAATATTAATAATTTATTATTAACGGTAATAGTTACCAATAATATCATTCACATAATATTTTACCTAAAATCTAAAACAATACATATATATAATAAGACTATGAATTATAAATAGAAGATTAAATAAATTATAACTATCATATATTACAAATAGAATCTATAATTTATAAATTAGGATTAGGTAGGTTATGACAGGTTAGGATGAGATAAGGGGTTAAAATTAATTTTCTTTATCCAGTTTACTTAAATTAATTTGATACGACTGAATACATTATTTCATCTATTTTAATTTTATAAATATGAATAACAAAATAAAGATGTCACGGTCAAGACATATGGGAGATTAAAGATGCCACGATAAGGACACGTGGAGTTGGTTAAGAATTTTTTTTGTGGTGTCACGGTATTTTAATAATAATATATATATTCTCAATTTAAAATTAATTATTACATCTATTTTGGTATAATTTAATATACACTTGAAAAAATATTCGAATTATCCCTAGGTTAGGGGATTTCAAAAAATTATTCATTAAATAAATGATAATGTTAGTATATTCAATTGTAATCCAACATTATCATAAACATTACGCAAAATAAATTGCAATTAAATTAAAAAAAAAAAGAAAAGTGTAGGACAGCGACCTGCAAGAGAGAATTAGATCGTGCATCTATTCCCTCCATTTCCTTACTTGCCCAACTCCAAAACCTACTTTCATCTCCCACCGCCCTCCGACAGCCTTCCGCCCACCACCGCAATCAGCCTCCGGCGACGCGGCTCCCGCCTTCCACCGCCTAGCCGCCCACCTCAAATCAGGATTATGGTTCTTTTGGCTTAAGGTAAAATAATTTTGCTCATGCTGTTGAGATATTGACCGGTTATTTTAATTGACTTCTTTATTCAGCCCTGTATATGACATGAAAGTGCAGCTACTATATTCTGACCATCTGATGATTTTGTATTCCGCTTCGACGCTTCCCGGTTCTGATTGCATTGTGGCAACATTGTGATGCAATCAAAGTGTTTGTTAAAAGCCCCTAAAGAAATTTAATGAGCTTTTCGAGTTGAGCTTTTCAAAATTGAGCTTGAACTATGTTTGATTAATTTGCAAACGAGTTTTTTTCGAGCTCCAAGTTCGTTTAATTAGTTAACAAATATTTCACGAGCCGAGCTCGAGCTGTTTGTGAACTTAATAATTTACACACGAGCGGATAAACATTCAAATGAGCCAAGCTTGATAGTATTTGGCTCGGCTCGTTTAAATCCCTAATATGTACGCAGATAGAGTGAGTGATCCCATCTGTCAAATTCCAGTCTTCCCTACAAAAATTCAAATTGAAAGAAAAAAGTCTTCATTCCCCGCAGTACCCACCCCTCCAAGCCCCGTTCACCGTTCCTCTGCCGCCATTCAAATCTTAAACGTTGATGCACATGATATTCTTTGAACATTTGGAGAGCAACTGAAGCAAATCGAACTTCAAGTCGGAACTGTCAAATGTGATGAAGTTATTTTTGTTGTGTGGTTTTAGTTGATGAATGAGTGTCTTGATACATGCCTGGAGCGATCTTCCTCTGTAAATGATTATATTTATAACTGTGATGGGTTGGCATTAGTCTTCCTTCTCTGATATTTTACCTCTGTAATATTCTAACTCAAGAAGTTGCTGCTTATAGTAATTGCGAACAGGTATTTAGCTTACAATTTACCATGCATTCTACCCGGGCTGTTGAGTTGTATTGTACTGTGTTCTCTGTAACATGAAGGCTGCACAGCCATTAATATATTTTGGAGTAATTTGTACTCCCCCTGTTTCAAAATAAGTGTCATTTTAGAGATTTCGTATCAAATTAAGAATTATAAAATTTTAACATTTATACCCCACATAAATCTCTAAAAGATCTATAGTATTTTGATAATCCCTAACAAATCTGTTATATTTTAATGTAATCCCTAAAACTAAAAGATATCTTACATCTTGAATTTGAATTCGGGGTAAATTAGGAAAAAAACGTGAAAAATAGCTAAATGACACTTATTTTGAAATGGAGGGAGTATTAGAGTTGATCTAAAAATTGCTGCTCAAGTTTGTATCAAGGCTGTAATCTGTATAAATATATGTTATAATAACCTTGATCTCCAGCCACCACTTAAGTAGGCGACCAGCCGTATCAGACCGATGTAGAAAGTATGAGGTGGGGACGGAGATTGTCACTTGTTGATCTGCGAGGAGGGAACCCCACACATATAAAAAAAAGTTTGGAGATGTTGTTGCTGCTTAAGTTTAAAGAAGTCATTTGTGTTTCGGATTTATCTATTGCTTGGAGATTGTCCTGTAATTGATGTAGTCATCCATAAGTCTAAATGTTTGTATTCACGGGAAGGGGTCTCTCATTCCTTACCCTCTCTTGCTAATTTAAAAAACTTTTGATTTTATCAAAAAAAGAAAGGAAAGAAGACATCTGATTTGGTGGTTTCATAACTTGCTTGGATATGATTTTATGTTTTCAGGATCATCCAATCATGGTAAACTTCAACAATAAACTTGTTTAGCATTAAGATTTATTTAACTTGGTTGCTAAATCCTCATCAATATTCTTTATTGAAAAATGGACATGGTGAAATTTGATACTATTCTTAATTTATTTTGTGTTAGAGCTCTAAATCCAAAAAAATTATTTGATCAAATGTATGGAGTCTTCAGCAATTAGTTAATTTAAAAGTTGGTTCACTCCATCGAGATGGCTATTTCAAATTTACCATTTCTATTTACAACTATTTGCTTATAAGTTGGAACATTTATTACATAGAGCTGCATTTAATGATTCCCAGTGAACATGCTGATAGAGAAGAAACAGAAAAATCAATAATGAAGAGCAGTTCCTGGCAGCAGAAAGAGCTCCTATTTCTCGTTCTATACGCTTCCGTTTTCTACATCCTTGTCATTCGTCGCTCGCTCCAGCTTTCCCATGGTAAGTGTGGATGGTTTTCTTATTGATTTCTATTTTGTATTTTAACTTCTTAACTGATATTATTTGTTTCTGCTAATTGTAATTACAGATCATTTTGTCAAGCTTAATGGTTTGCGCTCTGGGTGGATCTCCGGTTGGCTTAATGTATATAACACTTTTTTTTTAAATAAATTTTCTTCATTACAGTTACTTCAGTGTTTCTTAGTAGTTGATGAATTCACTGGAAATGCTGTTTCTTTGCACCCGTTTTTAGGGAATAAATTTGAAATTTTTTGTGGTACTTGAACTGAAACAATAGTCTGTTAGATAAGCAATCACAGTTCTTTTCATTTTTAATTTGGATCTTTCCACCTTGATGATGGAACCGTAAAATAACTAACTATCCTTTTTGAAAGCTAACTTTCAAACCAAGGTAGAATATGTGCATCGGATCAAAATCAACTTGCTGATTGCTAATTATTTCATATGAGCAATTGTGTATTTGACTTGTTTAATGCATTTTTTGTTTCACACTGTTTCCATTCCCGTCTTGTATAGGATGTCTCTGATGCCCAATGGAGAAATTTTAGGGGGAACTTACCTATTCTCTCTAGTGTGTTCTTGATATTTTCATTGGTTGCCAATGGGCTTAAACGAGCCTTTTCGCTGAGGGCAAAGGGGATGTCTATCATCTGGACTCTGATTTCGTTGGTTTATTTGGTGTACCTACATGGAGCCTGGTAAATATGCAAGGATATGTTGCATGGATAAACATATTTTATGCTTTGAGCTGCTATACTTATTATGATGACAATGTACCTCTTTGTCCCGCCTTGCAGCGTCATATTTATCATCGCTATTGCTTCCGCCAATTTTTTCCTTGTAAAGGTCCGTTTTATTCAAACTTTTTTTGTTTCTTTTATAATTACAACTATATTCTAGTATGAAATCTATTTGCAGAGCCTTATTGGTGTTTGTTGAATTTTTAAATTTGCTAAAATGATCAGGGTGCTATTAATCCCGGGCCTTTTAACCATTGAACTGTAGGGTCCTGTAATAGTAATGAAGATTTGTCACATACTGGCTTTACATTTGTTACAGGGGTTGATTTGATTTGATATTCTGGCAAGTGCTGCTACTTTGTTGCCGAAGTACCAAAATATTAAAAATGATTAGCTGAGTTTTCAGTTTCTTGTAGGAGAAATTGTTGTGCGTTAGTCATCACTGAACTTTGTGGCCGTGTGTTTGGTTAAGCATTTTAATCTCATCATTTTTTGAACTTCAAGTTGAAGCTCTTAGCACATCTTCCATGTTAATTAAAATAGAGCTTCTAATACTTTAATGTTCACCAGATATTTACTTATGCAGATATTTGGAAGGACAAAATACTTCTCATTCGTACTCTGGATCTTGAACCTATCATTTCTTTTATGTAACCGTATTTATGAAGGATATCGATTTTCCAGTTTTGGGTAAGGTTTGTCTGGCTGATGTATCTTTGATCTTATTATATTCGTCATTTGGCTTTCAAGTGCTTATACTCTTAGTTGTGTTCTGTTTATCTTGGTGTAGAGAACGCTGGGCTTATTTTGATAACTTTCGCGGCACCTTCAGATGGCACATCTGCTTTAATTTTGGTATTATCATGTCCAAGTGAATATTATATGTACATATTCATTATTGTTGCTGTATATATTCCCCTATTTATAACCCTTATTGCTACTTTTCCTACTTTAGTACGTTGTTGATGTCAGTCTAACCATAAGATAGGTAGTTCTCATGTTCTTTTGGGTATATGATGTTGCTTCAGGGGTTAACAAAAATAATTTCACAAATTGTATGGAGTGTAAACGTCCTTAACCATTGAGAAAAAAATAAAAAATAAATTAATAAATGAATCACACAATGTGAGTGTTTTATCCATTACTTTTTCAACAATTCAATGCCTATTAAAAAGTATTATTATGAGTATTAAGTCACACCTTCATAAGTTAGTATTTGCCATTAATTTTTTTCATGAGTTTCGGAGTAGCTATAATAACACGTTATTAAGATTGAAGTCCCATTACAAATGAGTCCCATCGAACAAGATAGAGCTTGATTACTGCTTGCTTATGCTGCATAAAGTTGGTTTCATGTAGCTTTGATTTATTGGATATCAAGAATATATCGTTGAACAATATGCAATTGTTAAACAACATTTAACTAGAAATCTGTCTTTTCATGATTCTGTCTCAACTCAATGACTCCTTTCTTATCTTCTTTTGTGTGTGTTGTGTGTGTGAGGTGGCATGTGTCAACTGTTGTATATCTGATGTAAGGGACTGATAGTTATGCTTTTAATTGAATGATAGGCTAAACTGTGCTGCAAATGGTGTACAGAGATATATATAATCTGACCAGTGAACAAATGATTTTGTTTTTCAATTTCGTTTTCTTCCTATTAGCTGAAGGAGTTAAATTCTTGATTTTGGATGCCCCTTTATTGAAAAGGAGATGTAGACTTCTGCATTTTTATGTGTCCATGCTCCATCATATGCATCACCAAATAATTGATTCAATTACTGTAACTGATGTAATGTGCATGCATTTTCTTTGGTATTCTTATAGTCCCTTACTTTTGCAATGACAATGAGACTTAATTCTGTGTTTAAACTTTTCTTGCAGTTGTTTTGCGTATGATAAGCTTTGGTTATGATTACCATTGGACTGACCAAAATAATCGTTTTGATCAAAAGGTATGGTTTTATTATCATTTTTTTTATATCAGCCTTCAGAGGTTTTCTCAAGTAGCGATTGCGTGATCTTCCAATTGCTGCTCAAACACTCAGGCTAAGATTTTTATATTTGCATTCAGCTATTTAGGTTCACCTAAATCACATATAATTCTCATGTGGGAAATGTTTCATATATGATTCTCGAACCAAAAGAACTCATCTCTGATATTTGAATGGACCTTCTACTTTTATCTTATTTTGTTATAGTAGTTCAATGCTTTGTTGTGTATGTTGAAACCTGAAAATAGACAACCAGATGCTGTTATATCATGGAGATACTTGTTTGTTGTTGGAGAACTCACATACAGTATAGTTGGCATCCGTGTGGTTTAAATGGACAGTATGTGTTGGAGAAGATATTGTCATATTTGATACCTAAAGAAAAGTAGGCTTTGGGCGTTTCTCTTGACCACTATTTTTATGGTGTAATAGTAAGAAATAAATGAAATTAATCTCGGAAACAAAGCTTAAGTGTATTGTTGAAAATAAAATTGAAATCAAACAATCGACAAGATGCACAAATGTCCAGAATTATAACTAAAATGAATATTTATTCCCTTTTTTTTCATCTTGACTGGTTCTGAGTGCTTAATGTTTGGCCTAGCTATGTTGAGAAAGGTGAAAACTTCTTTATCTATTTATCTGTATCTTTTTGTTCTTTTGTTTATGATAGAAGCATATTCAGCGTTGTGACCATTGTTCAACAGGCAAGACATGCTACCTGCTCTTACAGGTTAGCTCTTGTTTTAACCAGAGTTACACTAGTATAATGGTTTCCAGCATTTACGTTTATTTCCTTTTTATGCAACCCTGTTTGATACTTCCCAGGAGAGAAGGGTCACAAATGACATGTTCTCATTTCCGATATACCTGTGCTATTTGGTGTACGCACCTCTCTACATTGCTGGACCTATCATTAGCTTCAATGCATTTGCTTCGCAGGTTTGTTATGCTTTTTGCTATATTTCGTGCACTTGATAAAACTGAATGGCACATCTGTCAAATGCTGAATCCTTTTAAATGTATGAAATTCACCATTTACAAAGTAATTTCTTTTCATATTATCTCTTAGTGATTATCTTATATTTTAATATTCCAAAACTGAATATGGATGCTTCTCCTGAAAAACCACTGTAATGGCTTCTTTGAAAGGAATTTTAAACCTGACTTATCATGTTTTATGGCAGTTGGATTCTCCCCAGAACATTTATTCATCTCGAGAAGTAGCTTGGTATGGATTTCGTTGGATATTTTGTCTTTCCTTGATGGAATTGATGACACATTTCTTATACTATAATGCGTTTGCCATTAGGTGAGTGGCTTATAAATTCATGGCTAAATATGACATTCAGTTTTTCATCATAAGTTTTTACTTAGCTTACTGTTTGTAGTGGTTTGTGGAAACAGATGTCTCCCATGGATATCTTTATCATTGGATATGGTGTAAGTTCTGATTTTAATATTCTCAGGTTCTATTATTAACTGGCTTAACAGTTCTATATTTGTGAATCTTTGCTTTTTAAGCATAGTCTAGCTCTTGAAATTAGTCCCGTTGGCTATGAAGTGTGGACACACATTAATTATCTAGCAAATTGTCCATAGGAGAGCAAATCTCTTTCCTGGTCATGTGTCTGATTGTTTGCTTTTCACCCAATTTGATTTGAATAAATAGCCCATCATAAATGTCTCTTTAGATCATCATAACCTATTGCTAATAGCATTACATACAATATAAAATGAATTTTATCATGAAACAAGCACTAATTTGTTTTATTCATCTATATATATTGCCAGTTTATAATTTACAAGAACCAATATCATAGTTTTAGTAGATAACAGTACATTTCCTTCCATCACTTTATTTGAACTTGATAAAGTCAGAACCACTTATAAAGAAAGTGTAGTTTAGTATTTTGTTGTGCTACATCTTTGTAAAATGATAGATTAGCAATTCATTGTATATCAGAGCATAACGTGGTCATATATATATATATTGGAAGAGTGTAACTTGGTCATATATTAATAAAACAGGTTCTAAACTTCATGTGGCTAAAATTTCTGCTGATCTGGCGCTACTTCCGGTTCTGGGCACTGGTGGGTTTTCTCAATATCACTAAATTTCATATCCATTCCAATTCCATTTTTGATACATCTGGCTTAAGAGAGTTGCATTTACTTCTAACACATATTTGTAGATTAATGGCATTGTCGCTCCGGAGAATATGCCAAGGTGTGTTAACAATTGCCACAACTTGGAAAGTTTTTGGAAAAATTGGCATGCGTCTTTCAACAAATGGCTCGTTAGGTATAAGTATTTCTCTTTTTCTCCATTTCTTTTGTTTCTGTTATTTCAGCAATTTAATTCTGTCAGGTGTCAATGACAACTACAATTTTCTATTAGGTATATCTATATACCTCTTGGGGGCTCCCAAAAGAAGCTGCTGAATGTTTGGGTTGTGTTCACCTTTGTTGCTCTGTGGCATGATTTAGAGTGGTAAATTGCTTCTCAATGTTTTCATAGCAAAAGATGTTATCTTTCAATATCTCAGTCTAGATTTGCTAAATTGATCGTTTATTATTTCTTTGATTCAGGAAGCTTCTTTCATGGGCGTGGTTGACATGTATATTTTTTATACCGGAAATGCTAGTAAAATCAGCAGCAAATACATTTCAGGTATGTATGCTCAATTTCAGTCTCCATTTGCGGTAACCTTTGGTATCAGAGGAGAAGATGAAAAAAATTATGTATTGATAGGAAAAGAGTTGCATATTTATAAGACTCTATGGTAACTAATCCAGGAAAGAAATCTATCAAATCCAAGAAGAATCAAGCTCTCAATCAGTCCCTATACTCTAACTAAGGAATAAAATTTGCACAACACTTATATCCAACTAGCAATCAAATTGACCACTGTGTTTTAGATTTAGTAAATATAAAGTTTCTTATTAGCAGTCCATAATAAATTAGACAGAATATCTTATATGGAAAATCTAATGATTAAAAATACTAGTTCTGATTGAAATGAGAATTTCAACAAACAATTAGAAAACCCGCATTGTTTTTTTCAATTTGTATAATGGCTGCGTAAAGTAATTTTCCTACAATTTTACCATGGATCGATGGTTAGATAAGTATTTAGCCTTCAGGTGGATCCTTTCATTCTGCAATTATACAAAATAAAACAAGCAATGTGGGTTTTAATATAAATGTTTCAGAAAAAAATGTTTAAGAAGAGTATACACACCTCCCATCCCCATTAGGAATGCATCAAAGAAAGCTTGATTTATTAAAAGGCATAATGCATCAACATATTCCTAAACTATTAACTTTTATTTTGATAGGTCCTTAATTTTATTTTTTAAAAGTTTTGTAAAGCCCTTTTATTATTGTAATTTTATTTCACGAGCTCTCCCGAGACGAATTTTTTTGAATTTTCTTAATGGTCCCGTTAAATAATATGTACATTATGTTTATTAATATTCAGATGTGTTTTGCACAATGTCTTAATTAATCCAATGCTTCAGGGGATGGGTACCTAAAATGGCTTGCGAAAAATACTTTTTTTGTATATTTAAATTTGGTAAAGATGACATGTACATTATTTAATAGGAGTATTAAGGTGAACCAAAAAAAATCCTTAAAATTTCATCTTGAGGGAGCTCTTGATAGTTTAGGAACCTATTAAAACAAAAATTGACAGTTAGGGACCTTATGATGTATCACTCGAAATTAAATGTTAACTATCACGTTCTTTGTACGACATTTGTTTCAGGTTGAGGGTGCTTTCAAGGAATTTATATTTCGTGAAGTTAGTGCTGTTGCTGGTGCAATAACTATAACTTGTCTGATGGTTTGTCTTCTGCTAAGTCATCATTTTGACTGATAATTTATCATGTTTAGAGGGTAGTTTAGTAATTTGAAGCTTGGTAGTGCAGGTGGCTAATCTTGTTGGGTTTGTTATCGGTCCATCAGGCATTAATTGGATTTTTTCCGCGTTCCTCCAGGAAGGAGGTTTGTCTCATTTACTTTTTCCGCATCATTTTTATTTGGTGCATAGCACATTATATATATTCTATATGATTTCGCAGGTCTATATACAATTGGAGGCTTGTTAATTACATTTTATGTTGGAACCAAGGTATATAAATTAAATCCAGAGACTTATAATCTAATGAATCTTTATATAATCTGATGATTTTAATGGAAAACGTGCAGCTCATGTTTCACATTTCTGATGCTAAGCAAAGGAAGGACAAGACTAAATGATATGAAGGTCTGTTCTTGTACCTTTTACTTTTCCCAAAATAGATGAAGAGAAGCTACATGAATGTGAAGTTTAGTCACACGATATAAATCCCTTGGTAGTTTAGAAAGGGGCTTCCTTTAGAAATGCTCTTTATGCTACAAATCACATCCCGCATTTTCCGTATTAGCAATACATGTTTGAGCTATTATGATAAGCTACTAATTTTATTATTAGGGAATTTATTTTTGAGTTATCAAATATATTGGCCCATGGGCTTTAGTTACTTAGGGCAAGTTAAGGTTAGGGTTAGGAGGTTTATTTAATTGTTGCGTGTCTTTTTAGTTGGATTATTGAATAATTGGAATCTGAAATTTCAGCTTTTGAGGTGTGGTAGTTGGTTCTTTGTTTTCTTTTGCAAACTATGTATCATATTTTCTGTTTCTCATCTCCTTCACCCCAACATATTAAGTCTTAAGAAGAATCAGCAAATTGGTAGCCCCACCCACTGATGTGATAAGATCAGCATCAACTGCCCCGCCTTCTAACATCTTAGATGGTTAAAGCCTCATGCTGTTTCAGATATCTTGTGGCTTCTGTCAACTTTTTACTAAGAGTTGCCTTTTCAGGTACTGTTATTTTAGTGCATTGGAGGTTAACAACAAATTCTCTACAATTAAGATCATGGAGTGTAGCTATAGAAACTTATACTGTAAAAGATAATGATATACGTAGAGTTGGAGTATTTCGATGCTGAAGGTCTCTAGACATTAGTTAATTTAAGATTTTCTTTTTCCCCGAGATGCAGGCTTAATTTTCAAATGGAGGACCCTTTAGTTGGTGGTTTTCATCCGTCTCCCTCATGTGGTTGTTTCTTCTGTTTTATATTGTACTCACGACTCATCTAAGTGATTCTAGTTTAGTTAGATGAGAAACACAGTGATATGCAGTTTCAAATGTTAATTCACAATTTCGTTATATTTATAGACTGTATTAAGAATGATGTAATTGTCTGTTGTGTCATTGAAAATGTTATAATTTTTTGCAAGAAAATTCTCACCAAGTTCAGGTAGGTTGTATTTCCTCAAAATAGAGGAATTGGATCCCTTGCTGGGGCATTAAACCAGCAGGCGGAGCTGCGTTTTGGTGGTTGGTCATGACCGCGATTTTGTTTCATGATAAAAACAAACCTTTTGGTTTCTTTTCTTAAAACTCAGAATTTATTTAGGATTCTTAGCAAAAAATATTATTCTTTTTTATCATTAATAAAAAAAATACTATAGAAAATACAAATAATTGAAATTATAGTAACCATCTCAAAATAATTAATTTTATACATAAATAATGATGCACTAGGTCTAGAAATGGGCAAAGTATTATGTGAATGATATCACGGTAACTATTATTGTGAACAATAATTTATTAATATTATATGTTGAAACAATTAATACACTTAGTGAAAATAATTAATATCATTTTAAGTAGTACCTTTTGTGAAAACAATTAATATTTTTTGGAACTGATACCTTTAATACAATTAATTGAAATCTTTAATGTAATTTACTGATACCCTTAAAACAAATTTAATCGTGAATATCATGAATAGCCTTGTTACAGGTAACCCAAATCATCCAAAAGGTAGTAGAATGATGTGAACTCCAACTCTTATAAGATTCATGTAGCAGAAAATCCAAAAAATCAGAATCATAACACAAAGTTATCTCAAAGACTGTCATCAATAATTGAACGTGTAAAGGGGCATAAAGTGTTAGATCATCTTTTTTACTTTATGCCCCTTTACACGTTCAATTCTTGATGACAGTCTTTGAGATAACTTTGTAGCAATGAATTTTTTTTACAGCATCAAAGTTGTAGCAATGATTTTTTTTCAACCATCAAATTTTAGAATGGAAGAGAAAAATATCTTATTTATTATAAATGATATTTCGGTGTTAAAGAAGAAATAGAATTTGAATAGCCACGCCCATAAAATAATTATAATGATTTTTATTTTATTTTTGAATTTTAGTATATACCAAAATACTGTGTACCAAATTTTTGTACCGTTACTATCCCAAAATTTTGTATAAATTTGATCTTTTCCAATGAGGTCAGCGTAGTATACCAAATTTTCAACATTTTCCCCAGCCACACACACAAACATCATTTTCATCTTAATATTTTAATGTTACTACTCAAAAATTACTCTCTCCATCCAATATTAATAATTAACTTTCTTATATTAATAATTAACTTTCTTTTTTTAGTAATTAACTTTCTTTTTTTAGTGATGTGCTTAAGGATATTTTTAGTAATTAACTTTATTTTTTTAGTGAGGTGCTTAAGGATATTATGGAGTATTATATTTTTCATAAATAATTAATTTATTTATAAATGGACTACACAATACTTCATAAAACTTTCCAACATATCATATTTAAAAATAAATTGCTCACTATTATTTAATATTTAATGCCAACAAGAGTGAGGTTTTTTTCAAAAGTTGGATTTTGACTTGCTCTGACTGAGGCTTCAGCCATTTTATTCAAATAAACCAGAATTTTCACACCCTTATTTGACAACAATTTGATGAAACCATTCAAAAAACAACACCCACCACATCTCATTTCTCTTGAAATATAGAATTTACAGAGACGTGAAACTCACATCGTTCAGTTCGACCTTCTATTCAACCATATTAAGCTTTTGCATATGATTAAAGATGCAAAGTATAGCACACTTAAATGTTATTTTGTCAATTTAAGATACAACTTAAATTGAAATAGTAATAAACTCAAACGAATACTTGTATACTCATCTACCATCTTTCAGGATTAAATCATCATCCTTTTTAGTCAGACAGCAAGCACTATAATTACTATCAGAAGCACAATACCGAAAATCACGAGTAGTAAGCAGGTCTGCAGACAGGAAAGAAAAATATTAGAAATTAACAAAACTGACAAACCCAGATGCAAAATTTGAGTAATGCAAAAGAACTCAAGTAAGATATAGAATTTTATAAGGAATGAAGACATGGTAAATAAAATCCTTAGTAGAGTCCTCCACCCATGCTATGAAAATTTCACACGAGAAAGCATGTGCATCTTAAAATATGAGTAGCAGTAAAACAAAGAAGACCAATTGAATAAAAAAATTAGTAAAAAATGCAATGTGTAGAACTTTGACATAATAGAAGACAAGTTATTAAAAAAGGGTAAATTTCCATGCTTCAGAAATAACTACTAACCAATGATGAATTTGACCGCTGTGTCTTAGATGCTTTGAGAAGCTGGGATTTTCCCTGAGCAGTTGCAGCATGAGCACCCTCAATGTTGGATCCGATATCATCTGGGAAAGTCCCATATTAGGTTACTCTCTGATATCAAATAAATTTAATGTATTGTAACTCATTAATTACCTATCATAGTTCCTTGCTCGTGAACAAGTACGGCAAGGTCCTTGAAAATCTCATTTACTTCACCAATTTGTTGTTGTATTTCTTGTATACCCTGATCCCTTTCCTCTATAATGGCCTCGTTGAAAGCAATCTCATTGTCCAATAGCAAAACCTCCTGCCTGCAAATTTTGCAATTGCATAGAGACCAAATTTCAAACAAAACTACAAATATCATCTTCACTAACAAACACTACGTATATGTATTTACATCCTCATGTACCTTCTAGATTCCACAAGAAGAGCTCGTTGTTCTGGAGTCTTGTCTGAACGTATATCTATCTCTCCAGCTGTATAGCTGCAGGACACATAAGTTTCAGTTGACAAGCAACAGATGAAAGAAAAGCTCAATACTGCAAAATCTAATCACCCAAGAAACTTCAATTGATCTTAGTAAAAAGGGAAAATTTCCAACAGAACCTTAACCTTTCACCCAAGTTTAGCAAATTGTGTAACTAAATTACTAAACATCAATCTTTAATTTACAACTGTACACGTACACGAAAAAGTGACTAAAAGATGCTAAACCTTAACCATAGTATCACAACTCTATTTTAGCATGTTACCTAGAAGGAAGTACTGCTTGTGGGACAAAAGGAGTATATGACGTTTCCCTCTCAGCTGCAAGCCGCTGAGCTTTCTGAAACTCCTTTAGAACTGCTTGAAAATCTTTTGCAAGTTTAGCATCTGTTATTTTCTTACTAGCCTGCATGAAACAAAATGGACTTGTGATCACATAAAACAGATTTAGAGGATCTCGGAAGTCGAAATTATAGCTTCACATTTTAATCAATTGAATACTATTAACGGGGATTGTTTAATTTTCAAGAGGAACAAAATATACTCTTCCAATAAACATAACTACTCCATGGTTTGAGAAACAGGAAGCAACCATACACTGACTTCAACGCGATGATCAGTTTCACTAGCTTGCTTAAGTTTAGCTGAAGTATCCTTGACCAGCTGTCCAATGTGCATCCGAGTTTTATGCCTGCATCGGAGCAGAACCATCATAAGAACCACCAATAGTGTTCTTTTTTACCATAAAGATCCTAGTATAAACATGTAGAAATCTTACATCTTAAAGACATCCTAAAGTAGCTTGAGTAATTGGATCAAAGCAGATTCTACAAGTATGATAATATGAGTTCTATAGTTGTAGTTCTACATGCAGAAAACATATCTAAATTAAGATTTGACGAATAGCCAAATGGGCTAGTCTTATCCAAAATCAAGATTTGCAAATAGTTTGCTATATGAACAGATATTATCTTTAACTAAATAATGATTTTTCAAGTCTCTTTCTTTGACATTGAGAGAGTTAAAAACACAGCATACGAAAATAGCAATTGAGATAAGATTGTCAAAAGAAAAAAAGGGGGGAAAAGAACCTAGCGCGTAGTGGCAGGAGTATATTTTCTCAATTTCTTCTTTATTTACCAATTTGCCATTAAACCCTAGGTCCAAGGTAGTCAGAATCAAAAGCGCAGTTAGAGAGAAAAGGTGCCCCAGCGCCTTAAGGGCAAAATAAATGCACGCTTGACTGAAGTAAAGCACACCATTGGCTATTGATGCATTGTCAGTCTAATTTTGCATTGTAAAATTGTTTGCAAGGAACCTAAAGTATTCTTTCTAATAACTTTGATTTATGGGTTACACTTTATGGTTAGTCATCGTGGTTTGTGGATTCTAACTTTGATCTTGGTCAATCTCAATTAGACCCATGGCTGGTCCCCAGGTATTTTATTAGCAAGCAAGTTCTTGAGCAAATATCATTGGGTTCCCAAGCAATTGCTTATTAGAGGAAAGGCCAATCTACTCGATGTTTCTTCACATGGAAGAATGAATAATGAGGTGTGGTCTAAAATTAGTAGGGCTCCTGTAGATTGAACATCACTCATCCCTAAGGCAAGACAGTTGGTATCTTGATAATTCTTCATCTCATAAGCAGTTACTTGGTAATCCAATGACCTTCCCTCAGAGCTTTTATACTATTAAAGTCCACAAGGAAACTGACCAAGATCAAAGAAAAGGTATCCAACAAACCACGAGGACTAAACACAGATAACCCATAGACCAGAGAGATTAGAAAGGTTACCTGAGTCTCCTTGCATACAATTTTAAAGTTTGAGGAGAGATTGACAACACATTCAAATCAACATTGGAAGGATTCCAAAGGATTAGAATGCATGGGATCAAAGTTATTCACTTAATTCCATTAGGGAAGTAGTTTCTATTCAGCAAAACCAATTTAAGAAGATTTAGTCTTGCTTCCAAAATGCCAAAGAATGTTTTCTTTAAAAATTCTATCTAGTGGCCCCTCTTACTGAGCTCATTCTCAAATAGACTAGTTTACTCTTGTCTCTTAAAAAAAGGCAGCACAATATTGTTTCTTTTGACCACTTTAATAAACTCTCACTCAAATAGACTAGAGTACTCTTGTCTCTTGGTATAGCTCATGCTCTCCACTGTGGAACCAGCTTCGCAAATTATATTTTCCAAAGAATAAAGCTTTGTCATGGACCATGGGAGATCTTTAATCTCATCTTTGTCATGAACTTAGGTACTATACCAATGTAAAGAGGGTATTTAGCAGGTAGAGAAGTATTCACAAAGGAGTAAACTTCATCAACGTAGGAGCTAATGGGTTTATTGGATAATCCTTTCACTAAGAACTCAAGAGGACAATAAACTCTTGCTCACATAACTTGCATCTCATAGAAGAGATGGATAAAACTATATGTCCCGAGCAGCCGTGCCCCAGATGGAAGAAGTCATCTCGGACTAAACTTTTTCACTGTTCTCATTCCTAATGAATTGGCTAAGCTATCCATTACATTAGTCAAATGTAACGCATAGAAAGGGCCATCATGAAATGAACAATTCTAATGTAAACGTCGACTGAATTGAAAAGCTCATTCTTTCATGGCATTGAATAAATTGACCAGCATTTCAACTATTAAACAAGTCAGTGCTTAAGAATTTTAGCTAATTTAATTTTAACAAAAATAAACACGAAGATGCCATTGCCAGCGCAGAATTAATTAATTAATTATTAATTTTTTACGTAGTACAGTTTCACTCTAAACATTATCATGTCGAAAAAGAACCAGCCCTAAGTTGGCAGTTGGCACATCAGAATCAAATCACGAGACCCAAGGGGTAAAATGAAAAGTAATAAGATAAAAGGAAGATTTAAAATAAACTAACAGCTTTTCGCGGAGCTCAGGTGTATCCTTGGGGGTACCAAGGGCGTTGACGAGGCGCTGGAAGGTGGAAACCGCCGTGTTGATCTGAAATATCCCGGAGGCCACCGCCTGGGTGGAATCCTGCTGTCTCCCATTGATAAAACCCCTCCGAGCACCACTTCCCCTCCCCGCCTCCAGATCTTGAAAACTCATTTATGTATGATTCTATATTTCCGTCGGACTAGATCAAACACCCCAAACCGGTAATTCTCCGATTACAACCACTGATGGCGGAGGGGAACTATGATTCCAGCTGCGACTTGGAGAAATTTCGGGAACGGAGGAGGCGGAGAATGGGAACCAAAATTGCGGTGGAATTTTGAACGACAAATTGTGGAGGAATGAGAGAGAATCTTGTAATGTTGGTTTTCAAAAGGCAAATTACAAATTAAATAATTGAAATTAATTGATGAATTGAAGAAAGGAATGGACAGATAGCACGGCAAAAGCAATTTTGCAATCGTGATGGGTGGTCACACATTAATTGTGGGCCCAGATACTAAATTCTTTGTTTATTTTTATTATTTTTTACGCAAATTCTCATATGTAATGTATATCTATATCTATATATATAATAACTAGAGTGCACCCCCGCGAATTTCGCGGTCTGAAATTTTTTACTGTTTCAAATTGTATTTTGCAGTTAGAATTTTATTAAAAAAAGTGTGTATTACAATCTGTTATTCATAGTAAAATATTACATTGTGACAATATTTTTTGGGAATCATATGATATCTCAGTGACAATATCTTTTCCAAAATATTTTAATTCCCTCCTACAAATTTCACATCTATCAATATTTTACAAAAATAAATTCCAAAAATATCTTAGAAAAGAAATCGTTCAACTATGAAAAAAGATTTGCTTGCATTAATTTAATGTTTAAAATAATATTTTATATTATACGTAAATATTTTGTTTTCATTGATTAAAATATATTCATAATTATTGTATTTTAGAGTAATACATTTTTTAAAGTTTTAATACTTAAATTCACTCCACATATTTTTAAAGTTCTTTTTGGCCAACACTATAAGTTTTTAACCATGAAATTTATTCCACATATTTTTTAGAAATATACATTATTTATATAATAGTCTTTTACTTATTTATCATATGCAATACTGTTTTAATATTTTCATGTTAAAACATTATAAAAGAGAAATTGAAATCCTAGTCTAGAAAAGAACATATGTATTTTACATTTTAATGGTTTATTTTGACGGTAAGATTTTATCCAAAAATAAACTTTTGTATTACAATCTATTATTGAAGGCAAGATATAATATTTGGTGACATTTTTTTTTTTTTTGGTATCATACACTATTTCAGTGACAATATCTTTTCTTAAATATTTCAATTTTCTCCTACAAATTTCACATCTATCATACTTTGCAAAAATAACTTCCAAAAATATCTAAGCAAAGAAATCGTTCAACTGTGAAAAAAGATATGTTTGCATTAGTATAATAATTAAAATTATATTTCATGTATTACATAAAAAATATTTATTGAAGGCAAGATATTATATTTTGTGACATTAATTTTTTTGGTATCATACACTATTTCGGTAACAATGTATTTTCTGAAATATTTCAACTTTGTTCAACCGTGAAAAAAAAACTTACTTGCATTAATATAATATTTAAAATATTATTTCATATTATGCGTATATATTTTATTTTCATTAGTAAATCATTTTTTTTTTTGCCATCACTATCATTACTAATTCATAAAAAAATTATTCCACATATTTTAAGAAAAAACATATACATTAATTACATAAGATTTAACAATCTTTTACTTATTTATCAATTACAATACTCTTTTAATATTTGTATGTTAAAAAATATTAAAAAAATATCAAATTCCTAGTCCATAAAAGAATATCTATATTTTGCAATTTAATAATCTATTTTGGCCGTATAATTTTATCCAAAAATAAAATTTTCTATTACAATCTATTATTGAAGGAAATATATTTTATTTGGTTGCAAGATTTTTTTAGTATCATACGCTATTTCGGTGAAAATATCTTTTCTAAAATATTTCGAATTCTCTCCTACAAATTTCACATATATCAATATGTTGCAAAAAATAAATCCTAAAAACAAAACATCCAACAATGAAAAAAAGAATTGCTTGCATTAATTTATTGTTTAAAAGAATATTTCATATTATACATAAATATTTTGTTTACATTTATTGAATTTTATTCAGATTTATAGTATACTATAGAGAATAACAACTCTAAATTTTACAAATAATTAATTCCTAAAAAAACTAAAAAAAAAATCTTCATCCGTCGATTTCCAAATTATCTCGATAAACAGGGGTTGTGAGACCCTTTTTGTTACAGTGATGCTCCGGGGTTGGATCGTCATACCAAGTATTTATTCATATTTATGCAAGAAAAAATGACGGTTCAATTAGATTAAAATAAAATTGATCTCTTACCCAATGTGGTGGTTTGCGGTATTCCGATGCGGTTCAAGGCCGCGGTGGTCCGAGGGAAAAAAAATCCATGTGGAGGCGGCGGTTCGTGAATAACCTGAGAGAAGAGAGACGACAACGTGAGAGAAGAAGAGAAGAGAGAAAAACAATAATATACCTATAAAGAAAAATCAAACAATGAATGAGAAAATAAAGAGAAGTGAAGATGATTAGGGTTGTAAATTAGAATGAAAACTAAACTGAGATTTGACATTTATAGAAAATGCAAAATGAAATGTACGGTTGAGATTAAAAGTATAAAATATATGGTGTAGATTAAGTCTTAATATGATTTAAAATATACCTAAAATAACTTTTAAGGAGAATGCAGGATTTTGAAATAAATGATTTGAGAGGTGCCACATCATTTTAAGAGAAATGTGGTGCTGACACATCATCTTGGAGAGGTTTGGAAATATAGTATAATAAGATGCCAATCGGCATGCACTCGATTTTAGTAATGTTTGTTTTAAATCTTTAATATATATATTTTTAAATATATATTATCATTATCATAAATATTAATAAATAATATTTGATATATTTTTTAAATATAATTTATAATAAATTTTGAGAAATAATATAAAAGTATATTATATATATCTTTGATATATATATTATAATAAATTCATCTATTTTATGGTATAAAATATTTTAATTATTTTAAAATAATAGTTATTGATTACAAAATATATTGGATATATTTTTTAAATATAGTTTACAATAAATATTGAGAAATAATATGAAATTATCTTGAATATATCTTTTAGATATATATTATGATAAATCCATCTATTTTGTGGTATAAAAGATATTTTAATTATTTTAAAATAATAGTTTTAAATATTTTTTTGCATTATTAATGTATAGAAATAATTTGTTATATAGTTAGTAGAAGTTTATTTTTTGTGGAAGTTATTAAAATAAATATTTATTAATTTGAAAAAATAAAAATAAATAAAATTAATCTTTAATTTTTAGCAAAGTATAGAGTGAAAATGATTTATACATTAACCATTTGAAGTATATTAGTTGTTTTCACTAAAGATTATTGTTTTCACTGAATAATTTTGGTTCTAAAGGATATTCGTTGTTTTAATTGAAGGGTACAAAGAGTATTAGTTGTTTAATTAGAGGGTGTTAATTAATTAGACTAAAAGGTATTATTAGTTGGTTATTCTAAAAAGTATTGCAAAGTGGTTTATGTATAAACCAATTTCACTCTATATATATTCTTATTTTTTTGTAGAAGAAAGATTATAGTAGACACATAACAATTAATATATCTATATATTCTTTTGGATGAACCACCAAATACATATGAACATATTTATCATATTGAAATAAGTTTGAGAGATATCTTTGGGTTAATTAATTAAGAGTAGGTCTTGTATGAGACTCATGACATGAGACAGTGGGAATGAGTATAACTATGACATTGACTCATTAACACTTTGGTAGGGGTAGGTGTTAATTTGTGTTGTCTCATGTCATAAGACGGTCTCATACAAATTTTTGTCATTAATTAGAGGGGTGTATCCAATTGAGATTTTGTTGGATTTTTTTTTACTTTAAAAAGTCTGTGGATTTAGAAAATCTATAGACTCTATGCAGAATTTGACTTACTTTTTTTATTGATTTACTTGGATTTTCATAGACTTTACAGGATTGTGGAATACTTTTTTTTTATTGATTTACATGGATTTCCATAGACCCCGGCGCTGAAACTATTGATGGAAATATATATGGGACACACTTGCATATAAAAAAAAGTTATCCAAATTATTTAGAAAAAAAATACATTAGTTAAAAAAATATATTATTATTTCATCTTCATTTCCATCACCGTTATACCTCGACCTCATTAGAAGTCTCAGATTGTTAGAAGAGATTTTGAAGAGTAAAATTTATTTATATTTCTTGAAGAGTAGACTTGACAACGGGGCGGAGAGTCCCCAAAGCAAACAGGGACGGATAATTTTTTTGCCCCGAAGGCGGGGATCGGGATAGTATTCTCAACTCGGGGGATCCCCGTCTCGTTCCCCGCGGGGAGCCGCATTATTTTTTATATAATTAATATATTTATATATAATTTTAATGTTAAAGTAAATTACAAATAAATATTTCATAGTTTCCTACTCAGTTAACTACTTATTAAAAATTACATTTTTTTTATTTAATATTATGTTATTAGTTCTAAATTATATTATTTTCACTTTAGTATATATTTTAATTAAAAATATTAGAATTAGAGGTTCTTCAAATTGTTTAAATTAATTTTTTTAACACCAACTTAAAATAATTGTTGTGTATGATTAATTTTTTTAATTTAAATATTGTTTTATATTTTAAAAATGAGATAAAAAATAATTAGGGGGGAACGCGGAATCCCCGCGAGACGGGGATCCCAACGAGGCGGGGATGGAGGGAAAATTTTCCCCATTTATTTTGCAGGGACGGAGATGGGGAATGATCCCCCATCCCCGCCCCGTTGACATCCCAATGGAAAAGAATCAAAGAAAGTCCATAGACTATTGAATATCTAAAGATTTTTGAAATAATTACATGGAAGCACACACTTTTGCACCAAATTTAAGATAGCCCCATGGATTTCCCTTCATTACAAAAAGACCCCACTTTATTACATGGAGCCACACTTTTATGGGTTTTTTATTTTAGGATGGGCCCCACCAGGTGGGTATTATTAAATTCATTTTCTTCTTCCTCAGCTCACCTCCTCTACGTTGGAAGTCGGGAATGCTGCGGCGACGGAGTTGATGCAACGGGAGGAGTCATATCAAGGTACGTTCTCGAATTCAATTTTTTGAAAATTAAACCCAATCATCCTCTAGCCTCTGTATCTGATTTCCGCATAACATCTTCCACAAAATTTCCAATCATTCTTCTTTTTCGCAATTTCCGATCATACTTGCTGTGTGATTAGGTATAATACGGCGTCTGTAATGGTTGAAAAACTTATTTTTGCCACGAATTTCAGGGGGGAACGCAAGTTATTCTCAATTGGCTCCAATTGTTCATTTACCGATTTCCGATCCCAGGTTATAGCCAAGTGGGGTGCTCTTATGTTTCAGTCTTTTTCCCTATCGTGTTGCGTTGGTACTCTTAGCAATTGTGTGTTTGAAAGTGATGATTATATGCTTAGTATTTTCTTGCTTTGTGATTTGGATTCAACTAAGGTAGTCTCAGTTGACGTGCGTCTAAATGATTCATCAAATTCCATCCCAAGTAGCAGCAATTTTAATAGTTTAGATGTCGATGATTCATTTAGCCAAGAATCTAGTGACAAATCTTGTTCATTTGATCACCAGGGGGGTCATGTTTTGGATGATGATTTTGATGACATCCCTAGGTACGATGTTTGTCCTATATTACCAAAGAAGACTTATTTAGCTGATGCATGGGCAGGGTTGTTAAAGGGTGGGGTAGGTACGGTTTTCCCTGGTGGTAAAGAAGGCTTTAAGGAAGCAATCATCAAGTATTCATCCCAAATGAAGTTTAACTTTAAGTTCTCGAAAAACGACACCAAGTATAAGTACGTGGTATGTTCGCAGAACGATTCCCAAGATTGTGGTTGGTTTTTAAAGGTCAGGGTTCACCCTGTTACTGGTAATTATCAAGTCTATAAGGCTAACCTAACTCACACTTGTATTGGCAAGTTATCAAATGTTTGCCCCGAAAGGCTTAGTCCCAAGATAATGGGCAGTTTCTTCTTAGAAAACTTCAAGGACGATCGTAAAGTGTGTGGTAGGGATGTAGTCGACAAGATGAAAAATGATTATGGCTTTCAAATCCCATATCACAAAGCGTGGCACACTATTGAGGCTGCTAAAGACCAGATATACGGCACATTCGATGATTCATATGATCAACTCCGGTGGTATTGCGAAGCTATCAAACGCACAAACCCCGGGAGTGTTGTACTACTTGAGTCGGATAATACTTCCAAGAGGTTTGAACGGTTGTTCGTTGCATTCAAGGCTTGCTTAGATGGGTTCCAAAACTGTCGCCCCATGCTGTTTGTTGATGGGACATTCATGAAGGGACGTGCCAAAGGTACACTCCTAGCTGCAACGGCAAAGAATGGAAACAATGGTACTAAATAATAGTGTTATGCTAACAATTTTGTGTATCATTTTCATTCTCTGTGTCAATCCATGGAAATGATGCATATTTCCGTTTTCTGTTTCAATCTGCTATTCTCTTTCCCAAATTTTCTAAGTAGTATAATTTTTGTGTCATTATTTTGGTAGGATTATATCCTGTTGCATTTGCTGTTGTTGGAGCTGAAGACATTCATAATTGGACATGGTTTCTATCGAATATTCGTGATCATGTTAACCATGATTAGCCTATATGTTTCGTCTCTGATCGGAACCTAGGTTTGCTCAATGCATTTAATAATTTTTTCGTTGAACCTATTCACTTTTATTGCCTTTATCATCTTAAACTGAATCTGAAGGCTCGTTTTGCAAAGGGTTGGTCAAACACCAATCGGCGCCAACTGGTTGAGTATTTTAATGCTTGCGCATATGCACCCAATGAGCGGTTATTCCAGGAAAACGTTACCAAATTTATTGAGTTGGGTGGTAAACCCGCTGTAGACTTTCTAGAAGGACTACCTAGAGAAAAGTGGGCAGTTGCGTACTCCTCCCACATTCAACGGTACGGTGAGATGACTTCTAATGCAGCCAAATCCTTCAATAATTGGATTCTCAAGGGTAGGTCCCTCCCCATTACAAACATGTTAGAGTATATTCGTAGTGAGCTTGGTCGGTGGTTTGTGGAAAGACGCGTTCAAGCCGAAAAATGGAATGATGATCTTGTCCGTAAGTGGCAGCAGATATGGAACTCCCTCCTGCAAGATGGCAAGTCTTGGTCTATAAGCAAGAGCTCGACTTCTGAGTTTCACGTGAAGTCCGATATTTCAGCGGTGGTAAACTTGCAAGGTAGGGTCTGCTCTTGTTTTCAATGGCAAAATAACTGGGTTCCCGTGTGCCCATGCCATAGCTGTTTTAAGTCGTAGTCAGTGCGATACAACTGACTACATTGATTCAGCATTTTTCACAAACACATACCGAAACTCTTACAAATCGGATATTCACCCAATCCCCCAAACACTGAAGTTTGAGCTGCAGAACATGGTTGGCCAAGAGAAGATTCTCCCACCTATCCTAAAACGACCCCCCGGTCGACCTAAAATGAAGAGAATCCCATCTCGCGGTGAACATGTAATGAAGAAGAAGGCTCGACCATCAACACAGTTGTGATAGGTTTTACTTTTGGTATATTTTTTTTGCACTTTAATCCCTTGTATTCTTATAACTCCATATTTTTTTCATACCTATCATGCTAAACTGTTATGACCCTTCTTGCAGCTTGTTCCTTTTTTTGGCATCAAAATGTCTATTGTTCACACAACACATTACGGTATGGGGTGTGTCAGGCATCTGCCATTTTTTGTTATCTGAAGATCTTCAAGGTCAGTCTAGCGAAACTGTTACGCAGAATTACATGTTTTTATGTGTGCTAGTTTTGTTGGGGTGAACATTTGCTGCAGCGCAACGCATCTCAATGGTCACTTTGTGAATCATTTTTTGCTAATTCACTTATTTTTTGGAGACCAGACTGATCTAGGTATTTTGTGATTAAACACTAGGTTTTTGAGATGCCTGCTGCTGCTGCTTTTTTGTAGTATTTTTAGAGGGACTATTTCCATCTCAATCTGTGTAATATTTCTATTGTATTTGACTAATTCCAAATCAATGATATACAATCTGATCATCTCGTTGGAACTTGCACATATTTGTTCAAATTAATGATATGCAATTTGATAATTTCATTTGGAACTTTTTCAAATCAATTATACATCTCAATTTGTCAATTTGTTCCAGTATATTATGCATGCATATGAATTTAGACACCCCATCTTGTAATGGCATGTTAGATTTCACAAATAATTGCACCAATAAAAAACACAGCACAATGTTGTGGAATAAGCAAAGCTATACATAATATTCATCCGAGTCATACTACATTAATGCTGTCACCTTAGGGTCATACACTGCTAGCTGGAAAATACATTTTTGTTGTGCCAATTGCATGTTGTTGATGACCTTTTCTAATCGATGTTGATTAGTGGCTGTTTTTGCTAAGTAAGATCATCAAACAAATACTAAGATCATGTAATTTAGCTAAATATAGAACAAGAAATAAATTGACAAGAGTTTGGCTAATATTTTGAATTATGGGAAAAACCCTCCTTTGTTCATGCAAATGAAGAAGTATTTATAGATGTACAAGGTGACTATGTGTCACTATTTTAATGGCTTAACCATTGGATCTTTGCCAAGTGTCAGGACACTTGTACAATATCTAGGCTATTGTTCAATGGATGAGTGCCAAGTGTTAGGACACTTGGACCATATCTAAGTATGGTGACCTTTGGAATTCCTAATGTTGTACTTGGTCTTCATAATCACTCAGCTGCTTTCTTTGGTGACCGATTGCTCGCTAGTACATCTTCGTTGGGCTCTATGGATCTCTTGCTCGCCTCGTGTTTGGGCTTGATGCACGCTTGCTCGCGTGGTTGCAAGGTTGTCCGCCTTTCGCCTTTATCTTTCGCTTTGGCTATGTATTTCTTTTGTTCTTTACTTTCCTGCTCGCGTGCAATATACTTGATTGCTCTCCTGGTCGCCAGTGAAGTTGATTCCCTTAATACTCTGATGGTCGCCTGCTTCTTCGTCTTAGTTCATTAACTTCTTAATCTTCGATCACTGTTGCTCGCCTGGTCGCCTATCAACATTGCCCCCTGACTTGTTCTTTGTTAGGGAAATTATTGCCTAATGAAGGACAAGGCATAATTTTGATAGAATGATAGCTGTGTGTGGAACGAGTAACAAATTTTTTGAATTCTTTTAAACGGGAAAATTGGCGACCATTAAGTCATTTGGGCAAACATCAGGGTACTCCGTGTGCCGGTGACGGTTGAGTTCCCGAGGTTCTCGGAAACCGAAACGTCGTGGGCGGTCGATGAAGTCATCGCCGCCCACGCTTATTTTCTTTTTTTGCGTATAGTGGCCTATAAAGTTTTCAAAAATTCCACTTTGACCCCCGATTTTAAGCTTTATAAATACCCATCTTCATTTTTTCATTTCACTTTTTCGAATTCTTGCTTTCTTCTCCATTGGAGCTTTTCTTCAAGCTTTGGCATTTCGATTTCCAGGAGATTCTTGGTCTATTTCTCGTAACTTCTTCAGGTAATCATTGATCATTGCTCTTAATTTTGTTTTTGTTCCGCTTATTTCTTCGATTTCTTCATTTCTGTATTTTCCGTTCGCAACTCCGCCATCGCCGCCGTCTGGACGTCGCCGTATTCCGCCGCATTCTGTCGTTTTCATCGTAATAGTCTTTTATCTTTGGTTTCTTCCTTGAAATCCCACATTGTTTCCTTTTAAATGGCTTCTTCGAGTGACACCCCTTCACTTGAAATTATCGAACGTAATCCTGGGAAACGTCCCATGGAAGAAATCTCTCCCCCTGCTCCTCGTCGTTCTGCTCGCCAAGCCTTTTCTAGAAACCCCAGGACTTTGCTAGTGGATGAAGAGACGGGATCTGAGGTGTCCTCGGTTGCTCGCTCAATTGAAGGCCAGGCTTCAGATAATTCTGGCGAGGAGGAGGTCCAAAACTCTGCTGGTCACCCAGATGCGGAAGGAAGGACCTCCTCGGACTTGGGAGAGGATTCGGAGGAAGTGGCCGCGGAAATCGATGCTGAGGGCGACCATCCCGAAGTGGAGCGACCACGGTTGGCTGTAACTTGGGAGTTTCTTGAAGAAATAGGTTTTCCTACTTCCAAGGTAACTCCTGAGTCTCAGATCCCAGAAGGCGTTGCTCGCTCCAATGAATGGGAAGACTACGCTGCTCGCTACTCCGAGGCCTTTCCTGTTCGCGCCAGAGAGTTCATGTCTGCCGAAGTAAATGCTTATACGGCGAGCAAGATCTCGAGCTTGGTCATAGAGGACGACTTGGATAGTATAAGGTCTCGGTATAAAATTCCTTATGATATATTCCTGTATGTCCCCAAGCAAGGAGAAACTGCTGATCGCCCTCCGCCTGGCTGTATGGCGATCAACCTCGATATCCTCAATACGGGGTTTCCGTTGCCTCTTCACCCCATCATTGGTCGCTTTTTAGAAGATCTTAACTTGGCGATTACCCAAATCACTCCCAATGGGTGGAGCAATTTGCTCGCTTTGATGACCCTCTTCGGCCTCGAAGGATACAAGAATAAACTCAGCACGACTGAGATTTTATATGCCTGGGTTGTCTCGGCTTGCAGCGAGGAGGGGGTAGGTTGGTATTATGTCAAGGCGAGGACAGGGGTTAAACTTATCGAGGGAGTTCCCAACAAAGTTAAGAGTTGGCACAACCAATTCTTATTCATTGGTGGTGATTGGCGAGCATCAGTGGGATTCTCAGGCGGTCAGGCGCGCATAAATACTCCCGAGCGATTTGGCATAATTAAACGTATGCTTTTCTTCATCTTCCCTAGGACCGCATTGGGAACTAATTTTAATTTTTTCTTTCTTTTTGTTTTGTAGGTCTAAAGGTGCCGAAGTGGGGTAATCCAGGCCTTAGTGAAGAGTTTTTATATACATTGGCTGTGATCGTACTCCGGAATCCGAGTGATCGTGATGTTCTGCACCTTTCAAAAGCTCATTGCCGTAAGATTGCCCAACTTTTCACGAGTCTTCATCATCTAGAGGCTCAAGCCGAGATTCCCGAAGGTAATTATTATTGACACTTTACATTTTTGTTCGCTTGGTTGCTTGTCTTGGCTAACTCTCCTGCCCGACCCTTTCCATTTTTAAACAGGTCAAAGGGTGACTGTTGCTGTGCCAACCATCCCTCAATCTTACCACTTGCTCGCCGCGAGGGTTAAACAAATGGATGCTGAAGAGCCAACTAGGAAGAGGTAAGACCCGCCTTTGTCACTCATGCGCCTTCGGGCCGGAGAAGAGCCAGGCGCTCGTCCTCGCCCGCGAGCATCCACTGCTCGTTCCAAAGGGGCCTCTAAGACAGCTTCTTCTTCACAGGCTATGGAGAAGGACAAGGCGAGAAAGAAAGCTCCGCGGGGCGATTCGCGCGAGGAAGGGGAGGGAGTCGAGCGAACAACAAAGCGCTCTAAGGTTGTCACGGAAGCGAGCAACCGTGCTCCTCGCTCTCCTGCCTCCAAACATACTTCTCTCGAAGTCGTGAGCGAGCAACAAACCGTTGCCGCTATTTTAAACAAAAAGGCACGATCCTCCAGTGATCGCTCATATCTGGGGTATGACCCCGTAAAACTGAGGGAGTAAGTTTTCAAATCTTAACTTCTGATGATCGCTACTCTGCTATATACTGTACTTATGTTTGTTATTTATTTATTTTTTAGGTATAAGCCTGAGGAGCATCCTGGGCGAGCAGAAGTGCTCCATCAGCTCAGTTGTGTAAAGACTCCTCCTCCTTATTTAGATATTGCAGATTCCCACATCCGGCGAGCAACTGAGATGGTCCCTCGTTCTTGGACCAAAACCTGTGAGGAGATTGTTCAGGGGCAAACGCCAAGCGACAATGCTCGCTTGCTCGCGTACAATGCTAGTCACCAGGCTGTGATGACTCAGAGGCTCCTGGATCAAATTATACTTCTAGAGAGGACAAATCGTAGCCTTGGTCGCAAGATTGAAGGCTTTGAGGTGGAGAAGGCTGCCGCTTTAAAGAAGAAAGATGAGGAACTTGCGCAAGAGAGAGCTGAGCATTCCAAAGCAGTGGCAAATCTGGAACAGATGTATGACGCTTCTGTGGCTAGCGAACAGTTTGCACTGAACCAGTCAGAGAAACTCTCTCTTGAACTGGGGGTGGCCGACGAGCGAGCAAGGGCTTTAGAGGTTGAAAAGACGGCCCTGGTCGCCCAGATGGAGGAGCTACAGGCCGAGGTTGCTCGCCTCAAAGAAGAAAAGGTCGGTATGGTCGCCTACGACCTTTATGCTCAGGATGTGGCCGATAACACCAACTTAGGATATGTCTGCGCTTATGCTGAGAGTCTAAGATCAATGAAGTTCGCTTTGGACCACAACTTAGACGTGTTGGCCACTGCAAGGAAGGACTTCATTGACTATGTTAAAGATAATCTTCTTGGTGAAGGGTTTGTTCTTCCATTGGCTGATCTTGGGGAAATGGGAGTCCCCATGGATATTTTTGGGGAATGTGTTGAAATTGTTCCTCCCCAACCTTCCGGCGAGCAGCCGAGCAAGGAGGCAGACATCTTCGACGGTCTTCATTCTCTCCCCTTGACTCCCATTGATGGGGCGAGCACTTCCGGCCCGGCGACCACTGCTGCAGCTGCCACTATTGAAGAAGCATCTCCAGCTCAGGCGACCACGGATGCGCCTCCAGTTCCTCCAGCCTGAAGATCTTGTATTTTTTGTTTCCTTATATTTTGGACTTTTGTTAGGGCTTGGTTGTACTTTTGTTCTCCTTTCGCTTGTAACAGGTCGCTCTTTTTATGAATGAAAAAGGTTGAACGAAAACACTCTCTCCTTTGCATCAATTTCTAATTCTTTTGTTACTTGCCATATACATTGTTGTTCGCACATTTTTCTTTTTTCTTTTTAGAATAAGTACCTCTGTGCCCTGATGCTCGCCTGCTCGGCTTAAATGGGCTATTATTGTCTTTTTTTTTAAAAGACTTAGCCTTAAAAAATTGGGCCTTGTGGTCCCTTCGTGGACTTGGCCTGGCATTTCGTTTGCATTCAGCTCTATTGCTCGCCCCCTGCATGGTGACTTTTGAGCGA
Organism: Ballota nigra; assembly: GCA_947034835.1. Classification (NCBI taxonomy): domain Eukaryota; kingdom Viridiplantae; phylum Streptophyta; class Magnoliopsida; order Lamiales; family Lamiaceae; genus Ballota; species Ballota nigra. The sequence goes on along the minus strand of OX344721.1, from coordinate 14,730,611 downwards.
GCAAAAATGCTTTGTAGATCGAACAACTTAGAAACAAAAACTCTATATGTACATAAATACTCACAAGATCTTGAAAGTTTCATTGTATTTACAACTCTGTACAAGTGATGCAAAAACTGAATAAATTCTTACAAATGCTAACCAAGACTTGTCTATTGATAATATTTTTTTAACAAAGCCGCATTCCAGGAGTATTGGGTCGAATTGCCTTTCGTGTCTTCCAGATCATATGTGCCGTTATCCCATTTTTGAGTTATTCTGTACGGGCCTTCCCAAGTTGGCCCGAATACTCCTGGTGGTGGTGCTAAAACTTTCTTGAGCACGAGATCCCCAATCTTGAATTCTCTGACTTTCACTTGTGAGTTATAATATTTTGTGATCCTCCTTTTGTAAATTGCATTCCTCATTTCTGCCGATATTCTTTTTTCCTCAATCAAGTCCATTTCTGCTGCTAGAGCTTGGTCATTTGTCTGCTCGTCGAACGTCGCTGTTCGTTCTGTTGGGACCTCCAATTCTATGGGTATCACTGCCTCGATGCCGAATGCCATTGTGAATGGAGTTTCGCCGGTACTCGTCCTGTGAGATACTCGATACGCCCACAACACTTCTGGCAGCTCCTCCGACCATTTTCCTTTCTTATCGACTAACCGGATCTTCAGTATGTGTTTGATTATCTTATTGACTGCTTCGACCTGACCATTGGACTGGGGATGATAGGGAGTTGAGAAATGTTTCTTTATTCCCCACTTCTCACAGAAACTTCTGATTTTCTTGCCTTCGAATTGTCGCCCGTTGTCAGTCACAATTGCCTGTGGCACTCTAAACCGACACACGATGTTCTTCCAAATGAAGCTGATCATTTTTTCTTGCGTAATTGTCACGAGTGCTTCTGCTTCGGCCCACTTTGTGTAGTAATCCACGGCCACTACTGCAAATTTCACATTTCCCTTTCCTATTGGAAAAGGTCCTATAATATCGATTCCCCATTTTGCGAATGGCCATGGACTATTAACTGCTATCATTTCGGTTGGTGGTTTGTGGATATTGGGGGCGAATATCTGACATCTGTGACAGGTTTTCGCAACTTTGATAGCATCTTTTAGCAATGTAGGCCAATAATATCCTTGTCTCACAGTTTTGTAGGCTAACGCACGTCCCCCAGCATGGTTTCCACATACGCCTTGATGAATTTCTTGCAGGACTTCTTGGCCTTGTTCTTTTGTTAAACATTTCAACAACGGGAGCGAAAATCCTCTCCTGTACAATTGTCCATTCATTATAGTGTATCTTGCCGCTCTTTTAGCTATCTTGCCAGCCTCCAACGGGTTGTTCGGTTTTTCGTCGTCTCGTAGGTATTTAATGATCGGCGTCCTCCAATCATTTTCATCAATTTCTGCGTTGACTTGATAAATTTTGTAATCCTCGGTGGATGGGTTGGACATCCTGGTTAATGTAACTTCGGACAATTCCGCTGGTCCGGTGCTTGTTGCTAATCGAGCGAGTGCATCTGCTTGCGCATTGTTGTCTCTTGGTACTTGTTCGATGTATATTTGTTCGAACATGGAGGCCAAGTGAGCAACAATTTTTTGGTACAAAGCCATGTTTTCGTCTTTTGCTTCGTACTCTCCCCGAACTTGGTTAACAATTAGTTGAGAATCTCCAAAAATCTGTAATTTTCTTACTCCCACCGCTAATGCTAGCCGCAATCCAGCGATCAATGCTTCATATTCAGCCTCATTGTTTGTCGCCATGAATTCGAAACGAACAGCTGAAGTGAAGACCTGTCTGTCAGGACTTATCAGAACTATTCCTGCCCCCGAGGCCGTATTTGTGGACGACCCGTCAACGTACATGTGCCAGGAATGACTATGTCCTCTCGTCGGATCTTGGGGGAAAGTTAGTTCGACTATAAAGTCGGCTAATGCTTGCCCCTTGATCGCTGTTCGAGGAGCATACGAGATCCCAAACTGGCTGATTTCTAAGGACCACTTCAGGAGGCGACCGGCTGTGTCAGGCCTATGCAATATTTGTTTGAGCGGGAATGTTGTTAATACTTCCACCTGGTGGTCGAAAAAATATGGTCGTAGTTTTCTTACGCTCATCACTAGCGCGTATGCTAGTTTCTCTGTCGGCGAGTACTTGAGTTCCGCTTCATGTAAAGCTTGGCTTACGTAGTAAATGGGCAGGTGAAACTTTCCTTCTGCTCGAACAAGTACCGAGCTGATTGCTACCTCTGAGGCCGCCAGGTACAAATACAATTTTTCTCTTGGAATTGGTTTAGCAAGAATCTTCGTGTCACCGAGATATTCTTTCAACTGCTCAAACGCTTGTTGACATGCGTTCGTCCATTGAAATTTCCCCTTCTTGATTGCCTCGAAGAACGGCCTACATTTGTCTCCGGACCTAGAGATGAATCTATTCAACGCTGCTAGGCATCCGGTCAACCGTTGAACTTCTTTTACCGACCGGGGCGGTTGCATCTCTATGATTGCTTTTACTTTCAATGGATTCGCTTCAATCCCCCGTCGACTGACCAGATGTCCCAGGAATTTCCCGGAATGGACCCCAAAACTGCTCTTTCTGGGATTTAGTTTCATGTTGTAGGTCCGGAGTATTTCAAATGTTTGGGCAAGATGTTGCAAGTGATCTTCTTTCCTTGAGCTTTTAACGACGATATCGTCCACATACACTTCCATTGTCTTCCCGATGTGGTCGTCAAACATCTTATTGACCAGTCTCTGGTAGGTGGCTCCGGCGTTGATTAACCCAAATGGCATCCTCTTCCAACACAACAAATTTTTGTTGGTGTAAAACGCTGTGTGCTCCTGGTCGTCTGGGTGCATTGCGATCTGGTGATACCCTGCAAATGCATCCATGAACGTAAGGAGCTCATGTCCAGCTGTACCATCAACCAATTGGTCGATATGTGGCAATGGGAAGTTGTCCTTTGGGCAAGCGGCATTCAAGTCGGTAAAATCGATGCACAGTCTCCACGCCCCGCTTGCTTTCTTGACCAATACCGGGTTCGCTACCCATTGCGGGCATAAGGCCTGTCTGATCAAGTCGTTATCTAAAAGCTTTTTAACTTCCACATCGAGCGCTTCATACTTATCGGGCCCAAATTTTCTCCTCTTCTGATGGATTAGCTTTTTCATTGGGTCGATGTTGAGCTTATGGCAGGCATGCTCGGGGCTGATACCTACCATATCTGCATGTGACCACGCGAATACATCGAGATTTGCTTTAAGAAACTTCATTATTTCGGATCTGTATGGCTCCGGGAGCTCAGATCCTATGAAGAGTTCTAAGCTCTCTTGGTTCTGGTCGACTTTTATTGCCTCTAACTCTTCAACCGGAGTGGCTCTTCGCTTCTGGCTTTTCCAACGAGGGTCAATAATGGGCCCTTCCATACTCAATTCATCCTCGACTTCCATTGATTCCGCGCCCAATCGTGGTTCAATATCCTCTATCTCCATGCTAGCCGTTGTTGTATGCTCTGTTCTGTTGCTGGTTGTCGCAGCTTCTTCATTTCCCATATGGCTTGGTTGCTCGTTTTTGTCCACCTGCTTATCACTACTTTGCTGTTCGTCATCGCGTTTCTGCTCGTTATTACTTTCCTGTTCGCCATTGCACTGTTGCTCATCTACCTCCATCATTTCAGTGTCGACGGACCCCATAATCTCTTCTAGGATGGAGGGTTCACCTTCGTCTCTGCTGCTCGGCTGCTCGTCCATCATGAATATCTGGTTGTCTTTAGGCCGCATCTGTAAGAGGCATTCACAAGCTCTTTTTTTATCGCCTTTAACTGTACCTGGCCCCTTTGATGTTGGAAACTTAACACAATAGTAGTACGTTGAAACAGCCGCTTTGAATTCATTGATAAAAGGTCGACCGAGAAATCCGTTATATGAAGATTGCTGATCTACTACTAAGAACTCTAGCATTCTAGTCATCCTCCTGTTAGGATTCTCGGTCGATACAAGCTCGACTGATAACGTGACTACTCCTAGGGGATCGGTTACAGCATCACCGAATCCCACTATCTTATGATTACACTGTTTCACATATTCCTCACAATCCCCTATCTGATCTAATGTACTCTTGAACAGAATGTTGGTGTATGATCCAGTGTCCACAAGCAGTCGGTGGACTCGGGTCCCCATGATGTTAGCACATATGATTAGCGAGTCATTGTGCGGAGTGAGCACGCCGTCTAAATCTTTTTCTGAAAATACTAGGTCCCACGTCTTCTTAGTAGCCTGGTTGGCTCCTACCTCTTTCACTTGGGCTACCGCCCTCAGCTCCGCTTTCCTCTTCCTTTTTGACGTCAAAGGTCTTCCATCTGAACATCCCCCAATGTGTCCACTTGATTCAAGCATGAGAACTTCCCGCATCGGCTCTGCTGGTGTTGTTGAGACTCTCTTTCCCTTATTGGTTGCTTTGGTTGGTTGGTCGTCACTGTCCTCGTCATCAGAACTAGGCAGATTGACCTCCCTAGGTCTCTTTCCGGGTTCTCTCTTCACGAATTCGGACAGTTTACCTTCCTCATAAAATCTCCACAATTGTTTCAACAGATCACGACATTCACTAGTGAAATGTCCGATGTTCTGGTGATAAGCACAGTATATGTTCGGATTCAACTTTCCGCGTTCTTGTCGTATTTTCCTTGGTTCCGACAACATGTCTCTGTCTTTGACGTTGTTGTACACAACCTCTATTGATGTAGCCAACACCTGATTTAACCTGTCTTTCATCTCCGCTCCCTCGTTGAAAGCTTTCATGTTTTTCGGGGCCTTGTAATCACTCCCCATGGGTTTCTTTCCAGCTTTCTTGGGATCATTCTTATCACCCAGCTCTTTCTGCAATGCCTCTTGCATCGATACATGAATCCCGGCCTTGTGTCGGAATTCCATGTACGTTTTTGGACACGTCAAGTGCATTTCTTTCCACAATTCGGTTCCTTTTTTCAGCCCTGCCATTACTGCAACTATTTTTGTGTCTTCACTTACCATCTCGCCTTCCAACAGAACTTTATCGAATCTTTCCAAAAATTGCTTGTCTGACTCTTCGTCTCCTTGCTTAATGTCTGCCAGCCGGTGCCTGTGGGTTAAGTAAGACCCAGCTGTTGAGAAATGAGACAAGAACTCCTTGCTCAACTGGGCAAAGGAGGTAATAGAACCATGAGCCATTGCTGAAAACCATCTATGTGGACCATCCCCGAGGGTGAGTGGGAAATTTCGACATTGAGTTGCGTCTGTTGCCCCCACTGAGATCATGAAGTCTGAATATTTTGTCACGTGGATTCGCGGGTCCGACTTCCCTTCATATAAGCTGATGGCGGGGAACTGTATCTTCTTCTGAATTGGTGCATTGAGGATTAATGGAGATAACGGCGAAGACGGGAGAATAGTTGACCCGACTCCTCTCTGAGACTCTAATTGTTTCTGCAATTCTTCAATTGCTTTCTTCATCTCTTGCAACTCACTTGGGGGAGTTCTCCCATCGGAAGGCTGTTCATCATGATTAGGTATAACCTCCTCATGATGCAGTCCCTCCCCGATGGGGCGTTTCTCTTGAGTTGCCTTCCTTGCAATGTTGCTGGCTCCATTTGGTCCTAGCCGGCCGAAAGCTGATCTCCTGACTCGATCATGCACTGATGGGCGAGCAGTAGGGCGTGGTCGCGCATCATTTCTCCCAGATTGTTCTCTCGTGGTTGCATGTCTTGTTCCCAGCCTTTCCAACGCACTAGTCCGAGAAGTGCTTTTACTCGACTCACTTACCGGACTCGGCGATAATTCCTCTCGATTTCCTAAGCGCTCACTTATGGGAGCCTTTCCTTTGTTTCTACGGACTTCCGCGCTGTCGGCTTCATCACGGCGCGCATCTTCTCTCAACTTGCTTCTCTGTTCGCCTGTTCGCCCCTGCTCGCCCCTGCTCGCCGTTGCTCTTGATGGCCCAGCTGTTTGCCGATTTTGTAAAGATTGGAGGACAGCAATCGTTTTTGCTAGTTCTTCGGGGTTTTGAGCAAGAGCTTCCACTTCCGGTGGAATTGTATCGATGGTGACTTGAACATTCCTTTGCGAGGTTGCCCTCACCGTCCGGGCATGTCCTTCGGTGGAAGAAACCCTAGTTCTTGACCTAGGGTTCGGTGATGCACTCGAATGTCGTTCTTCTTGTGACCTAATCATCTTGGTTGTTGAAATGTATGGGATAAACGTAGGATTGAGGTGATTTTGCTCCTAAAAAAAACCCTTCTCAAGAGTTACTAGCCTTGTATGTATGAATATGGTGGTTTGAAAACCCTAGTACATACATGCATGCATTCAAACTCTTAAAATGATGTATTTATGGATAACTTTGTTCCGAATGGTATGCACACTTGACTTCCGGTGATTTCTTCCCGGATTCCGGCCAATTTTTGCAGATTCCGGCGAAAATCTTCAAGCTTTCTTTGATTTTTGGAAATCGGAGGTTCGAACCCTCCTTCTAGCGCCAATTGTTGATGACCTTTTCTAATCGATGTTGATTAGTGGCTGTTTTTGCTAAGTAAGATCATCAAACAAATACTAAGATCATGTAATTTAGCTAAATATAGAACAAGAAATAAATTGACAAGAGTTTGGTTAATATTTTGAATTATGGGAAAAACCCTCCTTTCTTCATGCAAATGAAGAAGTATTTATAGATGTACAAGGTGACTATGTGTCACTATTTTAATGGCTTAACCATTGGATCTTTGCCAAGTGTCAGGACACTTGTACAACATCTAGGCTATTGTTCAATGGATGAGTGCCAAGTGTTAGGACACTTGGACCATATCTAAGTATGGTGACCTTTGGAATTCCTAATGTTGTACTTGGTCTTCATAATCACTCAGCTGCTTTCTTTGGTGACCGATTGCTCGCTAGTACATCTTCGTTGGGCTCTATGGATCTCTTGCTCGCCTCGTGTTTGGGCTTGATGCACGCTTGCTCGCGTGGTTGCAAGGTTGTCCGCCTTTCGCCTTTATCTTTCGCTTTGGCTATGTATTTCTTTTGTTCTTTACTTTCCTGCTCGCGTGCAATATACTTGATTGCTCTCCTGGTCGCCAGTGAAGTTGATTCCCTTAATACTCTGATGGTCGCCTGCTTCTTCGTCTTAGTTCATTAACTTCTTAATACTCTGATGGTCGCCTGCTTCTTCGTTTTTGCACCCTCGTCGTCTTGACGACGTAGCTTCATCGTCATTTCTTGTGTTGACATAATCTATTGGCACACACCAATGCGACCATCCGTGTACCTCACAAGAGTAGAATAACCTACCGGGGTTGGTTCGGGTCTCGGAAACCTTGATGGAGGCTGGACAACGACATACATGGCAGTACGAACGTGCGTATTTAGGATATGGTGCATCATTTTGATTGGTGCTGGCCTGTGACATGGTAGTAAAATATCACTCCCTTTTAAGCTGCAATATGTTTTGGTTGTATGTAGGATCTATATTTTTGTGTTGCTCAAGAGCTTTTTGTGTGCGTTTGATATGTATTTTTCTGCAATTGGGTATATATATAGAGGCTATTCACTACTACATTTTCGCTCATAGATAACTGAGCCTAGATAACAGATATTATCAAATCAGTTATCTGTGTTTTGTAAATTCGTTATCTAGGTTATATCTGTTATCTAGTGACAAGGATGCTCGCACATAGATAACTGATTTTTCTCATGGTTATCTAGGCTTGGTTATCTACGTAATTTCTAATTTTAAACAATAAAATTTAAGTTAGAATATTCCCCCTAGATAACTAATTATGAACCAGTTATCTATTTTTTAGTTATCTATCCTATAAAATTAGCTTTCTAACTAAATAATTCACACACTTAGAATTTTTTACTTCTATTCAATGAAAATAAAAACCCCAATTCCATGGAATCCTCAAGAGCCCTAAATCTCTCGTTCTCGATCAGGTCCTCTGCGCAGCGACGTCCTCCGCTGCTTGCTCTCCACCGTTTGCTCTCCGCGATGCATCAAGCGCAACACCAATGCTCTCGACGTCCTCCACCGCGCCATTCTCCAACGCTTGCTCTCCACCGTCTGCTATCCGCGACGCATCAAGCGCAACACTGACGCTCTCCACCGGATGCTCTCTGCCGATGATACCAGATGAGAACTAAAAATAGTCGATTTACATCCCTAACTCAAAATCCCCAATCGACATTCAAAAGCCTCTCATACTTCTCTCTCTCTCGTGTCGCTTTCCACTTTTGATTCATTATGCTTCGGATAAAACTCCAAATCTCAGGTGTATACCGAATCTGAACTGCATTTCTATTTTATTTTTGTAAAATCCACTGCCTTTGGAAAGAAATTTCAAATCCATCTCTGCTTCTCTACATTTTCGTAAATCTTAGTACGGAATTAAATTTTTGTAAATGGAGATGGATTATTTTTTGTTAATTGATGTTACTTTGCTTCCACAAACGCACTAAAGTATTCATCTGCTAATTTATTTGATATTTTTTGAATTTTTAGTTCAATTTTGTGTTGTTTTGCTGTTTGGAAACTCAATTGAACACAAACTAAATACGTACCCAGGCTATGCAGGCATGTAGGGAATCGTATATATTTTTGAAAATTTGAAGGAGCCTAGCTCATTGGGGTTGCGTCTCAGGATAATATTAAACTGATTCCCTTGTACCTCGTGAAAATAATTTTAAAAAATAAGAAATTTACCTTACAGCATAAGACTAGGGGAAACGTACAGGATTAGGAACAATATCTTTCTATGCTTGTGTTCTAGAATTGCTGAAGATTTAGCTTTGTATGTTTGTATAATTTTTTTCATTATATTTATAATGTTATTTCTCATTCTGACAAAGTTGATTTAAACTTGGACCTTAATATTGGTTTTGCTTACTCTACATCTGGTTCCTTACATTTTTTTCCAGTAGTGATGATTTTGAAGATGATATAGATCTTGGGACACCATGTCTTCTGATGGATAAAGTGGTATTAGCCGAAGTTGCACTTACTGAGTTAACACATGAACTTCAGCTTAGTGTTTCGGTGAGTAAAAATTCTTGTAAAATCATCCATTTGTGAAGGCATTGATGCTTAACAACTATTAACACTACGATGGCTTCAACAGCTTATTGGTTCTCACTTCTTCAAAGATTTTTTTGTTAGATGTCAATGATGAAATTTAACTCGTGCTTAATCAATATGGTCTATTGTTAATGTACATTATGCATAAACCTAGTTGTTAATATCACTTCACCTATACCTAGTTGTTAATATCACTTCACCTATTTTTTTGTTGTAGTAGCTTCATGTTGTTACCTTACATCAATATCTTTTGTTTCCTTGGGACAGGATGGAGTGAGATCCAAAATATCATCTTTGGAGACTGAGCTGGTCAGTTAAAATGAGAGATTTGCCTCTTTGACAAATAAAATTGACAAATATAGAGAATTACGATAGGAAATGGAGAAAAAATTTGACTTGCAGTATTGACGCACATTGTAAGATTTCAAATGCTGATAAAATAAGTTGATATGATTATTGTTCATTGCCATAATATTGGTCTCTACTATTGACTTGAACCGAAAATACTAGCTTTTACTAGTAGCTTTCCCGCAAGAGTACGGGTTCACTGTAGTATGGGCAAGTATTGGGACCAAGTATTATCGAACCCAAGGGAAAGTGTGTATGCGAATAGATCCCTGAAGATCTACGCGTCGTAGTTAATATGAGTGTATGTTTGGGGATTGAAAATTATTAAATCTAAACTATTCTACTCTACTAATGCAAAAGAAAGAAATGAGTTAATTATCTAAGGGTTTTGTCTCAAATATAATAGGGTGATGCTCGGGATAGGAATTCCTACGTATACTAACGGAGTTGGTACGATAATTAAAATAACTGTGACGCGCCAGAAATAACCTAAGTAAAAGAATGCAAGGTGAAAGCTCAAGATTCTAAACCCTAATACTTTACCCTAACACTCGACTTCACTATTCCACTAACAAGTTAATAGATTGTGCTTAATTAATGAGACCCTAATTTAACTAAGGTGATGCGGTCGTCCTCCTTCGCTAAACCGGTAGATGAATTAACCCTTTCTAAACTCTCTAGTTAAGTCTACTCGTTGTTAAAGAGTGATACGGTCGTCCTCTCTCTAACACCTTTCAAACGAAATTCAAAAGCGAAGTCTAGATTAATTTTAAGAATTCATTAACCAAGAGAATTAAAACCTAACGTCACAAGTTACCCTAATTACGTACCCACAACCTACTTCTACGAGTTCATCCTACCCCAAGCATGCAAGGGTTTTAGCCGGACATGGTTGTTTGAATAATAAAATCAATCACAAGAACAAAAACCATATGCATAATTAAATTAACGAAAGAAATCAAGAACATAAACGAAAGAACAAATTAAAGTCTCTAAAAAAATCTATATAAATCTGAAAAATTAGGTTTAATCGTCTCCAAGAGTAAAGAAAGAAAAAATTAATCTAATACGTTCAAAAGAAATACTAAAACGAAGAATTCGTAAATTAAAACCTCGATTACAACGTATAAAACTCTTCCAATCTCCCTCCCAAGCTTTCTCCTCGCTCAAAATATGTAAAAATATGTGTTGGTATGTTGTGATATGTGAAAATATACTTGGAAGGGGTATATATAGGCTTTTGGACGAATTTGGGCGATTTTGGGCCAAAAACACGCAAAAACGCTCGAGTGCAGGTGCAGCTCGAGCGCCCCATTCGAGCTTGGTGGTCGAGCGGGTCAAGAGGTCGAGCGAGGCGCTCGACTGCTGGCTGTACACATGTTCGTAAAACCTTCATAACTTCTCAACCGGGAGTCCGTTTTGGCCGATTCAAAGTCCTACGAACTCCTCTTTTCGTCCTCTATCCATCTATGAAAACCAAAGAGACAAATTAATAAGTTTATAAAAATGATACTCATTTGACTCCAAATACTCGTCGAAAATACTCAAAACATGGGCAAATCCGGCACCAAAACATAACAATTTCACGCCTAATCAACCACCCCAAACTTACCATATTGCTTGTCCTCAAGAAATGAAATAATAAGTCAAGTGAAATTGTTAGGAAAGAGTCAAAGAATCAACTCATGCAAGCAAATGAACTCGAGCTTTAAAGATCAATCACATGTATACTCACTCACCTTCCTTTATCATACTCATGCAACAACAACAAGAACCACCAAGATCAAACATGGATGTGCACTCAACGATGTGTTTCACTCCCTCACAAGTGTATATCAATGATTAAGGGACTCACTCAAACAATCAATCACTCATATCGGCAGCCATAGGCTTGTAAGCACTCTCAACTCCGACCATACTCTAGAAATCAATGCCGAATCAAAAAGGACTTTTCTCAAGGTTGTAATGTAGGCTCTTTGGACAGGTGGGATAACAATATGGGAAGTGACTTAAGTGAATGGAGAATAGAAAGTCAAACTTTGGCACTTCGAGATTAGGAACAGACTACTTCAAACATATTCAATCAACACTCTTTCAATTCCACTTTTCTCAACACTTCAATTTTTTTTTCTAACTCTTTTCACTTTTTTTTTTCAATCACTTCACTTTTTTTTTTCTTTTTCTCACAAACACATGAGCTCAATTTTTCTTTTGCTCATTTTCAATTTTTTCTTTCCCACAACTCATATCTCATTCACACCCTTATTTTATCACCACTCAACCATCATAATTCATTTTCTCAAATCAACTCAATCCCTTCAACCTTCACACTTTTCCTATTCTCCACTCAAACTGGGACAAAAAGGCTTAGAAACTTGGAATAGAGTTTAAATGTGCTAGCAAATAAAATAAGCTTTAGGCTCAAAGGGGCTAGCAAGGGATACATGTCATTGGTAAGGAAAATTTTGGCTAAGTGACTCAATAAAATCAAAGATGGCCTAAGATCCTATTCGGCATATCAAACTAGACACAATCAAGAAGCAAGAGCACATGCAAGTTCTAGCATCCTCTAAGGTGACGATCCACTCACAAACGAAGAGATTAATTCATGCATCAAAATCTCATAAGGCTCAAATCTCACGTCTTTCACATCCATGCTAGTCTAGTGCATTCTCACAATCATCACACAAGCATTCAGAAGGAAAATTCACAAGCATACGGGTTCTCTCTCAAAGCAACTCTAACTCAAACACTCATACAATAAAACTTCTAACTCAACCTTCACAATTCAACCTACTCATCAAGTCATACTCAAAGATAGCAATCAACAAGTATAAGATAGTTGATAGGCATGAAATATGCAATAGCGAGTCAAATCAAAATCACCCCAAGGAGTATCTCAACAAACCAATAATCAATCAAACTCAACTCAAAGATAAGGGCGTGCATGCATGTGCAATGTAACAAGAAACATAAAAAAAACTCCACCCCCCAAACTTCGACCTTGCTAGAGGTCTAAGTTTGGGGTTGCGGGTTACCTCAACCAAATAATTCAGTTTCTCTCAACAGCGTTGCACACTCCCTTGCTTGAGTTCCTCCCTTTCGAGTACTCCATGATTCCTCTATTCTCTCGAGACAAGCCTACAAAATAAACTCTCAAGTACGAGGTTAAAACTTACGATTCAACAACACCCTAATAACATAATAAGACACTAAAAACAAATGAAAGAAAATAGAAATGGGTTGCCTCCCATTCAGCGCTATTTTTAAGGTCCTCATGCCGGACCAAGCTCAAAGGAGCTTATGGGACATCATACTCAAATTTACCTCCCTCACTCTCATAAGAGTGGTGTTTGAACTCCTTTCCTTGTTGTCCCTCCATCATGAGCTCCTTTGCTTCCTTCTCATCCCAAAGTGTTATGGGTCTCAACTCCTTCTCACCTTTATCTGGAGGAGTCTTACTAAACCATTTCTTGAGTTTTGACTTTTTCTTTTTAACTCCTCCTTTCCCTTCTAACTGGACTACGTCCACTTTCTTCACCTCTTCATCCTTCAACTTCTTCACTTTATCCCTATCAAAATAAGCCAGATCATAATGCTCTTGGGTTAAATTATCAAGTGAAGGATTATAAAATTTATGAATATGAGATGGATTAGGGATAGGAGGTGTGTCTTCAACACGAGGATCAATGACATCCATTCAATACAAACTCTCATCCTCATTCGGGTGCTTCATGGCTTCATATAGGGAGATCTTCACTTCTTGATCATCAACCTTCAACGTAATCTTCCCATTTGCCACGTCTAGCACCATCCCCGCCGTAGCTAAGAACGGTCTTCCCAAGATCAGGGGCACGTGCTCATCTTCCTCCATCTCTAGCACTACAAAGTCAGCTGGAAAAATGTGATCTCCAACTCTCACTAGGACGTCTTCAACCACTCCTTGAGGTCTAGTAATAGACCGATCGACAAGTTGAAGCGTCATCATTGTGGGTTGAAGTTCACCACCTTCCAACTTCTTGAAAAGCGACAAGGGCATGAGATTAATGCTCGCCCCTAAATCACATAGCGCTCCTTTCTTGATCCCGTTCCCAATGTCACATAGGATCGTGAAGCTCCCGGGATCCTTCAACTTCGGTGGAAGCGCCTTGTGCACTAATGCACTCACCTCGTGGTTCAGCTGCACCAACTTCGGCTCATCCACTCGCCGTCTTTTCGCGATCAAGTCCTTCAAAAACTTTGCATAATGCGGCATCTGTTCCAAAGCATCATAAAAAGGAATGTTAATGTGAAGTTGTTTAAAAACATCAAGAAATTTTGCAATTTTTTCATCAAACTTCTTTTTCATGAAGCGCTGTGGATACGGGACAGGTATCACAGATTTGGGTACCCCCCATTCATCTCTTTCTGTTTCTTTCACTTTATCCCTTGCTTCCTTTGCCTTTTTCCACCTAGGAACTCTCTCAATCTCCTCACTTTTTTTCCCCTTCTGGGACTCATTGTTCTCTTTACTCTTATCATCAATTTTCATCTTAACTCCTTCCTTCTCAACCTCAACTCCATCACCTTGAGATTCTATCCCTTCTGTCTCAACTTCTTCTTTGAGCGTCTCAGAATCAGCAGGCATCTCGGGACCATCATATTTGGTCCCACTTATAAGCTGGATCGCCTTGCAATGCTCTTTGGGATTACCCTCCGGCATGGAAGGATATTTTCCCTGCTCTCTATTCACCATCTTTGCAATCTGGCTCATCTGGAACTCTATCGAAGTGAACCGCCTATTGTTCTCTTGTTGAGTTCTAGTCCACTCAACGTTCATCTTCTGGAGCTCTTGATCACGATGATCACCCTTCTTATGCAACTCCTTCACATCGTACTCCAAAGATGACAACCTCTTACTTTCTTCCTCCACTTTCTGAAGGATAGCTCTCAACATCTCCTCGGTTGATGCACCGCCTTCTCCACCAGGAGGTTTAGACCCCGGATCAACACCTGCAGGAACAGTAATACCAGCTTTTGGATTAGCATAAGAAAAATTCTCATTTTTCCTCCATGAGTTTTGAGGAGGCTGCTGCCCTCCTTGAGCTCCTTGTGTGTTCATCCATTGATTTTGAGGCGGCTGTGGGCCTGGAGGTACAAATGGCTGACCATAAGAAGGTCTTCCAAACTGATTTCCACCTTGGTAGTCATTCTGATTGTAATACGGACCTCCCATGTAATTGACTACCTCTTGCTGCCCACTTGGTTGGTCTACTCTCTCATTCTCTACTGCATGCTCTCCAACCAAATTCTTCCCCAACTCGAGGTTGTTTATCTTCTCCATCATGGCCATCAATAGCCTTCTCGTTCCTCCACCCTCTTCAACCTGATGAACTCTCTGAAAATCTGGATCTCCATTCCAAGCCCCGGCATTCGTGACAATGTTGTCCACGATCTCTCTACACCTCTCTATGCCTTGATTTAGGAATACTCCGCCCGCACATGCGTCTAAATGGTCTTGCCCCGCCTTATTGGCACCGCTGTAGAAGAATGCCATAATATCTCCCTCATTGTACCCGTGCTGCGGACACTCTATCAGCATGTTTGAGTATCTCTCCCACGCTTGGCGTAAATCCTCTCCTTGCTTTTGGCAGAAGGAAGAGATCTCAATTCTAGCCTTGATCGTCCTAGATGGAGGGTAGAATCGCTCGAGGAACAGACGCTCGAGCTCGGCCCAAGTGGTAATACCTCCCCGCGGGAGCGTATTATCGTACCACTCTTTGGCTATTCCCGTCAGTGAGAATGGGAACAGCCTAAGCCTCTTGGCATCTTCAGACATGCCATTATAATTGAATGTGGAGGCTATCATGAGAAAACTCCTCAGGTGAGTGTGAGGATTCTCCTTCCCAATCACCCCCTTGAACTGATTCTCGGTAAGCAACTTTAGAATTCCCGGGGAAATAGAGAAGTTATTTGCCTCAACAGGAGGCAATGCCACTCCATCATAGTACCGCTGTGGCTGCGCTGCAAACCTCCCTCGAATTGCCATATGTTGATCTACGTTTTGAGGAACGTGTTGAGGATTAGCAGCAGGTACTGGTACTTGTTGGGGCGGTGGTGGTTGGTAAACAGGTGGTTGGTTATAGGCAGGAGGTGGATGATATGGGTATGGTGGGTATGGGTAATGTTGGTATACTGGGTTGTTGAAAGGGTTATTTGGATTTTGTGGGTAAGCAGGGTTGTTCAGAGGATTATGGACAATATTCTGAGCTAGATTAATAACGTTTTGTGCACTCGGGTTTTGGCTCTGACTATCCCCTAACGGATCTTGGTTCTTACTGGTGTTGCCCTCAGTACCGTCAACCCGGTTCAACCCCTGGTTGAACTCATTCTCGGCATCTTCCAACTCATTAGTGATGTCCATTGGTTCTTTCCCTAAGTCGGCCGCGTTCATCCTTCTCAAGAAGGCTCGGTTTCTCCTTGCTATCGTCTCAGGATCTGCAGGTAACCTCTCTTCGCTCGTATTGCCTTGTGAGCGTGTTTTCATAAACCTGACACACTAGCAGAAGGATCAAAACGCAACTGCCGAATAAATAAAAATAAAACAGAAAAGAAAGCACTCACTACTAACTACTAAGCTATCGACAAGTCCTATTCAAAAAGCATACAACGCCATCCCCGGCAACGGCGCCATTGACTTGAACCGAAAATACTAGCTTTTACTAGTAGCTTCCCCACAAGAGTACGGGTTCACTGTAGTATGGACAAGTATTGGGACCAAGTATTATTGAACCCAAGGGAAAGTGTGTATGCGAATAGATCCCTGAAGATCTACGCGTCGTAGTTAATATGAGTGTATGTTTGGGGATTGAAAATTATTAAATCTAAACTATTCTACTCTACTAATGCAAAAGAAAGAAATGAGTTAATTATCTAAGGGTTTTATCTCAAATATAAAAGGGTGATGCTCGGGATAGGAATTCCTACGTATACTAACGGAGTTGGTACGATAATTAAAATAACTGTGACGCGCCAGAAATAACCTAAATAAAAGAATGCAAGGTGAAAGCTCAAGATTCTAAACCCTAATACTTTACCCTAACACTCGACTTCACTATTCCACTAATAAGTTAATAGATTGTGCTTAATTAATGAGACCCTAATTTAACTAAGATGATGCGGTCGTCCTCCTTCGCTAAACCGGTAGATGAATTAACCCTTTCTAAACTCTCTAGTTAAGTCTACTCGTTGTTAAAGAGTGATACGGTCGTCCTCTCTCTAACACCTTTCAAACGAAATTCAAAAGCGAAGTCTAGATTAATTTTAAGAATTCATTAACCAAGAGAATTAAAATCTAACGTCACAAGTTACCCTAATTACGTACCCACAACCTACTTCTACGAGTTCATCCTACCCCAAGCATGCAAGGGTTTTAGCCGGACATGGTTGTTTGAATAATAAAATCAATCACAAGAACAAAAATCATATGCATAATTAAATTAACGAAAGAAATCAAGAACATAAACGAAAGAACATATTAAAGTCTCTAAAGAAATCTATATAAATCTGAAAAATTAGGTTTAATCGTCTCCAAGAGTAAAGAAAGAAAAAATTAATCTAATACGTTCAAAAGAAATACTAAAACGAAGAATTCGTAAATTAAAACCTCGATTACAACGTATAAAACTCTTCCAATCTCCCTCCCAAGCTTTCTCCTCGCTCAAAATATGTAAAAATATGTGTTGGTATGTTGTGATATGTGAAAATATACTTGGAAGGGGTATATATAGGCTTTGGGACGAATTTGGGCGATTTTGGGCCAAAAACACGCAAAAACGCTCGAGTGCAGGTGCAGCTCGAGCGCCCCATTCGAGCTTGGTGGTCGAGCGGGTCAAGAGGTCGAGCGAGGCGCTCGACCGCTGGCTGTACACATGTTCGTAAAACCTTCATAACTTCTCAACCGGGAGTCCGTTTTGGCCGATTCAAAGTCCTACTAACTCCTCTTTTCGCCCTCTATCCATCTATGAAAACCAAAGAGACAAATTAATAAGTTTATAAAAATGATACTCATTTGACTCCAAATACTCGTCGAAAATACTCAAAACATGGGCAAATCCGGCACCAAAACATAACAATTTCACGCATAATCAACTATCTAATATGTACTTTTCTTTCTGCTTATAGAATATGTAAATGCAACATCGAGCAAGTGTGGGTGGTGGGTTGTGTGTGTGATGGAGAATGTTACTGACATCTCTCCTTCTCCATTTTAGTGCAGAAGCACTAGATAATCACCTGGAAGCTGTGCATAGGGATCACGAGCACATATCCCAAATAGAAGAAAGAAAAATAAGTGATGATGCGACTCTTGAGGAGGCTAAAAGAAAGGTTGCGGCAAGAAAGGATTAAAGTAGAAGAAGAGGTTCTCTCATGCATCTCAGTTTCCATGTTCTTTTTACCATATAATACAGGTTTAGTGTGCTTCACAATATTTGATCACATATCACATTAACATCTTATATTCTATCCATTTCGTGTACCATAATATGTTTTCTGGATCTAAAAGGAAGTGTTGCCCAATAATGCATACCAGACTAAAAGCTGAAATGGCTGAGAGAGCTGAAGTTGTAGCAACAGAAGCTGAGAAGCAAGCTGCTGAAGAAGCAGCTGCCAAACGTGCTTCTGAAACCTCAAGTACTGCTCAAAATGTAGTGGCAGATTCTAAAGGATCACTTGGGGCATCCTCTTCAATTGATGCTAAGAATGGTGTCCAATCATCCGGTTTTTTATTACTTATTAGCAAATACGAGTACATCACTATCTTAATTGATGCTCATGTTGTATCGGTAGCAGGAAACATGATTAAAGCTTTAGAAAATGCTCTTGAATTGGAAAAAAGACGTAAACAAATTTACGAAGAATTGTATACCAAAAACAAGGCTTTGAAGAGTGCTAATCAGGTAAATCATTACAAGGACTTGCTTTAAACATACAACAGTACATGTTAAACATCACAATTTGCATTTTTCATTGGGTGAAAAGTAAAGCATATAGGGTGTAAATACTTTACAATTATTATTATTATTATTATTATTTAATCTATTTAACCTCTTTTGTAGAATCCATTATTGTGGTTAATTTTCATTGTTCATGGGTCAAATATTCTTTCCCATTTCAAAATATCACTTTTCATCTTTTCTTTGCAGGATTATAACTGACATGGATCGAGTATTGCTATACTAATTAGAACAATCTCAGCTACCATAGACAATGTTAAGTAAGTTGGGTTGTCCTTATTCACCATATACAGACATGTTCTACCATTATTGTTCTTATCCAAGATTTATATGTTTGTTTTTCTTTTGATCTAGAACAAGGGCAACAAAATTAATGAAGCTGATTAATAATCCAGGATGTCCATAGTCTATCAGTATCCAATTCTTTGCAGAAAAGGTTTTGGTGTATGATACTATGGGAATCTATCGTGCATTTTACCTGCTTTATTTGCTAAAAAAACTATTATCTGTATATAGGTGCGTGAATGTTATCATGCTCAGAAGAAGCTGACACTTAATGTCCTTACTTTATTTGGACATTATGATTGTAGATTGTCTCCAACTGCACAAATCAAATGAGTTCCACTGCCATCTAAGGTAACACATACTTTGAATTAGCTAAATATACAACCAAAAAGTGACTGAAATTCATTTTACGACTTGGTTAGTTTTTTTAAAAAAAAAAAAAAACAATTTATGTTTTTTAGTTGGGTGTGTAGGGTGTTTTATAGCAGTTCAACAATCATCAGTAACAGTTGTTTCCAAAACATATTTGTGGGATCACTTAATGCAATATCTGGTATTATAAGTGTTCATTTAAAAAAGTGCATCTCTTTGTAATTTAATCTAAATGTGATATCGTAGTATTAATATATATGTTATTTCGTACTTCATGGAGAAAACTAATACCAAAATCCAAATTGATAATGTGCGGTCGGAATGGACTTCATGTGATCAAGGATATATTTTTGCATAAAGGTGCGTTTGTGTTTTATAAATGTTGGTCAATTGGGATTTGAAGTGTACTTTTTTGTTTAATTTATTTGGTTTTATATAGAATTTGAACATAAATTGATTATATATATGTGTATTTTCTACAGAGTGGAGTTCAAATGGGGTGTGGAGCAAGAAATTGGCTTTGAGATATCCCCTTGATAATGAATTGAAGTGCTTTTGACTTTCAAATGACTTGTTGGAGCTAGCGTGTAACGAATACTTTAGTATTAATGTGTAGGTTTTAATTTTGAATGCAATCGAATGGAAGTTTTGATGAATTTTATTGTGGATGTTTGGATGTTTGGCAATTTAATGAAAATATTGACTTTTGAATTGATTGTGAATTTATTAAATTATTGTGTATATTTTAATTTTTTAATTTCAGGAATTAAAAAAATTGACAAAATTAAATATTTGTGCTATTATAGATTTTTTTTTTTTTTTTTTTTTTTTACAAAAGATAACGGAGATAATCTGTTATTTTTGCTTGATTAGGTAACGAATTATAAACATTTAGATAACAAATATTATCAGTTATCTATGAGCGAGATTTTATATTCTGAACTAACATAGGTAACGGATATTCATTGATTTGAATCTGTTATCTATGAGCGAGGTGCATAGATTAGACCACCTTAGATAACAGACCATTTCGCTCATAGTTAACAGATATCATCAGTTACCTATGAGTAAAAATGTAGTAGTGATTTGTCATGATTAGTTCAAGTTTTGTCAGCATCTCAAACGGTCCTATTTTTGAGGTTGACAAGCAACGGCTATAAAAGACACTGAAAAAAATAGCACCCATATTGGGCTTGACTTTTTAGGTTAGTTGAACTGTGGCTCATTACAAATATATAGATGGCCCAAAAATATCCAAAGCCATATTGGGCTTGACCTTTTTAAAATATTGGGTCTTTGTGTTAAATGCATTAAAGTTGGGGTGCAATACCAAAATTTTCCATAAAAAATTGCGTAATAAATTATATAAATATCTAAAATAACGTATTTATGACTAATACAATTATTCCCAAAAATCTTCCCGAATGAACAATATAATTATTCAAGATCTTCTCTCTTATTCAAATATTATAACCAGGTTTTTTTCTTATTATGCTCCCAATAACATTTTGAATAATATCATTTTTTGAGAATACAGCAAGCAAATATCATTTTTTTTCTGGAATACAGCAAGCAAATATCAAAACCTGAATGAATACAATAAACCTGATATCTCCCACATATGAATGCCCAAAACGATTCTATATATTCAAAATTCATATTTTACAGAAGCAGATTACATTGCTTTTCCACCAAAAGAAAAAAAAAAACTAATTAGGACCTTACATATACAATTATGGGCCAGCTTATTGGAGGCCCATTTCAGATGTACTCCAAAGGAGATAACATACTCTCCACTACCACATGCTTGATGAGCACACCCTCCCCTATTGTGTAGTCATCAGAGACAGGGCATGTTTGACACTTTGTGTCATATACCAAAAAAACACCAGCAGGGAAAACCTGCATTAAAATGTTTCCTTCGTATGGGTTCAAAACACGTAGTGGTCGAATCATCCCAATCTCCCTATTCATTGTCAAACCACCCCCCAAAATGATTTTGTAACTCGTCCAAGATGAACAATCAAAATAATTTTGCAGGATCCAGAAATGGCACTCATCACTACTGTTGTATCTATACTTAAACAGAACTAACTTTTCCTCACTAATAGCACACAGGTCACAATCCTTAGTGCTAATCATAGAACCAACAGGGGAATCAATCAAACTATACCCCCCACTCTCCAAATCTAGGGCAGCAATATAACCCTTATTATCGACAAATACCTGCCAGTGGAGACTTCCCAAGACAAACACCCCTGGCCTGGGTATGAATTCAGCGTAGGGAAATGATCGCCATGTAGACCATTGCCCCGTCGCGAGAGACCACATCTTCACCTCAGTCGTAGAGGTCGGGGCTGGGAACCAAGAAATCCTCACAATTCTGCAGTCCTTTGCTACGGAAGAAACCCCCATACCCCAAAACACCCAACAATTTTTTGACTGGTCTGGAAAGTGGATTTTTTTGAAAGGAATAGGCCTTAATTTTTTAATGGTTGGATTAATAACATAAACCCTGTCTCGGCGTGTCACACACAGGGCAAAATGGAAGCAACTGGCTATATACTCGACCTTCCCGTCCAACTCAGGAGCTGACCTCTAATTAAAATTGCTTCCACTGCCCGTAAAATCGTATTTCAACGGCACATTACCGTAATATGAGACGGGCAAAAAGACGAACTTGTTCTTTGCAATCATCTTCTCCAGATGTCTTTTTCGGAATTCCTTGGAACCAAGCTTCCTCTGTAAGTCTTTGCTCACACACTTCGTCGCTCCTATGGACTTGGAAGGAAGTCCGACGAAAATCAAATTCAGCAACTCCTCCGGTAAATCAGAAAAGCAAGAGTTTCGCGAATTCTCCATTGTTGTGATATTTTCTTCCCTTTTTTTTGCCGCGGTTTTTGTCCCTGGAACAGTAAACTTGACACTCTACAATGGGGGTACAAGACACTCATCTTTGAATTTTTTTGCTTCGGGAAACGTAGCGACCAATGGTGAAAAGTTCGTTCATTTCAAACGTCGTTTTTTGCGGTTTTTTAGACGCTGTTTTTTTTAAGAAAATAATTACATACAGTTGTAGTTTTTTTTCGCATGGGGGGACAAATTTAATTGGAAAATTCGAATGAAAACAAATATATGATCTAATACTTGGAAATCCTTTTTAATTAAATTGAGGTATAGTTTTTTTAAGTAGCCAAAATTAGAGCATTTTAATACAGGCAAAGCTTATATTCCATAACATATAAAACATGATTTTTAATTAATATTAATATGTGTAACCAAGCACCCAAAAAAAACTTAAAGTAATCACACATAAAATATTATTTTTATTTTGTGTGGAAATAAAATATGATTTAGTCATAATAGGCAGATCAGTTATTCATTTATCAAAAATGCTGAATAATGTAGATCACACAACCATTACATAAATACCAAAATCGACCAGCCGCCAAAAAAACAAATGGTTATTCAATATTCAAATTCCAGTTATTCAAGTAATGAAGAATGCATATTTTTTTGTCAAATAAAGTATGCATACGATTTTATTATAATCACTAATGTATTAGTATTTCAATATTTTTTAATTGAATATTCCCCTAAGATCAACTATTCATAGGCATTCTAAAAACAAGGTAGGGTCAAATTAGAAAAACGACCCTTTTTTTTCCGGGGAGATTTGTTGAAACCACACAATCCAGCATAAACCATGCACACAATGTGACCCTAATATAAATATTATAATTTCGGATTTCTGGACAAATAGATTCTCCAAAACGAATTTCCCAAGTTCCTAATTGATAAAACCAGGTTAAATATTCAAAATCAGACCTTTTAAAACCCAACAATATGACATGGTTGTACAAAAAACTAGAGCCTTTTTTTTGGTGCACAAATCGTGCACCCCCCCAAGGTGGGAACCAATGTAAATCGATCTCACCACGTTGTGTACAGTATAATAAGAAAGTTGTATACGGTGTTCTGAGTTATGTCAATGAAGCTGTTAACGATTTGTGTGAAACAGTTGTAAAAACCTATACGGTATATTGTGCTTTTCTTATATCGTACTGTAGGGATATAAATATACGGTATATTGATTTGAACAAATATATAAACCCAATAAATATTACGTAATATGCACTCTCACAAAACAATTAGTCCTTAATTCTAGAATCTATTTGTTTCAGGTAATCAGTGGCATACAGGTCAAATAGGTCTCGAATCTAATTGTTTCAGAATAGTCCTTAATTCTTTTTTTGTAGATCCCAAAACACCAAAGAACCCCATCAACAAAGATATAGAGCTTTTCGGTGGGGGGTGGAAATTTGAATATAGTTTTGTCTAAGGAAAGTTATCCGTTGTTTTTGTAGACAATTATATTGATTTAATTCTGAGTTCCCAAAAATAATTGTTTACGATTAACCAAAATGTTTAGTTCTTAATTTCGATAACTAAAATTTTCAAATATTCGGTTGTATAAAGGGCAAATAATTCTCGAAACTAAATATCATTACCTTCCAACAATTGTTTCCCATTAACCAAAACCACTAGTCCCTACTAAATGTTAGAAGTAGTTCAGTTATTCAGAATACTTAGATCAGTTATTCATTTTTGAAAGAATGAATAAAAGTAACACATATCTTGCATACCAAGAGAATCAAATATTGTAATGCTTTAATTCGAACAAATATATAACGGGAGTAAATATTACGTAATATGCACTATTAAAAATTAAAATACACAAACATTTAACTTACCGATTATTCATGTAGATCCCAAAACTTGCGTACAACCCTATTATTATAGTTATAGAGTGTCCAGTGGGGTGGGGGGTGTGGAATTTTGAATATAGTACTGGGTAAGGAAAGTTAACCGTTGTTTTTTTTAGAAAACTATATTGATTTAATTTTGAGTACCAAAAAATAATTGTTTCCGATTAACCAAATCAAGTAGTTCTTAATTCTTGAATCTAATTGTCTCAGATAATCGGTGATCTACAGGGCAAATAGTTATCAAACAATTCGAACAATCATTCTGGAATTTTCGAATAGTCCTTAATTTTTTTTTCGAATAGTCCCAAAACACCAAAGAACCACATTCTTTAAGTTATAGAGATTTCGTTGTGGGGGGGGGGGGGGGGGGAGGGGGTGGAAATTTGAATATAGTTTTGTCTAAGGAAAGTTATCCGTTGTTTTTTGTAGACAATTATATTGATTTAACTCTGACTTCCCAAAAATAATTGTTTACGATTAACCAAAATGTTTAGTCCTTAATTTCGATAACTAAATGTTTCAAATATTCGGTTGCCTAAAGGGCAAATAATTATCAAAACTAAATATCAATACCTATCAACAATTGTTTCCCATTAACTAAACCACTAGTCCCTACTAAATGTTAGAAGTAGTTCAGTTATTCAGAATATTTAGACCAGTTATTCATTTTCGAAAGAATGAATAAAAGTAACACATATCTTGCATACCAAGAGAATCAAATATTGTAATGCTTTAATTCGAACAAATATATAACGGGAGTAAATATTACGTAATATGCACTATCAAAAATTAAAATACACAAATAGTTGATTCTAGAGGGCAAATAGTTATCAAACAATTATGAACAATTATTTGATTCTCTTAAGAACAAATAGTTATCAAACAATTCGAACAATCATTCTTGAATTTTCGAATAGTCCTTAATTTTTTTTGTAGATCCCAAAACACCAAAGAACCCCATTCTTTGAGTTATAGAGTTTTCGGTGGGGGTGGAAATTTGAATACAGTTTTGGGTAAGGAAAGTTAACCGTTGGTTTTGTAGACAATTATATTGATTTAATTCTGAGTACCAAAAAATAATCGTTACAATTAACAAAATGATTAGTGCTTAATTTCGATAACTAAATGTTCCAAATATTCGTTTGTCTAAATGGCAAATAATTCTCGAAACTAAATATCAATACCTACCAACAATTGTTTCCCATTAACCAAAACGACTAGTCACTACTAAAAATTAGAAGTAGTTCGGTTATTCAGAATATTTAGATCAGTTATTTATTTTCGAAAGAATGAATAAAAGTAACACCTATCTTGCATTCTAAGGGAATCAAATACTGTAATGGTTTAATTCGAACAAATATATATCTGGAGTAAATATTTCGTAATATTAAACACACTATAATCTGCACATTATTTTTGGCCCAAATAATATATTAACCTCTGATAAAGTAAAAGCCCATGCATTTAGAATTTAAAACTCCAAAAAAAAACAAGGTCCATTCATTAAAATTTAAAAGCCCATCCCCCAAATCCGGACAATATTAATTAGAAAACTAGTTTTCTTCGTTCCCTATTCGATCAAATCCGAAAAAACTAAACCCTGACCTATGTGTCTTTTTCCGTAATGAATAAAAAAAAAAATCAAGCCGAATAAAAAAAAAACTAATTAATGAATAAATAAATAAAATCCCACCGTTATGCATAATGTTTAGATCAGTTATTCATTTTCAAAGTAGTGAATAATAGGAACCCATGTCTTGCATACCAGTAGAATAATTGTATCAGGTTACATTTATACCCAACAGAAAAAATGTTTAGGTAAAATCTCATTTTTTTCGGAAACAGAATAATTGTACAATGACTAATACATTATAGCCCCAAAAAAACGAAAAGCCCATCCCTCCATTTTATGGAAAAGCCCAATTTGCCGCAATCAACATTTCAATGATTAAAATATACCAAACGTACTTTCTCAGCTAATACTCAAATTAATATGTACAGTCCCATGGATAACTCCATATTAACAAAAAAATGTAGGTTCTGATACTGGATATTCAACTACCACCACATAACTGTGTATGGGGGGAATTCAACAACTACATCTAACACTAATACTTTTCTTCACACCTTCTGCATAATAATAATTCCCAAAAAAAGTCAGTAGAATTTTTGTTTTACTGAAGTCAACAAAAACCTATCCCCCCACATAATTGATCCTTCAATTTTCATCAAATAATCACGGTATCTGGGTCTAGAAACCAATTTACCATTTTTAAACGGTAATTTCCCGACTTTTCATCAGTATACGCACCCTTCTTTGAAGTTTTCCGCAGCAGCAAGTTCTCCATTAAATGGCAAACAACAACCCCACAATCAACCGACCCCGAGCTCTGCTGGACGCAATCCTTAGAAACTGGCAATACCAGCTGCTTCATAAGGAAGGGATGGTTCGACTCAATTTTTTTGTATGCATCCCTAATTTTCTTATGAATATACCTGACCTGCAAAACCAAAAAGTAATATGTCATTTACACCTTACATTTTTCAAAAACAACAGTTAAATGAAGTTTAGATATCATCTGTCTCACCACAATATAAGATGCCGTCAAGTGAGGATCTACCGTTGCCCTCCTGGTGTAGGAGGAATTATAGAAATTCCATTCTGCTCTCCGTAAATTAAAACGTAGCAGCGTCCAATGGAACCCCAACCTTCTACTTGAAGAGTCTCCTTCGCCGGCAAGCAAAGGGAACAACAAGACGTCCATGTTCAAGCAATCCTCTATCCGGTCATCAATCAATGCTTTCAGCGCACTGGGGTTATTTTTGCTGCTACTTTTTATCAAACTCTGCATCTCAAACAAATATTACTTTTAACACAATACAATGACATCAGGAAAAATAAGAGGATACACAACATAACCAACTTTTCGAGGTGAATATCATTGTTATTTTGGCCTTTTCATTAATTCTCCCATACTTCTTTATCAACAGCTCTCCCCATGAATCAATAATCTACATATTCAGTAGCAAGACAAACAAATAAACACTTCATTTTTTGACAAGTACCACTTGTTAAAATCATTAAACCATGGAGCAAAACATATTTACCGGACCACTGTAGCACTTGTTTTGCAGTATGTCAATTATATTCCCAACCGTTACTTGCGCTAACGGCTCTTCCCCAACCCAAATAGCGTGACTATAAAATCAATAATTATTAGTAACAATCCCAGGATAAAAAATGTTTAAATGAATCAAACACGAATGCAGAATAATGATTATTTTAACTACCTTTCCCCTTCAGTTTTCAAATAGTACTCAATCTCATTTCTGTGGACCTGTTGTAATTTCTTCACAGCAATGCATTGCTTGCTCCACTTGAATGTCTTGCAATTGATTGGCAATCGTTCAGTCTCATTCAAAGGCCCTTCTTCAACCAGATTAACCAACTCTCCGGTGTTCATTTGTGGTGTAGTCTCTACTGCTTTCCTATCCTCTTTAATTGTTCTTTCCTTCACCCGCAAACACATTGAACTTGGAGTTTGATGTCGAGTTGTCCTCAGTTGTTTGACACAAGGTGTAATATCCTGACCCATAACATCCATATTCACTGACACCGGTTGTTCATCAGCTTTAACATTCTTTCCATCATTGCATTGCTTTGATTTTTTATTACTCTCGTAATCCAGGGCTATTGCATCAATCTTCGCCCATGAGTCCGGATTCTGCAATACTTGTGTTGCACTGGGCCCACAATCATCATCCTCAATGCTATGAGGGGCAGGGGTGAAATCTGATAGCAGAATTATACCCCCAGCAGGAGTTTCTGGGTTATTGTACTTCGGGCTTTCAGGATCATCAACCGAACCTCCTAATAATGATTCTGCAGGATCAATACCAACCCCACAAGACCCATTGTTTCTTTCACTCAATCTCATCTCACCAACACTACTATCCCCTTTCTCAAATATTCTTTCAACAGACATACTCTCTTTTCCAATTTTCACCTTTGCTCCAACCCCAACATCAACTAAGTCATCATTATTTCTCTCCACCATAACCTGCTTGGTCTTTTCAACCAACACATTAGAAGCTGGCACGCCCACCTCAACAATTTTTCCAACCAAAACCTCATTCTCAGAACGCAGAGTAGTGATGCATTCATCTCTCTTCCTAATTTCCAACTCAAACCACTTTTTCATTTCCTCCAACATCTGATTTATATTACTAACATCTGCTTTCAACTTGCACAGGTCATCATCTCTAACATCTCTGGAACTTTCCTCTATAGCCCCCAAACACTCTTGATCTCAGCATCCGCTTTATCCTGTGGTGTTAAATAAGGAGTCAAACCTATACTCCAGGTTGGATCAACATTATCATCAGATGAATTTACATGAACCCCACATTGATCCAAGCCATTTAACGCTCCCGGACTACCGGAGTGGTTAACAGACACATCATTATCTTCTACATCCATCTCATCAATGCACACTGCTTCATTTGTTGCTGCTGGAACATCATCCTCATCACTTGAAATCAAACAAGCGGCATCATCTTCAAACTTACCACTGTCTTTGAAGCTTGCATGTCGCATATCACCCAACTTAATCAACTCCTCTCTTTCAAAAGAAGTAGGTCTAAGCCACAATTTTTCGACATAAAAACCATTGATAAAATATAAATTAACAAAAAAACTGTCAATTTTTTTTAAAACTGGACACCAACAACAAAATAGTTTAATTGAATATAAGACATATACAATTGCTCACCTTCCCGATTTTCGATAGTCGCACACGACCAATGGCACTGTGTACTGCCCTCATATCCCAATTCAAAAATCGAGGGAACATAACCCCACTGGGTGATGCAACTATGCTTGTGTGCTCGCAGAACCAATACTAAAAGTAAAAATACCAAATAAAAAATAAAAAATCACAATATGATATATGACATATATAATTGTATTAAAAAAATAAGACAAGAAAAAATTCATACCGGCAAAATTACTCCACAACCCCCAGCATTCATCTTGTCGCTTGTTTTTATCTGGCCCTTGAAGTAATCAACAATATACGTGCTCCAATCATATTGGCAAATCTCTTCAAACTTCTCCAAGTATTCAGGAATATGAGGTTGAATAGCACCGCTTTTGTTTGGACTAAACAAAGAAGCCATCATAAAACATATAACTAGCCTGAAAACATCCATACAACTCTCCTCATCAAACCCACCCAAAGATTCCTCCAGTTTTTTAAAAATCACAGATCGATACAACACCAAGTATTTTGTTCGGTGGTTCATCAAGCCTTTGAACACACGTTTCACCCACTCCGGCGAAACATACTCTGCACCAGTTTGATCTATATCTCTTGACCCACAGCTAATCCCAAATATTAGCTGTGCATCATTACTCAAAAGCGGAACCCGTGTACCCCCAATAATGAAGGTCTCCGACTCAAAGTCGAAAGTCCGCATTATCCTCATTATGTCGTCCTCGTACTTTTGGCATTGCCTCAACATTTTCTCATACCCCCTTTTATAGATAGACTTGAATAAGAACCAAAACGGTGTTAATATTATTTTTTGAATATGACCTTCTTTAAATTCCAACCCGTTGATATCTTTGATCAATGAACGCAGGTTAGACCTGTAGTATGTCTCTTTTTTGCAACTGATATTCCACCTGAATAAACATTATTCATCAAGTCAATTGGAACTAGTTAAGTTCGGCATACCAAAGTCAGATTAGGTTGGAAGAACATTCTTTATAAGCTTAATAACGGCAAAACAATTCTGTATAACATGAATAACTACTTCAGAAACTTACCAAATACGTTCAAAGGCCGCAACACAGGTTTTGACTGTTGTTCCCTATCTCCACCTTTTTCTTGGTCCGTAAATAGAACTTTATTCTTTGATTTCCCTATATAGCAAATTTTTACCATCTTAAAACCAAAAACACTACTTTATACAATCATACAAGCTACAAATGTCACTATAAAAGGATACCTCTTTTGTTCTGTGCCAATTCAGTATCATCTTTTAATGTTTCATGCCGTGATACCCTTTGCTTTGGTACTGTAAAATCTAAAGAGTGTATATTAAACAAATACACCAGTATTACGCAATAAATAAAAGTGCTACCTGGGCTTTGGTTACAAACATTTCGACTTCTCTTTCTTAACTCTGGACTTGAAGCATCTGAAATAAGAACACTTTTTAATAATATTTTAATTTAGCATTCTATATTGACTACAAAATATTAAGGATTTTACCCGATTGAACAACTTTTGACCGTGTTCGTCCTCTTCTAACGACCAATGGACTATCATTTTCTAATTAAAACATAAAAAAAAGGAACAAACAAAATCAATTTCACATCAAAAAACAAACATGAATCACATAAACTCTAAAAACAATCATTATATCCCTGTACAATATTGCTAAAATTACCTGTTTCAGTAGTTTGGTCATTTCTTCGACTACGCAATCTACTTGAACTTCTATGATCATTTACTGGAAAATTTAATCAATGATTATTCATTTGAGTCATAATTTAATGGCACATCAAGTACAGTTCACATGAACAAACTGATTTACCTATGGAGCTGGTATTCGATCTTTTCCTGCTTACCCTGACCACCCCCGCACTCTCAGATTCTGCATAATAACATAACACAACATTACCCACAGTAGCAAAAATTGTGTAAATCTTCACAAATACTTTGCATCAAGCTTAGAGTTGGTGAGTTGTCTATTTTTTACCTGAATCAGATGTATAAACATATCGAAGAACCCTTCTACCTGGGATTTAGAGTGAATAAGTAAACATATTATCATATGACAACCTTTGTAAACTGCAGAAATTTATAAGGATAAAAAGAACAGGATAAAGATGAATAACCTCTCTTCTTGTTACCACCTTCAACAAACAGAACTTTCGAGCTACGAGAACCTACATTTTTTTGCATTTTTTTAACAATGCGTGCATGTTATTAATCGGTCTGCAAAAATATAGGGCATATTAAAAAAGCTAGGATTTCAACAACAGATGAACCTACCTCTTAATCCATGTCTATTTTCTTAATCAACACTCTTCCTCCTTCTGGTGGTGATCGTTGAATCGCCCTCGAACTCACTTTCAAAGTCCGTATCGTCTTCCATAACAATGCGTCTCTTTTGCCCCATTTCTAACACATTTGCAACTCTGGGAAGAGAAATATAATGTTGAATAATTGAAACAATCGGAAATATTAAAAACAAAAATGAAGAACAATTTTGATTAAAGTAGCAAAACTAAAAAAATCGAAACAACCGAAATCGTATTATCCAACCCGCACCTTGATCACCCTTCTTTGCTCTTCTCCCCCCAATTTTTTATTTTCAAATTTCAATCTCTGGGTGTAATAGACTCACCCCCGTCAACTCCCCGCGTCTAATCAAGCTTTGGGAACCGATGGGAGGGTGGGGGTGAGATGCTAGCTGAAATACGTGGGTGTGAAGGGGGGGTGGGAGACGCGAGCTGAAAGGCTATGGGGGGGGGTGGTCAGCTGGGGGAAACTTTGTGGTGGTGGCCCACCTAAAGTGTGGTGAATGGTAATGAAGGGAAAATGGTGGAGTTATTTGTAATAGTGTATACAAAAGTGGTGTTATATGTTACTAACCCAAGATTTTTTAAAGCTTTTAAAATCCGTAGAATCTCTGGTTATTAGAAGAGATTTTGGAGAGTGAAATTTATTCATATTTTGGAAGGAAATCTGAGAAAATCCATGGAGTACTAAAATCCATAGACTATTGAATACCTAAAGATTTTTTAAGACTTTTTAAAATCTGTATTGAATACCTCAGGATTTTTAAAGACTTTTGAAAATCTAGATTGAATACCCCCAAATTTTAAAAGTCTAAAAAAATCCTACAAACTCTCTAACCAATACACCCCTCTTAATATACAAACAATATATAAGTTAATGCATTTTGCCGTTTACAAAGCAAGGAAAGAGTAAGATCTCCAACAAGCTCCATATTCCTCAATGACAAAGTATAAAGTGCAAATGGTTCATATATGAAACGAGAAAAATGCAGTTTCAGTCCCACAGGTCACGGGAACTCACGTTTTTAGTCCCAATACTCTCAACTTTGGTCCCATTCGCAAAATTTCAAACAGTTTTGGTCCCACCGTTACATTTTCCGTTACCTCCGTTAGTTGCGCTTTTGGTCCCATTCGTTTGTCACATCCACTACACCTATTTTTACCATTTCAGAGGGAAAAAATGTTTTATGACGTCATTTTTCATTAACTTTTAATAAATTATTTAATTTTGGTTCAATTTTATCTAGGGATGGCAATGGGGCGGGTTTGGCCAATACCAGGACCCGCGCCGGGACCCTCCTGGTCCAACCCTCCCCATTAATTTATTATTAATTTTTAAATATAAAATATATAACATTTGTCTTCGAAAAATTAAATTTAAACATATATTTATTTCCAATAATATTTAATATTTATCTAATACTTAAAAATTAACATATATAATCAATAAATTAATATATTTATATACATAAATTTGAATATAAGTCCATATATACACATATAAATATATAAAATAATATTAATATATTATGAGGCGGTTTCGCAGGGCGGCCCAATCGAGACACCCAAGCTCAATTTCAGAACTTAGGGAGGATTCTGTTGATTTGCACTTTTTGAGATTCGTGGGTATTTGAGTATGGATTTTGGTGATTTGATTTTTTTTAGTTTTGAATTTGGGGGAGTTGATTATTCTTCAATTCCGGTGGTTTGCGTTTGAGATTATGGCAATTATCGATGAAATACGTGCTTGACGAATTATGAAGATTTGTCAATTTGGGTTGGGTGTGAATTATTAATTTGACACAAAAGATTAGATTTGATCGATTAGAGGATTATAGATTTTTTTAATTTAAATTTTGTACATGATGATTTATTTTTTTGGGAATTATGAGCTGTTGTGTGTATTTTTAGGTTTTTTTCTTTTAATTTAACATTTTTTTATTCTTTAAAATTGGAACTAACGGAGGACGTGACCATTCCGTCCACATTTAACGTTTACTTGTGAAGTTGGGACCAAAACTGTTTGAAATTTTGCGAATGGGACCAAAGTTGAGAGTATTGGGACTAAAAACGTGAGATCCTGTGACCTGTGGGACCGAAACTGCATTTTTCTCTATATGAAACATTGAAAATTATTAGTTATTTTCACTAAAGAGTATTGATTATTTTCACTTAAAAGTATTAGTTGTTTTCACTTAAGATTATTAGTTATTTACTGAAATCAAACTAAGATTTTTCAATGAAAACAATTAATATTTTTCAGTGAAAATAACTAATACTATTTTGTTAAAACAACTAATATCCTTCAGTGATTAATGTATGAATCAGTTTCACTCTATACATATTTTTCCTCAATATTTTTACCTCTAGATTCAAGATAATTTCACGAGATAATAATATAAACAACGCATTCCAGCTGAAGACAGAGTAAAACTCTTTATGGATTGATGATCCAACACATGAATGGATATAACTTAAGGGTTTCCAACCTCAAACCTAGATTAAATATGGAGAATACAGAATAATGTTAGTTATTTATTAATAAAAATATATGTGGAATGTATATGTACATAAATTGCATAACTATTTTAATGCATGCATACATCTCAATATTTTAAAAATTAATTTCAAAAAATTAAATTGTACGAGTAATCATATGAAAGGAAGAATTCATAGATGAATTTTTTTAATTGAAAAAAAAAATTAGAGACTCCATTGATACTTTTAAAAATATTTCATTCAAAGTTACACTTGAAAAATATTATTAACAATCTGAATT
The DNA here is from genome assembly GCA_947034835.1 of Ballota nigra. Taxonomy (NCBI): domain Eukaryota; kingdom Viridiplantae; phylum Streptophyta; class Magnoliopsida; order Lamiales; family Lamiaceae; genus Ballota; species Ballota nigra. The sequence goes on along the minus strand of OX344721.1, from coordinate 14,696,885 downwards.
ATTTGAAGGGCAATGTCATACTTACACCTACTCTTTGAATAACTTGAAGTGTTATGATGCGTTGAATCACGATTTGAATTTGAAAATTGAGACTCCACTCATGTTACTAAAATATATAGATCATCAAAGAGAATTGTGCAACGAAACTAGATTGACTATAATAAGACTAGGTGACAGTATTCTGAAAGGTACAGACATAACCAGAGGCATTTCAGGTGAGATGGTGTTGATTCCTAAACTTTCACTCACCTTATTCGACCCGAGACTTCAATTCAAGTTTCAAAAGAGATTAGTTGTCTCATATGAAATGTCAACAAATAAGAGTCAATGACAATTGCTCTCTAATATTGACATATTTTTTCAAGAATCCAATTTTAAGTTACAATCAGTCGTACGTGGATGTTTTGAGGGTCACTAATCACAATAATTTGAATATTTTGACATTTGGTGGCGATTCCCCAACGGATCAGCGAACTTGAAATTAGGGAATACTCAAGAAGGTGATTGAGTTGAAAGAATTAATCTTTTCAACGGTGTTAATTCGATTAAAAGGTAAATATAATATCCCTTAATTCCACATGTTTAAGGCTATATATAATTTATCGTATTCAATACATGAATTGCATGAATTTATTTGATTTAAATTGATTTAATTCATGCTTGATGGATTTATGAAAATTCATATTTAAATTACACCCAAATAGATCCATGACAGTATTTCGTGTTTCCTAACAGTTTCGAAATCTATATAGTCCTTTTGATTTTTTTATATCATGTTTAATATGAATACATAGTTATTACTAAAATATGTTACTTAATAAATTATAAAAAATTATATGGTGAAACACAAATAATATTAAGATTGTTTCTTATAAATAAAATATAATATTTATTACACTTTATTTTCACAAAAAAAAAAATCCCTACATCTGCATTATTTTATCTTTTAAAAAAGTAAACCTTCAAATAAAAGAATTATAATCGTATTATATATTTGAAATGAAAAATATTTTAATATGAATGATAAAAACACTCTCAAAGGTAAACAAACAGACTTCAATATAAATTGAGATTCCATAAAGGTAAACAAACAGACTCCAAGATTTCTTCCGGTTTATCTCTCACCGATGTTCACCTTTCTTTCCTTATATCGTTTTTACTCCACAATCTCTTCTAGTTATTCACATTTTGATTGTTCTATTTATCTGTTTTTCCAGTTTATAAATCTAGGTATTTATGTTTTCATTGGTATTCACATTGTTCCCTCAATTTTCTTTCGATGGTGTAGTTTAGGCCGATGCCCCTTTTTCTTCTTTTTCATACTCTTTGTCAGTGTTTTCAGAATTTGACCAGTGTTGGTCCCAGTTCTTCTATCACAAACAAGGACAATATGGGAAATTAGGAGAAATTTTTGTTTTAGCACTGATGTTATGCAAGTCAGTAAAGCAATAAAGAACACAACAATGTAAAGTGGTTCGGAGGCTCAAGCTCCTACATCCACTGCCTGATTTAACAGGAAATCCACTACCCGGGATTCTTGTTTTTAACGTGCCAAGGTGCACTCACAACTGGACTCACACCCCTCCGCGGAGCTGCCTCTCGAACTGGCCTCACATCCCTCTCCACTCAGGGACTGCCTCTCCTCACCTCACTGCAACACCTAACACTATTCTGGAAAGGGTTTAGTTTGGTTTGGTTCTCTCCAACTAGGTGAGATTTTCCCTTACATGGTTTTAGCCTTTAAGCTAAGGTTGGGAAAATCTCTCTAAGCTTAGGATGTATATGATGAGCTCGAGTATACAAACTGGAACACTCAAATATGACTATGAAGAATTCAATGTCAGTGTTCTTGATGGAGATGGTGCACCCTTATGACTCCCTCATGACTAGCACCACTCTCGCACCACCAGCTCTATTTCAAATGAAGCTTGAGTTTGTATTTATAGTTTGGATTTGAATGTTACCGTTGGAGAAAGTAACATTCAAATCCAGTCTATCTCTGGAGTGAAATTCTCCTTTTCAGTGAAGTATGGCCTTGTCAGCTTTTGTCAGATTCGCTGCCTTGACTTGATTGGTCCACGTGGACTGAGTCCAACGGCTCTTTTGTTCAGGGTACTTGAGCAGGGTAGTCCTGACTTCAGGTGACTTGTCTTCAGCCGACTTGTAATCCTCTCAGGATACCTTTCTTCAGTAGACTTGAAGTCCTCTTAGGAACCATCATTGGACTTTAAGTCTTCTCAGCGGACTTCCTTCAGTAGACTTGAAGTCCACTCAGGGGAGTTGACAAAAGGCTATTTGTCAAGCTTCACAGCCTCAGTAGCCTGACTCCTTCAGGTCCTACTAGGCACATCACTGATCCTCTTGATCATGGTCTTCACTGAGTAGTCCACTGACCAGCTTAGAAAGTCAGGTTTATACTCAGTGGGACTTCCTTCATGCTTCTCTTCAGGTTCAGGTCTTCTGACATGGCTTCAGTCTGTTCTCTTTTTGATGTTATTTTGACTTCCTCAGGCTGTGTCAGTGAGTTCCCCCTCACTGAGTTCCTCTCAGTAGAGTTCCCCCTCAGCTGAGTTCCTCTCAGTAGGGTTCCCCCTCAGCTGAGTTCTTCCTCCACTGATAACCTGTTCTCCTGAGAAATAACCTAGCCTGACCTGAAACTAAAAGATACTATCCTGACTGCTTTCAAACCTATTACATGTTGTTTTGGAAAATCATCAAAACTAAAATATCCCAACAATTTCCCCCTTTTTGATGATTCCAAAACTTCTAACAAAAAGATTTTCTATTACAAGAATGAGGTCAGAGCACATGTATTAGTTTGAAACATGCAGAAATTCCCAAAGTTTTAAAACATTTAAGATCTGCTCGGTTGACCAATTTTCTTAACAAAACTAGATCAGTGGTCATGTGAACAACCCGCTCTGATACCAATTGTTGGTCCCAGTTCTACTATCACAAACAAGGACAATATGGGAAATTAGGAGAAAATTTTGTTTTAACACTGATGTTATGCAAGTCAGTAAAGCAATAAAGAACACAACAATGTAAAGTGGTTCGGAGGCTCAAGCTCCTACATCCACTGCCTGATTTAACAGGAAATCCACTACCCGGGATTCTTGTTTTTAACATGCCAAGGTGCACTCACAACTGGACTCACACCCCTCCGCGGAGCTGCCTCTCGAACTGGCCTCACATCCCTCTCCACTCAGGGACTGCCTCTCCTCACCTCACTGCAACACCTAACACTATTCTGGAAAGGGTATAGTTTGGTTTGGTTCTTTCCAACTAGGTGAGATTTTCCCTTACATGGTTTTAGCCTTTAAGCTAAGGTTGGGAAAATCTCTCTAAGCTTAGGATGTATATGATGAACTCGAGTATACAAACTGGAACACTCAAATATGACTATGAAGAATTCAATGTCAGTGTTCTTGATGGAGATGGTGCACCCTTATGACTCCCTCATGACTTGCACCACTCTCGCACCACCAGCTCTATTTCAAATGAAGCTTGAGTTTGTATTTATAGTTTGGATTTGAATGTTACCGTTGGAGAAAGTAACATTCAAATCCAGTCTATCTCTGGAGTGAAATTCTCCTTTTCAGTGAAGTATGGCCTTGTCAGCTTTTGTCAGATTCGCTGCCTTGACTTGATTGGTCCACGTGGACTGAGTCCAACGGCTCTTTTGTTCAGGGTACTTGATTAGGGTAGTCCTGACTTCAGGTGACTTGTCTTCAGCTGACTTGTAATCCTCTCAGGATACCTTTCTTCAGTAGACTTGAAGTCCTCTTAGGAACCATCATTGGACTTTAAGTCTTCTCAGCGGACTTCCTTCAGTAGACTTGAAGTCCACTCAGGGGAGTTGACATAAGGCTATTTGTCAAGCTTCACAGCCTCATTAGCCTGACTCCTTCAGGTCCTACTAGGCACAGCACTGATCCTCTTGATCATGCTCTTCACTGAGTAGTCCACTGACCAGCTTAGAAAGTCAGGTTTATACTCAGTGGGACTTCCTTCAGGCTTCTCTTCAGGTTCAGGTCTTCTGACATGGCTTCAGTCTGTTCTCTTTTTGATGTTATTTTGACTTCCTCAGGCTGTGTCAGTGAGTTCCCCCTCACTGAGTTCCTCTCAGTAGAGTTCCCCCTCAGCTGAGTTCCTCTCAGTAGGGTTCCCCCTCAGCTGAGTTCTTCCTCCACTGATAACCTGTTCTCCTGAGAAACAACCTAGCCTGACCTGAAACTAAAAGATACTATCCTGACTGCTTTCAAACCTATTACATGTTGTTTTGGAAAATCATCAAAACTAAAATATCCCAACAATTTCCCCCTTTTTGATGATTCCAAAACTTCTAACAAAAAGATTTTCTATTACAAGAATGAGGTCAGAGCACATGTATTAGTTTGAAACATGCAGAAATTCCCATAGTTTTAAAACATTTAAGATCTGCTCGGTTGACCAATTTTCTTAACAAAACTAGATCAGTGGTCATGTGAACAACCCGCTCTGATACCAATTGTTGGTCCCAGTTCTTCTATCACAAACAAGGACAATATGGGAAATTAGGAGAAATTTTTGTTTTAACACTGATGTTATGCAAGTCAGTAAAGCAATAAAGAACACAACAATGTAAAGTGGTTCGGAGGCTCAAGCTCCTACATCCACTGCCTGATTTAACAGGAAATCCACTACCCGGGATTCTTGTTTTTAACGTGCCAAGGTGCACTCACAACTGGACTCACACCCCTCCGCGGAGCTGCCTCTCGAACTGGCCTCACATCCCTCTCCACTCAGGGACTGCCTCTCCTCACCTCACTGCAACACCTAACACTATTCTGGAAAGGGTTTAGTTTGGTTTGGTTCTCTCCAACTAGGTGAGATTTTCCCTTACATGGTTTTAGCCTTTAAGCTAAGGTTGGCAAAATCTCTCTAAGCTTAGGATGTATATGATGAGCTCGAGTATACAAACTGGAACACTCAAATATGACTATGAAGAATTCAATGTCAGTGTTCTTGATGGAGATGGTGCACCCTTATGACTCCCTCATGACTTGCACCACTCTCGCACCACCAGCTCTATTTCAAATGAAGCTTGAGTTTGTATTTATAGTTTGGATTTGAATGTTACCGTTGGAGAAAGTAACATTCAATTCCAGTCTATCTCTGTAGTGAAATTCTCCTTTTCAGTGAAGTATGGCCTTGTCAGCTTTTGTCAGATTCGCTGCCTTGACTTGATTGGTCCACGTGGACTGAGTCCAACGACTCTTTTGTTCAGGGTACTTGATCAGGGTAGTCCTGACTTCAGGTGACTTGTCTTCAGCTGACTTGTAATCCTCTCAGGATACCTTTCTTCAGTAGACTTGAAGTCCTCTTAGGAACCATCATTGGACATTAAGTCTTCTCAGCGGACTTCCTTTAGTAGACTTGAAGTCCACTCAGGGGAGTTGACATAAGGCTATTTGTCAAGCTTCACAGCCTCAGTAGCCTGACTCCTTCAGGTCCTACTAGGCACAACACTGATCCTCTTGATCATGCTCTTCACTGAGTAGTCCACTGACCAGCTTAGAAAGTCAGGTTTATACTCAGTGGGACTTCCTTCAGGCTTCTCTTCAGGTTCAGGTCTTCTGACATGGCTTCAGTCTGTTCTCTTTTTGATGTTATTTTGACTTCCTCAGGCTGTGTCAGTGAGTTCCCCCTCACTGAGTTCCTCTCAGTAGAGTTCCCCCTCAGCTGAGTTCCTCTCAGTAGGGTTCCCCCTCAACTGAGTTCTTCCTCCACTGATAACCTGTTCTCCTGAGAAACAACCTAGCCTGACCTAAAACTAAAAGATACTATCCTGACTGCTTTCAAACCTATTACATGTTGTTTTGGAAAATCATCAAAACTAAAATATCCCAACAACCAGTAACCAAACCGAAGAGGGCATCAGTTCATGGTTCAACTGGTAACCGGTTGCATTGGCGGTTTAACCATTGAGATAATTTCAACCTATTTTTTTTATATTCTCTAGGTTAAATTGAAAAATATAATAAATATTCACTTACAAAAATTAAATAAACATAATAGAGTCATAAAGTAACAACACAAAAGTCAAAAGAGTTGAAACAATTTGTAAGAAAGTGTTGGAAAGATAGGGTGCCCGGAAACTATTCAGGATGAAATTTAAATACGAATTTAAATATAATTATTACTAGCATTAATTAATCCTAATTAATTCAAATAATAATTCCAACAACTAATTTTATCATCATGCATGTACAATTAATTCACATAAAACCTATGGCGGAATAACTAGGAAATTATGTGATTATTTACCTCTTGTAGATGTGGTCTTTGATTAATCACGGGACTATCACGAACGTGCTACCAACCAAAAGACCTTCTCAAGTATGTCCCTTTCGCCTTGCTTGATCACTGGTGGGAAATGCTCTCAAGCAATTAAAATAATCAAGGAAAAAGAAAAATATTTTTGCTCTTGATTTTTCCAACACATGGAATCGTGTACTTGGGGATGAAATAATCATCCTATTTATAACAAGGGGTGGCCGAATTTTTGGGCCTAGAATAGGGTGAAGAAAGTCTTTTCTTAGCCTCTAAGAAATCTTGAATATGCTCCATATATTCTTTTCTCCATAATAAAATATTCCACAAAAATCTCAACCTTCTTATAAATATGATATTTTCAAAAAATTTAGGAAGAATATCCAAGATTTGGATCTTTTTGAATTTGTGAGATATTCTTGTATTCCAAGAATACATATCTTCCATAATATCTTTCCAAGAAAATCAACAAAATCTTTGCTTTCCTAATATCTCTAATTTTCGAAAATTACAAGAAAAATCATCAAATATATTTTCTTTTATTTTAATCACCTTATTATTATTGGGCTACTTGAGGGGCCTTTAGGAGTATTAAGATTGAACCTCCAATGGACTTCTGAATTTCAATATTGAGCCCCAATATAATTCAGCCCCTTAATATTAATTAGTACCACTAATAAATTAATATTGCATTATCCATATTAATCCATATTACGATAATATGGGATCCCGTTTATTATTTACCGCGTTTAAAATTATCTAGTCCATTAATTAATTAAGCTTCTGATAGCTCTAAATTAATTAATATCTTTCACCTTGGAGTAAAGACAACTCAACATTATTATCCTTACCGAATAAACTAATTCTTCACTTGCAAGATTTGGTACGATAAAACTTCTGAGCCCACTAAGGGGACAAATCACACGAGCCGTACTCGCACGCGTTTCTCCGTATTAAATCTTAGCAACCGTCGTATGATTAATATTACTGCCCAAAACACAAAGTTCGAAGTCACAATAATTCTCACCCAACATGAATCAAAGCAGTAACCATTAAGCACACACGGTCCTATTTAAGTGACGGAGATTAAGAAATCAATAACCACGGAGGTCTAATTCTTCACATTTCAGAACATAAGAATTTATCCTCGATGTAGGTCCTCTTCAGCACATATTAAATGTGCTAGTGTAATCTCTTAGTCAAGACATACCAATCTGAGATATACACATCGACCTTTCGCAGCGGATTGTTCAATTCCACCTGGGTCGTTAATCTATACGTTTAGTTACAAGGAAATCATTAATGTGATCTTCCGTGATCGAGTATTGTTGACAGCGATTTCGTGAGGAACTCGCCGTCCGATTCCTAGCGGGTAGGATTTATGGATGGTATAAACAAGAAGTAATGAATGCAAGAGTAAATGAGCTCTCAAGTGGAGTCTTTGTAATAAATGTGTTGTGTGTTACAATGGGGCATTTAATACCCTATTTATAGTGTACATGGTTGGCTTCACCCACTTGAGCTGATATGCCCGCGGGCCCCACTGAATCCTAGCTGGGTAGTCATGAGTGACTACAACCCCCTCTATGGGCCAATTAGGGACCGCCACCTGGCACTGTTGACCTCTATTGATGGGATTCCTCCTGCTGATCCTACTTTGACTCTGTCCCATCCGCACGTCTTGATGGGACCTGACGTGCTAAGTAGTTGGCATCACCTGAGAACGGGTACCCAGGTACCCGGGTAGCGAATAGGTGGCAAGCATCCTGGGGGTCACGTCCTCGGGAATCGGGCAGAGAGCGTCGGGGGCGACCCGACGCTCGCCGTTGACTGACTGGCTTTAGTCCCCCGGCTAAGGCTTTTACCCGCTACTCTCTCGGTGGTCGTTGACGTGGCATCTCTGGCTTTCTCCCCGACGGCTTGGTCGGACTCGCTGACCGGCTTTCTCCGCTATTGGCTTGGAACGGTTAACCCGGCTGACCGATGGGTCGGGTAGCAATACCGGGTGTAACAATTGTCCCACCAGCCCGTCATCGGGGAGGCCCCACTGTCGGGTGGTGGGCATGTTAATCCATGATTTTGAATTTGAGGTGTCGTTCTATCTTCCGAGACACCGCTTTGAATTCCGTGCTTGCTGACGTCATCGACTGGCGTGCCTAATACGCAGGATCCCAGGCGTCACATCTGCCGATCTTATCATCCAATAGTTAGGCGCGTGCCCCACACGCGTCCCCATACTTTGGTTTAATTCCAATTTTGACCCCGTTTTTTACACTTTAGTCCATCCCCAAATTCTTTTATAAATAGGGGGCTTCAGCCCTCATTTTCATTTTTACTCTTTTCTTCTACGCATCCCCATTGCAAGATTTCGAGTTTTTCGGTGACTTCTTCTACATTTCTCCCCAGATTCCGGCGTCCTCTCTGTTTTCCAAGTTAATCCCTCTTCTTCAACATCTTTTCTTTTCCATCCCCTTCAAATATGAGTGATTCAGTGGAGAGCATCGACGCCGCCGCAGTCTACCAGTTCCGCTGCCGTGCCGTCGCCGCCAAGAGGCCACATAATACTAAGATAATATTCAGATTTGGTTTAATATTATTATTGGTTTAACATTAAATGTATGGTGTTACACTTATCTGAATATGATGTTTGATTGTTTGCATATATTCTTATTTGTGTTCCCATGAATCATTACTGTCATTGAGTGAGTGAGAATTCAGATGACTTAAGTATGATTCTCAAATAGCCCCGATCAAGGATCATCAAGAATGGGATATTGATGATGCAATTGATATTGGTGTGCGATCTGCATCATACTCTTAGGGAGTGTAGTAAGATCTCACTTACTGCGAGATATCGAGTATCTCATGATGGATGCACAGATACCTTAGAGGGTATTGGTATACCCATCCGAGAAATCGTTTGATGTAATTCTACATAATGTGTCTACGGGTGTCTCGATTAGTGGGAGCGATGTGATAATCCTCTGACTTGAGGTCAATACGCACGACATGTGTGGAGTGGTGAACTTTGACCATGACCGATGCTTGCACCCTTCCACGGGTAGATATGGCATCGATTGGGTTCATCACGAAATGCATGTGCGTGGTAGTTGAGCCAAGAATAGGATTCATTCCTCAATGTGGATTTAGAGAGAATACTCGTATTCTCATCATAATTGGATCTAAGTCGTCGGCCGACGAGCATCAACTTAGACTTTGTGGCTAAGTGTGATATACTTGATCAATTAGTGATTGGAGATAATATGATTAAGTTATTTGAATAGACACTTCATCATGTTCAAGGCTTAATCGAGTATTCGTGAATGAAAGAAAGATATCACAATAGCCTACAATATTACAGGTAGTTACAAATTTCCTCACAACGTACCTCGTATATTGAGAATGTTTGATTTGTTGTCTAGGGTTCAATTAAGACCGTTAGTTTGACTAATCGCTCGATATACGAGGACCTATGGGTCACACAACAAGTAAAGGCAATTTACCAATTATAGTTGGTTGATTAAATATTGTATTTGATATAATATTTAATTTATGGAGAATATAATAATAATAATTATATTTGGAATTAATTATTATTATTTAATTAAATTAGATTTGATTAAATATGAAATCCCAATAATAATATTTAGAATATTATTATACAAGAATAACAGATATTGTAAAGATATTATTCGTAGGAACATATCTAGGGAAATATAATCTGTAGAGATTATATTACGGGCTAGGCCCGATATCTTGTTTAGGAATTAAGCCAAGTTAATCCCTATAAACATGTGTCCTATGGGAATTCCGAAAAGACACAAGAAATATAATTTCTCCATAAAATCTCAAGTCGTAATTTTCCTAGCAAATTCGTCTCGAGATTCAACGCTGGCATATCGGTGCAGGTTGGTAGAAAGCTGTTACGTAGATACCATAGTTGAGGATTCCGTGTATAAATCGATGTAAGGATTTATATATCGTTATTTATCTTTTATGTTTTATGTTATACAACCATGTTTCAGATTTGTTGTTGGTGAATCGTGTTCTTCCGCTGCGCCGAACATGGTGTTCGTGCCTCTAAAACCCAACAGCGTCCCATGCCGCCGCAGCTCGAGAAGGCGAAGGCACTTCCACGGACGTGGATGCCTTCACCGACGCCTTGGATAGGATGAGTCCTCAATGCGAGGCCCTCATTCTTAGTGCGACTTCGGTCTCCGCCTACCCACCCCAGGCCGAGGATCTTCTGTTCGAACAAGAAGAGGTGCCTGAGACCGTCGCCTACTCGGACAGTGGGATGATCGGGCTCGACTGTGCTAAGTACATCAGCGGGCATCAGCGAAGTCGCCCAACCCGATCTTACCGGGAATCCCAAGAGTCCAAATTTGGTGCTTCTCGTTGCCCTAATTGTCTGCCCCCGAACGCGGATCTCTCGGAGCTATATTGGACCTTTGAGGTACCCGCGGATGTCTATTTCTATGCCCCCCAGGCCAATGAAAGCACCAACCAGTCCCCCGAGGGGTTAATCGCCATCAACGTTGATACCCTGCACGCAGGTCTCCGCTTCCCGCTCCACCCGGCGATCTCCAGGCTCCTCGCCTCCTGGAATTTGTCCATCACTCAGATCACGCCCAACGGGTGGAGCTATCTGCTGGGTGCCATGATCGCGTTAGGGCGTTAGGGACTTCATCGGATGCCGTCTCCCGATGAGATGAACTACCTCTATTACACTGTTGCTTCCACCGGCGTGACGAACACGTGGTATTACTCTGTGAAGCCCCGGGGCGGGGACTCCACCGTCTTCGGCATCTCGTCGAAAGTCACGGGCTAGCACCAGAAATGGTGGTGGGTCAGCAGCGCATGGGAGAGTGTGGGCCCCGATGGATCGGTCATCCCAGTTCCCCGCGAATACCGTATCCGTAACCGACGAGGTATACAATCGCATTACTCCTGCCTCCTCTGTACTGGTCTAATTTTTATTTTATTATGCAGGCAACTCGGCGCCCAATCTCAACGACCTGACCGATGATTTCAGGCGCGCCCTTGCTCGCGTGAAGGAGGAGATCGACGTTGATTGCGACGTTGACCAACTGAATAATAACGAGCAGAGGAGACTCTCTGGCCTCCAAACCTTTCCCCGACATCTAAATTTTGGTGGTAAGAACTTTTCTGCCCGACGCTTTTTCCTCCACTCTCTACCCAATTTTGCCTTACTCGACGTTTATCTCCTATTTTCAGAGCAACGCTTCATGGCAGTCAACGAGGCCACGCCGTCTACCTCCCTGGCTCCCACTCCCCAGCACCTGCCTAACACCGGCCAAATCCCCATCGTTAATTGCGAATCTTTCGATGAAACTGTCGACATGGCACCCAAGAAATCCGTTGTCGCCAAACTGGCAAAGCGGGGAGCGGTCAGAGCTTCGGGACTGACTACCCGGGCTCACCTCCAGACTCCTCTACCGGCAGCCCCTTCGGCGCCCACCGGCGACCAGCCGCCTGCTAAGAAAGCTAGGGTAGATGCCCAGACCCCCATCGAGCCTGCCATGGTGATGGTCGATGTGGATCCGACCATCGGGGGCCTGATTACGGGCACATCTGAGGCCGCCACTGGGAGCCCGGCCTCCTCCACTCGCGATCGGAGCGACTTCTCATTCCTAGGCTGGGGCAACCACCTTACGTAAGTGCCCTCGAATTTTTCTTAAGTACCTTAACATGATTTAACTTTTTTATCCGCCTAACTTTCCATCCCGATGTTTTGCAGGCCTGAACCTCTGCCCCCAACCGAGGTCCTTCAATTCTTGCGCTCGCGGGACCCCCCATATGCGGAGGCCATTCCCGAGTCCTGGCCTGAGGAGCTTCGCCGCGCCGTGGTGAACCTGCCCCGCTCCTGGACCCTCAACTGCCAGAGGGCTTCGAAAGCTGTCTCCCTGGCCAACCCGATGAGGTCATCGGCTATCCGCTCCTCCCGCGATGCCATCGCCATAGAGGGCATCCTGCTCGAGTACGAGCGGGAGGCACGGACCTTCGCCGCCTACAAAGCGGTCTTCCAGACGAAGAAGGACGAGGTTGACCATCTGGAAGAGAAAGCCAAGAAGCTCGAGGAGGAGCTGGAGGCTTTCCGCTCCCGCCGCTCGGAGGTGGAGGACCATCTGGAGGTCGAGAAGAAAGCCTGCGCCGATGCTGAGGCTAGGGCGGCTGAGGAGGCCCGAAAAACTCGCGAGGCCTTTGCCGCGGAAGTCGAGGAGCGAGTCGCCGCTGAGCGCGCCCGCCTTGAAGGGGTGCACGAGTCGGCCGGCTCCATGATCTACATTAATGCGTACGCCGACTCGATCCGCTCTCTTCTTCGGAAGAATTCCGAGGCTGATCTCTCCAAACCTCTCGAGGACCTGAATAGCTGCGTGGCAGCCAACCCCCCGTTGGCGGAATATGACATCACGCTGAAAGATCTTACCGACCGTGGGGTAGATTTGTCCTTCCTCGGCGACATGGAGGCTTTCATATACCCCCTTGCCGATGACGAGGTGCCCGACAGGTGCAGGCGGATGTGGGAGCCGGGGATTTCGAGCTCCCTTGAAGATTCTTGTATTTTTTTAGCCGGCTTAGGGCCTCTGTAATCCAAACTCTTTTTCTTTTTTGTTCTTAATGAGAAGTCCCTTTTAGATGCATGCGGATGTGGGAGCCGGGGATTTCGAGCTCCCTTGAAGATTCTTGTTTTTTTAGCCGGCTTAGGTGCATGCGGATGTGGGAGCCGGGGATTTCGAGCTCCCTTGAAGATTCTTGTATTTTTTTAGCCGGCTTAGGGCCTCTATAATCCAAACTCTTTTTCTTTTTTGTTCTTAATGAGAAGTCTCTTTTATTCTGCAAGTGTTGTTCTTGTTTCCCTTTTAAATATGCCTGCGATCGATTCGAAAACTGACTAATTGAATTAACAATCAGATTAAAAAGATTAACCAAATGATTATGAGTGAAGTGCTTTAGCCGATTGTCGGGCAGCAACTTCATGAATACGAGATTGAATTAACAATCGATTAAGAGATTAACCACATGATTAATGAGTGAAGTGCTTTAGCCGATTGACGGGCAGCGACTTCACGTATACAAGATTGAATGAACAATCAATTAAGAGATTAACCACATGATTAATGAGTAAAGTGCTTTAGCCAACTGACGGGCAGCGACTTCACGAATACAAGATTGAATGAACAATCGATTCTTATTGATTGTACAATGCATTCGGGACGCGATTACATTGTGGCCCCCAGCGGGCAAAAAGGTGATGCGGGCTATCCCCGCTACATTTTGATTAGCTGCTCGATCATCGCGCACGCCACTACTGGTAGTATTTTTTGAGAAGGGAGGTGTTCCAAGGGTATTGGGCCGGATTGCCCTCGAGGCTCTCGAGCTCATAGGCCTTGTTGGCAAAGCGCTTGGAGATTCTTAGGGGGCCCTCCCAATTCGGGCCAAATGCCCCCTTGGGCTGCCCGACCGTCCGTCGCAAAATGAGGTCCCCGGCCTTGAATTCTCTGATTTTGACTTTCGAGTTGAAGTATTTCTCTGACCGCTGCTTGTAGATTATGTTTTTCTGCTCGGCGGATAACCTTCTTTCTTCTAACAGATCCAACTTGTTCAACATGGCTTCGTTATTGCCGGCCCCCTCGAGCTGCGAGGTGCAAAGGCTCGGGATGACTGCCTCCGTCCCGAAGGCCAGAGCGAAGGGAGTCTTCCCGGTGGCCGTACGGCTGGTTATTCTGTACGACCATAGTACTTCGGGTAACTTGCTCGCCCACGTCCCTTTGCTTTCCTCCAACCTTGCCTTCAACGTGTGTTTGATTATTTTGTTTACCGCCTCGACCTGCCCGTTTGACTGTGGGTGATAGGGCGTCGAGAATAACCTCTTGATCTTGTGTTTCTGGAAGAATCTCTCCATCTCCAACCCGTCGAACTGCTTCCCGTTATCCGAAATGATGACTTGTGGGAGACCGAAGCGACAAATTATGTTGCGCCAGATGAACCTGATGACGTGCTCCTGGTTGATTATCTTCAACGACTCCACCTCCGCCCACTTGGTGAAGTATTCCACGGCCACGATTGCATACTTGACGCTGCCCGGGGCTGTGGGCAAAAGACCAATGAGGTCAATCCCTCACTTCACCAACAGCCACGGGCTTAAGATTGAAGTGAGCTCGGTTGGAGCCTGGTGAATCGCTGACGAGTATATTTGGCATTTGTGGCATGCCCTTGCGTAGCTGATCGCGTCCTTCTTCAAGGTGAGCCAAAAATAGCCTTGGCGGATAACTTTCTGGGTGAGTACCTTGCCCCCGGCGTGGTTCCCGCAGAGCCCCTCGTAGATTTCCTACATGATCTTCCTTCCTTGCTCTGGGATTATGCACTTTAGGATGGGTAGGGCAAAACCTCGCTTGTACAAATGATCCCTCACGATCGTGTATCTAGCCGCTCGAAGTTGCAACTGCCTTGCTGCTATCCGATCGTCTGGAAGTTTACCGTTGTGAAGGTAATTCAGAATGGGGGTCATCAAGTTCCCTTCTTGCTCTAGGCTAACTACCTGTTGGTTCAAGCTCGACGGGGTGGACATGTAAGTGACCGTGATCTATGACATGTCGGCCGCCCCCTCGGACGTTGTGAGGCAGGCAAGAGTGTCCGCCTGTGTGTTGTCGAGTCGGGGTACCACCTCTATGTGTACCTGGTCGAATTTTCCGAGTAGATTCTTAGCAAATCCTTGGTAGGCCAGCATCCTGTTGCTGCGCGTCTCGTACTCCCCCGAAATCTGGCATGTCACAAGCTACGAGTCGCTGTAGACCTGTAGCCGCTTTACTCCCATGGTCATTGCCATTTCTAGGCCATTGATCAACACCTCATATTCGACCTCGTTGTTTGTCGTGTGGAACCCGAATCTGATGGTCGTCATAAATGATTGGCCGGACGGACTGAGTAGGACGATTCCTACCTCAGCCCACGTGGTCGTGGAGGATCCATCGACGTATATCTTCCACGGTGGTTGCTCGATCTTGGGCATCGCCTCCGGGTAAGTGAGCTCGACTATGAAGTCAGCCATCGCCTGGCCTTTAATGGACGTTCGGGGAACATATGTTACTCCAAACTGCCCGATCTACACCGCCCACTTGAGGCACCTACCCGCCGTGTTTGGTCGATAAAACACTTGTCGCAGTGGCATGGTAGTCAGCACCTCGACCTGATGGTCGAAGAAGTATGGGTGCAACTTTCGCACACTCATTAATAGCGCATAGGCCAACTTTTCCAATGGCGGGTACCGTAGTTCGGCGGCGTAGAGTGTCTGTCTGACGTAATAGATTGGCAGATGTGCCTGCCCCTCAGCCCGCACTAGCACGACGCTGAGAGCTGACTCTGATGCCGCCAAGTATAAGTAAAGCTTCTCGCCCGGGACGGGCTTGGCTAGGATTTGGGCATTTGAAAGATATGCCTTTAGATTGTCGAATGCGAGTTGGCTCTGTGGCGTCCAATTTAGTTTCTCCCTTCTGCATGCTATCAAATAAAGGTTTGCATCGGTCCCCCATACGGGAGATGAAACGGCTGAGGGCGGCCGGCTGCCCGTAACCCGCTGTACCTCCTTTACTGTGCGGGGAGCACTCATGTCAAGGATTGCTTGAACCTTGGTCAGATTTGCCTCGATACCCCGCTGGCTGACCATATGCCCCAAGAACTTACCCGACTCGACGCCGAAGCTGCACTTTTTCGGGTTGAGCCTCATCCGATATTTTCTCAGAATCTCGAACGCTTCGGCTAGGTGGGTGAGGTGGTCTTCTTTCTTCTCACTCTTGATGAAAATGTTGTCGATATAAACCTCCACGGTCACCCCGATCTGGTCGTGAAACATGTGATTGACCAATCTTTGGTAAGTTGCCCCTGCATTCATCAGCCCGAATGGCATCCGCTTCCAGAAATACATGTTCTTCTCCGTGAGAAAAGTGGTGTGCTTTTGGTCATCGGCGGCCATCGGGATCTGGTGATAGCCGGCAAATGCATCCATGAAAGTGAGCATCTCGTGCCCGGCCGTGCTATCCACTAGATGGTTAATGTGCGACATCGGGAAGTGATCCTTGGGGCACGCTTTGTTCAAGTCTATGAAGTCAATGCATAGCCGCCAGGTGTTGTTGTTCTTTTTGATGAGTACGTCGTTAGATACCCACTAAGGTTTGTCGTCGGGGTCGACCATTCCGATTAGCTTGTTGTCGAGCAGCTTCTTAACATCGGTGGCTATGACCGCATATTTGTCCGGCCCGAACTTCCTTCTTTTTTGTTACACCGGCCTGCGGGCAGGGTCGATGTGCAATTGGTGGGAACATATCGCTGGATCGATCCTGACCATGTCTTCATGGGACCATGCAAATACGTCTAAATTGTCTTCCAGAAATACCGTCATCGCAGCTCATATCTCGTCTGATATCTTTGATCCGAGCTAGACGCACACTTATGGTTGATTCTTCATTGTTACTGATATTAGTTTATCTATCGGGCTGGCACCCTGCTCCCCGACGTGAGGGTCGTCGATCTCTCATGTCAGGCTGCTATCTATTTTTATTGGTTCAAAACTGATTCTTGGCTCTAACTCAATTTGGGTGTCCTCGAAAGTTGGAGTATCTTCTTTCATAGGGCGGGCCATGGGTGGGTCTTCTTCGTCTATATCCATGTCTTCATCCCCGATAGTACAAATATAATCTAAATTTGCAGAATTTAAAGTAAGATCGATATACACCAAACATCCGCGTGCCATTTTCTGATTACCCTTAAGAGTTCCCACCTTCCCGGAGGGAGTTGAAAACTTGATACAATAATAGAACGCTAAAGCGGTGGCTTCAAACTCGTGCTCGAATGGCCTGCTGAGAAAACCGTTATAGGTTGACGGCTGGTCGATTATTATAAATCGAGCTGTTTCGAAGCCTTAACCTCAGCATCTATGCTAGAAAATAACTCTACAGCTAGCCTAACTATTCCATATAGTTTCACGGTGGTGTCCCCAATGCCCTTGATAATCTGGTCGCACGGCTCCACGTACTTCTCGAAGGAGTTGTCCAGCTGGTCGAAGGCGGCCTTGAAGATGATGTTGCAATATGCCCCGTTGTCGACCAACATGTGGTGGACAGTGACGCCCATGATATTGACCGACATGACCGGGGCATCGTGGTTGGGGTAGTTGACCCCCGTGCGGTCCTCTTCCCTAAAGGCGAGAAGATCAGACTCCTTGGCCGTCATGTTGACTGGCATGGTGATCTAGTGGACGTTGTCCATTGCCACAACTCGTTCTTCTGTCGGCAGTTGGAGAGCATGGTGGAGGGAGCAAATTCCCCCACTGGGGAGAGCATGTTAACGGCGCGGCGAGCGTGGTTCTCCGGCATTGGCGGGCAGATAAGGACCACCTCCTGGTTCCGCTCGATGGGGTGGGCAGCGGGCTGCGCCTCCGGCCTGGCCGGCGGCCTCTTCACAAACTCCTCCAGCTTTTTCTCCTCGAATAGCCGCCACAGCTATTTCAGGAGGTCGCGGTACTCGCGGGTGTTATGCCCGACGGTCTGGTGGTAGTGGCAGTATTTGTTAGGGTTGAGTTGCACCCCTGGTTTGTGGACCCATGGACGGGCTTTGGGCACCATGTTTTATCCAGGATCTGTACGTACACATACTCCGGGGTGGCCGAGAGCTTCTCGGCCAGCTTCACCTCGACAGAGTCGAAGGGTTTGAATTGTTGGGGAGCCCGGTAGGAAAAGTTCCTCCGGCTTGGTGTGGTACCCGTCTGAGCGCGGGGCTTCTCCTTCTCGCCTGGGCGCTCTCTCCCAGACGCTGGGCCAGGATGTCGGCGTTGTAGATTATCTTTCCGGCCCACTGCTGGAATTCTGTATACGACTTGGGGTAGTCCTTGTTCATGGACTTCCATAACTTCGTTTTTTAGGTGAAGTCAGCCTATGATGCCAACGGCTTGACCTCGTCCCTGCCGGGTTTGCCCTCCATAATTATGCAGTTGACCCGGTCAATGTACGCCCGATCTGACTCGTCCTTTCCCTGGGCCAAGTTGGCCATTCGGTTGGCGCGGGCCAAACGTGGCACCATTGAGGAGAAGTGCTCTAGAAATAATTCCCCTAGTTGGTGGAATGAGACCACCTTCCCCGCGGGCAGTGAGGAGTACCAACGGTGAGCTCTATCACCGAGGGTCAATGGAAACATTCGGCACTGGGTGGCATCGGTAGCCCCCATGGAGATCATATAGGTCGAATATTTACTCAAGTAGGTGACGGGGTCCGTCTTCCCATCATATTGGCCCACCGCGGCCACGTTGATTTTTGGTTGGGCGGGAGCTCGCACCAGGATGTCCGCGAGGGGAGAGTTGGGCATGTGGACGAAGTGGTGTTGCCCGTTGCATTTCTCGAGCTTCGCCTCCAGGGCCGAGACCTTTTCAAGATTTCGGCCATGGCGTTGTCAGATGCGGGAGGAGATCGGGGATGCAGGTTGTCTCCCAGATGGTCACGGACCGACGGCCTCGGGGCCGCGTTGTTGTGACGTCTAGAAGAATGTTCCCCTCCTCGCTCCCTGGGCCTAGAGCTTGCGTTCGACTCGCAGGGTCGGGCAGCTCCCCGAGCTTGGGACCCTAGTCTGGAAAAAACTGAGCATGCTAGTCGACGGAAAGCGCGCTGTGAGTCAGCCTCCTCATCGATGCGCCTTTCAGATTATGAGGCCGAGCCACGTAAGTCGTGGCCCTCCTGGCCGACTCCCGTTCTGGCCGTGGGTTACTGGTGGCCCTCGTTTGGGTTGGCTCCTTCCCAGCCCGATGGGTGCGGATAGGAGTTGCGTCAATTTCAGCCTGGCAGTGTTCAATCATCGCCTTCACCGCCTGCAGGTCCTCCGGAGTTCGTATGGCGGATAGGAACTCGAAAGGGCCTTGGAGTGTTGTCGCCGTAGCTGGGGCCGGGGTTGCAGTTTCAGCGATGTCTTTGACCTATTGCTGAGTGCGAGTAGCTTTGGAGGTGGCCATTTTGGTGTGAGATTTCGGGTTTTTTTAGAGGAAAAGGATGTGGTTCGATGCGGATAACTAGATGAATGAAACCGAGTGTACTTCGTTATTAGTTACCCTTCTTCTAGCACCAAATTATTGACAGCGATTTCGTGAAGAACTCGCGGTCCGATTCCTAGCGGGTAGGATTTATGGATGATATAAATAGGAAGTAATGAATGCAAGGCTTTTACCCGCTACTCTCTCGGTGGTCGTCGACGTGGCATCTCTGGCTTTCTCCCCGATGGCTTGGTCGGGCTCACTGACCGGCTTCCTCCGCTCTTGGCTTGGAACGGTTAACCCGGCTGACTGATAGGTCGGGTAGCAATACCGGGTGTAACAAGTATCACCACATTAACTACAATGTAACACGTACTACTTATAACGAACTGGTTGCAATAAATATTCAACATTCAATCATATCTAAAGCAAATGCGATAAAATATTTATTCTCATAAATAAGTGTTTAATAAATGAGTTATACAAAGTAAAAACATACTTTCACGTATAACTCCAACAATCTCCCACTTATACTTAAAGTCTGCTTTTTAGTATACATCATGCATGTCTAGTGTAGTAGTTCTACGTGACATCTCATGTCAACCTACACTAACCTAATAATTCCTCCCACTTATACTTAAAGCAGATTGGCAATAGTTTTGACTCCCATTCCATCCACACGTCTCTCGAATATACTCTGAGGCAGACTCTTTGTGAATGGATCCGCTAGGTTGTCCTCTGACGCTATCTTTGCCACCTCTATATCTCCTCTCTTAACGATTTCTCGTATAAGATGGTATTTTCCTTCTATGTGTTTGTTGGCCTTGTGGGCTCTCGGTTCCTTTGAATTTGCAACAGCTCCGGCATTGTCACAATAGACAGTGATCATGTCGGGCAAATTCAGAACAACGTCCAAGTCCACTAAGAAGTTCTTGAACCGTACTGTCTCTTTCGCTGTTTCACAAACAGCTACATATTCGGCTTCTATGGTCGAATTGGCGATGCATTTCTGCTTAACGCTTCTCCATGAAATGGCTCCTCCTCCCATGCAAAACACACTACCCGAGGTAGACTTTCTGGAGTTTAGGTCTGATTGGAAATCCGAGTCTGTATATCCCACGGGAATTAGACTGACTGACTTTACGGCAGTCCAATGGTCTTTCCCGGGATTACTTTGATATCTCGCCACCATGCCCACAGCAAAGCAGATATCCGGTCTCGTACACAGCATTGCATACATAAGGCTTCCTACGGCCGAAGCGTACGCAACGCCCTTCATGTCATCTATCTCCGCTTGCGTCTTAGGGCTCATTTCTTTCGATAGATGGATTCCGTGCCTAAAAGGTATAAAACCTTTCTTGGAATCTTGCATGCTGAAACGCTTCAAAATAGTGTCAATGTATGAAGCTTGCGATAAGCCTAACATCCATTTCTTGCGATCGCGGGTGATCTTGATCCCAAGAATGTGACTGGCTTCCCCTAAGTCCTTCATATCAAATTGTTTTGACAACCATACATTTACGTCTGACAATACCTTTACATTGTTTCCAATGAGCAGAATATCGTCTACGTATAATACTAAGAATATCACTGCAGTTTTGTCACACTTTTTATACACACAACTCTCGAACTTATTTTGATCAAACCCATAAGACTTAATAACTTGATCAAAACACTGGTTCCAAGTACGCGATGCTTGCTTAAGTCTATAAATGGATCTCTTGAGCTTGCATACGAGATTCTCTTGGCCTTTTTCAATAAAACCTTTGGATTGTTGCATATAGATATCTAACCCGTCAAGACTTCCGTTAAAGAAAGCTGTCTTGACATCCATTTATCAGATCTCGTAATCTAGATGTGCAACGATCGACAAGAGAATATGGACGGACTTAAGCATAGCTACAGGCGAAAAGGTTTCCTCATAATCGATCCCTTCTGTTTTAGTATACCCTTTTGCCACTAGCCTTGCCTTGAAGGTCTCAACCCTTCCGTCCGGTCCTCTTTTCCTCTTGTATACCCACTTGCATCTAATGGGTTCTACCCCACTGGGTGGTTCAACCAACTCCCACACTTGATTATGATCCATCGAACCCATCTCGGCTTCTATTGCCGTTTGCCACGACTCTGTGTCTTTGTCTTGGATTACCTCGTCGTATGTCCATGGGTCTGATTCATCACCGGGAATCAAATCTGAAGATTCTCCTATTCCCATGAATCTCTCGAGTTATCTAACAAACCTCCCACTGTGATGGGGTTCCGGTTGTGAAGGTGTGACGTGTGGTATATCATCTTGTATACTTGGTATCGGGGTTTGTCCTCTCAATTATTCTAAGGTAATTTCACTTTTAGGTTTCTGATTGTTCATATAGTCTTCCTCCAAGAATTTAAAGTGTGTACTAATCACGGTCTTTTGATCCTTGGGACTATAGAACATACACCATTTCGTTCCCGCGGGATATCCTATAAACAGCCTTAACTTCGAACGTGGATCCAATTTACCGACTTCCTTGTCTAGCATGTATGCCGGATACCCCCATATCCACATGTGTCTCAGACTGGGCTTGCGCCCGGTCCACAATTCTATCGGGGTTTTAGGAACCGATTTGGATGACACCAAGTTTAGAATGTAAGTCATCGTTTCCAAGCCATTACCCTGAAACGATTTGGGTAAATCTGAATAACTCATCATGAATCTGGCCATTTCTAAAAGAGTCTGGTTCCTTCGTTCCGCCACACCGTTATGTTGAGAGGTTCCCGGTTGTTGATGACCTTTGCTTGGATTGGATGATTAGTGGTTGTTTAGCACTAAAGAAGGTCACCAAACAAGATTACAAGTAATGATTTTGTGTGAGTGAAGATTGAGAAACAAAATTGCAAGAGTTTGAACTTTTTCTTGAATAATTGAACTTACTTTCACCCTTTCATGAAGGGATATTTATAGGCTTACAAGCAAGTAGGAGGTGTCACCCTCTTAGCCTTTTGATTTAGGTGTTGACAAGTGTTTAGCCACTTGTCCTACCCCTAAACTATTATATTTTATACAATGACAAGTGTTTAGTACACTTGTTTGTTTCTAATGCAATGCTTAATTAGTGGAATTTTGAGCTGTCTTCTGTGGCCTCATCTTGCTCGCTTGGTCGCCTAGGTGATGGGTATTCTTTGCCCTTGCTTTTGGCTTGATTATTTATTCTTCTTGTTCTTTTATTGTGTTGATCGCCTGACATTTGTCTGACAACTCCCCTGGTCGCATGGTGTTTTGACTCCTTTTGAGCTCTGCTGGTCGCCGACTTCTTAATCATATTATCAGTTTCTTAATCTTCTAATCTCTGTTGCTCGTCTGGCCGCCTATCAACATTGCCCCCTGACTTGTTCTTTATTAGGATAGTTGTTGACTAATGAAGGATAAGGCATAATTTAGATTGGATGATAACTGCATGCTTGGAGCGAGCAACAAATTTTTTAATTTCTTGGGCGGGAAAATTGGCGATCATCCGGACATTAGGGCGAACAACGGAGTGTCCTATGTGTATGTGACGGTTGGGTTCCCGAGATTCTCGGAATCCTTAACGTCGTGGGTGGCGATGACGTCACTTCCGCCCACGCGTAGCCTTGGCTTTGCATATAGGGGCCTACAAATTTTTTTTTTCAAATTTCGTTTTAGCCCCTATTTTTGTTCCTTATAAATACTCGTCTTCCTCCTCCTTCTCATTTTTTTGAAAATTCTTCCATCTTCTGCCATTAAAGCCTTTCTTCAAGCTTTCCTTTCTATTGCTTTCCATTCCTTGTCGAATTTCCCGACGAATTCCACGTGAAATTTCAAGGTAATTACTAGTTTTTTGTTGATTTTGTTTTTAATTTCTGTTTCAAGTTTCATTTGCACTTTCGATTTAGCTCCTGTTTTTTCAAAAAAAAATTCCTTCCGCTGCCGCCGTGCTCCGTCTTTTCCGACGCCTTCTCCATCGATTTCCTCTTTAGAAACACCTCTTTTTCCCCTCAAGAGTCTTTTTTATTCAATCTTACTTCGTTTGTTAAGAATCCTCCCTATTTCTCAACCATGGTGTCCCAATCGTCAAGTGAAACAGCCTCCTTGGAAGTATATCTTCGAAATCCGGAGAATCGACCAGTAGAGGAGGATATCTCCCCAGTTCCTCGCTGATCTCTCCGTCAAGCTTTAGCTCAAAACCCTAGGACTCTTCTTTTGGACGAAGAAACGGGCTCAGAAGCTTCCTCTATTGTTCACTCCGTGGAGGCCTATGCTGCGGAAAATTAAGGCGACGAAGGTGTAGAGCAATCACTTGGTCGCCCGAACGTGGAAGAGGGTACCTCTTCCAATTCGAGAGAGGACTCGGAGGAAGTGGCTGCTGAGATTGAGGCGGAGGGCGACCATCCTGATGTGGAGGGACCAAGACTGTCTGTGACTTGAGAGTTTCTAAGAGAGATAGGTTTTCCTACCTCTAGAGTAACTCCTGAGTCTCAGATCCCCGAAGGAGTTGCTCGCCAAAACGAATGGGGAGAATATGCTGCTCGCTACTCTGCTATGTTTCCTGTTTGCTCCTGAGTGATCATGACCACCCAAGAAAATAGCTTCATGGCGAGCAGGATTCCAAGTCTGATTACAGAAGATGACTTGGATAATATTAGGTCCCACTACAAAATCCCTTATGATATATTCCTGTACGCCCTCAAGAAGGGAGAGACTGCTGATCACCCACCACCAGGATGCACGGCGATCAACCTGGATATTTTAAACATGGGGTTCCCATTGCCGCTTCATCCCTTTATTGGTTATTTTTTGGAAGATGTAAACTTGGCCATTACCCAAATCACTCCTAACGGGTGGAGTAACTTGCTCGCCTTGATGACATTATTTGGCCTCGAGGGCTACAAGAACAAAATTAGCACAGCTGAAATCCACTACGCCATGGTTATATCTGCCTGCAAAGAGGAGGGTGTAGGTTGGTACTATGTGAAGGCGAGGACGGGGGTCAAGCTCATTGAGGGGATTGCCAATAAAGTGAAGAGTTGGCAAAACCAATTTCTCTTCATTGGAGGAGATTGGCGGGCATCGGTGGATTTCACTGGCAGCCAGGTGCGCATAAATTCGCCCGAGCGTTTTGGCGTAGTGAAATGTAGGCTTCATTTTTCTTTCTGTGGACCGTGTTGGAACTAATATTAAATTTTTCCTTTTTTATTGTTTTGCAGGTCCAAAAATTTTGAAGTGGGGGCATCCGGACTTGAGTGAAGAATTCTTGTACACCTTAGCTGTGATAGTGTTGCGGAACCCTGCTGATTGTGAGATCCTTCATCTGTCCAAAGCCCATTGCCGAAAAATTGCCCAACTTTTTACAAGTCCCCATCATCTGGAAGCTCAGGCGGAGATCCCCGAGGTAATAACCTTTAATTTTTTTACCTTTTTGTTCGCATGATTGCCTAGGGACATAACTCTTTGTTTATTTTTCTTTAACAGATCAATGCGTGACTGTCACCGTTCCTACCATACCTGAATCATATTACCTTCTTGCCGCCCGTGTCAAGCAGATGGCCGCCGAAGAGCCAACTAGGAGAAAGCAGGATCCCCCCTTGTCACTCATCCGTCTCTGAGCTGGAGAAGAGCCAGCCCCTCATGCCCGCGCACGAGCCACTACCGGTCGCTCCAGGGGAGCCTCCAAAGCCACTGCCTCTCCCCGTGGTACGGAGAAAGAGAAAGAGAGAATGAAGAAAAAGGCCCCCCGTGAGGATAGTCGCAGCGAGGGAGAGGGTGCGGAGCGAGCAACAAAATGCTCGAAGCCCACCACGGAGGCTAGCAGTCGGGCTCCTCGCTCTCCAGTTTCCAAGTCTACCTCGCTTGAGTTCGTAAGCGAACAGCAGGCCGCGGCTGCTATGTTGAGCAAGAAGAAATGACTCTCCAATGATCGCTCGTACCTGGGATACGACCCAGTGAAGCTGAGGGAGTAAGTCTTTTTAAATTGCTTCGTTGGTGGCCGCTCTTCATAAAATTTTAACTTATGCATATCTTCTCTTTCCTTTTCAGGTACAAGCCTGAGGAGCATCTCGGGCGCACAGAAGTGCTTCACCAGCTTAGCTGTGTGAAGTCCACTCCTCCGAACTTGGATATCCCGGATTCACATGTCCGGCGGGCAACTGAGATGGTCCCTCGCTCTTGGACCAAAGTTTGTGAGGACATCGTCCAAGAACAGATCGCCAGCGATAATGCGCGCCTGGTCGCGTACAATGCTAGCCATCAAGCTGTGATGGCCCAGAAACTCCTTGATCAAATTATGATCTTGGAGCGGATCAACCGCGGTCTTGGTAACAAGATCGACGACTTTGAGGCGGAGAAGGCGGCTGCCTTGAAGAAGAGGGAAGATGAGCTTACCCGGGAGAAGGCCGAGCATGCGAAAGTGGTGGCGGACTTGGAGCAGAAGTACAATGCCTCCCTGGATAGCGAGCAGGTTGCACTCAACCAGTCTGAGAAGTTGATGCTTGAGTTGGGGGTTACCGACGAGCGAATAAAAATGCTGGAGAATGAGAAGGCGGCCATGGTCGCCCAGGTGGAAGAGCTTCAAGCTGATGTTGCTCTCCTGCAGCAAGAAAAGTCTGGCATGGTCGCCTATGATGTGTATGCTCAAGATGTGGCCGACACACTAACTTCGGTTATGTGTGTGCCTATGCAGAGAGCATCCAGTCCGTGAAGTTTGCCTTGGATCATGGCAAGGACGTGTTGGCCATGACCAAGAAAGACTTAATCAACTACGTCAAGGATAACCCTATCAGTACCGGGTTTGCCGTCCCCGTGGCCGATCTTGGGGAGATGGGAGTTCCCTTGGACATCTTTGTGGAGGATGTTCAAGTTATTGCCCCTCAGTTCTTTGGCGAGGAGCCAAGCAAGGAGGCTGAAATTTTTGATGGTCTTCACTCCCTCCCCCTTACTCCCATCGACGGGACGGGCACCTCCGCTGTGGCGGGCAGCCACAAAGTTTCTGTGGCGACCACCACTGATGTTGCCCCCACTGCTCCAGCCGCCACTGATGTTCCTCCTGCCTCCCAGGGTTGAAGGTTTTTTTCCTTTTTTGTTTCCTTTAGCTTGTGTTAGGACAATCCTTGTAATTTTCTTTTTTTCCTTTGTAATCTTTTTGTTCCTTGATGAAAAGAAGTTTAAAATGTTTACTATCTCCTCTATTGTTCTCCTTGTTATTTCCTCGCTTCCTGTTTGATCGCTGCCTGCACTGTTGTTCGCTTATTCTTGTTTAAGCTTCACAAACATAATATCTTTCATCTTTAGAAATAGATATTTTATGTTTGTTGACCGCCTGTTCGATCTTTGGATAGGTCTTTATCGTCCTTAAAAAGACTTGGTCTTAATTAATTGGGTCTTATGATCCTCACATAGGCTTGGCCTTGAATTTTTCCTTTATGGTCGGCCCCAATTTTGGGCCTTATTGTCCTTACGTGGACTTGGCCTTGGGTTCGTATATTTTTACCTTTGTTGCTCGCCACCTTTGCCTGTGCATCTAGGCGAGCAGCTTGTTTTTGTGAGCGAACAACTGAACAAACTAATTTTATAATACAAATTTCACATACACTCATAAAATTTTGAAATTTTTCAACATACTTACAACTGGTACTCATAAAATAATATGGAGCTTGAACTAAATTTTACATGTACTGCATAATTTTTGCCTATTGATAATATTTCTTCAACAAAGCTGCATTCCAGGAGTATTGGGCCGAGTTGCCTTCCATGTCTTTCAAGTCATATGTGTCGTTGTGCCATTTCTGAGTTATCTTGTATGGGCCCTTCCAAGTCGGTCAAAATACTCCTGGTGGTGATCCCAAAACTTTTTTAAGTACGAGATCTACGATCCTGAATTCTCTAACTTTTACTTGTGAATTATAATATTTTGTGATCCTTTTCTTGTATACCGTATTTTTCATTTCTACCGAAATTCACTTTTCATCAATCATATCCATTTCTGCGGCTAGGGCCATGTTGTTCGACTGCTCGTCGAACATTGTTGTTCGTTCTGTCGGTACCTTCAATTCCACGGGTATTACTACTTCTACACCAAACGCCATGGTGAATAGAGTTTCCCCTGTACTTGTTCTATATGACACCCGGTATGCCCATAGCACTTCTGGTAGCTCCTCTGACCACTTTCCCTTTTTGTCCACCAACCGAATTTTTAAAATGTGTTTGATTATTTTATTGACTACCTCTACTTGACCATTGGACTGGGGATGATATGGAGTTGAAAAATGCTTCTTGATTCCCCATTTTTCACAAAAGTTTCTTATTTTCTTGCCTTCGAACTGTCGTCCATTGTCTGTCAGAATTGCATGTGGGACCCCGAAACAGCATACAATATTCTTCCATATAAAACTAATCATCTTTTCCTGCGTAATTATCACAAGCGCTTCTGCCTCAGCCCATTTTGTGTAATAGTCTACGACAACCACTGTAAATTTTATGTTTCCTTTTCCAGTCGGGAAAGGCCCTATGATGTCGATTCCCCATTTTGCGAATGGCCATGGACTGTTGACTGCTATCATCTCGGTTGGTGGTTTGTGAATGCTGGGTGCGAATATTTGGCATTTGTGACAAGTTTTTGCAACTTTGATAGCATCTTGCAGTAATGTAGGCCAGTAATATCCTTGTCTCACTGTCTTGTAGGCCAAAGCACGCCCTCCTGCGTGGTTTTCACAGACGCCTTGATGAATTTCCTCTAAAACCTCTTGGCCTTGTTCTTTTGTTAAACATTTTAGTAGCGGAAGTGAGAATCCCCTCTTGTAAAGCTGACCATCCATGATTGTGAATCTTGTTGCTCGCCTGGTCGTCTTGGTCGCTTCTTGAGGATCTTCCGGGACTTCGCCATCATGAAGGTATTTGATAATGGGTATTCTCCAGTCGTCTTCCTTAGATTATTCATCCACTTGATTTATCTTGTAATAGTGTGTTGATGGTTGACATATTTTTGTGATGATGATTTCTGACAACTCTGCTGGGCCCGTGCTGGTAGCCAGGCGAGCAAGTGCATCTGCTTGGGCATTATTCTCTCTTGGTACTTCTTCGATGTAAATTTGTTCGAACATGGAAGCCAAGTGTGCTACAATTTTTTGATACAACGCCCTGTTCCCGTCTTTTGCTTCATACTCTCCTCGGACTTGGTTGACTATTAGCTGTGAGTCCCCATATATATGTAGTCTTCTAACCCCGACTACCAATGCTAAATGGAGTCCAGCTATCAACGCTTCATACTCGGCTTCGTTGTTTGTTACCATGAACTCGAATCGTACTGTCGAGGTGAAGATTTGTCTGTCCGGGCTAATTAGTACTATTCTGGCTCCTGATGCTGTGTTGGTTGATGATCCATCAATGTACATATGCCATGGATGATTATGACCTCTCGTCGGATCTTGAGGAAAGGTTAACTCAACTATAAAGTCGGTCAATGCTTGTCCTTTGATCGTTATTCGAGGTGCATATGATATCCCAAATTGGCTTATTTCGAGGGACCATTTGAGGAGGCGACCAACAGTGTCTGGCCTTTGTAAGATTTGCCTCAACGGGAAAGTTGTCAGTACTTCTACTTGATGATCGAAGAAGTAAGGTCGAAGTTTCCTGACGCTCATCACCAGTGCGTATGCCAACTTTTCCATCGGGGGGTATTTGATTTCTGCCTCGTGCAATGCTTGGCTCACATAGTAGATAGGTAAATGGAATTTCCCCTCTGTACGAACTAAAACTGAGCTAATGGCCACTTCTGAAGCTGACAGATATAGATACAACTTTTCTCCCGAGACAGGTTTTGACAAGATTTTGGTATTGCTGAGATATTCTTTTAGCTACTCGAATTCTTGTTGACAATGATTTGTCCATTGAAATCCTCCTTTCTTTATAGCATCAAAAAAAGGTCGGCATTTATCGCCAGATCTCGAAATTAATCTATTAAAGGCCGCCAAGCATCCGGTGAGTCTTTGTACTTCCTTGACGGACCTTGGTGGTTGCATATCCAGGAATTGCCTTCACTTTTGATGGATTTACCTCAATGCCTCGCTGGCTAACAAGATGCCCTAGGAACTTGCCTGAGTGGACTCCAAAGCTGTTTTTCTTCGAGTTTAGTCTCATGTTGTAAGTTTGGAGTATTTCGAATACTTGAGCCAAGTGTTCCAAGTGGTCTTCTTTCTTGGGACTTTTCACGACTATGTCGTCCACGTATACTTCCACTGTCTTTCCAATGTGTTCATCGAACATTTTATTGAAAAGTCTTTGATATGTGGCTCCCGCGTTAATCAACCCGAATGACATCCTCTTCCAATATAGCAAATTCTTGTTGGTGTAAAAAGTTGTATGCTCTTAGTCGTCTGGATGCATCGGGATCTGATAATGGCCAGCGAAAGCATCCATGAATGTAAGGAGTTCATGTCCCACTGTATTGTCCACCAACTAGTCGATGTGTGGTAATGGGAAGTTGTCTTTAGGGCAAGCAGCATTCAAGTCTGTGAAGTCGATGCATAATCTCCACGTCCCGTTTGGCTTTCGTACTAACAATGGATTGGCTACCCATTTGGGGCATAGTGCTTCCTTGATGAGGTCATTGTACAGAAGCTTCTTCACCTCTACGTCCAATGCCTCGTACTTGTCGAGCCCAAACTTCCTCCTTTTTTGCTTCACCGGTTTTCTTGTTGGTTCAATATTTAGTTTATGGCAGGCATGCTCAGGGCTGATGCCTACCATATCCCCATGTGACCATGCGAACACATCGAGATTGGACTTTAAGAATTCTTTCATCCTGGATTTGTAAGGCTCTGGGAGCTCAGATCCAATGAAGAGTTCTAAGTCTTCTCAGTTCGGGTCAACTCTTATTGTTTCCAACTCTTCAACCGGTGTTGCTCTTCTTTTTTTATTTTTCCATTGAGGATCAATGATGGGCCCCTCCAAGTTGAGTTCATCTTCAACCATCACTGGCTCCGCTCCTAGCCGTGGTTCGAGGTCCTTAACTTTATTCGAGCAAGATACAGTCTCTTGTCTTTGTTGTTCATTTTGGATCTCTTGCTCGTCTTCTCCTTGCTGGTCGTCTACCTCCATCATCTCTGTATCAATGGATTCCATGATTTCGTCAAGTATGGAAGGTTCATCCTCAGCACTGTTGCTCGACTGTCTATCTACCATTGATACCCGGTTGTCTTTGGGTTGCAATTGCAGGAGGCACTCACGAGCTCTCTTTTGATCACCCTTTACCGTACTTGGTCCTTTTTGTGTTGGGAACTTAACACAGTAGTAATACGTTGAAACAACTGCTTTGAATTCATTGATAAAAGGTCGACTGAGGAACCCGTTATAGGAGGACTGCTGATCTACTACTAAAAATTCTACCATTCTAGTCAGCCTCCTATCTGGATTCTCGGTCGATACAAGTTCAACTGGCAACGTAACTATACCTAGGGGAACATTTGTAGCATCTCCGAATCCCACTATTTTGTGATTACAGTCTTTTACATAATCTGCACAATCTCCTAGTTGATCCAGTGTGCTTTTGAACAGAATATTTGTGTACAAGCCGGTGTCCACAAGTAATCGATGGACTCGGGTTCCCATGATGTTAGCACATATGATCAATGAGTCGTTGTGCGGAGTGAGCACTCCATCCAAATACTTTTCCGAAAATACCAAGTCTCCCGTTTTCTTGGTGGCCTGGTTTACTCCTACTTCCTTCACTTGAGCCACGACTCTTAGTTCTGCTTTCATTTTCCTTTTTGAGATCAAGGGCCTTCCATTAGAACAACCTCCAATAGGTCCGCATGCTTCGAGCATAAGAATTTCTCGCATTGGTTATGCCGGAGCTGTTGGGATTTTCTTCCCCCTCTTGGTCATCCTGCTCGGCTGGTCGTCACTATCCTCGTCATCCGAATTGGGCGGGTTTGTTGTTCTGTGCCTTTTTCCTGGTTCCTTTTTCACAAATTATGATAACTTGCCCTCTTCGTAGAACCTCCACAGTTGTTTCAACAAATCACGACATTCACTAGTGAAGTGTCCGATGTTCTGGTGGTACGCACAATACTTGTTTGGATTAAGCTTCCCACATTCTTGTCGGATTTTTCTTGGCTCTGACAGCATATCCCTATCTTTGACGTTGTTGTACACAACCTCTATTGTTGTGGTGAACACTTGATTCAGTTTCTCCTTCAACTCCGCTCCTTCATTGAAGGCTTTCATATTTTTTGGAGCTTTGTAGTCGTTTCCTGCAGATTTCTTTTCAGTTTTCTTGGGATCCGTCTTATCACCCAACTCTTTCTGAAGTGCTTCCTGCATAGATACATGAATGCCTGCTCGATGTCTGAACTCTGTGTATGTTTTAGGGCAGGCAAGATGTATCTCTTTCCACAAATCAGTCCTTTTCTTTAAGCCCGCCATCACCGCCACCATCTTGGTGTCCTCACTTACCATTTTACCTTCCAGAAGTATCTTGTCGAAATCTTTCTAAGAACTTTTTATCTGACTCGTCATCCCCTTGCTTGATGTCGGCCAGTCGGTATCTCTGTTTTTGCATTTCCTCGATTGCCTTCTTGAGGGCTTGCAACTCGTTCGGAGACGCTCCACCATTGTAAGGCTGCTTGTCATGATTAAGTTCTATGACTTCATCCTGATGCAGTTCCTCACCAATGGGGCGTTTCTCCTGTGTTTGTCGCCTGGCGACATTGCTGGCCCCATTAGGGCCAAGCAGCCCAAATGCTGATCTCCTTAGGCGATCATGGACGGAGGGGCGAGCATCAGTGCGTGCTCGCTGCTCGCTCCGTGGTGGCGTGGCCTCCTTAATCTCTCTTCTATGTTCCGATCTTTCTTCGTTGTTATGTCTCATGCTCCTTGTTGTGCTTTTGCTCGACTCCATCTCTCCTCCCGGTGTGGATTCTCCTCTGCTACCCAATCTTTCGCTTATTGGGGTTTTGCCTTTGTTCCATCGAGCCTGAGCGTTGTCCACCTCGTCATTTCATACATCCTCTTTCCTCTTACTCCGCTGCTCGACTGTTCGGTTGTTTGCCTCCGGCGCTCTTGATGGCTCCGCCCTTTCTTGACGTCTTTGTATCGATTGCAAGACGACAATCGTCTTTGCGAGTTCTTCTGGATTTCGGGTCAAAGCTTCCACCTCCGGGGGGAGAGCATCGATGGTGACTTGCACGTTTCGATTGGACGTAGCCCGTATCGTACGTGCATGGTCACCCGTGGATGACACCCGAGTTCGCGACCTATGTGACGGGTGTGTACTTGAGGATTGTCGTTCTTGTGATCTCGCCATCTTCGAATATTTGGGTATTTTGGTGATAAAGACTTTGTGTTTGTCTTTGTCAATTTGAGAGTAACTAGCCTTAAATATGAACAAATCCTTCACAAATGTTAGATTATCCCTCTTATACCCAGTTTCCGGTGACTTTTGGCCGGACTCCGGCGCCTATTTGCAGATTCTGGTGATTTTTCTACTGAATTCTTCAAATCTTTGATCAACTGGAGGTTCGGACACCCTCCTTCTAGTGCCAATTGTTGATGACCTTGGCTCGGATTGGATGATTAGTGGTTGTTTAACACTAAAGAAGGTCACCAAACAAGATTACAAGTAATAATTTTGTTTGAGTGAAGATTGAGAAATGAAATTGCAAGAGTTTGGCTTTTTTCTTGAATAATTGAACTTACTTTCACCCTTTCATGAAGGGGTATTTATAGGCTTACAAGCAAGTAGGAGGTGTCACCCTCTTAGCCTTTTGATTTAGGTGTTGACAAGTGTTTAGCTACTTGTCCTACCCCTAAACTATTACATTTTATACAATGACAAGTGTTTAGTACACTTGTTTGTTTCTAATGCAATGCTTAATTAGTGGAATTTTGAGCTGTCTTCCGTGGCCTCATCTTGCTCGCTTGGTCGCCTAGGTGATGGGTATTCTTTGTCCATGCTTTTGGCTTGATTATTTATTCTTCTTGTTCTTTTGCTGTGTTGGTTGCCTGACATTTGTCTGACAACTCCCCTGGTCGCCTGGTGTTTTGACTCCTTTTGAGCTCTGCTGGTCGTCGACTTCTTAATCATATTATCAGTTTCTTAATCTTACAATCTCTGTTGCTCGCCTGGCCGCCTATCAACACCGGTGTGGTTAACTGGGATACGATCCCTTCATCCGACATGTAGTTCAAGAATTCATCATTGAGGTATTTGCCCCCACGATCTGATCGTAGAAACTTGATATTCTTTTCCCTATGTTTCTCGGCTTCGGCCTTAAACTCCTTGAACTTGTCAAAAGTTTCAGACTTATGCCTCATAAGGTAGATGTACCCATATATCAAGTAATCGTCAATGAAAGTGACAAAATACTCATACCCTATTTTTGCTTTGATCGACATTGGACCACACATATCGGTATGAACGAGTTCTAACACTTCCTTGGCTCTATTCCCCTTGGCTCCAAATGCCCTCTTGGTCATTTTACCCTCTAAACAGGATTCACAAGTTGGAAACGACTCGACTTGGAATGATTCCAAGGATCCGTCTTTCACCAATCTTTCTATCCACTTTAGATTAATATGACCTAGTCTAAGATGTCATAGAAGTATTTCGTTCATATCTGAAGAACGCTTTCTTTTATTACTCGAAATGATCGACGTGTTATTAGCTTCATTATTTGAGTGGTGTGCAAACTTAATCGTATATAGATTGTTGACCAACGTTCCATGACAGATAAAATCATTCTTAAAATAAATAGTAACAACTTTATTAAAAGTAACTGAATATCCATAAAAAACAACTTAGAAACCAAAATTAAATTCTTTCTAAAGTTCGGAACGTATAAAACATCTCTTAAAATTAAAACTCTATCTTCAAAAGACAGGTGCACGACTCCCACTGCTTTGGCTGCCACTCTCGTAGCATCACCTAAAGTGATGAGGATCTCATTCTTGCAAAGTCGCCGGGTTAGCTGGAAACCCTGAAGAGTGAAACAAATATGATCAGTTGCCCCGGTATCCACTACCCAAATGTGGGTAGCATAAGTCGCAACATAAGTTTCAACGACTAAAGCATGAGACTTACCTTTCTTTACCGCCTTCTTAGGCTTAGAACAAGCAGACCTCCAATGTTATTTCTCACCGCAATTGAAGCACTTACCCTTAGCGGCCTTCTTTCCACCTCTTTCCCCCTTAGCCTTGGCTTTCACAACGGTCGGATTTGCTTGGGTCTGGCCTTTTGTCCTCTTTCTCTTCTTCCCTCCCTTGGGACCAGAAGAGGCAGACATACCGTTTTCCACCATAACAACAGTTTGATATTTCATTATAGTCTCCATCGATACCAAAGCTTGCAAGAGCTCAGGCAAACTATTTGCCCGTTCATTCATTTGATAGTTCAATTGAAACTGCTCGAAACTTTTCGGAAGAGAATGGAGAACGAAATCGACATTAGTAGGGAGATCAAATTCCACACCAAGTAACTCCAACTTGTTGAGATAAGCCATCATCTCGATAACGTGATCCCTTACGGGCGTACCCTCCACTATTTTCTGTGAAAGCATCTTTCGCATGGTGATTTGCCTAGCTGTATGCTTCTGATGTTTAAACATCGCTTCAAGATTGAGCATTATCTCAGAGATGGTCTCCAAGTGTTGGTGTTGCAACACATTTGACATTGAAGCCAAGATGGTACACCTAGCCATCTCATCGGAGTCTACCCAACTCTTATGCTCTTTCTTGACCGACTTGCTCGCATTTTCGGCAGGCTCATCGGGCTTAGGAGTAGTAAGTACCCATTTGTGGTGTTGAGCGGTTAGGACAATATCAAGGTTACGTATCCAATCAACACAGTTCTCACCAACAAGTTTGTTATCTTTAAGTATACTAAACAGTGGATTAAAAGGTTGCAACATGATGAACTGAGAATAAAACATACATTCATATCAATATCTAGAAAAATATGAAATTATCACATAATTCGATCACATTAATTATATTGAAACCTTAAAATAATATAATCATGCATTAGCCAACATCTTGAAATAATTTAAATGCGCCACGAGGGATGGTCTATACATTTAAACACATTCAAGCGGATCACAAACTTAAAGTTACAAGTTCTTAATTCAAAATTAATAGTTGCCTCCCACTTTGACCACATAAAAACTGACAGGGACTCTGCGGGGAGTAAGTTAATATCAATTTCTTATGTCTAAGTAATAACCATAATTCAATACAGGATTATTATTTCGCTTTAAGCAAGCCACTCGTGGTGAGGGTCAATACCGCCACTAGTAATAATGCACAATCATCCTTTCGGAATTTATTCATGTGAAATCCATCTTTTTGGCCAATCCGAGGGGGAAATGTATTCCGAAAAGACTTCACAAATAAATAAATGAATTATAGAGGTCAAATTAATCAATTTTTATTATCCGGAATAAAATTGCGATTTAAAGAAACATACTTAGTAATTTTCGAAAGTAAGGTTTTTCTTGGACAATTAAATAATCATGCAAACACATATTAACAAATAATAAATGCACGAAAAATTAAAACATCCATCAAAACAAAATTAAACAAATTGGAGCACTCAAATCCAATTGTCACGGTTTAATCTTCTTCACGTCTTGATGCGAGAAATCGTCCTCGTTATTTTCATCATTTGTCTCGACAAGCTCCCACTCGAACAGCAACACTTCGTCAAAAATATTGTTTGGGGTTTGGAACGACGTTTGGAATCACAAAAAAAAATAAGAACGGAAAAAAATTCACGGCCCAAAATCCGACGCGCATCGGCCCACGGATGTGGGCCGCGCGCCTCTCGGTGGCACGGCAGCTGAGCGTCGGGCGGCAGCGCTGAGCGCACGCACGCCGTGCGCCTCGACACCCGCCATGCATGGCATCGTGCGCCTTGCACACGCTGTGCTCCAGGTTTCACCGTTCGTCCTCGTTTTTCACCCATGCACGCGCCACACATGCATGCGTCATCCGGGTACGTCGTCTTTAACTCTTCGTTTTTGTCTTCGTCTCGATCCGGTTACAATTTATTTACAAAAAAAATAAATAAACCTAGATCTAGACTAGTCTATTACATTGATCAAATCAAAATAAAAACAACTAATCTACTCGTGGATTTTCTCACGAGAAAAATAAATTCGAACGAATCGAATTAAAAATAAATAATTCACACGCATGAATAAAATAAACATTAAAAACCATGACAATTGGATACCTGCAAAAAAGATCTAGCAATTCTACTATCCAATTTCAATTTTAATGTTAAACAATTTAAATTCCAATTTAAAGACCAGAGCTCGAAAACCGTGACTCTGATACCAGTTGTTGGAAAAATAGAGTGCCCGGAAACTATTCGGGATGAAACTTAAATACGAATTTAAATATAATTATTACTAGCATGAATTAATCCTAATTAATTCAAATAATAATTCCAACAACTAATTTTATCATCATGCATGTAGAATTAATTCACATAAAACCTATGGCGGAATAACTAGGAAATTATGTGATTACGTACCTCTTGTAGATATGGTCTTTGATTAATCACGGGACTATCACGAACGTGCTACCAACCAAAAGACATTCTCAAGTATGTCCCTTTCGCCTTGCTTGATCACCGGTGGGAAGTTCTCTCAAGCAATTAAAATAACCAAGGAAAAAGAAAAATATTTTTGCTCTTGATTTTTCCAACACATGGAATCGTGTACTTGGGGATGAAATAATCTTCCCCTATTTATAACAAGGGGTGGCCAAATTTTTGGGCCTGGAATAGGGAGAAGAAAATCTTTTCTTAGCCTCTAAGAAATCTTGAATATACTCCATATATTCTTTTCTCCATAATAAAATATTCCACAAAAATCTCAACCTCTTTATAAATATGATATTTTCGAAAATTTTAGGAAGAATATCCGAGATTTGGATCTTTTTGAATATATGAGATAATCTTGTATTCCAAGAAAACTTGTCTTCCATAATATCTTTCCAAGAAAATCAACAAAATCTTTTCTTTCCTAATATCTCTAATTTTCGAAAATTACAAGAAAAATCAGCAAATATATTTTCTTTTATTTTAATCACCTTATTATTATTGGGCTACTTAATGGGCTACTTGAGGGGCCTTTAGGAGAATTAAGATTGGACCTCCAATGGACTTCTGAATTTCAATTTTGAGACCCAATATAATTCAGCCCATTAATATTAATTAGTACCACTAATAAATTAATATTGCACTATCTATCTTAATCCATATTACGATAATATGGGCTCCCGGTTATTATTTTCCGCATTTAAGATTATCTAGTCCATTAATTAATTAAGCTTTTGAATAGCTCTAAATTAATTAGTATCTTTCACCTTGGAGTAAAGACAGCTCAACATTATTATCCGTACCGAAGAAACTAATTCTTCACTTGCAAGATTTGGTATGATAAAACTTCTGAGCCCACCAAGGGGACAAATCACACGAGCCGTACTCACACGCGTTTCTTCGTATTAAATCTTAGCAACCGTCGTATTATTAATATTACTGCCCAAAACATAAAGTTCGAAGTCACGATGATTCTCACCTAACATGAATCAAAGCATTAATCATTAAGCACACACGGTCCTATTTAAGTGATGGAGATTAAGAAATCAATAACCACTGAGGTCTAATTCTTCACATTTCAGAACAGAAGAATTTATCCTCATTGTAGGTCCTCTTCAACACATACTAAATGTGCTAGTGCAATCTCTTAGTCAAGACAGACCAATCTGAGATATACACATCGACCTTTCGCGGTAGATTGTTCAATTTCACCTGGGTCGTGAATTTGTACGTTTAGTTACAAGAAAACCATTAATGTGATCTTCCGTAATCGGGTATCACCACATTAACTACAATGTAATACGTACTACTTATAACGAACTGGCTGCAATAAATATTCAACATTCAATCATATTTAAAGCACATGCGATAAAAGATTTATTCTAATAAATAAGTGTTTAATACATGAGCTATACAAAGTAAAAGCATACTTTTAAGTATAACTCCAACAGAAAGATAATTGAATGAATTAATTTCACACCTCTCTACAACTTCGGACTTTTAGATGAGGCATAATTCTTTTATGGTATTAGAGTCAAATAGGCTCACGCCCAGACAAAGATTCTAGGTTTGATTTTCACTGAGAGCAATTTCATCCATATTAAATTTGTCCAATCAAAGTATCAAACTATAGTTCATGCTCCATAATCCACAATGTCTCAAGTTAAATACTTAAATCTAAAATAGGTAAAAAAAAATACAACATAAAATAATTTTGATAGTTTGATCATATCTCATCATTTCCTTCAACCATTTTTTGCCACAATACCTTTTTCATCACCTTCCTCGATCTCTTCCAAATGGTGTACTTCATTTTCAATTTTATCCATATCTATAAAAGAGATAAGTAAGTTTAGAAAAAAAAAATCAAATCATTTAAATGAATTCAAGTATTGGAAATAGATACCTTCATCAGGAGCAATTATTGTTGGAATTTATTGGGACGAACACCATGTTCGACGCAGCGGAAGTCATAGATTCACCAACTATGAATCAAACATATGGTTGCATAACATAAAACATAAAAAATTAATTAATAGAATAAATCCTTACAGTGCTTCGAAGATAGAATCCTCAAATGCGGTATCCACGCAACTCACGTTCATAGATCCGTACAGATTTGTCAACGTTGAATCCCAAGATGAATTTGCTAGAAAAATTCTAACTAAGGATTATATGGAGAGATTATGAAATTATCGAACTCATCGAAGTGGTAAATTAATGAATCCCTACGGTCTTATATTTATAAGGAAAGCCCAGCTTGAATCAAGCTATTAAGATTAGGGAATATATTCCCTAATCTTGCAAATCAAATCTCACAGACTTGATTTTCCTATCTATATAAAATCCCACAATAATATTCCATGTATTATTCTGGGATTCCTACTTAATTAAATCTAATTTAATTAAATAGTAATAATAATTAATTCCAAATTAATATATTATTAATTCTCAATAAATTAAACATTAAATTCAATTTAATACTTAATCAACCAACTTTAATCTACAAAGTGAATTACTTGTTGTGTGACTCATAGGCCCTCATATATCGAGTTATTAGTCAAACTAACGGTCTTAATTGAACCCTAGACAATAAATCAGACATTCTCAATATATGAGGTACGTTGCGAGGAAATGTGCAACTACCTGTAACTTTATGTGGGCTACTGTGATAATGTCCTTTCATTCGCAAATACTCGATTAAGTCTTCAACATGATGAAGTGTCTATTCAAATAACTTAATCATATTATCTATAATCACTAATTGATCACTCATGTCACACTTGACCACAAAGTCCAAGTTGACGTGCATCGGTCAATGACTTAGATCCAATTATGATGAGAAAACGAGTATTCTCTCTATCGATGGGCGAACAACCGAGTAACGTGATTAAGATAAAAAATATTAAAATAAAAAGATTAAGAAGTCATTAAAAAATAAAAAACCAAAAAGGACGAACAGCAGGGAAGAAAAGCCCTAGGAGGCGAGTAGCTGGGTCAAGAGACCAGATCATGGGAGGCGAGCAGCAGGTCATGTGAGCATAAAAAGAGAGGCGACCAACTGAACTAAGAAGGAGCAAAGAGAATTAACAAGAGGCGAACAAGTGAGCAAGAGGGCACCTCAGAAGATCATCAGGAGTCCCAATAATTAGGCATTACATTAGGAACAAACAAGTGTTTTAACACTTGTCATTGTATAAAGATGTAATAGCTTAAGGAGATAACAAGTGTCTTAACACTTGTCATGATGTAAATGAGGGTGATTAAGAAGGTGACACCTCCTACTTGCTTGTACCACTATAAATACCCCTTCATGGGATAATAAGAGGGGGGTTCCATAATTCAAAAATACACCAAAACTCTTGCAAATTTCATTCTTGATTATTATCCATGATCTTAGTTCTTGTTTGATGATCTTACTTAGCAAAAACAACAACTAATCATCATTGACTAGAAAAGGTCATCAACAATTGGCGCTAGAAGGAGGGTCTGAACCTCCGGTGGTGGAAGATTTGAAGAAATTCTCGTGCAAAGCTGCCGGAAACTACAAAAAATCGGTAGTAGGTCGCCGGAAACTGGGTTAAAAGAATAAATTGGTTGTTTGAGTGGAGTTGAGTAAGTCCTACAAACTTGAATGCATGCATGTGTGGATAAAAGTTTATAAACAACCAAATCCATACATGCAAGGCTAGTTGTTTCTA
The DNA here is from genome assembly GCA_947034835.1 of Ballota nigra. NCBI lineage: Eukaryota > Viridiplantae > Streptophyta > Magnoliopsida > Lamiales > Lamiaceae > Ballota > Ballota nigra. The sequence goes on along the minus strand of OX344721.1, from coordinate 14,656,248 downwards.
GGTCAACACTCAATGTTGAAACTTTCATTAAAGAAATCTTGATATCCAAAAATGGTAAGATCACAAGAACCGCAAGAATCGAGCACGCATCCGACTAGTAAGTCCCGAACTAGGGTGCCATCAACGGGTGATCATGCACGAACGGTGCGGACGATGTCTCGACGAAATGTCCAGGTCACTATCGATACTCTTCCCCCGGAAGTGGAGGCCTTGGCCCAGAATCCGAAAGAATTGGTGAAAACGATCGCCGTTTTACAATCATTGCAACGGCGATAGGAGGCAGCCGGACCATCAAGAGCCCGGGAGGCAAGCAACCGGGCAGCAGGGCATAGATCATCTAAGACCTCGGAGGCGAGCAACCGGGCAACGGGGCGAAGAACCAAACAACGAGAGGATGTAAGAATGGAGAAAGTGGACAGCGGACAAGCAAGGAGGGCCAAGGGCAAAGCCCCAATTAGCGAACAACTAGGAAGCCGAGGAGAATCTACTACAGGGGTGACAAGGAGGTGAGCAGTAGGGAAATAAGGAATCGGAGTCACGAAGAATATAAGAAAGAAAGCTCTCAAAGAAGTGAGAAGCGGACACACCCTGATGCTCGCCCCTCGATCCACGATAGGCTCAGAAGGTCAGCTTTTGGCCGTTTGGGTCCAAATGGGGCAAGCAATGTGGCCCGACGGGTTACACAGGAGAAACGTCCCGTTAGCAAGGGACTGCAATGTGGGGAAAGTCCTGAGCCAAACCACGATGAACAACCTTCTAACGAAAAAGCACCTCCAAACTAGTGGCTTGACCTTAAGAAGACAATTGAGGAAATGAAAAAAATAATTAGATGCCCAAAATAGCGGGGTGCCCACAGTACTTCCATCATCACCATTGTCCCCTACAATATTGAACGTACCGGTTCAAAAAAAAGTACAGTTCCCAGCTGTTAGCCTATACGAAGGAAATTCGGACCCAAAAGTACACTTATCTAAGTACACTCATTACATGATATCAGTGAAGGCATCTGATGCGACACAATATCGTAATTTCCCATTAACTCTTGGTGATGGCCCTCACAGATGGTTCTCCGCACTCGCCCCAGTTTCCATAAATTCATTCATGCAACTTAGCAAAGAATTCCTGTCGCAATTTTCGACAGTCGGGTCTAAAATAAGGAGATGAAGAATCCGATCAGGCTTTTCTTGAAAGGTTTGATAAAGTCCTGCTGGAAGGGGAAATGGTGAGTGAAGACACCAAAATCGTGGCAGTGATGGCAGGACTCAAGAAAATAACGGACTTATGGAAAGAGATGCACCTAGCTTTTCCCAAGACATATTCCAAGTTTAGACATAAAGCTGGCATATACATTTCATTGCAGGAAACTTTACAGAAGGAATTAGGAGATAAAACCGACACTAAAAAATCGGGGAAGAAGTCAGGAGGAGAGTACAAGGCCCCAAAGAACATGAAGGCCTTCAGCGAAGGTTCCGATTTGAAGGAAAAGTTGAACCATGTCTTATCCACATCCATAGAAGTCGTATACAACAATGTGAAGGATAAAGATATGTTGTCAGAGCCTCAGAAGATACGACAAGAGCGGGGAAAGTTGAATCCCAACAAATACTGCGCATATCACCGGAACATAGGCCATTTCACAAGTGAATGTCGGGACCTCTTAAAGCAACTATGGAGATTTTATGAAGAAGGGAAGTTATCAGAGTTCGTTAAAAGGCAGCCAGGCAAGAGGCCCAAAATGACAGTTCCATCTAGCTCGGAGGATGACGAAGAAGACGGGCAGCCGGGCAGGATGGATAAGAAGGCATTCACGACTCCAACGGAACCCGTCCAAGAAATCTTAATGCTTGAGCCGGCCAGACCAGTAGGAGGTTGTTCAGACGGAAGACCTCTGATGTCCAAAAGGAAGAGAAAGGCAGATCTAAGAGCAGTGACTAAAGTCAGGGAAGTTGGAGTGAACCAAGCTACCAAAAAGACGGGTGACTTGGTGTTTTTTGAAAAAGATATAGATGGAATACTCACCCCACATAACGACTCACTGATCATCTGTGCCAACATCATGGGAATCCGAGTCCACCGCCTGCTTGTGGACACCGGCTCCTACACAAATATCATATTTAAAAACACATTAGATCAGTTAGGTGATTGTGAATAATATGTAAATGAATGCGACCATAAGATAGTAGGGTTCGGAGATGTTGTAACCGATCCCTTAGGTTTAGTTACGTTGCCGGTCGAGCTTGTATCGACCGAGAATCCCGAAAGGAGACTGACTAGAATGATAGAGTTCTTAGTTGTAAATCAACAGTCTGCCTACAACGGGTTTCTCGGTCGACCTTTTATGAATGAATTCAAAGCGGTCGTTTCAATGTACTACTACTGTCTTAAATTTCCAACAGCAAAAGGTCCAGGTACGATTAAAGGGGATCAAAAGAAGGCTCGAGAGTGCCTCCTACAACTTCAACCTAAAGACGATAAAGTGTCCGTCATGGACAAACAGTCGAGCAGTAGGGTTGAAGATGAACCCTCCATCTTGGATGAGATCATGGAGTCCACTGACACCGAAATGATGGAGGTGGACGACCATCAGGACAGGGACGAGCAGGAGAGCTTAGACGAGCAACAGGAAAAGGGAGTCGTACTTGAACCAAAGAAAGTTGATGATATAGAGCCAAGGCTAGAGACGGAACCCATGATCGAGGATGAACTCAACTTAGAAGGTCCCATAATCGATCCTCGTTGGAAAAGCTAGAAGAGGAGAGCAACCCCGGTTGAGGAGTTGGAAGCAATAAAAGTTGACCCGAATCGAGAGGACTTAGAATTATTCATTGGGTCTGAACTCCCAGAGCCATACAGATCCAGAATGAAAGAATTTCTTAAGTCCAACCTCGACGTGTTCGCATGGTCGCATGCTGATATGGTAGGCATCAACCCATCATAAGTTAAATATTGATCCAACCAGAAAACCAGTGAAGCAAAAGAGAAGAAAATTCGGGCCAGACAAATATGAGGCATTGGATGTTGAAGTAAAGAAGTTACTCGATAATGATCTTATCAAGGAAGCCTTATGTCCTCGATGGGTAGTAAATCCAGTGTTAGTGAAAAAACCAAAAGGCACATGGAGGTTATGCATCGACTTTACCGATCTGAATGTTGCTTGCCCTAAGGACAACTTCTCACTACCTCACATTGATCAGTTGGTGGACAACACGGCAGGACATGAACTCCTCACCTTCATGGATGCATTCGTCGGGTATCACCAAATCCCAATGCACCCCGACGACCAGGAAAACACAGCGTTCTACACCAACAAAAACTTATTGTGTTGGAAAATGATGTCGTTCGGGTTAATTAACGCAGGAGCCACGTACCAGAGACTCATCAACAAAATGTTCGATGGACACATTGGTAAAATAATGGAAGTGTACGTGGACGACATAGTCGTAAAGAGCCCGAGAAAGGAAGATCATTTGGAACACTTGACACAAGCATTCGAGATACTCCGAGCATACAACATGAAGCTAAACTCAAAGAAAAGCAGCTTCGGAGTTCACTCGGGAAAGTTCCTTGGGCACCTGGTCAGTCAGCGAGGCATTGAAGCGAATCCATCAAAAGTCAAAGAAATCATGGACATGCAACCACCAAGGTCGGTCAGGGAGGTTCAACGACTAACCGGATGCTTGGCAGCATTGAATAGATTCATCTCAAGATCGGGAGATAAGTGTCGACCTTTCTTCGACGCTATCAAGAAAGGGGAGTTCCAATGGACAAGCAGTTGTCAACAGGCATTTGAGCAACTGAAAGAATATCTTAGCGACACCAAGATTCTATCAAAGCCTGTCTCAGGAGAGAAACTATACATATACCTAGCTGCGTCAGAAGTGGCCATCAGCTCAGTCTTAGTTTGGGCAGAAGGAAAGTTCCACTTGCCAATCTACTACGTAAGTCAGGCCTTACATGAAGCAGAGATCAAATATTCACCCATGGAAAAGTTGGCCTACGCACTGGTGATGAGCGTGAGAAAGCTACGACCATACTTCTTCGATCATCAGGTGGAGGTTTTAACAATATTCTCACTAAGACAGATTTTGCAAAGGCCTGACACTGCTGGTCGCCTCCTCAAGTGGTCACTTGAAATAAGTCAGTTTGGGATATCTTATGCACCTCGAACAGCGATCAAGGGGCAAGCGTTAGCCGACTTCATTGTTGAATTAACCTTCCCTCAAGATCCGATGAGAGGTTATAATCATCCATGGCATATGTATGTGGACGGGTTGTTAAATAACACAGCCGCGGGAGCCGGGATAGTGCTGATCAGTCCAGATAGGCAAGTGTTCACTTCAGTGGTCAGATTTGAATTCATGGCAACAAACAACGAAGCTGAATACGAAGCGTTGATAGCTGGACTACGACTGGCTCTGGCTGTGGGGGTTCGAAGAGTCCAAATTTATGGGGATTCCCAGCTGATAGTCAACCAAGTCCGTGGAGAGTACGAAGCTAAAGATGAAAACATGGCCTTGTATCAAAAAATTGTTGCTCACCTAGCTTCACTCTTCGAGCAAATTTATATTGAACAGGTGCCAAGGGACAACAATGCACAAGCAGATGCACTTGCTCGCTTGGCTACTAGCACGGGACCAGCAGAACTTTCACAAGTCACAATAACAAAGATTTCTCACCCATCCACCAGTGACTATAAAATCAGTCAAATTGAAGAAGAACTGACAGAGGAAGATTGGAGAACACCGATATATAGATATCTCAAAGACAGCAAAGTGCCCGAAGACCCGCAAGAAGCAGTCAAGATAACCAAACAAGCAGTAAGATTTACTATCATGGATAACCAACTTTACAAAAGAGGATTTTCACTGCCCCTACTGAAATGTTTGGCAAGAGGGCAAGGCCAGGAAGTGTTGAAGGAAATACTCGAGGGCGTATATGGAAATCACGCAGGAGGGCGAGCATTGGCATACAAGACGGTAAGACAAGGATACTATTGGCCAACTCTGTTACAAGATGCGATCAAAGTTGCAAAAACATGCCACGGGTGCCAGTTGTTCGCCCCCAACATCCATAAGCCACCAACATAACTGATCTCAGTAAATAGTCCATGGTCATTTGCAAAGTGGGGGATAGACATCATAGGACCTTTCCCAACGGGAAAGGGGAATGTAAGATTCGCAGTAGTGGCCGTGGACTATTACACAAAATGGGCCGAAGCCGAAGCACTAGTGACAATAACACAAGAAAAAATGATCAGCTTTATCTGGAAGAACATAGTGTGCCGATTCAGAGTTCCGCAAGCAATACTGATGGATAATGGAAAGCAGTTCGAAGGAAAGAAGATGAGAGATTTCTGCAAAAAAAAATGGGGTATCAAGAAACATTTTTCAACGCCCTACCACCCTCAGTCTAATGGACAAGTTGAGGCAGTTAACAAGATAATCAAGCATATCCTAAAAATCCGACTGGTAGACAAGAAAGGCAAGTGGTCAAAAGAACTGCCAGAGGTACTTTGGGCATATAGGGTATTGCACAGAACGAGCACCGGAGAAACACTGTTTACCATGGTATTCGGTATCGAAGCAGTTATACCTATAGAGCTCAAGGTACCAACTGAAAGAGTAGCTGAGTTCGATGAACAGTTAAACAATAAAGCGTTGGCTGCAGAAATGGATCTGATTGACGAAAAAAAAATCTCAGCAGAAATAAAAAATGAAATATACAAGAGAAGGATCGCGAGGTACTACAACTCGCAAGTGAAAGTCAGTAAGTTCGAAATCGGGGATCTAGTACTCCGAAAAATCCTAGCACCATCGCCAGGAATATTTGGACCGACTTGGGAGGGCCCATTCAGGATAACCCACAAGTGGTACAATGGCACATATGATATTGAAGACATGGAAGGCAACTCGGCTCAATACTCCTGGAACGTAGCTTTATTGAAAAAATATTATCAGTAGTTAGGAAAACAATGTAAAGCTCTTGTGTATAGATAATGTTGAAGTAGTGCAGGTTATTCAGGATAAGTTATTTGTGTTGTAAAGTTGATGAAATTTTCAAACTTTTTTGGCAAAATACGGAAAGAAAAATGATTATTCATTGTATTATATGGCTAAAAAAATAAAAAGGTGTCAAAACCCAGTTGTTCGCCTAACAGAAAAGCTGCTCGCCGGAAATAATTAAGTGTTGAAAACACAAGTTCGAAGAGAGGTGAGCAGCAGGATTCCTGAGCTTCAGAAAGTCCAACTGATCGCCCCCTAAGCACAAGATTGCTCGCCCAAAAAAACTAAATGCATAAGCATAGGTATAGTTTGTGGCGAGCAACAGGGCATAAAGAGGATAAAGCAAATGTCAAGTCCTTAAAAGGACCAAATTGACCCATGTATAATTGATGTCAAAGTTTGCAAGGAAAAGTATTGAACTTTCAGTCATGGAAGAAAATACTTAAGCAAGCATAAATAAAAGGCGAACAAATAAAATAGAGTACGATTTCATTAAAAGTAAAATTTCTAGTACAAAGGTACAAAAAGGAAAGGATTACAATCAACCTACAACATCAACTAAGAAAACAAAAAAGAGCTCAAGACTCAGGAGCCTGAGGAGCTGGTGGTGCTGGGGGATCTTCGGAAGGAGGAGGTGGAGGAGCATCTTGGGTGGTCGCCACCAGGACCTTCTGCTCGCCTACCACAATGGAGGTACCCGTTTCACCAAGGGGGTTTGGAAAGAGAGGACTCAGAGCATCGAATACGGTGGCGTCTCTGTTAACTTCCTCAGTCCTCTCCTTCGGGACAAGCACTCGGACATCATCCTTAAAGATATCCAAGTTGACCTCCATCTCTCCCAAGTCGGCAACTGGGATGTCGAAACCGGCGGCCGAAGGGTTCTCAATGACGTAGTCCGCAAAGTCCTTGACAGTACTGGTCATCACATCAAGACCATTATCCAAGGCATACTTCACGGACCTCACACAGTCCGCATACGCACAAATATAACCGAGGTTGGTGTTATCGGTTACATCCTGTATGTACGTGGTGTAGGATATGGCACGTTTCTTCTCCTTCTCCAACTGGTCGACATGGACCTTCAGAGATTCGACTCGCTCCACCAAACCCACCCGCTCCGTCTCCAGAACTTGCAGGCGGTCAGTGGCAACACCCAAGTCCAACTTCAGTTTTTCAGAAGCGTTGGAAGCAACCCTCTCTCGGTCTTCAGATGCTTTCAAATCCCGCTCCAAGGAGAGTTTGGCCTTGTCGAATTCGGCCCTCAGCTTGGCCAACTCCTCATCCCTTCTCTTCAGCTGAGCATCTCGATCCGCCTCAAGTTGCTCGATCCTCCGTCCCAAGCTTCGGTTCGTCCGCTCAAGCTCGATGGCTTGGTCAAGGACCCTCTGAGCAGAGATGACTTGATGACTCGCATTATAGCTCAAAAGGCGGGCATTGTCACTCAGACTCTAACCCTGAAGAATCTCTTCGCCCGTCTTTGTCCAGGAGTGAGGAACAAACTCTGTAGCCCACCGGACGTGAGAGTCCTTGATCTCGTGATAGACGGGGGCGGACTTAATGCAGCTGAGTTGATGGAGTACTTTGGCACGCCCAGGATAGTCATCTCTTCGGTACCTACACAGAGAAAGGAAAATCGGTTATAAAATATGACAAGGAGCGAGCAGCCGGGCAGGAGGAAAAATGCTTACTCCTTCATCTTTATTGGGTCGTAACCCAGGTATGCGTTGTCAGGCGAGGAGCTCCTTCCTCAAGCGGCGATCATCGCGCCAACGACATGTTGCTCGGTCACTTCTTCCACCGGTGTGGAGTGAGCAACAGACCTACTTGCCTGTGAGGGGCCTTGTCCCATAGCTCGTTTAGAGCGGTCATCCTCCTTTCGAGGGGCTATCTCCTTGGTTAGCCTTTGTGTCCTTAAGAGGAGGCGAGGAATGGGTAGGGGGCGAGGAACTGGGACAGGGGCAAGAGGAGCTTCCTCTAAGTCTTGCTCCGCAGCTCAAAGTTTGATCAGAGAGGTGCAAGGATCGGACTTCTTTTTCTTGGAAGGTTGGTTAGCCGCCATCTGTTTGACTCGACGAGCGAGGAGGTGGTAACTTTCAGGGATTTGAGGAACGGCTACCGTTACCCTTTGAGCTGAAAACAAAAACATAAAAGTCAAAGTAAGGAGAATAGCACATTGGCGGCGACCAACAGGTAAAGAGCGATCAACAGGTCAAGAATAATAATAATAAGCAAAGAAAAAGTACGTGAAGAAGGTTACCTTCGGGAATGTCAGTCTGAGCCTCTAAATGATGGGCACTTGTGGTGACGAGAGCAAGCTTCCGACAGTGCGCCTTGGAGAGATGTTTGATGTTGCGATCCTTCACGTCCCGGAGAGAAATCAAAGCAAGGACGTACAAGAACTCTTCACTCAGTTCAGGGTGTCCCCACTTTAGAATGCGCGGACCTGCAAAACAAAAAGAAAAAAGAAATTAAAATTAGTTCACCCTGGGTATAATAAACCAAAAGGTGAAACCTACGCCGAACTTCTCCAAAATGCATAGGGGAGTTTATGCGCCCAGGTCCTCCCGCAAAATCAGAGAATGCCCGCCAATCGCCACCAATATAGAAGAATTATTTATGCCAGCTCTTCACTTTGTTGGCACCCCTTCAATCAATTTCACACCGCTGTGAGCTTTGATATAGTACCACCCTAGCCCCTCTTCATTGACAGCCAAAGAAATGGTCATCGCGTAGTGAATTTCCACAGTGATGATCTTGTTCTTATAACCCTCTAGCCCGAAGAGGGTTATGAAAGCCAATAGGTTACTCCATCCGTTCGAAGTAATCTGAGTTATGGCCAGGTTAGTGTCTTCGAGAAACCGGCCAATGATCGGATGAAGAGGCAAGGGGAACCCCGTATTGAGAACATCTAGGTTGATGGCAGTACATCCAGGGGGCGGATTATCAGCAGTCTCTCCTTTCTGCGGTGCGTACAGATAAATGTCATATGGGATGCGATTGGAGGAGCGAATCCGGGCCAAGTCATCTTCTGTGACTACGCTTGCCACTTTGCTTGTTGTATAGGAAGAGTCACGGGCTTCCATGATAGGCCTTGTCGGAGTAGGAAAAGAGTTGTGATATTGATTGGCGTATTCAATCCACTCCTGCCTTCGAACAACTGCCTCAGGTATCAGGGACTCAGGAGTTGGTTTTGAAATGGGAAAGTTAATTTCGCGAAGAAATTCCCAAGTTACACCCGGCTGGTCGCCTCCAGAGTGGGCCACCTGTTCGCTGGGGACCTGTTGCCCGCTGCTCGCTCCCGTTTCTCCAGGAATGCTCATCTTCTTGATCTCGGCGATGACTTCGGCGGAATCCTCACCCAAGTCTGAGGATGTTCCTTCTCTTGGCGAGGAGCGAGCAACAGGGGCTTGGACGTCCTGCTCGCCTGAATTGTCTACGGCATAGAACTCATCCACGAAGCGAACAACAGAACTCGCCTCCGAACCCGTGTCTTCGTCAACAAGCAGGGACCATGGATTTCGGGCAATCGCTTGACGAAGCGAGCAGCGAGGAGCGGGGGATGACTGTTCATCTTCCATTGGCCGTTTTCCAGGATTCCGGCCAACAAGTTCGACGGAGGGTGTGCTGCTCGAGGAGGGAGACGTCATTTATAAAGTTCGATATAAAATTCAAATATAATAATAGAGGGCACCAAGGCAGCAACGCCAATGGCGGCTTATTCGAGAAAGAAATAAAGAACAACGGCAGCGACGCAGCGGCAATGCGGCGGCGACGCAGTGGCAACACGGCGGCGATACGGCGGCGACGCGGCGGAGCAATGTGAAAATGGCAAAAATTGCGAAAAAGAAGAATTGAAAACGAAAAGCAAGGAATAAGGGAAAAGAAATAAGAAGAACCAGAATTTCACCTTTGATTCAAGCGGAAATGATCGGATTCGAAAGGAATTTGAAGAGGAAAAACTTCAAGTAATCAACAATGGAGGTCTTCGTATGCACGATCGCGAGAAAAGGAAATAAGAAAATGAGAAGGAGCTATTTATAAGGAGGAAGCCCGGGGTCAATTTGAGAATTTGTGAAAAATGAAGGCCCCTATTGGCAAATTAAAAATGCACGCGTGGGCGGCGGTGATGTCACCAACCGCCCACGTCGCCTGGTATCCCGCGCCTCGGGAAGCAAAAAGTCACCAGTTCAAGGGTCATTCCTTGTTGGTCGCTTCCGAAGTTCCCGCCCAAAGAAATTCAAATCCCCATTGCTCGCTCCCTGTTGAACATAAAAGTTCGAAGTCCCTGTTGTTCGCCTCATATCATAAAGGTGCGACTCAACTTATAGTTTGACATAAAAGAATAAAAGTTATCCTAATATGTCAAACTAGGGGGCATTGTTGATGGGCGAACAACCGAGTAACGTGATTAAGATAAAAAATATTAAAATAAGAAGATTAAGAAGTCATTAAAAAATAAAAAACCAAAAAGGACGAACAGCAGGGAAGAAAAGCCCTAGGAGGCGAGCAGCTGGGTCAAGAGACCAGATCATGGGAGGCGAGCAGCAGGTCATGTGAGCATAAAAAGATAGGCGACCAACTGGACTAAGATGGAGCAAAGAGAATTAACAAGAGGCGAACGGGCGAGCAAGAGGGCACCTCGAAAGGTCATCAGGAGCCCCAATAATTAGGCATTACATTAGGAACAAACAAGTATTTTAACACTTGTCATTGTATAAAGATGTAATAGCTTAAGGAGATAACAAGTATCTTAACACTTGTCATGATGTAAATAAGGGTGATTAAAAAGGTGACACCTCCTACTTGCTTGTACCACTATAAATACCCCTTCATGGGATAATAAGAGGGGGGTTCCATAATTCAAAAATACACCAAAACTCTTGCAAATTTCATTCTTGATTATTATCCATGATCTTAGTTCTTGTTTGATGGTCTTACTTAGCAAAAACAGCCACTAATCATCATTGATTAGAAAAGGTCATCAACACTCTCTAAATCTACATTGAAGAATGAATCTTATTATTGGCTCAACTACCACACACATGCATTTCGTGATGAACTAAATCCAAACCATATCTACCCATGGAAGGGTGCAAACGTCGGTCATGGTCAAAGTTCATCACTCCACACATGCCATGCGTATTGACCTCAAATCAAAGGTGTTGAGAAAAATTCGGGGTGCTCGGATCTATTTGGGATGAAATTTAAATACGAATTTAAATCTAATTATTACTTGCATGAATTAATCCTAAATTAATTTATATAATAACTATGCCAACAACAAATTTATACGCATATAAATATAAACACATAAATTCTACGGCGGAAAAACTAAGAATTTCATGTAAAACGTACCTCTCGAAGTTACGTCCAACCGAGATCTACGGGACAAGCGTACCGATCCTATCAACCGTAAAAACCTTCTCAAGTATTCCCTTTCGCCTTATTCGTCCGCCTGTGGGAAGAGCTCACGAACAATTTTAATATAATAAGGAAGAAAGAAAATATTTTTGCTCTTGATTTTTCCAACTCATGGAATTATGTAACTTGGGGATGAAATAATCATCCCCTATTTATAAGAAGGGGTGGCCGATTTTTTCATGCTTGGAATAGGGAGAGAAAATCTTTTCTTGGTCTCCAAGAAATCTTGAATATATCTCATATATTCTTTTCTCCATAGTAAAATATTCCACAAAAATCGCATCCTCCTTATTATAAGCATATTTTCAAAAACTTAGAGATAAGAATACAAGATTTGGATCTTCTTGAATTTATGAGATAATCTTGTATTCCAAGAAAACTTATCTTCCATAATATCTTTCCAAGAAAATTAATAAAATCTTTTCTCTCTCTATATCCATAATTTTCGAAAAATATAAATAAAAATCAACAATTATATTCTCTTTTATTTTAATCACCTTATTATTATCGGGCTACTTGAGGGGCATTTAGGAGAATTAAGATTGGACCTCCAATGGGCTACTGAATTACAATATTGAGCCCCAATATTATTCAGTTCATTAATATTAATTAGTACCACTAATAAATTAATATTGCACTATCCATCTTAATCCATATTACAATAATATGGGCTCCCGGTTATTATTTCCCATGTTTAAGTTTATCTAGTCCATTAATTAATTGAGCTTCTGAATAGCTCTAAATTAATTAATATATTTTACCTTGGAGTAAAGACAGCTCAACATTATTATCCAGTCCGAAGAAACTAATTCTTCACTTGCAAGATTTGGTACGATAAATCTTTTGAGCCCACCAAGGGGAAAAATCACACGAGCCGTACTCGCACACATTTCATCGACAAGAGTGATTCTATTATTCAAAATATTATGACCAATGGAATTAGATAGGATTCTACATATCATTGTTTGTCCTGGATGACCTAACCGCTGATGTCATAATTTAAAGGAGTTCGGGTCGTGAAATTTCATACTCATGGCTAGACGGAGATTAGACGGCCGGATGTAGGAATAGTACAATCCGGAAGAGAATGATGGAAGTTTTTCAATAGCTTGTTTACGGCTACCTCGAGTAATAGTCATCAAAAGGTATTCATTATTGTTCTCAGTTTCAGTTTCAATGTGATAGTCATTAGTTCTTATGTCTTTAAAACTGGGAAGGGTACGCTTTGATTGTGGAAACAACAAAGCATTGCCAATTATGAGTTCGATGCCCATAGGGAGGATGATGGAGGCTCTTCCAGAGCCCACTATCATAATGTTATCATTGGTTATCGTTGTTACACTCCCTTTTCTTTCTACCAAGTTATGAAAATACTTACAGTCTCTTAAGGTTATGTGTGTGGTGGCGCTATCTACCAAACATAAATCACACTTTGTATCCATCATGCCATAGGAAAAAGCCCAAACCTAATAGTTGATATGTTTACAAGCCATGTATAAGAATAGCAATATCCAAATAAATTTAACGGATATCATATATTAAAGTAAACATATCAATGTTAAATCATAAATGTCATACCAAAGATGAAAATAAATTATCCGAAAGACAGGATCTTAATAAAAATATCTTAACCAAAAAGTAAAGTACTAAAATGATCAAATATTCTAACCACTCATTATCTCCATAATCTTTGAGCTCTATGCCCAAGAGATCGTCGTTGTCATGGTCAAATTCGGCTTCAGGTAAGCTGGCATGGTGAGATTCGACTTTAGGGGCCTTCCTCTTGTCGTCCTTATGTTGCTTTTGATAAGCCTCAACCAAATGCTTGGGAGTGCGACACGTGCGAGACCAATGGCCTTTGCATCCGCATCTGTAGCAGGATTGCTCAACCTTATCTTGAGAGCCAGATTTTTGTGGAGTGGAATTCGTGTTGGGTACACCATTTCCATGATTCTGAGCTTGATTGTCCTTCGAGGTACCTGGACCACCAGATTTACTATGACTTCGGCCTTTGCCACGAGTTCGTTTACTTCCTCTCCCCCTTCCACGCTTGCGACCACTTGTACTTCCTTGAGCTATAGCATGTGCTTCGAGCACTGCTTGTGAGCCAACCGGTCTCGAGTTATGATTTTTCATAAGGAGTTGGTTGTGCTTTTCTGCCACTAGTAGTGCAGAAATTAGCTCAGAGTGTACACTGTAATTCTTGGCCCTATACTGCTGCTGGAGTACAAGGTTGCTAGCATGGAATGTTGATAGAGTTTTATGTATCAACTTGGGCTCAGTTATAACTTGCTTGCATAGCTTTAAATGGGATACAATACGATGAAAGGCTGAGTTGTACTCCATCACAGACTTAAAGTCCTGGAAACGGAGGTTCAGCCAATCGTATTGTGCCTGAGGGAGGAGTATATCGTTTTGTTGTTGGAAACGGTCCTTCAGGGACTTCCACAACGTTCTGGGGTCTTTCTCAGTGAGATATTCATTTTTCAGGTCCTGATTCAGGTGATGCCTGAGAAAAATCAATGATTTCGCCTTCTGGGCGTTAGTTGATTTCGAGTCATCGACAATTGCCCCACTCAACTCAGTTGAGGCTAGATGGATCTCGACATCTAGAGCCCATGCCAGGTAATTACTACCATCAAGAGCAAGCTCAACGAATTCTCTTTTGGTAATATCAAATATTCTCACTACAATATTTAAAATGACATGGTGAGTTTTGTGACCTTTTGTTGACAACAGAGAAATAAGAATTTATTTGATCACTTTCAAGCACATAGAAGCAAGAATTGAGCGTCGTCTACCCAAAACATAATTTACGGTCCGACAAGTGCTGGGCGCCGCCTATCCAGACAATTTATGCGGACTATAAAATAAGGACTATGTGCAAAAGTAATAATGAATGCAAGAGAATTAATCATAAATAGCATGCGCATATAACAATTAAGCACATAAGATAATAATTTATTGAGAACTGATTTTAAGATTATTTCCAAACATTTGAGCTTAATTATTATGCAAAGAATTATTAATTTTAATTTTCAAGTATTTTCGGAACTTGATAAGTAGGGATGGCAATGGGTCAGGTCGGGGCGGGTAGTTGATGCCTGGTGACTCGCGTCGATCGCGCGCGGTGGCCTGGAGGCCCGCGGCGGCGCGTGGTGGCCTTCGGCGCCGTATTTAATTAAATTTTTTTCGATCTTATTAAAAACAATTGCAAATAAAAATACATATGCAATGTATAAATTAAGTGCACGGTAAATTCATAGCATATATGGATCTAGAAATTGATACGATAATTAATTATCATGCTATTGAAAATTAAATTTAGATTCGTACCGATTAACTTCGGGCAGAGACTTGTGCTAATAACATGTTGTAATTATATGCGTAAAATAGAAACACCGGTTTGTTTACTCAGTTCGCCGATAACGACTGTGTATGGGGCGTATTAAGCCAGTAGCTTTCACTAATATTTTTGTGTGTATACAATACTGGGTACATGGATCTATTTATAATAGTGAAACCCTAATTTAAAACCTAAAGCCTGTTTAGGTTATGAAGCTCATTAGTAATGTCCACATCAAATCTACTGGATTTATAACATATTTGACATATAAATGTGAGTGAATTATTGAGATTTATCAAAGAAAAAATTATTCACGTAAGCTTAAAAAGATAACTCGTAAAATATTTTAATTTTAGCAAGCTTATTTAATTACATAGAAAAAATTATAAATATTAAATTTAGTTATTCAATGTATTATACGTTGAATGTTGTAGAACTAAAATTTCAACCACCCTAATTTTATTTATTTATGTGAAAATAAATATTTTAAAATATAAAGTGTGCTAATATTTTTACCTGTAATTTCACATTTGCAGTAGGTGGAAGTAGGGGGTACGCCCTTCCCGGTTTTGACTCCTTATATTATTGATGGCATTGTTCACCCTTTTAATATCCATAACATTGGTTGGATCGCGCCTCTTTATATCTGTCAACATGTTGCATGGATTTATATGAAGCAGTTCTTGCCGATGTATCTCTTTAAATTGGTTGGGTGTTAAGGTACCCAGTCTCGAACCCTCTGCAAATTTCGGGAAGGGATGATTGTGTGTCCCGCTCAAAACATCGATGCGCCAAAGATCTTGATCAGTATCATATTTCCTAGCAATTAAACAAAATCCACACGAATTTCTTTGTGTGCTCGTGTTTCTTTCGTTTTTGGTTTTTGAAGGCCTATACTCTCCACCTTGACTACATACATACCTTAACTTATGTGGTTTAGAATCACGAATGGCTAAGGTGATGTTTCGCATACGCGCAATCCACTTAACATATGACTTCACTACTTCCTTCCTTTTATACCCCCGGCCGGAGTTAAAAAATCGTTCGTGACATCCTCGGATACATAACCAGCATCATAATAAGAACTCATTTCAAATTGAAAACGTAAAAGAAATCTGCTAATTGAGAAGTTATAAAAAAATTGCTAGTGAATAAGTAGTGAATGCCATTGGTAGATCATATAACAACATCATTTCACGTGACTTCGCCCCACCCATGACAAAATTTTAGAAAATCATATAACATCATTTTATTTTGTTTGAAAATTCTTGCATCCTAATAACGAGAGTTGAAAATTCTTGCATCCTAATATCTACATTCTTGAAAGTTTTAGAGTATATGAATCATTAAAAAAAATGAGAGTTAAAAAATATAGTATTATGATATTATGCTGATCAAATTTTCTATAGAATTTAAATCATTATTAAAATATTATCTTTTGAGATTGAGAAAATAAATAAATAAAGTGTGCAATATTTAGTCAAATTGAAACAGAAAAATATGATGATTCGACGTAGATACAACTTCTCCGAATATAATGCTGTGAAAATGTGATGATGAGGGTAAGAATATCATAAGTTGTCCCGTCAATCCCATCGGGTGTGCATGTAGCACTCGTGCTACGGTCAACCCAAAACAAACAAAGATTATTATTCACATGATTTCTTCCATCCACTTTTTTTTCCCATCTGAATTTCTTCCATCCACCCCAAGACGAAAAAAAACGTGACCTAAGGGACGGAGGGAGTACTATATAATAAAATAATAATTTAACTTATATATATATGTATATATATATATATATTATACTATAATTTAATACAATTATCTCTAGTTGGCTTAATTGAATAATTATGAATTCCCAAAGTATAATTATTGGTTAAACGCATAAATTCCCCTGAAAATTTACGGTACTCTCAGCTTTCCTTTGCTCTGTTCGATCAACACTTGCGCTGAAGTAATTCTCAGAAGTTCTCGCCTTCAAAATCCAGGTATCTTCTATGATAATCGTTTTTCTAACCAATTATACTATATCGTGTTTTCTACATTCAATTACTAGTTCTGTCATGTCATCATCCAATCTGTGGAATGGGCGTCTTCGTCTGAATCAACCAAGTAATTAGACTTCGTTTCGTTGCCGGTTTTGAATTTTTTTAATTTTCAATGGAAACTGGCTCAAATTGAAGTAGGGTTTTCTTCTTTTTCTTTTTAATTTATAATTTCTAAACTCAGTCAAAATGATGGTCCTAGCATTGTGGATTTAGTTGTTTTGATATTCCCCTCATCTAGCTGGCTCAACTAATTTCAAAATGTATTTGGTTCTTGGTTTGGAAGGTTGTTTGTTTCAATTGGTTCAAGGGCAATAAACGAAATTTATACTGGATACTTGATTTTATTGTTACGATTTTTGTTCATGCTCACATGTTTAGGTTTAGGAGTTGCTACCATCTAACATCTGATGTGATTTTAATTATGGAGAAATCAGTAGGTTAGTTGAAGTCTCAGAATTTGTTGTTTAAGATCTCAGTGGCCATACTAATCGACTTTTTCCACATGACTGCTATGCACTCGAGTAATATTCCTATTACTTTGTCGTGCAAATTAAGCAGAAAAATACTTCTTGATGAAGACGTGCTCTTGCATCCCATCATTTTGACGATGCTGTTTATGAGTAACTATATTTTCTGATGGATTGAATTAATCTTGGTATACAAGGTTGATGTATAAATCTGGTTACCACATGATCAAATAATAATATGGGCTTTTGTTGCTTAATAAAGAGTGTGATTCATAAGAGAATTTCTTCTATTTTTGTCAAATGAAGTCCAGGATTATGGATGACCAAGAAATAGCAGTAGCTATTTGCTAGAGCAGTTATGCATCTAGTAATGTTTCCCATTTCTTTGTATTTCCAGCATCACCCTGGCTGCACAATTTAACACTGGTGTGTTCCTTGTTACCTTTATGTCTTGGCGACAGTATCTTAAACTGTAACAACTTAAACAGCAAGTAAAAGAACTATTTTAGATTATGAATAAAACCAATGTTAGCAGTTCTCAACAGTTTATTACCAGCCCTGTGCTGAGAAAATGGTTGTGGTATGACATATTCTTTCTAATTGTATGTTGAATATTACATTGGTCTGTGCAATACTTGTACGCTGTATATCATTCACATGTTCGTTCTTTATATTTATACTCTCTACGTTTGTGGGTATTGGTTTGTAACATGACCTTAGGAGTACCATTTTCTTCACGATAACCCAACTATCATAGTTTTATGATAATTACGGCTATAAGAAATGCTGATGTGCGATGTTAAATGATATAGGAAGAAATGTTGAAATTAGACAATGTCTGTAGAAAAGTTATTTCCACAATAAAATATTAATCATTTTGAAAGTTAGTATAACATAAAGCAACATTAGAGCATTCCTGAATTTGAGTTTTGAAGTTTCTAATTCAGGAAAGTATATGTCTATAGTGGATTGCATGAGATAATACTGAATAATTCAGTGCAAATAAAATAAATAAAAAATTCGTGCATTATGAGCGTGTAACAACATGTGCAATCACTGCCTAGATTGTAGCCTTTTTTATGAGGTTTGCTGTTGGTTTTGGTACCATTTTTTGGTCTCCCAGTTTGCGAAATGATTTTTTCTGCACTAGAGACCTAATGTATTTTTAATCTCTCTTGTTGAGAAAGTAGAAGAATCAAATATTTCTGCAATATATATTATACAAACATGAACAAAGAAAAATGAAATTAAGATTCAGTTCACATGTTGCTTTTGTTGCTGTTCTATCTTTGTCTTTGATCTCTCACTCTCCATGCGTAATTTTTCCTCAGATAATGAAGTTGTAGGCATTTTATTTTCAGGGCAGCTTTGCTGATTGCTTTGATATTTTGATAATACGCTTTCTGAAAAAGTAAAGAAAAGACAGTAACTTATGAATCACACCCGCTCGGATGGTGGTGTATTGCATGAAACATACCTTGTTTATTTAAATTTTGTGTCTCTAAGTTGTGCATATGCTCAAGTTATGATTGCCAAAAACTGGTTTTATTTAACTTCAATGTTTGGTAAATATTTAACATACTTGGTACTTCAAGTGCATATAACCTTTGCTATTGATGTTATTGCTTAGTTAAACGAGCGCCAACTGATATGGGGCCAAAACTTTGTTGAGTTTACCTGCACTTGAATTTATATGCTATCTATTTACTGTTAATATTTTTTTTGGACTTGGTGATCTAAGTAATTAGATGGTCGAGTCATGAGTCATTTTAATTTAGGTTTGCAATTCTTTGATCAGGAGCAAGTTGAAATAGAGTGAGTGAAATGGAAATAGCAGACAGGGCGATTGGATTGCTTTTATCAGTCATTAGCTTGTCCATATTCACCTATTATACCTTGTGGGTGATAATCCTGGTTAGTACATGTTTTCCCGTTTTTATTCAAAATTTGGTTGCCGATGTATGACTTATTTAATTTTGTTCCAGCCTTTTGTGGACAATGACCATTTCGTACACAAGTACTTTCTGCCCCAGGAGTATGCCGTTCTCATTCCTGTATCTGCTCTCGTTCTGCTGCTCTGCTTCGTTTGTGTGTTTATTGGATGCACCATGCTCAAATCCAAAAAGAAAAGCTCATAAGATGAACCCATTCCTCATCTGACAATGTGGGTTGGTATGCTTAGTGACCTTTCTGCATTCATTTGCTCCTTGGAATTGTAACACAAGTAAATGTTTAATCTTACCATTTATGAGTGCCAAAGTTTACAATCGGATGATCAATACAAAAAATGGTTTTATTGATATATGCAGATTGTAAAGAGAAGAAACATGCGTCTATAATGTGTCAATATCAATATGTGTGTTGAGCTTAAGGTAGAAAAATGTTAGAAACTGTAGGTATATATGTGACAAATCTATTAATCTAAAAGGGAGGCCCCCTCCTTGACGAGCACAAAAAGGCCACCATCTCCCCTCGAAATCCGAAAATCTTTGTCGAGGTACGTGGTCAAAAGCCACGACTTTGAGCGTTCACCAGGAATCTGAATCTTGAGAGGAGGTTGCCCAGAAATGGCGCGTGCTATGCCCTCCACAACACCCTCTACAGGCCTCAGAGATTCCTCCACTGCTGACAAACTTATCGTCTGCCCAAATATGCTCACACTTGGTGGAAGATCAAGCCTTGACTTGATTTCCGGAGGATTAAATTTCCCTTCTTTAAATTCAACCTGCAAAATTAACTCAGATTATGTTTTTTACTTCCTGAGGTAACCCTTTGGAAAACAAAAACACGATAAGCAGTACCTGTATTCTTGATGAAGTACGGACTTCAAAGGATGCGGAAGCACTGAAAGATATGGTGGAAATAGGTGTTGATACTGTCACCGAATTTTCGATGTTAAGGCTGCTCGTGTCGATTGATTGCGTAATCTTTTCGACTTTCACCAGTGGAATACTGCTTGTTGCTAGCAGCGGCAGCAGCTCTGAGAAAGCTGTGTACCTGAGGCATCAAAATTCATCCCTAAAACCTTCTTTCCACCAATTTAATTTAATTTTTTTCTTTAACCACTCCAGAAAAGCAAGATTGCAATTGAAGAAGCAAAATTTAAAGTCGAAAAGGCATATATTTTTCCTGAACTCAAACTGTTTGAAGAAACTGCACAACCACATCCTTCTTTCTTAATCTCGACTACACAACAATTCTCCAGGCCTCGGTTGTTGTAACACAAATTCACACCTTTCATTTATCATCCCCAAATTCACATTAGACTTGTTACTCAATATGGCAAGAAATCTAATAGTCAAAATTATGTTGTAGGGATACAGGACACAATAT
This sequence comes from Ballota nigra, assembly GCA_947034835.1. NCBI lineage: Eukaryota > Viridiplantae > Streptophyta > Magnoliopsida > Lamiales > Lamiaceae > Ballota > Ballota nigra. The sequence continues at coordinate 14,635,628 of OX344721.1, read as the reverse complement.
ATATACACAACTCTGTGGAACAGAAAGAAGATTGACCATGAGAATGCAAATGTGTGCATCATGAATGATGAAGAAAACGCCAAGAGGGTTCAGTAAAAAAATTATATATATGATTTGCACCGTGTTATTTTATCTCATTAGCAACAAGCAGGCAAAAGAGGGATCTTGGTGAACAACAAACAGCACCAAAGCATTTACACTTCATCTCTAACGTAATTCTACCCTACTTATTTTGATGCAAGAATAGCAGCATATTATGGATGTGTCTAAACATAAACACAGTTGAGCAGAAAAAAAAAATACTTTGAGAAGCATGAAAACCATTTCAATCCTTCTCCCTCTTTGTCAACTCATCACTGCCTAAGATGAGGCAGTATTTGAATTGTAAGATTTGGAATTATGAAGAGCATTTCATATATTGACGATTAGGGTCCGTATGATTCTTTCACCTGGATCTCTACAAGCTGAATGAAGGGTTATGCCTATTAATTGTTCTCATTTACTGGTGTCTATTAGTTTTTGCAAAGGAGTATGCAGCAAGATAACACATTCAAAGATGGCTCCAAGAATATCATCACAAATGTTCTTAAAAAAACTATAACTAATACTCCCAAGTCCTAACCTAACCAAGAAACATTTCTTCCATCTTAACTTATGCTATATGCAAATAAATATAACCAAGCCAACAATTCTTTCCATTTTCAGGCCATCCACCAAACCACTGGTACAGCTTTCAATATTAAGCACGGTTTCTTTTTCTACATTAAGGTCACACTCACAAAAACTATGAACTCTTGGTTAGCAACTCTTCAATGATAATAGGAATGAGATTGAAATTAATGTAATTATGATGGTCAATGAGAACAAAATCACTACCTATTCCATTTCGATTACTCTATTCCCTTCCTACAATCATTCTCATATTCCTCTACCAACAATCATTTGTTGTCCAACATATCATTTTTATTGTGGGAATATAAATGAAAAATACATTTTCATTCTTATCACCATTGAAGAGTTGTTAATCAAGCGCCCCTAAAACAATTAATTAATACAGCGGGAATAAATAATAAAGCTTACACCAAAATCCAGTTCCCATCAAGCAAGTCGGGGCATTCAGATGGCGCAGGAGTCGGGTTGGAAGCCTCCAATTGAGAAACAAGTTCAAGGGCCTCGGCCCGGACTTCCGCTGAGGCCCGGTACCCGAAATCCGACCCGTAAACGGTATCCACTAGAGCCCGTTTCAGCTCCGAAAGCTTGTCAGCACCGTCGGAAACGGGGCTTCCATTGCCCATTTCAACTCCCCACTCATCATCGTCCAGCGGAGGATCGGGGCCCGAGAATCTAGTGGAGGATTCGGGCTCTGGCTCCTCCGATTTATCACCCCCCTCATCTACAAAGGCTGGCTCCGAAGAAGAGCGTGCGGAGAAGATGGCGCGTCGGGGGTTTGGGTTTAGAGAGAAGGATAAGGAGGTGGGTTTGGTTGATTTTGGATGGAGGTTGGAACTTCTGAGGCAGAGAAGAGCAGAGGAAGGGTGGGGGTTTAGAAGGAGAGACATTGCTGTTTTTGCTTTGCTGCGACTGGGCTAGGGTTTGGTAGTTTCTCAAACAGAAATGGGAGGGACGAGGAACGGCCACTAAATTTTCTATCTTTTTCTTCGTCTTTCCCAAAATTTCTGGAATTATGTTTTTATACTAGGCCTATTTGATTGGGGTTTGTTATAAAATGGCCTACTCAAAAGTCAAACCCTCCGTGTTAAAAAATAGTCCTTACTTATTAAATTTATTTTAAAATGGCATTTTTTTTAGATAAATAATACTCCTCGTTATAAAATTATACTCCCTCAGTCTCAGGATGTTGTTCATACTTGGGTTTAACACATTTTTTTTTTTAAAATAGGAGTATGTGAGTGTGGAGTTGTTTAAATTATTTAGTTGTTTAAGTTGTCAAGTTGTCGGTTGTTTAAATTATTTAGTTGTTTAAGTTGTCAGTTGTTTAAGTTTTTAAAATTACATAGTTGTTTAAATTATTTAGTTGTTTCAGTTGTTCAGATGTTTAAATTATTTGATTGGTCAATTGCTTAAGTTGTTTAAATTATTTAGTTGTTTTCTAATAGTTAATTTTTTCTTATTTAATTGTAGATATGGATTACCTCAATATTGGGTCAATGTAATTTAGTTTGACGAGTTTGTTGATGAAAATGGTCAATGGGAATGGAAAAGGAGCGAGGGTGATCGTGGTGCCAATGTAGAAGGGCTTCCAATATCTTCTTTGATTTCGTTTATTCTAGTTTTTATCTATCTCTCATATTTGATTGTTACCCGCACAGTTACGATTATCGTTGTCGCTCACTTCGCAACAAGTGACATCGGTCATTGCTTATTACATCAAATACTGAGGTGACATCGGATGCCAAGTCATGTCTCATCGTCGAACACTCATGTGGTATCGTTTGTTGAGGTGACGTCATCATACATAGTGACTTTTCTACCCACAACAACGACCCCTAACAATAGTTGATCCTTTAGTATCTGAGGTACACATGAGTTCACCTTGTAAATGGGGAGAGGTCGACCTCAATCCTTAGGTCATCCAATGGAAGGATAGTGAGGTTAATCTTACCTTGAGGTTGCAAACACATTAATCTCTTTGTGAAAATATGAGATGATCAGCCTGGGCGAGATGGTCAACTCATGCGTAATGAGTTCCACTGGCTGACCCAGACATTGAATGCTTAGGTCAGGTGGACCAGGTTGGCCTCGAACATCATTAAAATTTGCCCTGAGGCCTGACTTTGAAGTAGTTGAGAGTGAACTTGAATTTTGGTGAGCTATTATTTGAGGTGGGGCTGACTGATGACAATATTTTTGTTTTCTGAAATGATATCGTCATATTTTTGTATGTGTCAGCCTAATCTGCCTTTATGGGTACGATCCGTCAGGTTATACCCTTCTGTTGGTCGAACACTGAATCGCCATGTGGCTTGCCAGATAATGCAAGTTAGTCGTGCCTAGGATTTAAGTAGCGCAACCTCCTGCACATGCTGGAAATATGCTCACGCACAACGATTGAACTTCATTGGTTTCGAATTTACCCCCAAATCCCCCAAAAAGGCACCAAGAGATATTTGTTAAATGGCAAACAAATCCCAATTTTTTTCTTATAAATCATACCTTTCCTCTTCACTCAATCCTTATACATTTTTCTCATTCTTTTCTGACCCTGCGCTTTTTCCATTTCTGGTTAAAGTTCTGATTAGTTGGTATGTTGGTTTCATCGGTTCCTCCTCTTCTTCTTCTTTTTCTTCTTTTTCTACCAATTCCTAGAAAAATGGTATGTCCAAGCCATTCGACGAGTACAACAAGTGGTGGTTGGGGTAGTGTCACTCCTTCTCAACCCAGGGCTCCGTTTGAGGAATGGGCCAACCTTTGAGGACGATTCATCCAAGGCTATTGATTCAACAACAAATGATATGGAGAGTAGTCCTGAAGTCAATGAGATTTCTGAAGCAACAAGTGTGAATGGTGGCACTGATTTTGACTATTGTGAGAACCCGATAGAAATCCCTCTTTTGGAGAACATAGAGGGTCTCACCGACGCCAAATGGTATAATGTCCTCAACCCAAATGGTGGCAAGAATGAGTTCAAGCAAGTCGCACGGAGTCGCCTTGTTGTCATCGCACCCACCCAATTATTCTAGAACTCGAATGAATGCACCATAATTCTAGTAATAAACAATATAATATAAAAACTATTAACTCAATTTTTGCTTAAAAACTTTACAAACCCTAGCAATTAACTTAATAATCTATTACCTATCCCATGGGCCAAAAGGCCCAAAGCACTAAAGAAAAAAATTGTATATATACAATTCTACAATATTTACTCAATCGATCAATTCACATCTTTTCCTATTTATATATTTTTTTTCTCTTGTACGTCTTGACATATTTATTCGTATGGGATGGAATCGGTAAGGTTCCATCGTGAAATTTATTATAATAAAGCATTTAATATTCAAAATTCAAATTAATCTCTTCAACATACAGATGAGGAATCTTTGATTAGTGATTAGTATTAGGAATTCTCGTTATATAATGTTTTAATGGAAAATTAAGGTTTAGTAATTATGTGTATGTGGATTATAAGTATTGTTGGTTAACAGAATTGTAAATGGAATCGAATTGCAAAATCTTATTTGAATTGTAAATTATATGAAATAATTCAACTCATTATGAATGGGAAAAAATTATTGTTTTTATTCCTAATGATAGTTATATAAATGATGGTCCCGTTTTAGAAGGGCAAAATGGGAATTCAGGAGCAATTTTTTTTTTTTTAAACATCATTTCTCAGGGAGTTCAGCAAGAGTGATAATACTCAAGTCACTGCTCTGCTCAGAGGCTGAGTTACCAAGTCAGTGAGAAGGCTTGGAGTCTCATGCTCTGAGCAAGGACAGTGGCTTGAGATGCTGAACTCTCGAGTGCGTTATCAAATCACAGCTTGCACCCTGACTGAGTTCAATGACGAAATACTCAAGTCACTGCGTTGCTGAGAGTCAGAGCTATCAAGTCAGTGATGAGACTTGAAAGCTCAGGCTCTCAACAAGGCAGTGACTCGAGAGACTGAACTCTCGAGTGCTAGCCTAAGCTTGTCAGTGAGATTGGTTCTCCCTGACTAAAATACTTAGCTAATCTTTCTTTCCAAACTTTCCAAGTACACTCAGAGAGCGTACACTACAAATAATTAGCAAGTGCTTAGACAACAAACAACGCTCAGTTTTAACGTGGTTCAGAGACTCAAGCTCTTACATCCACGGCCTGATTTAACAGGAAATCCACTACTGGGATTCTTGTTTTTAACGTGCCAAGGTGCACTTACAACTGGACTCACGCCACTCCCTGGGCTGCCTCTCCTCACCTCACTACAAACCTAACAATCTTCTGAAAGGGTTTAGTTTGGTTAGGGTTTTCTCCAACTAGGTGAGGTTTTCCCTTTACAATGTGTTAGCCAATAGCTAAGATAGGGAAAATCTCTCTAAGCCTAGAGTTACAAGCTGAGCACTCTTATGTATATATTTGTGAACTCTCAGTGTATAGATATGAGTAGAACCTCCTTATATCTCCCATGCACGTATGCTACAACTCACACTCTCAGCTCGTAGGTGTTTGTTTTTCTTACAAGATACAACAATACAACTCTCAAACAAAAAAACAACACACACTAACAACAAGCTATGAGCTTGTATTTATAATGGGGATTCAAATGTATCCGTTGGAGAGGAAATACATTTGAATCCAGCATTAAATGGTTTCAACCACTTTTCTTGGAATGCGGCCTTTGTCAGTGTCAGAGTTGCTGCCTCGTGCTGATTGGTCCACGTGGCCTGGATTCACGGATCTTTGACTCAGTGGGTTTGACTAAGACCCACTGACTTTAGGTAGCTTTCTCCTTCACTGACATGATGATCTTCAGTTGGACTGACTCGTCCTCAGTGTAGTTGTCCTTTAGGGACTATTTGAAGATCTTCCCAGGAAGTTTGTCATAAGGCTGAGTGACAAACTTCCCTGACCACAGTAGCCTGACTCCTTCAGGGCCTACTTGGTGCAGCACTGATCCACCTGATCAGGCTCTTCACTGAGTGGTCCACCAGACTTGGCTTAGATCAGCCTAACTTACACTCAGTGGGACTTCCTTCAGGCTTCTCTTCAGGTTCAGGTCTTTCTTCATTGGCTTCAGTCAGTTCTTCTTGAGATGTCATCTTGACTTTCTCAGGCTGTCAGTGAGTTCCCCCTTGCTGAGTTCCCCCTCAACTGAGTGCTTCCTCAGCTAAGTTCTTCTCATATTACAACCTATCCTGACCTGATTCTAAAGATACTATCCTGACTGCTTTCAAACCTATTACATGTTGTTTTGGAAAATCATCAAAACTAAACATATCCCAACAATTTCCCCCTTTTTGATGATTCCAAAACTTCTAACCAAATGATTTTCTATTACAAGAATATTGTCAGAGTACAGGTAATAGTTTGAAATATGCAGGAATTCCCATAGTTTAAAACATTTAAGATCTGTTCGGTTGACCATTTTTCTTAACAAAACTGGATCAGTGGTCATGTGAACAACCCGCTCTGATACCAATTGATGGTCCCGTTTTAGAAGGGCAAAATGGGAATTCATGAGCAAAAAAATAAATTTTTTTTTTTTAAAACATCATTTCTCAGGAAGTTCAGCAAGAGTGATAATACTCAAGTCACTGCTCTGCTCAGAGGCTGAGTTACCAAGTCAGTGAGAAGGCTTGGAGTCTCATGCTCTGAGCAAGGACAGTGGCTTGAGATGCTGAACTCTCGAGTGCGTTATCAAATCACAGCTTGCACCCTGACTGAGTTCAATGACGAAATACTCAAGTCACTGCGTTGCTGAGAGTCAGAGCTATCAAGTCAGTGATGAGACTTGAAAGCTCAGGCTCTCAACAAGGCAGTGACTCGAGAGACTGAACTCTCGAGTGCTAGCCTAAGCTTGTCAGTGAGATTGGTTCTCCCTGACTAAAATACTTAGCTAATCTTTCTTTCCAAACTTTCCAAGTACACTCAGAGAGCGTACACTACAAATAATTAGCAAGTGCTTAGACAACAAACAACGCTCAGTTTTAACGTGGTTCAGAGACTCAAGCTCTTACATCCACGGCCTGATTTAACAGGAAATCCACTACTGGGATTCTTGTTTTTAACGTGCCAAGGTGCACTTACAACTGGACTCACGCCACTCCCTGGGCTGCCTCTCCTCACCTCACTACAAACCTAACAATCTTCTGAAAGGGTTTAGTTTGGTTAGGGTTTTCTCCAACTAGGTGAGGTTTTCCCTTTACAATGTGTTAGCCAATAGCTAAGATAGGGAAAACCTCTCTAAGCCTAGAGTTACAAGCTGAGCACTCTTATGTATATATTTGTGAACTCTCAGTGTATAGATATGAGTAGAACCTCCTTATATCTCCCATGCACGTATGCTACAACTCACACTCTCAGCTCGTAGGTGTTTGTTTTTCTTACAAGATACAACAATACAACTCTCAAACAAAAAAACAACACACACTAACAACAAGCTATGAGCTTGTATTTATAATGGGGATTCAAATGTATCCGTTGGAGAGGAAATACATTTGAATCCAGCATTAAATGGTTTCAACCACTTTTCTTGGAATGCGGCCTTTGTCAGTGTCAGAGTTGTTGCCTCGTGCTGATTGGTCCACGTGGCCTGGATTCACGGATCTTTGACTCAGTGGGTTTGACTAAGACCCACTGACTTTAGGTAGCTTTCTCCTTCACTGACATGATGATCTTCAGTTGGACTGACTCGTCCTCAGTGTAGTTGTCCTTCAGGGACTATTTGAAGATCTTTCCAGGAAGTTTGTCATAAGGCTGAGTGACAAACTTCCCTGACCACAGTAGCCTGACTCCTTTAGGGCCTACTTGGTGCAGCACTGATCCACCTGATCAGGCTCTTCACTGAGTGGTCCACCAGACTTGGCTTAGATCAGCCTGACTTACACTCAGTGGGACTTCCTTCAGGCTTCTCTTCAGGTTCAGGTCTTTCTTCATTGGCTTCAGTCAGTTCTTCTTGAGATGTCATCTTGACTTTCTCAGGCTGTCAGTGAGTTCCCCCTTGCTGAGTTCCCCCTCAACTGAGTGCTTCCTCGGCTAAGTTCTTCTCATATTACAACCTGTCTAACTGAATAAACAACCTGTCCTGACCTGATTCTAAAGATACTATCCTGACTGCTTTCAAACCTATTACATGTTGTTTTGGAAAATCATCAAAACTAAACATATCCCAACAATAAACTACGTTGAAGAAATTTAAGTAATGTTATTAAGAAAAAACTGATATTATTAAGAAAATGATTTGATGTTATTAAGAAAACGAACTTATAAGAACTAATACTATTAAATAAATGAGCTGATATTATGAAAATGTTACTCGTATAAAAAATTATGAACTAATACTATTTAGAACAACATAAGAAAAACCCGAGAAAAGATTATGTTTAAAAAATAAGATAAATTATTTTTAAAAATAAAAACAAACAAATACAAAAGGACAAAAAAAAAACAAATGGACAAATTATCAACAAAAGTAAAAGCAAAAAAATTATAAAAGGACAACGAAATATGCACCAAAAAAATATGAAAAATTAACAACAAAATAAAACAGGTGTAAGCAAATTAATTTTGCACCCACTTGAATGACAACACGTGTACAAATAATTATTAAGAGTGTGTATAAAATGAAATTGATTCATGCATGAAACATATAGAGTGAAATTGATTCATATGTGAATCTTTGAATGATATTATTTGTTTACGCTAAAGAGTATTAGTTGTTTCCACTGAAGATTATTAATTGTTTACACTGAAGAGTCTTAGTTTGTATTCACCAAACAACTAATATTTTTTAGTGAAAATAATTAATACTCTTCACTGAAAACAATCAATACTCTTCAGTGAAAATAAATAATACCCTTCAAATGATTCATGTATGAACCAATTTCACACTATACTTTGTCAATTATTAATATCAAATTGAATTTACTATTTTATTTTGGAAATTTAATTAAAATAATTCTCTAATTGAATATTTAAGTCATAGATATTTAACATACACGATACAAGCTTGTCAAAATATACGAGTTTGCAGTACTCATATTCGGTAATAAATGCAGTTGACTTACCATACAAATGAGATCAAATAATATATCGTATAAAAAGAAAAGAATTAACAAAAATCAAATAAAATTAAATAATAATCAGCCAAATCGGATAGTTGACCAATCAAGCCCATCAAATCGACACCAACCAACTAGAATGCCACGTGGCATCGTGAAGGAGGAAAATTTTCATTTCCTCACCTTATAAATAAGGGTTTTCATTCATTCATTCATTTTACACACATCAACACATTCATCATTTAAACTTCAGACGATCAAGCATACAAGCGAATGAATCCTCTGCAATTGTTCTTGAATATTCAAAGTGTTCTTCACCAACCCCAAGACATTCTTCGTAGAAAGCAAATAGAAACAAACTTCGATCCGAGATTAAGGTCTTAAACCTCTCCGATCAAACGTATCTCCTCGAAGGATTATTGGGGATTTAGAGAAGCTTCAAAGGTGTTCTTCATAGGCTTTGAAGATTCAAAGGCATTCTTCGCACACTCTCGAAAATTCAAAGGACGTTCTTCAACATATTAAAAGACGTTTATCCCACCTTTGAAGATGTTCATCCAATAAGTCTTCGAAAATAGCGTTTAATCTAAAATAAGGTATTGCACCATTGGATTAACGTTATAAATTTCCAAATCCAATTCCATATGAGATCAAGACGAAGATTTCACCCACAAATCATCTAAATCAAAATCAAATTGAAGAGAATAATTAGAGGAGCAAATTTAAAGTTTAGAGCCCGCACAATATCTCAGTTTAATCTGAAGGAAATTCAATTGTAAATATTTTCATGTTTTTATATTACAAATATGAAATTTGTTATTACAACAGGCATGAAAAGACGAAAATGGAAATATGTGCATCCGCTATTATTGAGAATCGAACTAAAACCTACACGCAATAAAATAACAAACACAAACTATTAGGACATCAGTCGATGTTATTATTTGTTTTCATATCATCATATTTATAGGTTCCAGTGTAACCATAAATTATGTATTTAAAAATAAATACGAAATGAAATTACAAAGATAATTTTTATAAATCAATTATGAATTTGAGTACAATCTCTAATTACACATTTGATTCTCTCTTCGATGACTTGATTTGAACTTCTGGAATTTTTGGAGTCTAGTCTGTAGCCGAACCTAGAGGTGACAAATGGGTCGGGCCGGACCAACCCGACACCGGTTGTTGACCTTTTACGGATGGGTCGGCTCAGTTGACTTTGAACCACATATTTTGAATCCCGTCCTAACCCTATCCTGGGCTACTGGGCCATCGGGCCAAACCGGCCAAGCCGATTTTTTTAAATATATTATTATTACACTTGATTTCTATATTGATCTCATTAATTGGAAATTTGGTATACAAGTACTACTTATATAGACATGAAATTTTGTTTAATTTGTCGACAATAATTAAATAAAAACTCAAAGTCTTAAATGAGATTCAAACAACAATAATTCAATAATCCTTAATACTCTCAAATTCACAAAAATAAATTCAAACAACAATAATCCTATAGTATTTAATAAACTCAAATTCATATAAACTACTCCAAACAATTTGAAGGGTGTGTGCAGGTGTTTTTTTAGAATATTGTCGAAAATGTTTAAACATAAAAGACAACATGCACATCGAAAGACTTGAAAAACAAAGATTACAAATGAGATATCAAAACTTTTTCATAGATTGTAAAATAATCTATGATGCCACATGACGAAACTTCACTATAACGAAATGGTGATACAAAGCAAAGTAAAATCCTACTGTAAGATTTTACATTAAGGTCGTATACCCTAGATATACAACCAAAAGCCTATAATTCTAATTGTGTAAAAACAGCCTACTCAGAGGCCTAACAAAGACACTCTTAGAAATGGAGAGAACCGAAACAACTACACTTATTATAGGTAAATTATCTCGATTTTTTCACTTGAATGCGTCTCATGCGTATGGTATTTATAGAGTTTGAATCTAGCATGTGAACACTTGAAAATCATAGTTTCCCATGATGTAAAATCGCCCAACACTAAGCTCCATGACTTCGGTAACCACCCATGCTCATCTTTAAATTCTCACTCTAAAACTGCAACTGTTTGACCTGGTAACCTCCACATCGTCATCCTGTATGTTTATACATTAAAGACAACATTGAAACATCTGGAGTTAGTGTTAGAAGAAATGACAAATTCTGATGTTGCGAAAAATGTTGTAACATCTTGGACAACATTGACCTAACATCAACACAATTCAATAAGTCATATTTCATAACGGATATACAAACTTCAAATTAAATATAGTAATAATTTCAAAAAGTGTAAAGTGGGCCAGAATCTATGGGCATACACTGTAACCCCATCTATTTCTCTATAGAGTTGTCAAAGTGGGTTGGGACCGTTGGGCAGGCCCGCCCCGCCATACTTAAAATGAGGGTTGGGTTGGAGATTTTTTAGCCTGTTTGGAAGCAGGCTTAAATGCGCTGGTCCGTTTGGGTCGCGGGCTTTTGTGGGTTGGGGGCGGGTTGGGGGGAGCCGGTCCGCCTTAAAAAAAGTTTTTTTTATTTTTTTTTATATTTTTTTGTACATTGTCAACTATTATAGTATCATTTTAGGATTATTTTGTAAAATTTATGTTCATAGATGATGAATTTGAATTATAGGAGTCTATTTTTATGAATTACTACTGTAATATATTGTGAATTTCAATTTGTAGAAAATTATTATTCTAATTAAAGATAATAAATTTTATTTAAATATTTTTATAATGATAATTATCCAGATAAATTGTTTGATTATATTTGATTTTGATGAATTATATATATTAGAGCTTTTAAATTATACTCCCTCCGTCCCCTCTTAACTTTCATAGGTGGGGTGACACAGATTTTAAGAAGAACTGCTTTATTGACTTTTTCAACCAATGAATGAAGAGTATTTTGAATTAAAGTAGGTGTTGTGAGAGTGTTTTATTTCCATATTTGGGGTGTGAAAGTTATTGTGGGACGTACCAAAAAGGAAAGTATGAAAGTTATTAGGGGACGGAGGGAGTATATTTTAAATTTTTTTAAAATAAAAAATATATTAAAAAATTAAAAGTGGGTCGGCCCGCCAATAAGTGGGTTGGGTTGGAATTTTGTAGCCCGCCAAATTATTGGCCCGCCCCGCATCGCCCCGCCAAAAGGCGGGTTTTTGCGGGTTTTAGCTCGCCCCGCCCCGCTGGCCCGTTTTGACAGCTCTATTTCTTTATTGATTTTTTTAATTTCTGATCCAAACTCCATAGCTACAATCCACACACACCCTGACTCTAATATTAATATTAATGTGGTGGTAATAAAATTAACTATTTTTCCCTGTTACGTTAACAAAATAAATACTAATTATTCTTAGATCTCTCTCGTTTTCTTTTCTCTTATTAAAAAAAATGACCGGGTCAGCCTGAGACTTTGGGCCAAGCGTGACTCGAGACCGAGCAACCCGACGGGCCTATCGGGTCGGGCCAAAAGAAGCTCGGTTGTTTTCGGGCATATAATTTTGGGGCGCAGCCCGTCCTTAAAACTGGACTTTTCGGGTTGGCTCGACGGGCCGGACCCATTTTGACAGCTCTAGCCAAATACAAACAAAGCTTGAATTTGAAGTTTCGTAACGGTAATTTCCTTGAAGGAAAAATAAATTTAAGTATTTCCGGAAAGAAAAATTAATTCGAGCATTTATCTGAAGGAAAAATGAATATGATATCTCCCTGAAGGATGAATGAATTTTAAATACCAGTCAACCTACTTGAAAATGTTATCTGAGAGATCATGCATGGATAAATCTCATCAACTTAGTACACTTATGGTAGTTTGATCCCTTGAAGTGGATAAGGACCCATTTAGGCCCAAAGAAGATACGGTGGATATTCTAGGACAGGAAGTTCCTTACCTAAGCGTTATTTGGTGCATACTTTATCTCGCAAACTGCACCAGTCCGGACATCGCATTTGCGGTAGATTTGCTTGCGAGATATAACGTTTCTCCCAGAAGGAGACATTGGAATGATGTTAAACACATTCTATGATATCTCCGACTGGTTATATTTTTCTTTGTGATGATATTGTGATCTCATGGAGATCCATTAAACAATACATTCCCCACTGTAATCGATGAAGACAACACAATTTGTGTTGCACAAATGAACAAGGGGTACGTTAAGAGGACCTTAACTAAACATATTTCCCCGAAATTCTTCTTCCCATATGAACTCCAGAAGAGTAACGAGATTACCTACAATAGGTGCGATCTAGTGACAATCCAGCAGATCTTTTCACTAAGTCCCTACGTACCTCTACTTTTGAAAAATATGTTTATGGTATTTAGATATGAAGACTTAGAAAGTTGTTGTCTTTAGGGGGAGTAACAATATCGAAACAATCCTGAAGATTGAATTCGGAAGATCAATAGTTGTAATCTTTCCCCAGTTGAATATTTTATTTTGGCAACCTAGTCTATGGAGTTTTTAATGTGACATGGATGTTACGTCGTAATGTCCAAGGGAGAGTGTTGTAAATCCAGAAGATTTAATTTACAAAATCCGGAAGATTTGATGTGGACATTACTTATGAGCCAAATAACCTAAATAGGCTTTAGGATTTTGATTAGAGTTCCGATATTATAAACATATCCCTGTACTCCGTATTGTATACGCACAGAAATATACTGGAAAACTCCTGGCTTGGTACACCCCCAGATGTAGTCATTAATGACGAACTGTGTAAACAAATCAGTGTTCTTGCTTTGCGCTATTTATTTTACAACAATAATGACAATAATATATTTATAAAAAATTTAAGAAACTGCAAATGAAATATTGCATATACCATTTATTCAATTATTGTGTACCAAAAGAAAGATGTATACATAAAAATTGTTTAGCAAATTATTATTTAAGATATCATGTTTTATCTCATTCTTGCTATCAAACCAGGACTGAATATATAACATATGCAATCTTTAAAATTATTCAACGGATCACCAATGAATCCATAAAATATAAAAGAGTGGGTATTGTATGAAAGTAGTTCATATTATGAACTACTATCCATTTTTTTTCATTTGACCAATTTAGTTTATGATCCAGCCCATGAATATATGACCCAGCCCATTAGATATCCAACTCAAGTAAATTCTACACACAAAATATATGACCCAGCCCATTAGATATGCAACTCAAGTAAATTCTACTCATTCTACATTCACGTAATTCTGCAATCGTGCTATGAAGAATTTCTGTATCGATAATATGGATAGTAGTTCACGTAATTCTGCAATCGTGCTATGAAGAGGAAGCCATTGACATTGAACACTTTCGACAAGAGGAAGACGACGATCTACTGTTGAAATCGTAGTGAGAGGAAGGCAACGATCTAAGACGGGAGGAATGATAAAGATGGACATGAAGATGAAGATTGTGAATTCGATAATTGATTCTAACTTTATACAGATTACACGTATTTCACCTATATCATATTTGTACAATATAATTTGAATTTGTGAAATTGAAGTTGAAATCGTAGCTAGTGAAATCTAAGACTCCAACTCTAAGATTGTGATCGTAGCTAATTGTCCAAGTTTCCCTGTTTGTATCAATCTCTACTGAAAGAATATGAGTGAAACTCCGGAATATGTTGTCTCTATAGCATTATATTGTTAAGAACTAAATATTTTGTGCTCATAACTTGTTTGATGAAATGTTTGTTATAAATAAAATGAAATATAAATATATAATTTGTGTTCATAACCTGTTTTTTTCATTAGATTTTGATAATAGCAGGTCAATATTCAACTTCCTGTTGCACTCTTGTTTAGAATTCTTCCTAAACAAGTTTGCTAAGCTTTTCTATTCGTTACTAATTCACGGTTGCGTGATTCTTTCAGGGGTATCGATAATATAGGCATGGGTATCATTTGTGAGGCCAGGAGTAAAAGTATTTGAATATTGAACTTGGAACTTGTAAAGAATGTTTACTATATGTATCACATATCTCCATTAGTTAGGAGTACCAATTATTCTTTCAGGGGTATTGGTAATATGGGCAGGGGTATCATTTATTAGGTCAGGGGTATCATTTGTATGGTTCTCGTTTTTTTTAAAGAAGAAAAATAAATGTGAATTTGAGTTTTAAAAACCATATATCTCCATTTATTAGGAGTATCAATTATTAGAAAAATAAATTTGAATTTGAGTATATCACATATCTCTATTTATTAGGAGTGTAAATTATTCTGCCAAAAGTATAGGTAATATGTGCAGAGGTATCATTTGTGAGGCCAGGAGTATCATTTATATGGTGCTAGTCTTTAAAAAAGTAAAAATAAAAAGAATGTGAATATTGACCTGGGTAGTGTAAAAAACACTGAATGGTTACTAGGTATATCACATATCTCCATTTAGTTAGGAGTGTCAATTATTCTTCTAGGGGTATCAATAATATGACCTGAAGTATCATTTATGAGGTCAGGAGTATCGTTTATATTGTACTCGTTTAAAAGAAAAAAAGAATGTGAATATTGACCTGGGTAGTGTAAAAAAACACTGAATGGTTACTAGGTATTGATAGGCGAACATCAATAATTGCAGTGTGAACCAAGATTAAGCACTTTAATAGAAAATCAAGAATGGGGTGCACAAATTAATCTGGAGAGTGTATAAAGTAACGAGCAACTACTTCGACGAACAACTGGTAGGCGAGCATGTTTTGAGATCCGAGACCAGACTTGACCATTTAACCAAGTCTCTGGTGACGAACAACCTTGATAAAAAGAGGTGTATGAAAACGAACAAGGAACCAAGATTCCAAAACTCATCTCAATATGAAGTCCAAGCGAACAACTTCCAAGCCTCATCCACAAAAGGCGAACAACTTTTGTTGAAAGCCCATATTGGACCAATTAAGCCGACCTGGACGAGTAACAGTGAAGTCCGAGATAAGACCTTAGAAGACTTTGTAACTAAGATTTAACTTAGATAAGGTCAAACAAGGTCAGAGGACACTTGTCTAGCATGCAAGCTAGGAAGTCCAAGAGTCTTGGACACCTCATGCTTGCTAGTCTCTATAAATAGTTATTCTCCAGCTAAGAAATACAAGTTCAAATTCACAAATACTCTCAAAACACACAGAAACACACCTAAACGTGCACACATACAAAATAAATACGATTTCGACTTTCGTATCTACGATTTTGTAACCCAAATCTTCGATTTACCATTTAAGGTGGTAATCAATCACACGTTATTGATTGGTGGTCTTAAACCGAACTAAAACAGTCACTAATCCTTCCGATTAAATTTGATCACCAACACTAGGTATATCAAATATCTCCATTTAGTTAGGAGTGTCAATTATTCTTCTAGGGGTATCAATAATATGACCAGAAGTATCATTTATGAGGTCAGGAGTGTTGGGAAAATGTATAAGAATTATATTTTGATTAGATGCCAAAATGTTCCTCCTAAGTTGTTTTGTAAGTAAATTATTCAGTAGAGTTAGTACTTAGTCAAACAGTTCAAAGTGTTAAGAACTGGAGTACAGTTAGTAATTGTAAGAGTGTATTTAAGAATGAAGTCCGCTGAAATGAAGTCCGCTGAAGACATGTGATCTGAGAATAAGTCTAAGTCTTGAATGTTTTCTAAGTACATTCTCACTAAGACTAAAACTATCAGGAGAGGACCAAGGTCCACTGATGGTAACTAACAATGCACATTCAATGCTAAACATATTAAAAACTGTTAGTTAATCTGGTTGGAACAAGGCAAAACGAATTACATTGAAGCTTACAATAAATGAAGGAATAAGAAGGTTCTCTCAGAGAAGTTCCACCTTAAAGCAAGACAAGAATCTGGGCATACAGACTAAAGGTCCAATGAGAAGATGACACGTCAGTGTACTTTACTGACAGCCGACCTGCCCCAGCCTGACAAGTACCAAAAGTCTTTCTCTAAGCAATCTACAGAAAGTTGGTGAACAGGCATGGTCTTTCAGCCGGTTCTTGACAAGACTTAAAGCTTCAAATAGAGTCGTTTGAACCAATCAGATACGAGAAGACTTACTTGAGAAGATTCAAATCCAACGGGAAGATTTTCAAGGAAGCCTATAAATACAGAAGGACGTGCTCATTTCTATGCACGGGAAACTCACAAGATCAAAGCTATCTCTACATTCATAACAACTAAGAAGCACTCGAAATTACCTTTGTTTCCCAAGTGTTTCACATTTGTAGAGAGCCTAACAAACCTTCTGTAACCAAGCTTAAAAGCTATATCCAAATCTTAAAAAGAGATAATCTAATCCTAAGCCTTGAGCTAAACTTGTAAGGATTATCTCAAAATAGTTGGAACCAAAACCCTACTCAAAACCCTACTCAGTGTTTAGGTTGAGAGCTAGTGTTAAGTGGTGTTAGTAAGCTGATTGTTGTATCAGTCTGAAAGCTGGTTTGTTTTGGGAACTAGGACCTGGAATTTCCTAGTGATCAATCATCCTAAGAGAGGATTAGTTGATCAGTGCACCTTGGCACTATAACACAAGGAATTCCAAGTGAAAGGAATTCTCCTGTTTGATCAGGACAGTGGACGTAGGAGATTCATCTCTGAACCACTTTATACCTTGTGTTCTTATTATCTGCTTTCCTAAGTGTGTGTTCATCTCAAAGTTTATCAAAGTAAAACGAGTTTTCTAAGGGCTCACTGACTTGATGCGAAAATACCAGCTTCTACTAGTATCTTCCCCGCAAGAGTATGGGTTCACTGTAGTATGGGAAAGTATAGAGACCAAGTATTATCGAACCCAAGGAAAAGTGTGTATGCGAATAGATCCCTGAAGATCTGCGCATCGTAGTTAATATGAGTGTATGTTTGGGGATTTTCGAATATTAATTCTAAAGTAAAATAAACTAATTAAAACTAAAGAACAAAAGAAACGAATTAACTGAGGTTTGTTTGCAAATATGAGATGGTGATGCTTAGGATAGGAATCCCTACGTATACTAACAGAGCAGGTACATAATCAAGATAACCGTGACGTGCAAGAAATAACCTAAGTAAAAGATCGTAAGATGAAAGCTCAAGATTTTAACCCTAATACTTTATCCTATCAATCCACTTCACTAATCCACTAACAAGTTAATAGATCGTGCTTAATTAAAGAGGCCCTTATTTAACTAATGGTGATGCGGCCGTCCTCCATAGCTAAACCGACAAATTAATCAACCCCTTCTAAACCCTCTAGTTAAGTCTACTAGTTGTTAAAGAGTGATGCGGTCGTCCTCTCCCTAACACGTTTGTACGAAATTCAAAGTGAAAAGTTAAGATTGATTTTAAGAATTCATTAATTAAGAGAATTAAAACCTAACGTCACGGATTACCCTAATTACTTACCCACAACCTACTTCTACGAGTTCATCCTACCCTAAGCATGCAAGGGTTCTAGCCTAACATGGTGGTTTGAATAATAAAAGCAATCACAAGAACAATAATCATATGCATAATGAAATTAACGAAATAAATCAAGAACATAAACGAAAGAACAAATTAAAGTCTGTAAAGAAATATATATAAATCTGAAAAACTAGAGTTTATCATCTCAAAGAGTAAAGAAAGAAAGAATTAATCTAATACGTTCAAAAGAAATACTAAAACTAAGAATTCGTAAATTAGAACCTCGATTACAACGTATAAAACTCTTCCAAACTCTCTTCCAAGCTTTCTCCTCGCTCAAAATATGTAAAAATATGTGTTTGTATCTGTTGATATGCTTGGAAAATGGTATAAATAGGCTTGGGATCGAATTTGGGTGTTCATGGGCCAAAATACGCGTCAAGATCGAGTATAGGTCGAGTAAAACTACTCAACCTGTTGCAGCTCGAGTGCACTACTCGAGTGCTCGAGTAGTCACTACTCGAGCGACTCTGCTCGAGTACTTTTCGGCAGCTGTACACATGTTCGTAAAATCTTCATATCTCCTCAACCGGGAGTCCGTTTTGGCCGATTCAAAGTCCTACGAACTCCTCTTTTCACCCTCTATCCATCTATAAAAACAAAATAGACAAATTCATTAGTTTATAGAAATGATACTCAATTGACTCCAAACACTCATCGAAAATACTCAAAACATGGGCAAATCGGACACCAAAACATAACAATTTCACGCCTAATCAACCCCCCCAAACTTACCATATTGCTTGTCCTCAAGCAATGAAATAATAAGTCAAGTGAAATTGTTAGGAATGAGTCAAAGAATCAAATCGTGCAAGCAAATGAACTCGAGCTTCAATGATCAATCACACGTATACTCACTCACCTTCTTTCATCATACTCATGCAACAACAACAAGAACCATCAAGATCAAACATGGATGTGCACTCAACGATTTGTTTCACTCCCTCACAAGTGTATAACAATGATCAAGGGACTCACTCAAACAATCAATCACACAAATTGGCAGCCATAGGCTTGTAAGTGCTCTTAACTTCGACCATACTCTAGAAATCAATGCCGAATCAAAAAAGACGTTTCTCAAGGTTGTAATGTAGGCTCTTTGGACAGGTGGGATAACAATATAGGATAAAGTGACTAAAGTGAATGGAGAATAGAAAATCAAACTTTGGCACTTCGAGATTAGGAACAGAATACTTCAAACATATTCAATCAACACCCTTTCAATTCCATACTCTCAACACTTTAATTTTTTTGTTTTTTCTTTCTCATTTTTTTTCAATCACTTCACTTTTTTTTTCTTTTTTTCACAAGCACATGAGCTCTTTTTTCTTTTGCTCATTCTCAAATTTTTCTCTTTTTCCCACAACTCAAAACTTCATCACACCCTTATTTTATCACCACTCAACCATCATAATTCCCTTTCTCAACTCAACTCAACTCAACTCAATCCCTTCAACATTCACACTTTCCCTATTCTCCACTCAAATTGGGACAAAAAGGCTTAGGAACTTGGAATAGTGTTTAAATGTGCTAGCAAATAAAATAGGCTTTAGGCTCAAAGGGGCTAGCAAGGGATACATGTCATTGGTAAGGAAAATTTTGGCTAAGTGACTCACTCAAATCAAAGATGGCATAAGATCACATTCGGCATATCAACTAGACATAATCAAGAAGCAAGAGCACACACAAGTTCTAGCATCCTCTAAGGTGACGATCCTCTCACAAATGAAGAGATCAAGTAATGCATAAAATCCTCATAAGGCTCAACTCTCACGGCTTTCACATCCATGCTAGTCCTAGTGAATTCTCACTCTCATCACACAAGTACTCAAAAGAAAAATTCACAAGCATACAAGTTCTTTCTCAAATCAACTCTCATTCAAACACTCACACAAAAGAGTCCCTAACTCAAATCCACAAATCATCAACTCATCAAATCATATTGAGTAACAAAACAAATCAAAATCAGCCCAAGGAGCATCTCAAGACACAAATAATCAACTCAACTCAAAGATAAGGGGTGCTCCGGTGCAATGTCATAAAACACATAAATACTCCACCCCCAAACTTTGACCTTGCGAAGAGGTCTAAGTTTGGGGTTGTGGGTTACCTCAACCAAACAATTCAGTTTCTCTTCAACAACTTAGCACACTCCTTTGTCTCGAGTTGGTCCCTTCAATCTGAATACTCCATCATTCCTTTACTCTTTTAGAGACAAGCCTACAAAATAAAACTCTCAAGTACGAGGTTAAACATACGACTCAACAACATCCTAGTAACATAATAGGAAAATAACTAAAAACACTAAAAAATAAATAAAAATGGGTTGCCTCCCATTCAGCGCTATTTTTAAGGTCCTGATGTCGGACCGAGCTCAAAGAGCTTATGAGACATCATACTCAAATTTACCTCCCTTACTCTCATAAGAGTGGTGCTTGCATGTCTTTCCTTGATGCCCCTCCATCATGAGCTCTTTTGCTTTCTTCTCATCCCCAAGTGTTATGGGTCTCAACTCCTTCTCACCTTTATCTGGAGGAGTCTCACTAAGCAATTTCTTGCGCTTGAACTTTTTCTTTTTAACTCCTCCTTTCCCTTCTAACTGGACCACGTCCACTTTCTTCACCTCTTCATCCTTCAACTTTTTCACTTTATCCCTATCAAAATAATCAAGATCATAATGCTCATGGGTTAAATAATCACGTGAAGGACTAACAAAATCATGAATATGAGAAGGATTCGGGATAGATGGTGTGTCTTCAACACGAGGATCAATGGCATCCATGCAATACAAACTCTCATCCTCCTTCGGGTGCTTCATGGCTTCATATAGGGAAATCTTCACTTCTTGATCATCAACCTTCAATGTAATATTCTCATTTGCCACGTCTAGCACCATCCCCGCCGTAGCTAAGAACGGTCTTCCCAAGATCAATAGAACGTGCTCATCTTCCTCCATCTCTAAGACTATAAAGTCGGCTGGAAAAATGTGATCTCCAACTCTCACGAGGACGTCTTCAACCACACCTTGAGGTCGAGTAATAGACCGATCGGCGAGTTGAAGCGTCATCATTGTCGGCTGAAGTTCTCCGCCATCCAACTTCTTGAATAGTGACAAGGGCATAAGATTGATGCTCGCTCCAAGATCGCACAACGCTCCTTTTCTGATCCCGTTCCCGATATCACAAAGAATGGTGAAGCTCCTGGGATCCTTCAGCTTTGGAGAAAGCGCCTTGTGCACTAATGCACTCACCTCATGGTTCAACTGCACCAACTTCGGCTCATCCACTCGCCGTCTTTTCGCGATCAAGTCCTTCAGAAACTTTGCATAGTTGGGCATCTGTTCCAAAGCATCATAAAAAGGAATGTTAATATGCAATTGTTTAAACACATCAAGGAACTTAGCGAATTTCTCATCAAGCTTCTTTTTCATGAAGCGTTGTGGATATGGGACGGGTATCACCGATTTGGGTACCCCCCATTCATCTCTCTCGGTCTCTTTCACTTTCTCCCTTGCTTCCTTTGCCTTCTTCCACTTAGGAACTCTCTCACCCTTCTCAATCTCCTCTTCAGGCTGTTTGCTCTCATGAGACTCATCCACTTCTTTACTCTTCTCAATCCCTTCACTTTCAATCCCCTTTCTCAACTCCTACCTCCTCAATCTCATCTCTAACTTGAGGCATCTCAGAATCAGCAGGCATCTGAGGACCTTCATAGTTGGTTCCACTTCTTAACTGGATAGCCTTGCAATGCTCTTTCGGGTTCCCTTCCGGCATGGAAGGATACTTACCCGGCTCTCTATTCAACGACTTTGTAATCTGGCTCATCTGGAACTCTATAGAAGTGAACCTTCGATTGTTCTCTTGTTGAGTTCTAGTCCACTCAACGTTCATCTTCTGGAGCTCTTGATCACGTTGATCACCCTTTTTATGCAACTCTTTCACATCGTACTCCAAGGATGACAACCTCTTACTTCCTTCCTCCACCTTTTGTAGAATCGCTCTCAACATCTCCTCAGTTGAGGAACCGCCTTCTCCACCCGGAGGCTTTGAACCTGGGTCAACACCTGGAGGAATTGTAATACCCGCCTTCGGGTTAGCATATGAGAAATTCTCATTCTTTCTCTATGTGTTTTGAGGAGGCTGCTGGCCTCCTTGATACCCTTGTGTGTTCCTCCATTGATTTTGAGGCGGCTGTGGACCTGGAGGTACAAAAGGTTGGCCATAAGAGGGCCTCCCAAATAGATTACCTCCTTGGTAGCCGTTCTGATTGTAATAAGGACCTCCCATGTAATTGACTACCTCTTGCTGTCCACTTGGCTGGTCTACTCTATCATTCTCTGTTGCATGCTCTCCAACCAAATTCTTCCCCAATTCGAGGTTGTTGATCTTCTCCATCATGACCATCAATAGCCTTCTCGTTCCTTCACCCTCTTCAACCTGATGAACTCTCTGAAAATCTGGATCTCCATTCCAAGCCCCGGCATTCGTGACAATGTTGTCCACGATCTCTCTACACCTCTCTATGCCTTGATTCAGGAATGCTCCACCCGCACAGGTGTCTAAATGGTCTTGCCCCGCCTTGTTGGCACCACTGTAGAAGAATGCCATAATATCCCCCTCATTGTACCCGTGCTGCGGGCACTCTATCAGCATGTTTGAGTATCTCTCCCACGCTTGACGTAGGTCCTCTCCTTGCTTCTGGCGGAAGGAAGAGATCTCAATCCTTGCTTTGATCGTTCTGGATGGAGGGTAGAATCGCTCAAGGAATAGACGCTCGAGCTCGGCCCAAGTGGTAATACCTCCCCGTGGAAGCGTATTATCGTACCACTCTTTAGCTATTCCCGTCAATGAGAATGGGAACAGCCTAAGCCTCTTGGCATCTTTAGACATGCCATTATAATTAAAGGTTGAGGCGATCATTAGGAAGCTTCTCAAGTGAGTATGAGGATTCTCCTTCCCAACCTCCCCCTTGAATTGATTCTCGGTAAGCAGCTTAAGAATTCCTGGGGAAATCGAGAAGTTGTTCGCCTCAACAGGAGGCAATGCCACTCCATTATAGTATCGTTGTGGCTGTGCTGCAAATCTTCCTCGAATGGCCATATTCTGATCTGCGTTCTGGGGCACAGGCTGAGGAACTACAGGTGGTGCGGGTACTTGTTGAACTAGAGGTGGTTGGTACAAAGGTGGTTGGTTGTAAACAGGAGGTGGATGATATGGGTAAGGTGGATAGGGATATGGTGGGTATGGGTAAGGTGGGTAAGGCAAGTTGTTTTGTGGTAAGTTAGGATGTAGGTAAGCAGGGTTGTGTTGAGGGTTTTGAACAAGGTTATGAGCTGGGCTATTTTGGTTCTGAGTACCCGGGTTTTGGCTCTGGCTTTCTCCTAACGGATCTTGATTCTTGCTAGTATTGCCATCAGTGCCGTCAACCCGGTTCAATGCCTGATTGAACTCATTCTCGACATCGTCCAACTCATTAGTGATGTCCATCGGTTCTTTCCCTCCGGCAGCGTTCATCCTTCTTAAGAAGGCTCGGTCCCTTCTAGCTATCGTCTCAGGGTCCAACGGTATTCTCTCTTCGCTCGTATTGCCTTGTGAGCGTGTTTTCATAAACCTGACACACTAGCAGAAGGATCAAAACGCAACTGCCGAAAAAATAAAAATAAAAAATAAAACAGAAAAGAAAGCACTCACTACTAACTACTAAGCTATCGACAAATCCTATTCAAAAAGCATACAACGCCATCCCCGGCAACGACGCCATTGACTTGATGTGAAAATACCAGCTTCTACTAGTAGCTTCCCCGCAAGAGTACGGGTTCACTATAGTATGGGCAAGTATAGGGACCAAGTATTATCGAACCCAAGGGAAAGTGTGTATGCGAATAGATCCCTGAAGATCTACGCGTCGTAGTTAATATGAGTGTATGTTTGGGGATTTTCGAATATTAATTCTAAAGTAAAATAAACTAATTAAAACTAAAGAACGAAAGAAACGAATTAACTGAGGTTTGTTTGCAAATATGAGATGGTGATGCTTAGGATAGAAATCCCTACGTATACTAACGGAGCAGGTACATAATCAAGATAACCGTGACGTGCAAGAAATAACCTAAGTAAAAGATCGTAAGATGAAAGCTCAAGATTTTAACCCTAATACTTTATCCTATCAATCGACTTCACTAATCCACTAACAAGTTAATAGATCGTGCTTAATTAAAGAGGCCCTCATTTAACTAATGGTGATGAGGCCGTCCTCCATAGCTAAACCGACAAATTAATCAACCCCTTCTAACCCTCTAGTTAAGTCTACTAGTTGTTAAAGAGTGATGCGGTCGTCCTCTCCCTAACACGTTCGTACGAAATTCAAAGGAAAAGTTAAGATTGATTTTAAGAATTCATTAATTAAGAGAATTAAAACCTAACGTCATGGATTACCCTAATTACGTACCCACAACCTACTTCTACGAGTTCATCCTACCCTAAGCATGCAAGGGTTCTAGCCTAACATGGTGGTTTGAATAATAAAAGTAATCACAAGAACAATAATCATATGCATAATGAAATTAACGAAAGAAATCAAGAACATAAACGAAAGAACAAATTAAAGTCTCGAAAGAAATATATATAAATCTGAAAAACTAGGGTTTATCGTCTCAAAGAGTAAAGAAAGAAAGAATTAATCTAATACGTTCAAAAGAAATACTAAAACTAAGAATTCGTAAATTAGAACCTCGATTACAACGTATAAAACTCTTTCAATCTCTCTTCCAAGCTTTCTCCTCGTTCAAAATATGTAAAAATATGTGTTTGTATCTGTTGATATGCTTGGAAAAAGGTATAAATAGGCTTGGGATCGAATTTGGGTGTTCATGGGCCAAAATATGCGTCAAGATCGAGTATAGGTCGAGTAAAACTACTCAACCTGTTGCAGCTCGAGTGCACTACTGGAGTGCTCGAGTAGTCACTACTCGAGCGACTCTGCTCGAGTACTTTTCGGCAGCTGTACACATGTTCGTAAAATCTTCATATCTCCTCAACCGGGAGTCCGTTTTGGCCGATTCAAAGTCCTACGAACTCCTCTTTTCACCCTCTATCCATCTATGAAAACAAAATAGACAAATTCATTAGTTTATAGAAATGATACTCAATTGACTCCAAATACTTATCGAAAATACTCAAAACATGGGCAAATCGGACACCAAAACATAACAATTTCACGCCTAATCACTCACTAATCCACATCTGAAAGCTAATTAGATAGTAGTTCAACTGAAAGTCTTGAGCTTTCAGTGGAGGTATTATCTCAGTAAGCTTTCACAAAGTAACTCTCAGCAGACCTCAAGTCCACTGATGAGCTACTGTCTTAAGTAACCTGATAATTTTTAAAAGAAGTTTTAATTTGTAACCACAGGTGTATTCCCCCCCCATACACCTGTTTACTCGTTTCGGGACCAACAATTGGTATCAGAGCGGTGGTTCAAAAGACCATTGTTCTAAGTATACCTTGTGCTTAAAGGTATTTTTCAAGGTCACCTGAATTGATCTTTTGATAAACTTGTTTTTATACTATGGCTGACAATGCAGCTAGGGTAGCACCACCAACAGAGAACAACATGAGAGTTAATCTCTTGAACCATATGTCTCATCACAAGCTTCCACAATTCTCAGTGGAAAACTATGACTTCTGAAAGATCAGAATGAGAGCTCATCTTGCCTGTGTGCATGATGAAATGTTGAGGGTTATTACTAAAGGTCCATTTGTTTTTATGACACCTAACCCTAGAACTACAGCTGAAACTATTGCAGGTCCTAGAGAAGAATGGCCCAAAGATGAAGATAACTTCACTGCAGATGAAAGGAGGAGAAACAACCTCAACTTCATAGCCATGAACATTCTCTACACCACCATTCCAGATTCTGTAATGGGAAAAGTGATCCACTGCAAGACTGCAAAGGAACTATGGGGCACTCTTGCTCTCATGTGTGAAGGAACTGACAAGATAAAGGAGAACAAGCTTTCAGTAGCTGTTCAAAAGTATGAGCAGTTCACCATGGAGCCCACTGAGACCATTGACCAGCTTGATGGGAGGTTCACAGACATCATGAATGAGATAAATTCTCTGGGAAAAGTCTATACCAAGAGGGAGGTTGCCTTAAAGATCCCGAGAGGTCTAACCTCAAGATGGGATGTGTACTCTGTGATGATGCAGAATACCAAGGATCTATCCAGCATGTCTATGCAACAGGTATTCTCTGAACTCAAGGCTTATGAGTTTGATCTGAACAGGAAAAGGGCTCCTGATGAGACCTCAGCTGAGAAGGGAGTAGCTTTCAAGCCAAGGAGTCTGAGCCAAAATCCCCAAAGCCTTAGAAGAGTACAAAGGCAAGCAAGTCACAAAGCAAGGTTGAGATGCAGGAGGAACTCAGCCTGATGGCTAGAAGGTTTGAACAACTTAACAACCGCTTTGGCAAGTATAAAAGATTTTACAGGGATAACAGGGAAGGTAGAAGTTATCCACAAAAGACCACCAGAGAAGGAGAGAAAAGCTCATCTGAGCTGGAAAAGAAGAAAGAATACAAGAATTACACCAAGGCTGAAGGATCATCATCAAAGACCAGAGAGTCCACTGAGGAAAAGAATGATGATGCCAACAGGTGTTTTCAGTGCAAGAAGATTGGGCACTTTCAATATGATTGTCCTCAACTGAGCACAAAAGAAAGAAAGGAAAGGCAAGTCAAAAGAGACAGAAGATATGGAGAAAGGAAAGCCATGGTGGCTGAGGATGTGGATGAAAATCTGGAGTCATCTGATGGACTGTTCTCTGACAGCAGTGATGATGACATGTGCCTCATGGCAAGAGAAGAACCTGAGGTACAATCTAAACCATCCATTTCTCTAGAACACACACCTGAGCTAAGCTCAGAGTCAACTGAGGAACTCAATCTTCAGTCCACTTTGGAACAGTTGATGATTGATTTCTCAAGGTTGTAAGAAGCAAGTTTCTGTCTTCAAGATGAGAACAAACAACTCTTGAGTGAAAACTCCAAGTTAATTGAGTCTGGGAATCAAGCAGATCTGAACTCAGCCAAATCTACCATTGAACTGACAAAAGAGGTGGAAACCCTCAGGAGTCAAGGAAATGGTAGAGATCAACTGATAAAAGATCTCAATGAATCTAAGATAAAGTTAACTGAAGATAATTTAAAATTGGTAAGCCAAATAAAGGATTCTCTCCTGACAATTGATGTCTTACAAAAATCTGAAGAGACCTTGTTAAAAAGGATTGATGCTCTAAACAAACCCTCTCTTGCCATAGAGGAGATTCAAAATTTTCATATCAATCCTAATAACAAGTGTGGGATAGGTTTTATTCCAAAACCTTCAGAAGGTCCTCTGAGTGTTGCTTCTTCAAGTGGCACAAAGAGAGTTTTTGTCAAGTCTGTGACATTTCAACCACAGACTGTGGATAAAGGAAAAAGACCAGCTGAGATCACTCAAAAGAAGAGTCAATCTAAGCCAAAACCAAATGGAAAGGCTCAGGTGACTTATCAAACTAGATCTCAGCAGAGGTACTATCAGCCGAGGTCTTCACAGATGAAACAACCTCAGCTGAAAGCACCCAGGCATGAGCAGTCCTCAAGGAATGACTCATATGGAAGACATATTCCTTTTGTGCCTAAAGGAAAAGGTCCTTCATACCTTTATCAACAAAAACCAAGACCAGGTGCACCCAAGCCAAAGAGAAAGAATGTAAAGAAGGTTCCTGTTCCTTCAAAGGCTGACACCCATATAAAGTTTACTCCCAAGGCACCTAGGGAGATAACAATCTATGTAGATGTTTATGGAAGACAAATTAGCCAATCTAAAGTGATTAGAACTGTGAGGCAAATTTGGATTCCGAAAGGTACAGCTAACCTGGTAGGACCCAACACCAAATGGGTACCTAAAGCTTGATCTGTGTTTGCAGGGCTCAATGGACCTCAACAAAGGAGAAGCTCTTAAATCATCAGTCTGGTACTTGGACAGTGGATGTTCTAGGCACATGACTGGCAACAAAGATCTCCTGACAGAATTTGTTGAGAAAGAAGGTCCACAAGTCACCTTTGGTGACAACTCACAAGGAGCCACTAAAGGTTATGGTACTTTAATCATTGGCTCAGTAAGGGTAAGCAATGTATCCTTTGTTAGTGGACTTAAGCATAATCTTCTGTCCATAAGTCAATTCTGTGATAAAGGATACAGTGTTGAATTTTCATGTAACCTGTGTTTTGTTAAGAATATATCTTCACAACAGGTACTACTAACTGGGTCAAGAAAGGGAAATGTCTATCTTGCAGATTGGAAGTCTTGCACACCAAATGCATGTCTTATTGCTAAGAGCTCAACTGACACTAATTGGTTATGGCACAAAAGGCTAAGTCATCTGAACTTCAAGATGATGAACAGGATAGCAAGACATGGACTGGTAGAAGGAATGCCAAATGAAGTATACAACAAAGAACATATCTGTAAAGCCTGTCAGGAGGGAAAACAAGTAAAGGCATCTTTCAAAAGAAAAGTAGCAACCTCTACTGACAGAGTACTTCAACTGTTACATATGGATCTTTTTGGTCCAGTAACCCCTGTAAGTATCAATGGGAGAAAGTATACACTTGTTGTTGTTGATGACTTCTCCAGGTACACATGGGTGATATTCCTAGCAAGCAAAAAGGAGACTCAACTGAGGCTGCCAGAGCTCCTGAAGAAAGTTAGCAATGAGAAGAGCCTAAACATTGTAAAGATAAGATCAGATAAGGGCACTGAATTCATTAATTCTATTATATCTGATTACTGCAAAGAATTAGGTATTTCACATGAGACATCAGCTGCAAGAACTCCACAACAAAATGGAGTAGCTGAAAGAAGAAATAGAACTCTCAAGGAGGCAGCAAGGACAATGCTTGCAGAAGCTCAAGTTCCTAAAAGATTTTGGGCTGAAACTATCAACACTGCCTGCCACACTCAAAATAGATCCATGGTAACCAAACATCAAGGAAAAACTCCATATGAATTATGGAATGGCAGAAAGCCATAGGTATCTTACTTTCATATTTTTTGTTGCAAGTGTTTCATTCACAACAATGGGAAAACTCAACTGAAAGCTTTTGATAGCAAAGCTGATGAAGAAATTTTCTTAGGATATTCCCAAATCAGTAGAACTTTCAGAGTTTACAACTGTAGAACTCTTGTTGTGGAAGAAACACCTCATGTGGTCTTTGATGAATCTACTTTTGAGTCCAGGAGTAAGGAGATTGAGGAGGTAATTAGCAAAAGACTAACCAGACTGAGTATCAAGTCTAAAGGCTATCCTGAGAATTGTGTTGATACATATATCCCAACATGGGACAATTTAGAAGATCAACAATTCAAGGAGGTTACCCAAAGTCAAACCACCCCTCAAAGCTCACCTGAGAGCTCTCCTGAACAAGAAACTGAACTGATGAACACTATCCCAGTTCAAGAGGTAAGTAATGTCAATGAAGATGTGGTCACAGCTGAGACATTCACTGAACCCATCATTCAAGGGGGAACCAATGAAATTACCATTGAGAATGAGAATACCTTGAATGATGACTCAGGACTTCAACCCTCTGTTTTATTTCCTGAATTTGATTTCATTCCTATATCTAGTGACTCAACTTCAGAAGAGTTAAACTCTACTGAAGGGCATCAGCCTAGGAGAACTTGGCTCTCAGATCACCCTGTTGAGCAAATCCTAGGTGATCCTTCCTCAGGAGTCAAAACTAGAAGTTTTCATGGAGAAAGTGCTTTGTTTTGTTGTTTTTTATCAAACCAGGAACCAAGTTCCATAGCAGAAGCACTTCAAGATTCCAACTAGATCATTGCCATGCAAGAAGAGCTCAACCAGTTCACAAGGAATCAAGTTTGGGAGTTGGTGGACAGACCATATCACTGCAATGTGATAGGAACCAAGTGGGTATTCAAGAGCAAGAAGGATGAGAATGATATCATAGTCAGAAACAAAGTCAGGCTAGTTGCAAAGGGCTACTCTCAAGTTGAAGGATTTGACTATGATGAAACATTTGCCCCAGTAGCCAAATTGGAGGCAATAAGGTTATTTCTTGCATATGCTGCTCACAAGAAATTCAAGGTGTACCAGATGGATGTTAAAAGTGCCTTCTTGAATGGAGTACTCAATGAAGAAGTCTATGTGGAGCAACCCCCAGGTTTTGAAGAAAGTCACAAAGTATATAGACTGAGAAAAGCTCTATATGGACTGAAACAGGCTCCAAGAGCTTGGTATGATACTTTGTCATAATTCCTTTTGGATCATGGTTTCATCAAAGGGAGAGTTGATAGAACTCTTTTCAGGATCACAAAAGGAGAGGACACTTTGCTTGTACAAATCTATGTGGATGATATCACTTTTGGTTATCCCAACCAAGTCCTCTGTGAAAAGTTTTCTCAACTGATGAAGGAAAATTTTGAGATGTCTATGATGGGAGAAATGAATTTCTTCCTAGGACTTCAAGTTAAGCAGTCCCATGAAGGAATCTTCATCAATCAAGCCAAATATACAAGGGAGCTGATCAACAAGTTTGGATGCCAGACCAGCAAAGTAGCAAGAGTTCCACTCAACACCAACACCAAAATGGAACCAGATGAGGATGGGGAATCAGTAGACCAGGCTCATTACAGAGCCATCATTGGTTCTCTACTGTATCTCACAGCAAGCAGGCCTGATATCACATTTGCAGTTGGGATTTGTGCAAGATATCAAGCCAACCCCAAGAAAAGTCATCTGGAAGCTGCTAAGAGGATTCTCAAATATCTTAAGGGTACTGTGAATATGGGATTGTGGTATCCCTCAGATGACAATCTGGAACTCACAGGATACTCAGATGCTGATTATGGAGGATGTAGAATTGACAGGAAATCAACCTCAGGCACTTGTCAATTCTTGGGAAGTAAGCTGATTTCTTGGTTCTCCAAGAAACAAAACTCAGTAGCTACAAGCACTACTGAAGCTGAGTATATGGTAGCTGGAAGTTGTTGTGCTCAAATTCTTTGGCTAAGACAACAACTGAGAGATTACAACATTTTTGCCAATGAAGTCCCTATTTTCTGTGACAACAATAGTGCAATTGCTATTTCAGAAAATCCAGTTCTCCACACAAGATGCAAACATGTGGATATAAGACATCATTTCATCAGAGATCATGTGGAGAAGAAGGACATCAAAATGCTCAAGATCCACACTGACAAGCAGAAGGCAGATATCTTCACTAAACCCTTGGCTGAAGCAAGGTTTCAAGAGTTGTCAGTGGAGCTTGGACTCCTAGATCCAGGAGAGTAAAAGAAAGGATTTAATCTCAGAAGAGTTACCTTCAACTCAGTGGAGGTTCATAGTCAGAAGAGGATCTTTCTCAGAAGAAGCTCTTCATCTCAGAAGAGGTCTGAATATCAGACGAGGTCGAACCTCAGTGGAGGTCAAAAGTCTATACTTAGTGTTTTTTCAAATCTAAAGCCTCTTAGTTTTTAAAATATATATTTTGATTCAATAAAATTACTAATGAGTGATTTCTGAAAATTAAATTTTTCTTACACTTTTTCGAAGAGATTTTGGTATGGCAAGCATTTAATGCGCATTGTACAAGTTAGGTTTACTTTTACAGTTACCTATCTCACGCGCCTTAAAACCCGGACGATGTGACCTTCCGGCTACCAACCCTTTCAATTCATACCATTCATTTTAGGCGGTTCTTTTCTAACCGTAAAGATTTCTTAAAAACTCCCCACTAAACTCTTAGACTTTCCACGATCTCAAACCAGAATCAATCTAAGACGTTGATTTCTTTGTTCAATCTAACCGCTCATTTCTCATATAAAAGCCCCAAATTTCAGCCTAAGAACCTTTTCGAACACACTTTCAAGCAAACACTTACTATACATCCTATACACTCTGCATTCTTCTCTCAAACATCCTTGTTCAAATGGCTAAACTAAATCTCAGTTTCCTTACCAATAAGGAAAACTTCTGGTATGAACCCATTGTGGTTTTTGATAATCCGGAGATAGAAACCAAACCGGAATTTGCCCATATCAAAGAAGCCCTAGAATTGCTAAAATCTGTTGGGTTAGAGAAATTTCTATCTGTTCATCCTACGAACTGCTTTGACAGGCAGGTTCTTGAGTTCTTCAACAATGTTTCCAACTCTGATTCGAGGATCAGGTCTCATCTTATACTTCAGAGGAAGAAGAGGGTGATGAGGGATGATGTTGAGATTGTTGAACACCAGAAGATTAAGAAGGAGATCTGTGTCAGTGGTGATGATCTGAAGGAGTTATTCAATCTCCCCTCTGAAGGTCCGAATCCAGATACCTGCATCGCGGATGAAGAGGAAGAATGGGTCAATACCATTATGCAGAGGAAGGTCAAGTATAGTCCAACAATGAACAGAAATATACTCTTACCAGTATATAATGTTCTCTGTGAAGTGGTGGGAAAATGTATCTTGGGAAACCAAGGGAGCACAGAACAAGTGAGCAAGCCGAAGCTCAGGTTGATGAAGGCAATAGTGGAGAGCAAGGAGAAGCCATACAACTGGCAGCAATTTTTCTTGAGAGCATTGAACAAGGAGCACTCAAAACTCCAACCTGACAAAACTCCCCAGCTATCCAGTAAGCTCAACTTTGCAACTAAAATTTCTTATCTAATAGAGAACGTAGATCTGGGAGTGGACTGGATTCCAGATAGGAAATGGAGCAATCTCAAGGCCTTGTTCAAGTCTGGAAAGGCTCTGGAGACTAGAATGATCAAGCCTGCTGAGGAGAGCCCAGAGGCAGTTGAGGAAGAGGAGGCTAACCCTACTGAAGGGAAGAAAACCAAGCTAAAGAGGAAGCTGGTTAAATTAAGTGACAAGATGGCCCAGCACAAAGAAGCAGAGGCAGAGAAAGCCTCTAAGAAGAAGAAGAAGAAGTCTCCTGAGGCAGAGAAGGACAATGCCTCCAAGAAGGTCAGAGTCACCAACTCTACTGATGAATCTTCATCAGGTAACTCAGACTCTTCTCCTAACATCATCTCAACTGAGTCTGACTCAGATGTCCCTGTACCCACCCCCATCAAACCCAAAACAACTAAACCTCGCACTCCTGCCAAAACCAAACGCATCTCCACAATAACCAAAACCCCCACTGATGGCTCTCAACAGCCAGAAAGTGGATCCCAAACAACCCCCACTGAACCCATCTCCACCCCTACTGAAACCACTCCATCAAACCCTACTGAACCCATCCACTCAACCCCTTCTGAACCCATATCATCAACCCCCACTGATGAAAACCAAACATCCACTGATACTCAAAACC
Source organism: Ballota nigra (assembly GCA_947034835.1). Classification (NCBI taxonomy): domain Eukaryota; kingdom Viridiplantae; phylum Streptophyta; class Magnoliopsida; order Lamiales; family Lamiaceae; genus Ballota; species Ballota nigra. Next base: position 14,602,066 of record OX344721.1, on the reverse strand, counting down.
AAACCCCCTCTGAACCAAACATTCATGATTCACACTCAACTCAACTGGAGTCTATCCCAGAAGAGCCAACCGAAAGCAGATCCCCTACCCCTTCCCTTTCTTCAGACGATGAAGAAGAGTACTCATTCATAGATACTCTCAAGGATGAGGTAGCTTACTCTTTAGAGTCTAAATACCCTGAACTTGATCAATTTCCCACACTCAAAGCCATGTTCTTGAGACTGAGACTCATTGTCCAGCTCAAGGATAGAAGACTTGGTGAAATCCTTCTAGCTGTAAGAGGCAGCAATGCAGAGGAGTGGAAGAAGGAGGAAGTTGAAGTGCTGCAATTTGCTGGGATGCACAAGACCAGACTTCTCTGTGATGAGAAGATCTTTGAAAGTTTGGTCTTGGAGAAGATTGCTGAGGCAAAGAAGGAGGTAGAAGTTGAAAAGGCTGCTGATGGAGAAAAACCAGCTGAACCCATAGCTGAGAAGGAGAAGGAGAAGAGTGAGGTGGAGAAGGTAGTCGAGACTGAACAAGAAGGAGGTGCTTCACCTAAGCAAGGTGGTGGTGAAGCAGCCAAGGATGTATCCATGGCAAGGGATACTGAGGCACAAAATTTGCCACATGAGGGCTCAGTAGAGGTGTCTACTGAAGCTCTCCCACAACAGCCCTCAGTGGTGGCTATAGAGTCAACTGAGGTGTCTGGTACTGAAGGAGTTGAAAAAATGAGTGAGAAAGAAAAAGAGGTAGAAATCACTGATGTGAAGAGTGGAGATATAAGAGCAATTATCCCTGTAAAGGGTGAATTGGCTGAAAAAAATGAAGTTGAAAAAGAGAGTAAAGGAGAGAAAAGAAAGTTGAGTGAGGAGGAGGGAGTCCCCATGGAGATAGAGGCATCAGGAGACCTAGGTGGTGAGGCTGAGGGAGTTAGAACTAACACTTCTTGCCATGCAGGTACTCAAACCATTGAAATTCCCCCAGCTGTGGTCAACCTAACTCCACTGAGTGATGCTGTTCACTCAATCAAAGAAGAAAGCCTTCAATCTCTTCAAACTCAGCTAAGGGAGGTCCAGGAGGTTGTACAAGAGGAGGTGGATGAGATGGTTATTCTCTCAGATCACATTGATGAACTCATGGAGTCCACAACTACATCACTTCAGAATCTCACACTTAAAGTTGAAGACTCTCAGCAGATGGTGATTGATGTAGTTGAGGGACAAAGTGTGTTAGTCATTGATGCCCTGAAGAAGCTGGAGAAGTCTGAAGAAGAGGCCAGGACCAAGTTTCTCAAAGACTCAGTAGAGAACGTATCCATCAACCTGAAGTCGTCAGTAGAGGCCTTCTCAGAAGACCTACTTGGAAAGGTTGAAGGATTATGGAACTCTAAGATGTCTGAATTCGAGGCCAAGCATGCTGAGCTAGGAGCCAAACTGGGAGAGGTACTGAAGAAGGCAGCTGAAGACTTTCCAACACAAGAGAAAACAGATGTGCTGATCAATGAGAAGCTAGCACAGTTTGTTCAATTTAGGCAGACAGCTGGAGCAACCTTGGAAAGGCTTGAAGATGAGGTAGATCATTGCTCAACTGAGCTGAAGGCATTGGCCCATGATCAACTGAAGCTCAACATCACTGTAGCTGAGTGCATGATTAATGCCGGAAAGGGGGAAAAGAGGATAAGTGCAAAGGACATGAAGCTTGATCCTAAGAATAAGATGAACATTATCCTTGAAACCCCTGACTTCGAGAAAGGCCAACAGGTGAAGAGCACTCTAAAGAAAGTTGATGTTGAAGCTCAGAAGATAGCAGAAGCCAAGAAAGGCAAAGAGACCACCTCAGCTGACCTTTCAAAGTTCAAAGAGGAGCATCTTAAGGAGAAGGAGGAGAGAGCTGCGAAGAAGGGGGAAACCACAAAGAGAAAGGCATCTGATGCCCTCTCAGCAGAGGTTGCCAAAAAGACAAGAACCTCAGGGAGGTTGGCAGCTAAGTCCACAACCTCTACTGATGAAGTTCAGGCACTCCCCATTCTCAATCCTGAACCCTTGTCTTCTGAACCTCCCAAGTCTGCACCCACAAAAGTCACAGAGCTCGCTGAGCTAATAAAAAAGGCTGGAGGAATGAATGAAAGAGCAAGGAAGCTGACAGCTCAACAACAAGAAAGGAGAGATAAGGTGGTTAGTAAGATGGAGACCATTGCAGAGCTAGCTGAAAGGAAAAGGAAAGAGAGGCTGGCCACATTTGATAAAACTACTTCAAAGAAATTCAGGAGTGGTTATCAAAGGTGGACTGCTAAGCTGAAGAGAGACAAGATCACTCCATCTCTGAACAGATTTCCTCATCATGATGCCTGGGTTCCTAAGAAGCTCAATGATGCTTGGGAGACTGCTAAAAGGGAATTTGTGTATTCCTTTTATGTCAGTGGAGAGTTAGGAAGGGACAATGCTCAAGAAGTCTTCAACTCATGGTTGTTTGATGCCTATCCCAAACTCTATCCTGAGATCAATGATGCTTGGAATAATGCCTTCCCTGATCAAGCCTTGAAGGCCCCTGAGCAAATCACCTACTGGCCTCCTCAAGATGCAACATGTGTTGTTGATAGAGAAAGGATCACTGAAGAGTGGACATCCTTGTGTGAGCATCTTGGACTCAGAAGACACTCGAAGGAGATAATGGAAAGGAAGAACGAGCTGAAGATTAGAGTTTTCAAGCAGTATGGACTTGAACCCATCTTCGAATCCATCTGAGAAGTTTGTACTTTTTGCTGGGCATTTGTTTATAAGTCCCAGGTGTGTTTAAGTTTGAAACTTTTTTAGAGTAGACTTCATGTAATATGTACTTCATCATTTTATCAATGAAATGAACTCTACTGATGTTTTGCCCAAGATAATATCTCATTATCATTTAGGCTTATGCACTTGAATGTTTTACTTACAAAATCTTTGAACTTTGTATGTCATCTGAAGAACCTCATCTGAAAGAAGATATGTAATAAGATAGGTTCTGGCATAATCAAAAAGGGGGAAATTGTTGGGAAAATGTATAAGAATTGTGTTTTGATTAGATGCCAAAATGTTCCTCCTAAGTTGTTTTGTAAGTAAATTATTCAGTAGAGTTAGTACTTAGTCAAACAGTTCAAAGTGTTAAGAACTGGAGTACAGTTAGTAATTGTAAGAGTGTATTTAAGAATGAAGTCCGCTGAAGTGAAGTCCGCTAAAGACATGTGATCTGAGAATAAGTCTAAGTCTTGAATGTTTTCTAAGTACATTCTCACTAAGACTAAAACTATCAGGAGAGGACCAAGGTCCACTGATGGTAACTAACAATGCACATTCAATGCTAAACATATTAAAAACTGTTAGTTAATCTGGTTGGAACAAGGCAAAACGAATTACATTGAAGCTTACAATAAATGAAGGAATAAGAAGGTTCTCTCAGAGGAGTTCCACCTTAAAGCAAGACAAGAATCTGGGCATACAGACTAAAGGTCCAATGAGAAGATGACACGTCAGTGTACTTTACTGACAGCCGACCTGCCCCAGCCTGACAAGTACCAAAAGTCTTTCTCTAAGCAATCTACAGAAAGTTGGTGAACAGGCATGGTCTTTCAGCCGGTTCTTGACAAGACTTAAAGCTTCAAATAGAGCCGTTTGAACCAATCAGATACGAGAAGACTTACTTGAGAAGATTCAAATCCAACGGGAAGATTTTCAAGGAAGCCTATAAATACAGAAGGACGTGCTCATTTCTATGCACGGGAAACTCACAAGATCAAAGCTATCTCTACATTCATAACAACTAAGAAGCACTCGAAATTACCTTTGTTTCCCAAGTGTTTCACATTTGTAGAGAGCCTTTCAAACCTTCTGTAACCAAGCTTAAAAGCTATATCCAAATCTTAGAAATAGATAATCTAATCCTAAGCCTTGAGCTAAACTTGTAAGGATTATCTCAAAATAGTTGGAACCAAAACCCTACTCAAAACCCTACTCAGTGTTTAGGTTGAGAGCTAGTGTTAAGTGGTGTTAGTAAGCTGATTGTTGTATCAGTCTGAAAGCTGGTTTGTTTTGGGAACTAGGACCTGGAATTTCCTAGTGATCAATCATCCTAAGAGAGGATTAGTTGATCAGTGCACCTTGGCACTATAACACAAGGAATTCCAAGTGAAAGGAATTCTCCTGTTTGATCAGGACAGTGGACGTAGGAGATTCATCTCTGAACCACTTTATACCTTGTGTTCTTATTATCTGCTTTCCTAAGTGTGTGTTCATCTCAAAGTTTATCAAAGTAAAACGAGTTTTCTAAGGGCTCACTAATCCGCATCTGAAAGCTAATTAGATAGTAGTTCAACTGAAAGTCTTGAGCTTTCAGTGGAGGTATTATCTCAGTAAGCTTTCACAAAGTAACTCTCAGCAGACCTCAAGTCCACTGACGAGCTACTGTCTTAAGTAACCTGATAAGTTTTTAAAAGAAGTTTTAATTTGTAACCAAAGGTGTATTCCCCCCCCCCATACACCTGTTTACTCGTTTCGGGACCAACAAGGAGTATCATTTATATTGTACTCGTTTAAAAGGAAAAAAGAATGTGAATATTGACCTGGGTAGTGTAAAAAAACACTGAATGGTTACTAGGCATATCACATATCTCCATTTAGTTAGGAGTGTCAATTATTCTTCCAGGGGTATCGATAATATGACCAGAAGTATCATTTATGAGGTATATCACATATCTCCATTTAGTTAGGAGTATCAATAATTTTGCAAGTAGTATTGATAATAAGGGCAGAAGTATTGATAATATAAATATCCATCAAGTGCATGTACTACTAGTGCATGTGCTAAAGAGCTAGCTAGTTGGATGAACATGAACTTGTTAGTTGACAAGCTAGCTAGACTATAGAAGAATCGGTAATGTAGATACAAAAATAAAATAAAAAAAATCATTAATTCTTCTTTTTCCTCTTCTTTTTCTTGAGCTCATTTTCCACATCTTTTGTGGATATCTTCTTTTTCTTGAATTCTTCCACCTCTTTTGTGAATCTTTGAACCTCCAATAATGTTGGCTACCTTCTATAAAAACCAATCACCTTTGCCCGTATTTCATTTTTCTTCTCGTTAAAATCACTATCAATTATTCTTGCACAGTAACTACCTCTAAGAGTCGTGCGTACCAAAGCCTTGATTGTAAGACAAAATATAAAAAATGATCATAATTCACATTACAAATAAGAATTAACAAAAATATAATTAAGAATTTACATACCTTTCCCATATTCGGAGTAGTATATACTTCACCCTCAAATAATTTCATGTTGTTTAGTAAGAAAATGCCGCAATCAATATTAGGTTTCCTGGTTTTCCATCTAAATGCGACAGTTTCAAACTCATAAGTTAGAACGTTAGCAGCATCTGGGTGATCGTACTTTTGTAAGAAGACTGACATTCGCTCCCGCTATTAAAAAAAATCTTCAAGTTAACAAGAAATAACATTAAAAAAACAAAAACAAATAATAACACCATATATTTTACCACTATTTTAACAGCCTGAGTATATGCAGTAGGGTCATCGTAATTCCTGTTGTCTAAGTATTGTAATTTCTTTTTGCCAAAGTTGATCACAACAGCAAAAAAATGATCGTCCATTCTATTTAGTACAAAAATCTACAAAAAATTCAAAATAGTAAAATGCAACAGTTTAAACATCATAACCAAAACATATATTATTATTAACTCTTTCTTCAGGCTAGAGATGACTACTTATGAACAAAAAAAGTGTCATGCAATCAACAATAATACCATCCACTTTTCTTCTGCTTCTATGGACGACTTCTTCCGCATTCCTTAGTCTACTTTAGTAGACTTCTTCGTTCTTTTTACAACATTGTCCTCAACCTCTTCATCACTACAAAATACACACATCCTTTTCAAACTTTGGAGTATCCTTTGACTACATCTCTAAAATAAAAAAATCTACAAATAGAAAACAAGAAAACAAATCACATAATGATAAAATAGTCTCATGTAATTCCAGAGAGCAGGGTTGTGGTGATAACAAATTCATGTTTCTACAACAGAAACATGAATTCCAGAGAGCAGCGATGTTCATCAATCTCGAACATTCTGTATCAAATTAAGCACCATCAGTACATATGGACTCATAAATAACACATCATACCCTATCAAAAATAAAAATTGAAGTACATAAACATTCTTTTAGGGGTATTTGTAATATGGGCAGGGGTATCATTTATTAGGTCAGGAGTATCATTTGTATATAACACACATAATAGACTTGTACCAGATTGAACACATCCATTACAAACTTAGGAGTATCACATTATATGAATTTATTCAAGAGTACTAAATAAATGAGCAGAAGTATCATTTTTATGCAAGAAAAATGCAAGTATAAATTACACATATTAATCCAAGAGTATCAAATATGTACTCAAAAGTATCAAAACTCCAAGTATAATAAATAATCTTACCTCACAAAATCATCTTCATCGGATACTTTTGTAGGTTTCCTTCTTTTCTGCTTTTCTTCGTTTACTTTAGTAGACTTCTTCGTTCTTTTTGTAACATTGTCCTCAACTTCTTGTTGGGAAAATAGGGGTGTCCGGAATCTATTCGGGATAAAATTTAAATACGAATTTAAATACAATTATTACTAGCATGAATTAATCCTAATTAATTCAAATAATAATTCCAACAACTAATTTTCATCATGCATGTTAAATTATTTTCACATATTAACTAGGCGGAATAAACAAGTAAATATGCGATTAACGTACCTCTTGTAGTATTGGCCTTTGGATATACGGGACAATTGTAATCTCGCTCTATCAACCCAAAGCCTTCTCAAGTATTTCCCTTTTCACCTCACTTGATCGCCGGTGGGAGACACTTTCAAGTAATTTAATAAACTAAGGAAAAAGAAATATATATATGATTCTTGATTTTTCCAACACATGAAATTATGTACTTGGGGATGAAATAATCATCCCCTATTTATAGGTAGTGATGGCCGAAATTTTTAGGTATATTGGGCCTTGGAGAAAATCTTTTCTTAGACTCTAAGAAATCTTGAATATATCCCATATATGCTTTTCTCCAAAATAAAATATTCCACAAAAATCTCACACTCCTAATTATGGGGTGTAATTTTCGAAAATATCAATAGGATGGAATCCAAGATTTGGATCTTCTTGAATATATGAGATATTCTTGTATTCCTAGAATACATATCTTCCATAATATCTTTCCAAGAAAATCAACAAAATCTAATCTCTCCTAAATTCACTATTTTCGAAAATTTAGACAAAAAAATCAGCATTAATATTATCTTTTTATTTTAATCACCTTATCATTATTGGGCTACTTAATGGGCTACTTGAGGGGCCTTAAGGAGAATTAAGATTGGACCTCCTAATGGACTTCTGAATTTCAATATTGAGCCCCAATATAATTCAGCCCATTAATATTAATTATTACCACTAATAAATTAATATTGCACTATCCATCTTAATCCATATTACGATAATATGGGCTCCCGGTTATTATTTCCCGTGTTTAAGATTATCAAGTCCATTAATTAATTAAGCTTCTGAATAGCTCTAAATTAATTAACATCTTTCACCTTGGAGTAAAGACAGCTCAACATTATTATTCGTACCCAAGAAACTAATTCTTCACTTGCAAGATTTGGTACAATAAAACTTCTGAGCCCACCAAGGGGACTAATCACACGAGCCGTACTCGCACGCGTTTCTCCGTATTAAATCTTAGCAACCGTCGTATGATTAATATTACTGCCCAAGACACAAAGTTCGAAGTCGCAATGATTCTCACCCAACATGAATCAAAGCAGTAACTATTAAGCACACACGGTCCTATTTAAGTGACGGAGATTAAGAAATCAACAACCACTGAGGTCTAATTCTTCACCTTTCAGAACAGAAGAATTTCTCCTCGCTGTAGGACCTCTTCAACACATACTAAATGTGCTAGTGCAATCTCTTAGTCAAGACAGACCAATCTGAGCCTTACACATCGACCTTTCACGGCGGATTGTTCAATTCCACCTAGGTCGTGAAAACGTACGTTTAGTTACAAGTAAACTGTTAATGTTGTCTTCCGTGATCGGGTATCACCACATTAACTACAATGTAACACGTACTATATATTGAACTGTTTGCAATAGAAATTCAACATTCAATCATAACTAAAGCAAATGCGATAAAAGAATTATTCTCATAAAACGAGTGTTTGATACACGAGTTATACAAAGTAAAAGCATACTTTCACGTATAACTCCAACACTTCTTCTTCGCTACAAATTACACACATACATTACAAACTATACACATACATTACAGATTATCAAATATGTTATCTTGAATGAAATTGTTGAGCATAGAATCTTCTTTGGTTGGGAACAACAAAGGGATCTTCTCATTCAAATAACCACATAAGTGTTAATTATTATGCCAGAAGTATCGATAATATGTGCTGAAGTGTCATTTATTAGGCCAGGAGTATCATTTATAAGGTAATCATTTAAAGAAAAAAGAATTTGAATTTGGAACTGGGAGTTTAAAAATGGCATTGAAAGGTTACTAAGTATATCACATATCTCCATTTATTTAGGAATGTTAATTATTATGCCAGGAGTATCGATAATATGGGCAGAAGTGTCATTTGTTAGGCCAGGAGTATCATTTATACAGTACTCATTTAAAAAAAGGAATGTGGATTTTGAATTTGGATCTGATCTCCTTCCTAACGAAACATCTCCTTTTTATTCTGCTTACATGATAATTTAAAATATTATGGACAAGAGTCTCAAAACACCATATAAGAATCAAATCTAAGATATCAAAGAGTAGAAGGATATGTTACAGAAAGTTAAACCTAATTTATGATGCAGAGTTTCAGAGTTATCCATATAGAAATTAATTGAAATGAAAACACCCGCTATCAGGTAAATCAGTTTACTTCCCAACTCTTCTCATGTTCTTGCCATGTCAAGAATGTATTATGAAGCAATACAATTAAGCATCCTACTGAAAATTATATTCCAACAAGAAAGAAGATAAATAGTACAAAGGAATAACGAGTCTAAATCGAGCCAAATTCTTTAACATACAAGAACCATAAGGAATTAAACCAGATTCTTGTATGCCTACATGCACAAAAGAGTACTTTCCATATCCAAATTCATACAAAAGAGAGTCTGGAAAACATGCACGCAAGCATAAACTACACAAGTGATCTGAAAGTCAGATTCAAACAACATAGAGAGGTACATAGATTACAACAATTACTCAAGGCAATCAAACACAAAAGTATCAAAATACCATGTTGATAGGCGAACATCAGTCAATGATGGGCAAACAGGGATTAAGACCTTAAAAGATATTACGGAGAATCAACACCAAATCAAAGATGATTAATGAAGAAAATCAAGTTGGAGTGCATGGATCAATCCAGAAGGTGTATGAAGTGACAAACAGCTCCAGTGACGAACAACATATTGGCAAACAGGTTTTAAGACCCGAGACGAGACATGAACGTTCCGTCAAGCCACTGACGACGAGTAACATTGATAAAATGTGGTGTATCTCCCAGCCTAAGAGGTGTATGCAGACGAACAAAGAACCAAGATTCCAAAGCTCAGCTCAACAAGAAATATAGGCGAACAACTTTGAAGCCATATCCTCAAAAGGCGAACAACTTTTACTGAAAGATCCTTCTGGACAAATTAAGCCGACCTGGATGAACAACAATGAGTCCGAGATAAGACCCAAGAAGACTTTGTAACTAAGATTCAGCTTAGATAAGGTCAAACAAAGGTCAAAGGACACATGTCTAGCATGCAAGCTAGGAGGTCCAAGAGTCTTGGACACCTCATGCTTGCTAGTCTCTATAAATAGTTGTTCTCCAGCTAAGAAATACAAGTTCAAATTCACAAATACTCCCAAAACACACACAAACACACCTAAACGTGCACACATACGAAATAAATATGATTTTGATTTTCGTATTTACGATTTCATAACCCGAATCTTCGATTTATCATTTATGGTGGTAATCAATCACACATTATTGATTGGTGGTCTTAAACCGAACTAAAACAGTCACTAATCCTTCCGATTAAATTTGATCACCAACAAATTGGCGCTAGAAGGAGGGTCCAAACCTTCGATTTAGTGTGATTAGTAAAGAACTTCAAGCTGAAAACTTGAAGATTTGAAGAAAACCTCAAGAAATATTTGAAGATTCAAGCAAAAGTGTTCTTGGTGTTCTTCAATATAAAATTGGAAGATAACATAATTAAAAATGCCTCAATCCAAGGAAACCCAAGGTTCACGCTTGTTAAGGAGAGCATCTCCTACTCGGGCTTCGTCAGCAGACCATCAGGATCGTGAGCCTAGACATGCGAATAGATCAAGGCTTATGGCCATAGACCATAACCTTCCACCAGAACTGGAGGCCCTGGCGAGCAACCCTAATGAACTGGCTAAGACCATTGCTGCTCTCCAAACTATCCAGAGACAGCAAGAACAAAGTAGACCATCACAAGCAAGGTTCAGGACTAAACCTATGGAAGTTATTAGAGCCAGATCTGTTAGGGACGAGCAACGTGAGGTGGACAGTGCCCAAGTCCGGCGGGATAAGGGCAAGGCCAAGATGGCCGAACCAAGAGAGGGCCAGACTGAGTCAGCACGTGGGTGAGCAACTATGTCTAGTCAGGGAACAACCCGGTCCAGTGCTCAGGATAGACTTGGCCAACCTCAGCGTCAGGAGAAAGTTGCTCACCAGGAAGCAGAACATGGGCGAGCAACATTTGAAAAACCTCGCCCGTCAGTCCATGAAAGACTTTCCCAATCTGTCTTCAGACGCCTAGGGCCAAATGCGGTGAGCAACCCTAGAAGGCAGCTCCAGGACATGCCCTCTCCGAGTGAGGGACTGCGACGAGCAGAAAGGCTTGTGCCTTTGCTCGCCGAACAGCCTCCAAGCCAGGGGGCATCTTTGGATGAGCTATCAAGCCTAAGAAAGGCTGTGGAGAGCATGCAGGGGCAATTGGACCAATAAAGAGGAGTGGGGACGACCAGCTTGCCATCTTCTCCATTATCATCTATTATTCTGAAAGCCCCGATTCATAAAAAGATTCAATTCCCGGTAAGTATACAGTATGATGGCATTGCTGATCCCCGGGTTCATTTGATGAAGTATTCATATTATATGGTCTCAGTGGGAGCTAGTGATGCCACCCAATGCCGAAACTTCCCATTGACTTTGGGAGACCGGGTGCACAAGTGGTTTTCAGCAATGCCACCATCACCTATCCACTCGTTCATCCAACTAAGTTGAGAGTTCCTCTCCCATTTCTCCACAGTGGGATCATATTTGTCCCAAAAATACCGATTGTCGGACCTAAAGCAAAACGACGACGAGTCGGATCGGGCGTTTATGGAAAGGTTCGACTAGGTGCTGTTGGAAGGGGAGCCCGTCAGCAAAGATACAAAAATCATTGTTGTTATGGCTGGATTGAAGAAAGGGTCGAAGTTATGGAAATATGTACATCTGAAGTGCCCGAGGAGCTATGCCGAATTCAGGAATCAAGCCGGCATATTCGTTTCCATGTATGAGGCCTTGCAATCAAACTTGGGAGAAAACAAAGTTGATCCCAAGGAAAACAACAAGAAACCTGGCGGAACAGGCTACTGAGTCCCGAAGAACATGAAGGCATTCAATGAAGGGATGGAGCTTAAAGAAAAGTTGAACTAGGTGCTAACAGTGTCAGTCGATACTGTATATGAAAATATGAAAGAGAAGGGGTTGCTCTCCCCTCCACGGAAAATCCGTCAGGATACCGGCAAACTTAACCCTAACAAGTATTGTGCCTACCATCAAAGCGTGGGGCAATTTACTAGTGAATGTAGAGATTTGCTCAAACAACTATGACGGTTCTACGAGGAGGGGAAGCTCTCCGATTTTGTTAAAAGGCAACCTGGAAAGAGAGTCCGGGAGAACAACTCCGAAGATGAGGATGATCAACCTCAGAAGAATAATAAACCCGGGCGACCAGTTCTGGCCGTTGCTGCTCGTCCACTTGAGGACCTATACATGATGGAACCTGCGGGACCAGCGGGAGAATGTTCTGATGGACGACCGCCAATCTCCAACCGAAAAAGAAAAGCCGAATTGTGAGCGATTGACCAAGTACAAGGAATGGGGGTTAAACCATCCATCATGCAAACAGCAGAACTGACCTTCACTGAAAAGGATTTGGAGGGAATACTGACCCCCCACAATGATTCGCTCGTGATTTGTGCTAAGATCATGGAGACTAGAGTACACAGATTGTTGGTGGACACCAGAGCCTACACCAACATTCTTTTCAAGAAGACGCTCGATCAACTTGGAGACTACTCGGGCTATATACGAGACTCAAATCATAGAATTTTAGGCTTCGAAAATGCTGTAACAGTCCCGTTAGGGGAAATTAGGTTGTCCGTTCAGCTTGTAACGGTTGAGGAACCCGAGAAAAACATAACAAGAATGGTTGATTTCTTGGTCGTCGATTAGGAATCAACCTGCAACGGGTTTCTTGGTCGACTTTCCTAAATGAATTTAAAGCTGCATGTTCAACTTACCATTATTGTCTGAAATCCCCAACAGCAAGTGGAGCAGGCACAATAAAGGGAGATCAAAGAAGGCTCGGGAATGCCTCTTGCAATTACAGGTAAAACATGCACTAGTATCCATGATGGAAGCCACCACCAGCTATCCTGCTGATGAACCATCAATACTGGAGAACATGATTGACATAGAGGAGGACCACATGGATACGGACGAACAACACCTTGACGAGCAAGTGTTGGACGAACAACTCGTCACCCCTATGAAGAAATTCACTCTGACGAACAACAAAGGGATGGTGACGAGCAACACTCACCAGATGACTTGGAGGGCCAGGTGTTGACTAACAACAATGAGTCTGGGCCAACAGATGATCTAGATCCCCGCCTGGAAGCAGAGCCCATGAACATCGAAAATGATTTCAACCCTAAGGGACCAATACTTAATCCTCGTTGGAAAGGACAAAAACGACGAGCAACTCCAGTTGAAGAACTAGAGGCGTTCAAAGTTAATCCTGAAAACGAAGATCTCGAATTATACATAGGATCTGAGCTCCCGGAGCCTTACAGATCCCGAATGAAAGAGTTCCTCAGCAAGAATCTAGATGTTTTTGCTTGGTCTCATGCAGACATGGTGGGAATAGATCCAAAACATGCTTGTCACAAACTCAACATCAATCAAGCAAAAAGGCCTGTCCATCAAAACTGAACCCGAAGAAGAGTAGCTTTGGAGTCCATTCCAGAAAATTCCTGGGCCATCTTGTTAGTCAACGAGGGATTGAAGCCAACCCAACCAAAGTCAAAGCTATTGTGGATATGCAACCACCACGTTCAGTAAAAGAAGTGCAAAGGCTCATGGGATGCCTAGCAGCTTTGAACCGGTTCATATCCAGGCCAGGGGACAAATGCCGTCCATTCTTTGAAGTCATCAAGAAAGGAAAGTTCACATGGACTAACAACTGTCAAAACGCATTCGACCAACTTAAGGACTACCTGGGAGATGTTAAAATTCTATCAAAACCCATCCCAGGAGAAAAGTTATACTTATACCTGGCAGCATCAGAAGTGGCGATCAGCTCTGTTCTAGTACGAGAGGACGGCAAATTTCATCAACCAATCTACTACGTCAGCCAAGCCTTACACGAAGCGGAGATCAAATACTCTCCAACCAAAAAACTGGCGTACGCACTGTCATGAGTGTGAGGAAGTTACGACCATACTTCTTTGATCATCAAGTTAAAGTGCTAACAACTTTCCCACTCAGATAAATTCTCCATCACCCCGACACAGCTGGTCGCCTACTAAAGTGGTCACTAGAGATTAGCCAATTCGGGGTGACCTGTGCTCCTCGAACAACGATAAAATGGCAAGCTCTAGTTGACTTTATAGTCGAACTAACTTTCCCACCAGATCCGACGAGAGGACTTGATCACCCCTGACATCTTTATGTCGACGGATCTTCAACCAACGTAGCCTCGGGGGCAGGAGTAGTCCTAATCAGCCTTGACAGACAAGTATTCACCTCGGCAATCAGATTTGGTTTCATGACAACCAACAACGAAGCTGAATATGAAGCTCTCATTGCTGGTCTTCACTTATCCCTTGCCGTGGGTGTTAGACGACTACAAATATTCGGCGACTCACAACTGATTGTGAACCAGGTCCGAGAGGAATACGAGGCTAAAGATGGTCATATGATCGAGTATCAGTGAATTTTTGCTCACCTGATGTCCTTGCTAGATCAAGTCTTCATTGAACAAATTCCAAGGACAAGCAATACACAAGCAGATGCGTTGGCCCGACTAGCAACAAGCGAAGGGCCAGCAGAATTGGCTGGAACGACCCATCAACAACAAGTTATAATGTCAACCAACTCGATGAACAGACAAATGGAGAAGAAGATTGGAGAACAAGTATAGTCAAATACTTGAAAAGTGGGGAAAAACCAAACAACTCTTTTGAAGCTGCCAAGCTAACAAAGCAAGCCGCCAGATACACTCTGATGGGCGAGCAATTTTACAAAAGGGGAATATCAATCCCACTTCTCAAATGTTTGCCTAGGGGGCAAGGACGAGCAATACTCGAAGAAATACATGCCGGAGTATGTGGAAATCACACTGGGGGGCAAGCCTTGGCGTACAAAACTATCAGACAAGGCTATTATTGGCCGACTTTACGTCAGGACGCAATCAAGAAAGCAAAAACTTGCCATCAATGCCAAATTTTATCCCAAACATTCATACCCCGTCTCAACAACTCGTATCAGTTTACAGTCCATGGCCATTTGCAAGATGGGGGATGGACATTATTGGTCCCTTCCCAGCAGGAGTTGGAAATGTTCGATTTGTCATCGTGGCATTCGACTATTATACGAAGTGGGCAGAACCAGAGGCCATGGTAAAGATTACGCAACAGAAAATGATCAACTTTATTTGGAAGAACATTGTCTGTCGTTTTGGGGTTCCACAAACCATTGTGATAGACAATGGTCTGCAGTTTGATGGGAAAGAGTTGAGAGATTTCTGTACGAAGTGGGGGATCAAAAAACATTATTCTACGCCCTATCATCCCCAGTCAAATGGAAAAGTCGAAGCCGTGAACAAGATAATCAAGCATACATTAAAAGTACGGCTGGCGGAGAGCAAAAACAGTTGGTCTAAAGAACTCTCGGAAGTCTTGTGGGCATACAGAGTTTCTCCCAGGTCAAGCACCGGAGAAACACCTTTTGCAATGGCTTTCAGAACAGAAGTTGTGATACCAATTGAATTAAAGACCAACACAATCAGGACGACAAACTTTGATGAGCATGCGAACAACTCTGCTCTAGCTACATAAATGGATTTGCTCGAGGAAAAAAAATTAAGTGTCGAGCTGAAAAATGCTACCTATAAGCAGTGAGCAGAACGCTACTATAATTTCCATGTTAAAATCAGGGAATTCAGAGTTGGAGATTTGGTTCTAAGAAAGTTGCTCGCCCAACCTCCAGGTGTATTGGGACCAACTTGGGAGGGCCCGTATCGTATAACGGAAAAATTCGTTAATGGTGTATACGATATCGAAGATATGGAAGGCAAGCCGGCCCAATACTCCTGGAACGATGTACATCTAAAGAAGTACTATCAATGAGTCGAACAAGTTCTTGATTGGGCGAACAAATGTCTTGGGGGCAAGTGAACCAAGTAAGGCAAATAAAAAACTTGCCTATTTTTTTTTAAATTTTGCTAAGTATAGAATGGAAAGTTGTTCGGCACATTGTATAGTCTAGTGTTGTTTCTTTTTTAATTTTAGACGAAGTTGCTCGACAAAAATGTTATAAGCGAGCATATATTACTTAGTGTTCAAAGTTGTTCGTCAGATTGTATATGTTAGTGACGAGCAGTCTTACAACACTTGTAAATTTTTTCACAATGTATATATAGTTGCTCATTGAAAGAAAAGTCCAAAGCTCGAGGTACAAGTCCATCTTTAAGGACCAAAGCCACTTAAAGGTTGTTCGTTTTTTAATGAACAGAACCTAAGGATAAACCCTGATTCCACTAAAAGAAAAGTTCAAATCGAACAAAGCCCAACATTATATGTTATAATTGCGAAAGCATTGACAAAAATGTAAAGGCAATTAACATATAAAAAGAAAATGAGCAAACAAAAGAAAGATATTCATTAAGTAAAAGACATTGAGCCTAAAAAATAGTACAAAAATTCTAGAAGAAGTGTACTACAAAAAGAGCGAGGAACTATTACAAAAGAAAGACTAAAAAATCTAAGTCCTAAATCTATTGCTGCTCGGCGGGAGGAAAATCTTGAGCCTGGTCGGCGGGAGGATCAACAATCACGTCCCTAGCCATGTCCTCAGCTGTCTTTTGCTCCATTTCCTTAGCGGTTTGCTCGTCCGCAGCAGCTGGCTCTTCTTCTTGCTCGCCCTCATCAATTTGAGCCGGAGGGCGAGTAATAGTGATACTAGGGTCAAGGCTGTCAATCTTGACCCCTAGCTCAGCGATATCCCCCAGCTGGATCTCAATGTTGTTCGGTGGGGGATAATGCTCCAGAAACTCGGTCAAGTCCTTACCCATCTCGTCCACCATATCTTTATAATCATACGCGTCAGCCATGCGAATGCAATCGGCGTAGGCACAGATATATCCCAAGTTCGAGATACGGGCGGACCGGACTTGGAGCTCAGCCTCGAGCTGCTCGCGGGTGAAGGTACTGGCCTCCACATCCCTAAGGCGAGCATTTTCCGCTTCAAGCTCGGCAATTTTCTGCTCGGCCGCAGACAGCTTCTTCTTCTCCTCGCCGAGCAAGGCGTCTTTGTCTTTCAATTCACCAGATAAACCTTGAATTTCTTCAAGATACTTCTTCTCGTTGTCAAGGTAGATGGTGATTTGATTATTGAGACGAGCAAGTTTGGCCTCATATTGGCTGACCAGGCCGTCCTTTTCTTCGGTCAGTTGCCGAGCAGTGCCGGCATAACGACGAACAGCATCTTCAAGCTCGGCGAGCTGAGCCATCCCTTTCTGGGCAGTTATAAGGCCACTTGCGTGCTGCATCATGGAGAAGTGGAAGTTGTCCGCAATGCCTTGGGCAGAGATGGTCGTCTCCAAGGGCCGGGTCCATGATCGGGCGATCAGTTCAGTTGCCCTGCGCACGTGTTCGCCCGGAATCTCCCGAATGTTCACCGGAGTCTTTGAGCAGGCATACTGGTGAACGGAGGCTGCTCGTCCGGGATGATCCTCGGCCCGGTACCTGTGAACAAAGATATAAGTTATGAGATGTTTTTCAAGTTTATAAGAGTTGTTCGCCAGTGATAATGTTAGATGCGATTACTCCTGGAATTTCCTCTCGTCCCAACCCAGAAGGGTTATGTCCTTGGGACCGCGAACAGGAGTGGAGTCTTTGCCCGCTTTGCCTCTCCTCTCCACCGGTTCGATGGAAGAGTGGTGAACAACTTCTCCTTCAGTGTGGGGGCGAGCATGGCTCTGCCCCACTTTCTCTTTGCCTTTATTCCCGGCAGGAGCAGTCTGGGCCACGAAGGTCCCATCCCATTTCTTTAGGCGCTTGGCTCCACGGGGTGATGGAGCAGGAGGAGGAGAGGGTGGAAGATTAGAAGGGGGCATAGCTTGGCGAGCAACTTTTGCCCCCTCAGCCTTATTCGTCATCGCCAACACCTTGGAAGACGGATCACCTTTCTTTCTCCTTCCCTTTGGAGGTGGCATCTCGTGGACTCTTTGTTCTAAAAGTCCAAAGCAGGGAGGGACGGCGACGGTGACTTGCTCGGCTAAAAAAATGAAAGAATTAGGCGAGCAAGTTAAGAAAACAAGTGACGAGCAAGGTTTGTGTTGAAAGTTAGAAATTTCTATACCTGGGGGCACCTCGGTTTGAGCTTCCAAGTGGTGGGGGTACGTGAGCAAGTGAGCAGCTTTCTTGCACTTCAATCTGTTCACATACTCGATGGTCCTCTCAGCTTTATCTTGGAGAGCGACCAAGCACGAAGTGAAAAGGAACTCAGAGCCGATCTCTTCCTCTTCCGAGTTCCACTTGAGCAACCGGGGACCTGCGAGCAAATAAAAAAAGTTAAATTAGAACTTTGTATAAAGGCGAACAAATATGACCTTACGTTTGATTTGCCCATAAGTGGTGGGTTCGAATATGCGCCCGACACCGCCGTGTGGGCCAGAAGATGCTCGCCAGTCGCCCCCAATGAAAAAGAAATGATCCTTCCAATCCCGAATCTTGTTCGGCACCCCCTCCACCAATTTCAATCCAGTCCGGGCCTTCAACTAATAGTATCCTTCCTCGCCTCTCGGACACTTGGTGATGGTCATTAGATAGTTGACCTCTTCAGCAGTGATGCGATCCACATACCCTTCTAGGGCGAACAAGCCCATGATGCCGAGCAAGTTCATCCACCCAATGGGAGTTATTTGGGTGATGGCTAAGTTGGTTGCCTCCAGAAAACGACCAACAACGGGAGGCAGTGGCAACCTCAGCCCCGTGATCAGTGTATCTATGTTGATCGCCGTACACCCTAAAGGAGGACGATCAGCTCTTTCCTTCTTCTTAGGAGCCCACATGAAGATGTCATGGGGAATTTGATATGCCTCCCGGATGAGGTTGAGCTCGTCTTTGTGAACAACACTTTTGATTCTGCTCGCCTGGTACTCGGTTCTTACCCAATCCAAAATTTGACGCGGGGGGGCGAGGAAAGTTGTTCGCATGCTCAACAGAGTATGCTCGCCAATCGAATGGGCGAGCAACACCCGTAGGAATTTCATTTTCGAGCATCTTAGGGCCCGGAAACCCTATCCCTTCCAGAAATTCAGGGGTAAGCTCGTCAAACTCCGGATCTTCCTCAGATTCAGAGCTCGAGGAAGATTGCTCGTCGGGGGTACTGCTCACGGCCTCCCTAATCACTTCGCCGGATTGGTGAGCACCAGAACCCTCCGTTGATCGAACCACCGAATCCACGTCGGGGTGCGTTTCCGAGGAAATTTCAAATGGTGGTTGTTCGACAAACGACACGATCGGGAATAGGGGATCAAGAGTCTCATCCGAATTTTGAGTTTAGTGAAAAAATGGTTTAAGGTTAGAAATAAGATTTTTGGGTCTCCGGTGGTGGTTCTGGGCGGTCGACGGCGGCGTAAATTCCCCCCCCCCCCACAGGCGGCGAAACTACTTGCAGACGGCGACGATTTCCGGAGAAGACGGCGACGCTAACTTCCACACGGCGGCAATGGAGGTTTTCGAAGGAAAAAAAAGAAATAAAAAAGGAAATCGAGTGATTAAAACAAAAATACTACCTTGGAACTAAACTGGAAGCAAGAATCTGAAGAAAATTTCATCGAAAAAAGCTTGAATTCGCCGGAAATTGAGAAATGACGACGGAGCACTGTAGCAGGGATGAAAGAAGTGGGAAAATTTCAGTTCCCACTTCTATTTATACTCCAAGGAAAAACGGGGTAAAACCCGTAATTTTCCCCAAAATATGGACTGAATTGAAGGAAAGCGGGGTAAATTTCGAGCAAATTTGAAAATCGAAGGACCTATACGCAAATATAGGGGCGCGTGGCCTCGGGACTGCTCGTGCGTGGGCGGCGTGCAATCATACCGCCCACGTCATCCTCGTACATCCCCCAGATCGTGGGAAGGTGAAGAGGCGAACCCGGAGTTGCTCGTCAGATTCAATGATGTTCGTCCAAATCCTCACCAGTATAGTATCCTAACTATAGTTGCTCGCCACAAAGTTGCTCGTTCCAGCCAACATCTAGTCAGGATATGGGGCAATTGTTGATAGGCGAACATCAGTCAATGATGGGCGAACAGGGATTACGACCTTAAAATAGATTACGGAGAATCAACACCAAATCAAAGATGATTAATGAAGAAAATCAAGTTGGAGTGCATGGATCAATCCAGAAGGTGTATGAAGTGGCGAACAGCTCCAGTGACGAACAACATATTGGCGAACAGGTTTTAAGACCCGGGACGAGACATGAACGTTCCATCAAGCCACTGATGACGAACAACATTGATAAAAGGTGGTGTATCTACCAGCCTAAGAGGTGTATGCAGACGAACAAATAACCAAGATTCCAAAGCTCAGCTCAACAAGAAATATAGGCGAACAACTTTGAAGCCATATCCTCAAAAGGCGAACAACTTTTACTGAAAGATCCTTCTGGCAAATCAAGCCGACCTGGACGAACAACAATGAGTCCGAGATAAGACCCAAGAAGACTTTGTAACTAAGATTCAGCTTAGATAAGGTCAAATAAAGGTCAAATGACACATGTCTAGCATGCAAGCTAGGAGGTCCAAGAGTCTTGGACACCTCATGCTTGCTAGTCTCTATAAATAGTTGTTCTCCAACTAAGAAATACAAGTTCAAATTCACAAATACTCCCAAAACACACACAAACACACCTAAACGTGCACACATACGAAATAAATACGATTTCGATTTTCGTATTTACGATTTCATAACCCGAATCTTCGATTTATCATTTACGGTGGTAATCAATCACACGTTATTGATTGGTGGTCTTAAACCGAACTAAAACAGTCACTAATCCTTCTGATTAAATTTGATCACCAACACACCAAGTATAATAAACCATCTTACCTCACAAAATTATCTTCATTGGAGCCAACATCTTCATCAGTGATTTCTTTTTCTTTATCTCGACACAACTTCTTAGCTAAGGTTTCATTGCGACGCCTTATAGCACAAACTTTTGTACGAGGCGCCATACTTAATAAAAAAGAAAAGAAAAATAGAAACAAGTCAGAATTATATTGTCAAGTATTTTATCAAATAGATGTTAATTCAGCTATCCAACAATCATATTTGTCAAATAGATCATGGTTATGTTGACTAGAGATGTGCCTAAGACAAAGATGAGTGATAACTTATCAATCAGAAAGGCCAGCACATATCAATTAATGTTAAAAAAACAAGAATAAAGTTATGTTGATCTATCTGATATGCATGGAGCAATAGTTTCAACAATTCCAAAGTGAAGTGATATGCTAATGCTACTCGATCATCTTCTAAGTAAAAATCCCCTCGATCAGATATTCTCCAGACCAAATACGATCTATTCTACTCATTACAATTCCCATCACCCACTAAAGGATCGGCACAAGACAAGAGGATATGCAGGATTTAAATTTCCAAGTCCATAACACAACAGAACAAAACAGAACCCACCAACCGTCGCCGCCAAGACGACCCAGAATCAATGCTGAATCAATTCCAGATTTATTCGAAAAATACACATATTTCGGAATTATTTTTCAGAAAAAATAAAAAGAACAACACACGCTTGTTTCATTTCTCCAGTATTTAATCACAAAAAAAGAAAAAAGAAAAAGAGAGATGGTGGAGGGAGAAAATAACACAGATCTGGAAAAATAACCTGGTGGAAATAACGATTTCGCCAAAGAGAGGGAGGCCGGAGAGACGACGCTGAGAAGGAGAGCAACGACGGCGACCGCGAGCGTAGAGAAAGATGGAGGAAATTGTTTCGCTAATTCAGATGTGAAATTGGGGGAAATTTGAAAAAGGGTTATCTATATATTTGACCCGTTAATCCATTAATCTAACCCAAATATGAATGGATAATGGTTCAACATAAGCAAAATGATCTATACAATACTTTGCCAATATAAAAAGTCGCATAGGAAAATTGTTGTATAGGAGAATTGAACCGGGTAAAGAGACCCACTTCCCCGAATAAGAAACGAAACCGGCTAAGAAAGCGCGCCCACACACGAGTACCCTGATACCGTGCCCACTTGAATATTACCTCGACACCAACTTTTGGGTAACACCGTTACAGTATTCATTCATTCATATACCTATTCCACCCCTACGGGAGAACAATTTTCCTCCGCCAACCAGAATTATGACCCCGTAAATATAAACCCCGACCAGGGTAAATCCGGTATTTTGAACATATGACGGGAAGCTGTCGTCTAAAACGCAGGCGTTTGGTTGAACCAACTTAACAACCACCACTACTTCTTTTTACCTATTCCTTAGACCGAAAATTTAAAAATAATTTAATTAACTTATCCGCTTTCTTTTAAAATTGATTAATTACATCTCTCATAAAACAAAGTATAAATTATCCTCCCCTTTTTCCTTTTTACGGTTTCCAAACCCCATACTTTTGTTAAGATTCCATCTACTATTCATCTCTCTCTTTCTCTCTCTTTCTCCGTTCCTATCATTCTCTCTCTACTTACGAACGCGGTTGCGCTCGTCTCCACATCCCGCCGGAAAACTGCTCGTTTGCCCGCGAACAGTGCGTACGGATAACTACAGAGTGTATCTGTTCTTTCAAGGGACCGTTGTCTGTTTCTCAGCAGTGTGACTCGGTGGGTGGAATCGTTCCGATCTGAGTTTGACTCGGTTCGTCGTGGTTTCTGGAGAATGTGGGCGGTGCAATAGAGTTTTTGTGGTGGTTTCTGCCCTGGATCGCGGTCTCGGGTATTTTTGGTAGGTTTTAGAGGCTGCAATTCAGGTGTCGTAATTTCCGGTGAAAGTTTGGACAAGACGGAGTCTAAAAGTGAAGTTTTCCGGAATGAGATGGTAAGTATGTGTATTGGTTTGTCACGCATACATAATTTACTAGTATTTTTTTTTTCCTTTCCCCATTTAATTATCTGCGCTTAATGTGGGTTCTGGTAGCGAATTTGACTTGTTTTACTGTTTGGATCTCAAGCTTATGACAATGTTCCAGACGGATGAGATTATTTTCTTACTGGTCTATTGTTATCATTATGTTTTAAACTATGATGCTGTGTTATTGCATATAGGCACATTTTCCCCTCCTTTTTGGGTACTACATTGGGATGTTTTTGTTCAGAATAATATTGTTATAGAGCTATAATTATTATTGTTATTACTACTACTACCACCATTACTATTTTTACGCCTGTTCTGTTTTTGAGATTTCCTGCAGGCTGCAACCTCTATTTATAGATATTAGTTCATGCATAATGCCTAATTTGTAATCCACCCCCCTCCCCCTCTCTGAGTGGTTGGTTTTTCTCCTGTCATTTTCTTTCTCCGTGTAGTGCATGGCACTTCACGATTTTCGCTATGGTTTCAAAAGTCTTTTAGTACATCGAGTTATAATGTGAAAAAGTATGCATTGACTTAGACCAATGTTCAAAGCTTTTCCTTAGTTGATTATAGTTGAGGATTATGAACTTATGTATTACATAGAACGTTGTTATTTCTTTGAATCTTAGTGATGGTACATTCTTGTTCTTTTTTGCTGTTCTATGGGAGATAATGTTGTTTGGAAACTTTTTTGGCAATAGTTTTCCGGATCCATGCGCATTGACCTGACGAGTTATTCTATTAGTTACGTTAATATAATTTGTATATTGTCCTTGGCTAACAATAATCTCATGCCGGTTGTGATGGTGTGCCACAAGTCTAGATACATGAGAAATGTTGGTGCTTATCTGTGACAATCTAGCACGAAAATCATGTCACTGTTGGGTTGTTAGAATCACTGTGGTGGTACATTCTTGTCCTTTTTTGCTGTGCTAAACTTCTTGGCAATAGGTGTCTGGATCTGTGCACATTGACCTGCTGTTATTCTATTAGTTAGCCATTAATATAATTTGTAGATTGTCTTTGGCTAACAAAAACTCAATGGCCCATTGTGATGACGTGATGCATGTCTAGATAAATGAGAAATGTTGGTGCTTGTTTGTGACAATCTAGCACCGGAAATCATGTCCCTGTTTAGGCCTGTGGTAGCCAATCAAAAATTGCATCGCAACTCCTAGCATGGATACTTTTGGGAGAACAAAATATAAATACACCTGAATGGGCAAGTAAGAAGAATCAACATTGATGATTATAATGTCTTTGAATTATCAAAAACCAAGAGAAAGAAAGGATAACAAAGTGATATTTCACGGGCTTGACTTCTTTTTATACTGCTAAAATTTAGGAGTTGGATGAACAGGATATGTTCCGTGTAACATTGTATTCCTGAAATCTATTTTGTTATCTCAAAGTAGGTCATACGCGTATATCTTATTGCTAGTTGTCTCATTGGCAGGTGGAAGGAAGGGTTCGTATGTCGAGGGAAGCTAAACTTGAATTTTTGAAGCATAAAAGGCTAGAGCGGATGAAAATAGACAGTGAAAATGAATCCACCTGTGTGAGTAACACGATGCGCAGGAGCGGTGGGGATGCCCTAAGACCGGCTCCATGTGGTGTGAGGTTACATAGTAACTCCTTTTCACACCTGACTTTAAATATAGGCAGCCATTCAAATGATAAAGATGAATTTTCCAAGCGCAAAGTTGCAAAGTTTGACACACCTGACTTTAAATGGACTGAAATAATTCCCTGCTGCCCAGTGTACACTCCGAGTATGGAGGAATTTCAGGATCCTTTAGTCTATTTGCAAAAGATAGCTCCAGAAGCCTCAAAATATGGTAAGTTATTTTTAATGTTTAGGATTTTCATACTTGAATCCTCACTTTCGAATACAAGTGTTCTCATGCATAAATAGGCTTTATTAAAATGTGGTCCGCACTTTCAACAATGAGGTTTTCCTGTTATGTGACTCATTCATTGTTTTTTTAGTGTTTGCCCTCTTTAATGATTTCATAGTTACATTCTGCATTGTCTACCTTTGACATGCCTCAATATTTTTGGATATTCAATTAATTTTGCCTTGTCAAATCCTCCTTTGTCATGTATGATGTATCTTACCTGATAGATTCTTTAATTAAAGAAATAACTGCTGAATGTTTGCTTCAATCCTCAGGTATCTGCAAGATTGTATCTCCTGTGGCTGCTTCTGTTCCTGCTGGTGTAGTTCTTATGAAAGAGAAAGCTGGTTTTAAATTTACAACTAGGGTGCAACCGCTTCGTTTGGCTGAATGGGATAGAGATGACAATGTCACTTTTTTCATGAGCGGGAGGTGAATGTTTTTTTTTTCTTGTTTGATAATATGACACTATAATCTAGTTTTTTTTAAGGGTTTGAACATGAGCGTGCTTTTTCAGAAACTATACATTTCGTGATTTCGAGAAAATGGCGAACAAGATATTTGCTCGTAGGTATTATAGTGCTGGATGCCTTCCTGCTACATTCATGGAAAAAGAATTTTGGCATGAAATAGCTTGTGGAAAGACTGAAAGTGTTGAATATGCATGTGATGTTGATGGTAGTGCTTTTTCATCTTCTCCCAGTGATCCGCTTGGAAAAAGCAGATGGAATTTGAAGGTGTTGATTCGAAAACAAAAATTCCATTTATTTATTTATCATGTAATTTTGTGCTTAAATTTTTTGGAATCTGACTTCTTCTGACCAAGGAGAATGAACAAAATTTAAGTTAATCCTTTTTTGAGTTCTTATAATGTTGTAGCTTGTTGCCCCAATTTGCACCTTATGCTATCATCCTATAAACACCTTCTCTTTTTTTTTTCCGGGAAACTCTTCAGTTTGGGGATACTACTGTTCAAGTTAACTTTTCCAGTAGTTTCTCACATAGACTCTATTGTTTAAAAGCAGTTTAATTAAGTGCTGCTTCCTCTAGTCATTCCCCTCTATGCCCTTTCTTGTTTCAGTTAATCTCCATATAATCACATTCTTCTTCTATTCAGGGAACTTCACTAGTTGTCTACCGTGGATCTTAATAAATTCATTTTTCGTTTCTTTAATCCTTTTAAAGACCTTTATGTGGAAAGATCACTAATTTTATCAAATTTGTTTAATTTCAGAAACTATCTCAGTTGCCAAAATCTATATTGCGTCTTCTAGAAACATCAATCCCGGTAATCACATAATCCCTTTATCGGATTTTTATGGACTCCGAATTCATAACTGATCAATATTTGGTCTATTCCAGGGAGTCACTGAGCCAATGCTTTACATTGGGATGCTGTTTAGCATGTTTGCATGGCACGTGGAAGATCATTACTTGTACAGGTTTGTACTTTTTGGTGCTTCTTTTACATTTAGAGTCATTAATACTTGGCTGATCCATTGCTCTTCCATGCAGCATGAATTATCATCACTGTGGAGCAGCAAAAACATGGTATGGCATCCCTGGTGATGCAGCCATCGATTTTGAAAAGGTTGTCATGGAGCATGTTTATACTCGTGATATCTTGTCAGCTGATGGGGAGGATGGAGCTTTTGATGTCCTTCTAGGGAAGACAACATTGTTTCCACCAAATATATTGTTAGACCACGATGTTCCGGTTTACAAAGCTGTGCAGAAGCCTGGTGAATATATAATTACTTTCCCTAGGGCTTATCATGCTGGATTTAGTCATGGTATGTCATAAATTTGTGTGTATAAGTTGAAGTTTCCAGTTTTTCAATATTAACTTGTAGCTGCTCTAATCTCTATATATGCTTTTGATTTTCAGGTTTTAATTGTGGTGAAGCTGTTAATTTTGCAATGGGTGATTGGTTTCCATTGGGATCAATTGCTAGCCGGCGCTATGCCCGGCTTAACAGGATGCCTCTCCTTCCTCAGGAGGAGCTTCTTTGCAAAGAAGCAATGCTACTTTGTGCACTCAAAGACCCAGTTTATTCATATGAAGATTTGAAATGTCAGCATAGCATTAAGGTTTCTTTTGTAATTTTGATGCGATTTCAGCATCGTGCTCGATGGTGTCTAATGCAATCAAAAGAATGCACTGCTGTTTCTTCTTTTTCGCATGGAACAATTCTTTGCAGCCTGTGCAAACGAGATTGTTACATAGCATACGTGAATTGCCAGTGTTACTTGCATCCCCTCTGCCTTCGCCATGGTATGATTTTTATTTCTAGGTTATCTCTACCTTATTTATGGAGTAGAATTCATCTTCTTTATTATTGACAGTCTATTGGCTGGCTTCAATTCAGATACAAAGTCACTAAATTTGAATTGTGGAGGCATGCTAACCCTCTCTGTGAGGGACAATATCTTGGATATGGAAGTTGCTGCGAGGCAGTTTGAGCAGGAGGAGAATGTATTACATGAGGTTGAGAAGCACACTGATGACTTTCTTTTGCCGTCTAGCATATTTTCAGGAGCTAAAATTGATGGTTATTTTGGATTGAGCACTGAAATCTCTCAGATCCAAGGTCAATTAACGCATTGTCCTCCCTTGTGCAAAGGCACTACAACTGCTGAAACTAAAATTTCTTATGATAATGACTCTGGTTTTGGTTCACCTTTACTGATACCAACTGAATATCCTCACATAAACGTCAGTGTAAGATCCACTTTCTCCTAACTTGTAACTTTGCCTCCATAAGAAACTCAACATGTGGAATATCAAAATCGTATACATGCATGCATACATACATATATATATGTATGTATGTACATATGTATATATTGTAAAAGTCAGTAGAACAGAACTTTAATAATTACTGTGTTGACGTCAAAACTTACGTGTTTCTTATATTTTGCTGGCACTATAGGGGTATAAGGACCTCAACACATCTAAAATATCTTCAAGACATATTGTGGAGTTTACCTCTGAAGTCTCAAAATCTTCAAGCAGCGAATATGTTGGTTCCCAAAACAAAACTGGTCAGGGTATGGACATTAGAAGCATGATTGATGAAGGAAGCGACAATTCTGATTCAGAAATATTCCGTGTCAAACGACGATCTTCTTCTAAAATGGAACGGAAGATTGTCCGTGATTCTATGCCTGTTACTACCGTACAACAGGTACAGAATTTCAGATTTTTGCTGTTTGTTCCTGTGATTGTTCTCGACTTGAATCTAGAAAACTAGTTATCCTCTTTTTTGCCACACCAACTATATGTTACAGTCATCAATTATAACAGTCATTCCATGTGAAATGATCGTCATATTTTGTTGTTTTAAACAATGTGCAACTATAGTGGACCAGATTTGACTCTGCTAAAATTCAAATTGTGTAATAGCAAATGCTTTTTCATCACACAACATGAAAAAGTTCATGCACTATTTCGTGGGGGCATCTCTGATCCAATTTTTTGTTTGACCTGTTTTTTGGCAATGTTAACCTGGGCTGACTTATTATAATTCTTTTCCGTCTTTTCAGGGGTTCAAGCGACTGAAGAAGCATCAACCAGAAGTGCGTTGTAGGGAGTTAACATCACCTGCTGATAATCCAAGTGGCCATTATAGTTTGAGTTGTGGAGAAGCTTCCTCAGTTGGTGGGTCGAGTAGTAAATCTGGGAGACTGAGAAGTATTCCTCCGATCTCCATCAAGTTTAGGAAAACAGGAAATCAATTCTCAGACAAGAATGGAGAAGAGTTGGGAAAAACGACAAGTGGGGAACCTCCTCCATCAAGTGAGATTGGAGCCAAGCGCCTCAAAGTTAGAGGACCATCAGTTTTAGGACGGTTGAAGTCATGAATTATGAGTGAAGATCAACATCAAGCTGACTTTGCTGACAACATTTGGGAATTTAACAATTAGAACAAGTCTATTCTATTCTTCTGGGAGCAGCAGACTAAACTAACCAAGTTTAGATCCACATTTTTTCCCCTGTGAAGTGCAGGCCTCAAATTGGGAGCATGCAAGGCAGGGTAACAACACGTATGATTCTCAGTGACCTTTTTCGTCTTTGGCTGCAGAATCTGTTCTCACTTTCACACGCAGTAAGTAGATTGTAGATTAGTTGGTCTCAAGATGTAAATTTGATTTTTGTGAGGACGTTGGAACGACTAAATTCTCGTCCACGCTCTCTAATGTCTGGTCTGCTGCTTCCCTTCCCCTTGATAGAGGAGGATTCTTTTTCATCATCACCATCATTGTTGTCATTCTTTTTTTGTACTCTGGCCATTGTGCCTTAAACGAATACATGAATAAAAACTTTTAAAGGAAAATTTCTCTATTTTACTCGACAGTTTCCAGATTGTCGATTGCTGCCCATTTACTTGTGTTGGGGGTTTATGAAAAGAATTGGAGAATGGATATAGAACTATTTATAAAGGTTTTTTTTTTTTTAATAAATGTATATTTAGTATAGAGTACTTGTAGGGGCCGTTTGGTTTACGGGATATGATTGGATTAGAACGACTATCGGAAAATGGATAGACTAGAATCAAATTGTATACGGGATAGTTGTTCTAGTCTATCCAGGGTCATGGTCCTGTGCAATCCCTCAAACCAAATACAAAATTACCCGAGATTATAAAAACAATCCCAGACAATCTCACGTTAGTTGACTTAACAAGGATATTATTTTTAGAGAATATATTTCTTCCCTTATTAGTTGACTTAGTAGCTTCATTAATATAGACAAGACCATGTGTAATTGGTCAAGTTATGCTTCTTCTTTTCTGGCCTCTGTTTTTTCTGGATAAGGTCATGTGACCAGCTCACTATTAGGATTCTATCAATAAATACAATCTCTCTCATCTTCTATGATAGCATAGGTTTCGATATCTTTTTCTTTCCTCAGTAACATATTCACATTTAAAATTCTAGTTTTGTTGAATGGGGCTCTCGTGTTGCATATTTCCTTCTTTGATCAACAACTCTTCTTCTCCCTTGTTTGATCATACAAGTTCTTTGCTCTCCTTTTCCTTTGGACAACAATGTATATATTGACCGCTCCAAACTTTACTATGCCCATGTTGAAAAAAGAAATTGACTAAAGGACTGACACGGAATAAGTCGAGATAAGAGACTCTTTCCCGTATCCAGGTGCAATACGGTTCCATGACAATCACCCCCAAGATACGACTTTTTAACTTTTCGACTGTTGCACTACGAATTAAACTATCGGCGAATTGAGGGAAAGGAAATGAATTCATTCGATGGAACTCGCAAACCAATTTGATTGTGGAATGAGGAAGGCGTATTTAAAAACTTTAAGGTATCGGTTCGTGAATAGGTGCAACCTTATGTTTTTTCACCACAAGACGAGATCCAATGGTTATTATGAATGTTCACAACTTTTACTTCATACCTTTTCACTCATACATCTTCGTCACCATTCGAGGTGACTTTTTTCATTCACCCAAAAATTCCAAAAGTCGATGTGGCTAAATAAACTAGTTAACAACTAGATAGAATCAAACAATAGATATTACAAAGCCAAATCGATGGAAAACTATCAAACTAAGTGAACTTAATCACTTATTCGTTCTGCTAAACACTTGGATTTCTCTAATCTCAGAAATGGCTGGACTAAAATCGTTTTTGAGCAGGGTCGGACTTTATTGGTGCCCCAACACAGCTTTTGGGCCCGATGATGATCTACTTCAACCTTTCTTCCTCATACATTGTCCATAACTCTACTCTTCACGAGGTCTCTTTCAACCTTGTTATCGTGCATGTTGACTTGAGACACTTATGGGTGAATACCAAATCCAGACCCAAAAAGAACCAACCGCTTTTTAGTTTATTGGAAACGCCCTGGACCCATTTTTTTTTTTGGAAACATATCTAAGTATTATTCAATTAACTGTATCAAAAGCCATATTTTACATAACTGTACTGAATCAAAATAGTCTAATCAAAATATGTAGTAAAGTCGAATTGTTTTTTATTTTGTATTTATCATAAATTATAGTGCAAGGTTAATGGGTTCAAGTAGAATTATATAGTTAATAAATTTCAGAAAACATTAAAATGTAAGTAATAAAACTATAAAGCTACACACATTTATGTTTACGAGTCTTACGTAGAATTGAACACAAAATTTATGAAAGAAAATAAATTATCCAGCCACTGAGCCAATTATCGTTTTTAGTTAAGTTTCACCACAACTTTATTTTATACACATACACTAATCACAAGAGGCACGTAAAAGCATAGCAAGCATTCACCTGTCTCAGCTTTTGGCCATAAATAAATGACCTTCTTCACAAATCACAAACACTACCATTATTGCTGTGAAGAGCTTAAATTAAGCAATTAGTCGTCAGCTTCTGTGAATTTGTAGGAGGCGTAGGAGAGAGTATAGTCAGTCCAGCTATGATGGATGAGCTCGGCTTTTGCGTGCAAGCCCGCCGCCCCTATAGCTACGTGTAAGGGGTAGAAATGTTCGGGCCTGGGGTGCGCTTGTTTTGCAAATGGTGCCTTCTCCTCGTACTTGTTTACATCTTCATATCTGGTAATCCAACAGCAAAGTCACACAAATTGCAGTTTAAATATTTTTGCATAAAATTCACTGATTACCTTCCACTGAGGAGGGATTCCTGAAGCCAATTATCGAACTCTGCAGCCCAACAAGCAACTGAATTGTTGCCACGCTGCAAAGTCCTTAAGTTGTGGGTGGCAGAGCCTGAACCAATTATGAGGACGCCTTCTTTCTTGAGGGGGGCCAATGCTCTTCCCAAGTTGTAATGATAAGTTGCATCCATATTCGTTTGGACAGACAGCTGGCACACTGGAATATCAGCATCAGGATACATTAGCATAAGAGGAACCCACGCTCCATGGTCCAAACCACGCTTTTTATCCTCGTCCACTCCCTCGAATCCAGCTGCCTCAAGCATTTTCTTTACCTTATGTGCCAACTCTGGTGTGCCTGGTGCTGGATACTTGAGCTGTACGAACACATGTGAATTCTAGTTATGAAATACTTCCTAATGTTTCATTAGCCAAGTTCTACATTTCTGTGTGGATGAATGTAATATTACTGTATATATCTATGGCATTTTCTTTTTCATCAACCTTTCCAAATTGATGCAATTCTCTTAATTAGTCACAAATTTCTCAATATTTTGATTTTCTTTTTGCTTTCCAAATTTATCCAAATACATGAATGTCAGTAGCAAACTGTGTCTGAACCATGTGATGGTTGACATGGTTGGAGCAAGATCCAAAAATTCAATGCGAAAGAGACAAACTAAGACTCCATCACCCATAAAGGCATTTGATTCTTCATTTGTTAGAGTCAAAGGAGTTTTGCAAATAAATTAACCACAAGAAGAAGGACTAAGCTGAAATGAGATACAAGGATACTCGGGAATAATCCTGCCCAAGCCTAAGGCCGACAATTTCAATACTTTCCTGGATATATCTGTAACATCATTGGATTATAAAAGCCCACCTTTCTAAGTTTTTCCCTTCTCTTCGGGATTGAATATCAATTTCAATGATTCGATGTATGGCTCATTGGGATAGATGCAGATGAACTAAACAAAATCTCTTATAAGACTATAAAAAGGTAACATATTATACATGCATACAAATGGCTGTTACAAATATGGAAATAACAGAAAGCTGGAGTTGATCTCCATGTAGATTTGTGGAAAATGAAGCACTCTATTATATCTATGATTGAGCACATATTCACTTTTTGTTGTTTTCCCTATGATGGTCAAACTTAGTCAAACGTTCTTAAAAAGTGAAAAATAATCTACAAATGATTTTGTATCCTAAAAAATTTGCTCGTGCTTTCTAAATGTTATGCCTTTCATTCTTTTCCTCATAATTTTCACTGGAAATTGAATAAGAGTTTGGGTTTAATGATTTCATTTTAGAGATTGAAAAATTGGGTTAAAACGAAATATACAACTTCCAGAAAACATAAAGATATATATATTTTTTTAATATAACGTCTTTTGAATAAATGAATAAACTCAAGGAGAACCAACATATCAAGCTCAGCTCAAGAGGCATGGTTACAATTAATTCCATGATGATCATAAATGTAATTAATTACCAGAAAGAATCCTACTGAAAAATGTAATTAATTCCGGATCTTGTTTTGGGATTACAAATGGAGTGTCAAATATTCAATCAAAAATCAAGCAGACGAAGATCCAGTAGTGTTAGGTGTGATTAGATCGAGAATCAACTTAATTTGTGAGGATTAATTACAGATCCTTGATGAAAGAGGTAGAAAAAAAGAAGGATTAGTTTAGTACCTGGTAGAGGGGTTTGGGAAAGTTGTAGAAATCGTAGATGGTATCGGAAGGACCTTCAAGGGCGGTGAGAGTGGGGAAAGTGGTCTCCCAGTGGGCGGAAATCATGAGAATGGAGTTGGGCTTCTGCGGAAACACTCTGTGGGTGAAGGACTTGAGGAAAGGCCTCGCCGGCAGCGAATCGTCCACCGACAGCATCGGAGAACCGTGGGAGATATAGAACGTCTCCTTAATGTCTAGCAATGGCAGTGCCGTGTTCATCATCAAGCTTTTGATTTGATCAGATCAGCTGAATCAATGATTGAATTTGAAGGGAGTTTTTGTTGTATTCTTCCGCGCCTCACTTGACTTAAAACCTGCTCATAGCCTTCACTTAAAAAAAAAAAAAAAAAGGACAACTGTCTTTTCAATGTTCATACCACTAATAATAATATTAGTTCAAATAAACAATAATACTTTTCCGGATAATTCTTTCCTACATGGGGTGGACACATTTCTCATGAAAAAAATAATAATAACTTTATGATTTATTGACTTTTGTGAGAGAATTATAATGTTAAAGAAATGTTGGAACGTCTATTTAAGACAAGTATGAAAAATATAGTTGGATGGAGAGAGTATTAGTTTTAACAATTAATAATATGAGTGGTGTATAGTCAACAATGTCCACATACTCCATCCGTCCCTAAGTAAACTTCTCACTTTCCTTTTCGAGCCGCCCTCCACTAAACTTCTCATTCCATAAATGAAAAAAATAACATTTTATTACATATAAACTTTAACCTTCAAATTCACACAATATTATCAAAAGTGCTACTCATTCAATTCACTTTTCAATACTATTCATTACTTTATCTCGAAAGTCAACATGTGGTTCACTATATATTAATAAACAAATACACTTTTTTAAACCATTAAACAAAAAGAAATGAGAAGAAAGCTCAGGGACGGAGAGAGTTATATTACCTGTTATCAAACCTTTGTATTTACACAGAGATTTTTATGAAAATCTGCACGATACAGTATTTGTGCAAATTGATCCTTACCTTGCTTATTTTTGTATTTGGGTCGCATATATATGTCATTTTTTTTGTACTACTTCCCCGGGCTTCTGTGACTCTTCTCTATCCTCGCGTCATTTGTCCCAATAATTTTTTTTACGTCCATTAACTGTTATTTTCAACCGAAATTTATTCAAGAAGTTTTATTCCACGTTTCACGTCAGTTTATTTTCTTTTATTTGGTTGCTTTCTTGCATGCAGATTTTCAAATTTCAACAGTTTTATATGGTCGGTTTTATACGTCTTTTTTGTGGTTTTCTACATCTTATTGTGTGTTTCTTAGTGTGTTGGTATATTATCCTTGGTACCTTAATATTGTCTCTTGTGCATTATCTGTGTTAAACTGAAGTTTATGCATGTTAAAGTTTTAGTCATTTTGTTGATTTCTTAGGGTACGTTTGTTTTGGGATTTAAGTGTGCGGGGGAAGTCATGACTTTGAAATCTTAGGATGTGAAAATCTTGATGAATAATATGAGTATGTGTTTGTTTTGGGATTTTAGTAGGGTGGGATTTTACTTTATGTCAAATCAATGTTTATTAGTGATTGATGTTGTATAATTTTATTATATTGTGTAAGAGAAAAGTAGGAGAAAGGTTGAATGGATGATAAAAAAGTAATGATGTGATTGTATTTAATTATATGCAAAATAATAATAGGTTTATAGGTAGGGATTGAGTTTGGGATTTGAAAACCCGATTTAAATCCCGAACTCGTATGGGGCGTGAATTGCAAAGTCCAAAGTCTATCCGTGTGAGTCCCAAAACAAACATAGTATTAGTGTTTTGTGTGTAGTTGTTAGGTTTTTTTTTTTCTTTTTTTGTGCACATGCTATTCTTTTTCTATTATTTGTTGGGGTTAATTGCACGAAACACTCTCATGGTTTTGAAATATTATGCGATATTCCCTCGTGGTTTGAAAATTGTGTGAAACCTTATGTGGTAGCGAATTCACACTTTTTGGAAACGATTTTACCTATTTTCTCTATTTTTTTACTTTATTTTTCCAAATATTGAAATATTAAGACTATAATATGAGGGATATAATAAGAAATCAGAAAATCATTAACTTATTTTTTGAAAAAAAAGAAGAGAATTTGTTATATTTGATAAATCACATGTGAGTTTCACGCAATTTTCAAACCACGAGAAAATTTCACTCAACTTTTCGAAACCACGTACCAGGGGACACTACAAAAAACTAGTGTTTTAGCGACCGCCTTTAAATCGATCTCTAAATAATGTATTACAGTATTAGCGACCGAGGAAGAACGCTGGTCTCAAATTTAAAAGATTTGAGACCGACACAAAAATCGGTCGCTAAATCGAAGGATTAGCGACCTCCGACCGCTAAACTCAAAGGTCGGTCAAAATTGACCAACTCTTTTTACCGCCTGATCAAGGCGGTCGCTGAATTCAATTTTGTACTCAGCGACCGCCAATAGGCGGTTGCAAGCCGATCGCAAACTGGTCAGTTGACCCGTTCTTGGAAACGGACAATGGTCATTAATGCTGGGTAATTAGCGACCGACTAAGGCGGTCGCTAATATTTTTACCCTTTTTAGGCACATGTCATACTCACTTTCGACCATCACTTCAAAAACGCCACCGCCGCCGCTGTCGAGCAATCCCTTCCGGTCAATTCACTTGTTGCTTCACCGTCTACACAATAACCGTAAGTTTTTTAAACTTTAACCGTTTATTATGTTTGTATATCATTTTTTTAAATATATAGGATTGATATACATGAAGTTAGATATATATATATATATATATATATTTATATGAATCATGTATATTTGTTTATAGGATTTATATATATGTACGTATATGTATGATTTTATATGTTTGTATATAAATCTTTAGTATTTTTTAAGTTAGTTGGTATGTTAGTATATATTAAACTAGTGCTAAACCCGCGATTATCGCGGAACTGTATATAAAATTTATGGTAAAGTTATTAACTAATTTATTTTAAGTATTATAAATGTGGTTACTATTATTATTTTATTTATTCAATATTTTTATTGTATTTTTTAAAATGTTAGTTAATAATAAATAATTCTATTTCAAGGACAATAAATTATAAATTCATGACATCTATTATTGATCAAATGTTTAGAAAATAATGCTTACAAATTGTGGAAAATCTCTCTATAAACAACATTTGTGGTGTATTTGGAAGGATTTCCTTTAGAATCAAGTGACAAAATCTCAAATCTTCTACTCGAACTAACTCCGGATACTGCAACATAAAGTTGACCATGAGTGAAAACAGGCTTGGAAAGTTACAATCTAACAGTAGAAAGCGATTGTCATTGACTTTTATTTATTTTCATGACAAAATACAGTAGAATTGGAAATTGTCACTTTGTAAAATATACCGGCATTGTAGGATCAAAATTTGTCAATGTAATTCTTGGAATGAAGACTTTATTTCCAATATTCCTTCCAGATATTATTTCAGTTTAGAGAATGTGGTTATCAAGTTTTGTGACGATCAATCTTGTTCCATTGCAAAAATCGGATTTGTGATCAAT
Organism: Ballota nigra; assembly: GCA_947034835.1. NCBI lineage: Eukaryota > Viridiplantae > Streptophyta > Magnoliopsida > Lamiales > Lamiaceae > Ballota > Ballota nigra. The sequence continues at coordinate 14,565,481 of OX344721.1, read as the reverse complement.
ACTTCTTAGTAACAATATAGACACTCCTTCTTTCAAGATCAGATGGTGATTTGACATTCCAGAACACCTAACAGAGTTTAAAAATTCAACTATAACCATCTGTCCATTACCTCCTTCTCGAAATTTAGAGACATAAATACTGTCTTGGCTTAAGTATACTTTAGTATCACCCGAAATCAGATAAAAACTTATCATTTATAAACTCCACATCTCAATGAGTAGGTGCAAGTATTGCTTTATCCTCAAAGTATTTATGTGTCCTTAAATTATCAATCAAGGATGGATAACTATTTTTTTATTATAGATGCAATTGGAGCAACAACATCACAAATTAAATTATCTTTCAGAATTGACTTGAAGCGAATATACTAACTTCTACTAGTCGCTTCCCCGCAAGCGGATGGGTTCACTGTAGTATGAGTAAGTATAATGACCAAGTATTATCGAACCCAAATGATGGAGTGTATGCGAATAGATCCCTGAAGATCTACGCGTCGTAGCTAATATGAGTGTAATGTTTTTGGGTTTTTTGAAAGATTAATTTTAAGCTAAAATAAACTAATTAAACTAACGAACGAAAGAAATGAATAAACTAAAGGTTGTGTTTTCAAATAGGTGATGGTGATGCTCAGGATAGGAATCCCTACGTATACTAACGGAGCAGGTACATAATCAAAATAACTGTGACGCGCAAGAAATAACCTAAGTAAAAGAATGCAAGGTGAAAGCTCAAGATTCTAAACCCTAATACTTTACCCTAACACTCGACTTCACTAATCTACTAACAAGTTAATAGATTGTGCTTAATTATTGAGACCCTAATTTAACTAAGGTGATGCGGTCGTCCTCCTTCGCTAAACTGGTAGATGAATTAACCCTTTCTAAACCCTCTAGTTAAGTCTACTCGTTGTTAAAGAGTGATACGGTCGTCCTCTCTCTAACACTTTTCGAACGAAATTCAAAAGTAAAGTTAAGATTAATTTTAAGAATTCATTATTCAAGAGAATTAAAACCTAACGTCACAAGTTACCCTAATTACGTACCCACAACCTACTTCTACGAGTTCATCCTACCCCAAGCATGCAAGGGTTTTAGCTAGACATAGGTTCTACGTAAATAATAGCAATTGAATAAGTAACGAACATGAACATGATAATTAAGACGAAGAAGAGATCAAACATAAACTAGGGTTTAACGAAATAAAAGAATAAACTGAAATTACTCAAGAAAAGAAGTCTCAACGTGTTCAAGAATAAAAATATAAAGAAACGAAACTAAAAAGTAAGATCGTAATATGAATTCGCAACGAAAACCTCAAAACATAAACGTAAAGCTTGCTTCTCTCCTTCCTCTCCAAAATGAACTCTAAAAGTCTAAATCTATCAAGTGATGTGTGGTCTCCCCAAAAAACTAGCTTGAGACGAGTATATATAAGCCACAGGCCGAATCGTGAACTCATGGGCCGAAAAATGCCTTTAAAAACGTCAAACGTGAAGGTGCTCGAGCAGACCCGCTCAAGCGGTCGCGCTAGAGCATGTAGCTCGAATGACACAGGTGCTCGAGCGGTGGCGCTCGAGCTGCTCGAGCGCTGAAAATCTTCTGTATAATTGGGGCGCTCGAGCAACACGCTCGAGCGGTGGCGCTCGAGCTGCTCGAGCACTCGAAATTTTCTGTATGTTTTGGGCGCTCGAGCAACGTGCTCGAGCGCTAGTGCTCGAGTGTGTTACTCGAATGCTCCCAATATTTCTCCAACTAGTATTTTTCTTCTTCAACACTAACACCAATCGTATTCCTTCGATATCTTCTCATCCGGGCATCCGTTTGAGTCGATTCAAAGTCCTACGAACTCCATTCTTCACCCTCGATTCACCTACGAGAATTAAAGAGGCAAATTCACCAATGTATAGAAATAATGCTCAATTAACTCTAAATACTCGACAAAATCGGCCAAAATTAAGGCATTTCGAGTGACGAATCATGACAATTTCACGCCTAATCAACCCCCCCAAACTTACCATGTTGCTTGTCCTCAAGCAACGAAATAACAAGTCAAGTGAAATTGTTAGGAATGAGTCAAAGAATCAAATCATGCAAGCAAATGAACTCGAGCTTCAAAGATCAATCACAAATATACTCACTCACCTTCCCTCATTGTACTCATGCAACAATAACAAGAAACACCAAGATCAAACATGGATGTGCACTCTACGATGTGTTTCGCTCTCTCACAAGTATATATCAATGATAAAGGGACTCACTCAATCAATCAATCACACATATTGGCAGCCATAGGCTTGTAAGCGCTCTTAACTCCGACCATACTCTAGAAATCAATGCCGAATCAAAAAGGGATTTTCTCAAGGTTGTAATGTAGGCTCTTTGGATAGGTGGGATAACAATATGGGTAAAGTGACTCAAGTGAATGGAGAATTGAAAATCAAACTTCGGTACTTCGAGATTAGGAACAGACTACTTCAAACATATTCAATCAACACACTTTCAACTCCAATTCTCTCAACACTTCAATTTTATTTTCTTTCTCACGCTTTCACTTTTTTCAATCACTTCACTTTTTTTTTCTTTTTTGCACAAACACATGAGCTCTTTTTTCTTTTGCTAATTCTCAATTTTTTTCTTTTTCCCACAACTCAAAACTCAATCACACCCTTATTTTATCACCACTCAACCATCATAATTCCTTTTTCTCAACTCAATTCAATCCCTTCACTTTCACACTTTCATATTCTCCACTCAAATTGGGACAAAAAGGCTTCGGAACTGGAATAGTGTTTAATTGTGCTAGCAAATTAAATAGGCTTAAGGCTCAAACTGGCTAACAACGGACAAATATCAATGGTAAGGAAAAATTTGGCTAAGTGACTCAATAAAATCAAAGATGGTCTAAGATCACATTCGGCATATCAAACTAGACAGAATCAAGAAGCGAGAGCACACACAAGTTCTAGCATCCTCTAAGGTGACGATCCACTCACAAACGAAGAGATTAATTCATGCATCAAAATCTCATAAGGCTCAAGTCTCACAGCTTTCCCATTCATGCTAGTCCTAGTGAATTCTCACCCTCATCACACAAGTATTCAAAAGAAAAAATTATAAGCATACTAGTTCTCTCTCAAATCCACTCTAACTCAAACACTCACACAAAAGAGTCCCCAACTCAAATCCACAAATCACCCTACTCATCAAATCATACTCAAAAATAGCAATCAACAAGCATAAGATGATTGATAGGCATGAAATATGCAATAGCGACTCAGATCAACATCACCCCAAGGAGCATCTCAAGGCACCAAATAACCAAACACACACATAGATAAGGGTTGCTCCGGTGCAATGTAACAAGAAACATAAAAAAAAAACTCCACCCCCCAAACTTCGACCTTGCGAAGAGGTCCATGTTTGGGGTTGTGGGTTACCTCAACTAAACAATTCGGTTTCTCTCAACAATGTTGCACACTTCCTTGCTTGAGTTCCTCCATTTCGAGTACTCCATGACTCCTCTATTCTCTCGAGACAAGCCTACAAAATAAACTCTCGAGTACGAGGTTAAAACTTACGATTCAACAACACCCTAATAACATAATAAGACACTAAAAACAAATAAAAGCAAATAAAAATGGGTTGCCTCCCATTCAGCGCTATTTTTAAGGTCCTCATGTCGGACCGAGCTCAAAGGAGCTTATGTGACATCATACTAAAAAATACCTCTCTTACTCTCATAAGAGTGGTGCTTGCATATCTTTCCTTGATGCCCCACCATCATGAGCTCTTTTACTTCCTTCTCATCCCCAAGTGTTATGGGTCTCAACTCCTTCTCACCTTTATCTGGAGGGGTCTTACCAAACAGGTTCTTGAATTTGGACTTTTTCTTCTTAACTCCTCATTTTCCCTCCAACGGGATCACGTCCACACTTTTCACTTCTTCATCCTTCAACTTCTTCACTTTATCCCTATCAAAAGAATCAAGATCATAACGCTCATGGGTTAAATTATCAAGTGAAGGATTATCAAAATCATGAACATGAGAAAGTTTAGAAGATTTGTCTTCAACACGCGGATCAATTGCATCCATGCAATACAAGCTCTCATCCTCCTTCGGGTACTTCATGGCCTCATATAGGGAAATCTTCACTTCTTGATCATCAACATTCAACGTAATCTTCCCATTTGCCATGTCTAGCACCATCCCCGCCGTAGCTAAGAACGGTCTTCCCAAGATCAGGGGCACGTGCTCATCTTCCTCCATCTCTAGGACCACGAAATCGGCTGGAAAAATGTGATCTCTAACTCTCACGAGGACGTCTTCAACCACACCTTGAGGTCGAGTGATAGACCGGTCGGCTAGTTGAAGCGTCATCATTGTCGGCTGAAGTTCACCACCTTCCAACTTCTTGAAAAGCAACAACGGCATCAAATTAATGCTTGCTCCGAGGTCACATAGCGCCCCTTTCTTGATCTCGTTCCCAATATTACAAAGAATGGTGAAGCTCCCGGGATCCTTCAGCTTTGGAGGAAGCGCCTTGTGCACTAATGCACTCACCTCATGGTTCAGCTGCACCAACTTCGGCTCATCCACTCGCCGTCTTTTCGCGATCAAGTCCTTCAGAAACTTTGCATAGTTGGGCATCTGTTCCAAAGCATCATAAAAAGGAATGCTAATATGCAATTGTTTAAACACATCAAGGAATTTAGCGAATTTCTCATCAAGCTTCTTTTTCATGAAGCGTTGTGGATATGGGACGGGTATCACATATTTGGGTACCCTCCATTCATCTCTCTCGGTCTCTTTCACTTTCTCCCTTGCTTCCTTTGCCTTCTTCCACTTCTGAACTCTCTCAATCTCATCTCCATCTTTCTTATGTTCTTTCCCCTCTATCTCAACATCTCATTGGGGCGTCTCAGAATCAGCAGGTATCTGGGGACCATCATAGTTGGTTCCACTTCTAAGCTGGATAGCCTTACAATGCTCCTTGGGATTACCCTCAGGCATTGAAGGGTATTTTCCAGGTTCTCTATTCAATGAATTTGCCATCTGCCCCATCTGAAATTCTATGGAAGTGAACCTTCGATTGTTCTCTTGTTGAGTTCTATTCCACTCAACGTTCATCTTCTGGAGCTCTTGATCACGTTGATCACCCTTTTTATACAACTCTTTCACATCGTACTCCAAAGTTGACAACCTCTTACTTCCTTCCTCCACCTTCTGTAGAATCGCTCTCAACATCTCCTCAGTTGAGGAACCGCCTTCTCCACCCGGAGGCTTTGAATCTGGGTCAACACCCGGAGGAACTGTAACACTGATTAGGCGTGAAATTGTCATGATTCGTAGCTAGAAACGCCCTAGTTTTGGTCGAATTTATTGAGTTGTTAGAGCCAAATGAGTACTATTTCTATACATTGATGAATTTGTCTCTTTGATACTCATAGGTAAATCGAGGATGAAAAACGAAGTTCGTAGGACTTTGAATCGACTCAAACGGATGCCCGGATGAGAAGATATCGAAGAAATACGATTGGTATTAGTACGTGTGAAGAAAAGTGTTAGTTGCAAAGGAAGGAAGGCCCATTCGAGCATCATCACTCGAGCGCCCCGCTCGAGTGACGTAGATCGAGTGCATAAAAACATACAGAACGTTTGGGCCACTCGAGGGGTATAGCTCGAGCGCCCCGCTCGAGCACCAGAACCGCTCGACCAAGAGAGCTCGAGTGCCCCGCTCGAGCTCCTGATCCGTTCGACCACCATAGCTCGAGCAACCCGCTCGAGCGGGTCTGCTCGAGCGCTTCCAAGGCATTTTCTCCAACTTACTTTTTTGGCCCACGAGTTCACGAATCGGCCCGTTGCCTATATATATCTCTTCCAAACACGTTTTGAAGGATTCCGGAACGCACCACATCACTTTTACACATAATTTTTAGAGAGAGAAGGAAGAGAAGAGACGAGCAAGTTTAATTTTACGTTTTTGAGGTTTTTGCTTACGAATTCACATTACGATTTCACGTTTTAGTTCGGTTCTTAATATCTTTTGTTCTTTAATACGTTGAGACCTCGTTTTGCCATTTAATTTCAGTATTCTTTTATATCTTAAAACCCTAGTTTATGTACGATCTTTTCTTTGATTTAATTACCATGTTCATGTTCGTCACTTGTCTAATTGTTATTGTTTACGTTAAATCTATGTCTAGCTAAAACCCTTGCATGCTTAGGGTAGGATGAACTCGTAGAAGTAGGTTGTGGGTACGTAATTAGGGTAACTTGTGACGTTAGGTTTTAATTCTCTTGGTTAATGAATTCTTAAAATTAATTTAGACTTCGCTCTTGAATTTCGTTCGAAAGGTGTTAGAGAGAGGACGATCGTATCACTCGTTAACAACGAGTAGACTTAACGAGAGGGTTTAGGAAAGGTTAATTCATCTACCGGTTTAGCGAAGGAGGACGACCGCATCACCTTAGTTAAATTAGGGTCTCATTAATTAAGCGCAATCTATTAACTTGTTAGTAGATTCGTGAAGTCGAGTGTTAGGGTAAAGTATTAGGGTTTAGAATCTTGAGCTTTCACCTTGCATTCTTAGACTTAGGTTAATCCTTGTGTGTCACATTTATTTTGATTATGTACCTGCTCCGTTAGTATACGTAGGGATTCCTATCTTAAGCATCACCATCTCTCATTAGAACACAACCCTTAGTTAATTTGATTTCTTTAGTATTTTAGTTTACTTAGTTTAATTCAGTCTTTTAATTAATCTTTCAAAAATCCAAAAACATTACACTCATATTAACTACGACGCGTAGATCTTCAGGGATCTGTTCGCATACACACTTTCCCTTGGGTTCGATAATACTTGGTCCCTATACTTGCCCATACTACTGTGAACCCGTTCTCTTGCGGGGTAACTACTAGTAGAAAGCTAGTGTAAAATCGCTTGAAGTCAATGGCGTTGTTGCCGGGGATGGCGTTGTATGCTTTTTGAATAGGACTTGTCGATAGCTTAGTAGTTAGTAGTGAGTGTTTTCTTTTATATTTTATTTTTATTTTTATTTATTCGGCAGTTGCGTTTTGATTCTTTTGCTAGTGTGTCAGGTTTATGAAAACACGCTCACAAGGCAATACGAGCGAAGAGAGGTTACCTGCAGATCCTGAGACAATAGCTAGAAGGAACCGAGCTTTCTTGAGAAGGATGAACGCAGCCGACTTAGGGAAAGAACCAATGGACATCACTAATGAGTTGGAAGATGCCGAGAATGAGTTCAACCAGGGGTTGAACCGGGTTGACGGCACTGAGGGCAACACCAGTAAGAACCAAGATCCGTTAGGGGATAGTCAGAGCCAAAACCCGAGTGCACAAAACGTTATTAATCCAGCTCAGAATTTTGTCCATAATCCTCTGAACAACCCTGCTTACCCACAAAACCCAAATAACCCTTTCAACAACCCAGTATACCAACATTACCCATACCCACCATACCCTTATCCACCATACCCATATCATCCTCCTCCTGCCTATAACCAACCACCTGTTTACCAACCACCACCACCCCAACAAGTACCAGTACCTGCTGCTAATCCTCAACACGTTCCTCAGAACGTAGATCAACATATGGCAATTCGAGGGAGGTTTGCAGTGCAGCCACAACGGTACTATGATGGAGTGGCATTGCCTCCTGTTGAGGCAAATAACTTCTCTATTTCCCCAGAAATTTTAAAGCTGCTGACCGAGAATCGGTTCAAAGGGGTGATCGGGAAGGAGAATCCTCATACACATCTGAGGAGTTTTCTCATGATAGCATCTACTTTCAATTACAATGGCATGTCTGAAGAAGCCAAGAGGCTTAGGCTGTTCCCATTCTCATTGACGGGAATAGCCAAAGAGTGGTATGATAATACGCTCCCGCGGGGAGGTATTACCACTTGGGTCTAGCTCGAGCGTCTGTTCCTCGAGCGATTCTACCCTCCATCTAGGACGATCAAGGCTAGAATTGAGATCTCGTCCTTTCGCCAGAAGTCTGGAGAGGATTTACGCCAAGCGTGGGAGAGATACTCAAACATGCTGATAGAGTGCCCGCAGCATGGGTACAATGAGGGGGATATTATGGCATTCTTCTACAGTGGTGCCAACAAGGCGGGGCAAAACCATTTAGACGTCTGTGCGGGCGGAGCATTCCTGAATCAAGGCATAGAGAGGTGTAGAGAGATCGTGGACAACATTGTCACGAATGCCGGGGCTTGGAATAGAGACCCAGATTTTCAGAGAGTTAATCAGGTTGAAGAGGGTGAAGGAACGAGAAGGCTATTGATGGCTATGATGGAGAAGATCAACAACCTCGAGTTGGGGAAGAATTTGGTTGGAGAGCATGCAGTAGAGAATGAGAGAGTAGACCAACCAAGTGGACAGCAAGAGGTAGCCAATTACATGGGAGGTCCGTATTACAATCAGAATGGCTACCAAGGTGGAAATCAGTTTGGAAGACCTTCTTATGGTCAGCCATTTGTACCTCCAGGCGCACAACCACCTCAAAATCAATGGAGGAACACACAAGGAGTTCAAGGAGGCCAGCAGCCTCCTCAAAACACATGGAGGAAAACTGAGAATTTTTCTTATGCTAACCCAAAAGCTGGTATTACTGTTCCTGCAGGTGTTGATCCGGGTTCTAAACCTCCTGGTGGAGAAGGCGGTGCATCAACCGAGGAGATGTTGAGAGCTATTCTGCAGAAGGTGGAGAAAGGAAGTAAGCGGTTGTCATCCTTGGAGTACGATGTGAAGGAGTTGCATAAAAAAGGTGATCAACGTGATCAAGACCTCCAGAAGATGAACGTTGAGTGGACTAGAACTCAACAAGAGAATAATCGAAGGTTCACTTCTATAGAGTTCCAGATGAGCCAGATTGCAAAGATGGTGAATAGAGAGCCGGGTAAGTATCCTTCCATGCCGGAGGGGAACCCGAAAGAGCATTGCAAGGCGATCCAGCTTAGAAGTGGAACCAACTATGAAGGTCCCCAGATGCCTGCTGATTCTGAGACGCCCCAAGTTGAGAAGGGGATTGAAAGTGAAGGGATGGAAAAGAAGGTTGAGGGTGAAAGCACTCAAACGAGCAAAGAGCTTGAAGAGGAAGGCATGGAGAAGGGTGAGAGAGTTCCTAAGTGGAAAAAGGGAAAGGAAGCAAGGGATAAAGTGGAAGAAACAGAAAGAGATGAATGGGGGGTACCCAAATCTGTGATACCCGTCCCATATCCACAGCGCTTCATGAAAAAGAAGCTTGATGAAAAATTTGCAAAATTCCTTGATGTTTTTAAACAATTGCATATTAATATTCCTTTTTATGATGCTTTGGAACAGATGCCAAATTATGCCAAGTTCCTGAAGGACTTGATAGCGAAGAGACGAAGAGTTGATGAGCCGACGTTGGTGCAGTTGAACCACGAAGTGAGTGCACTAGTGCACAAGGCGCTTCCACCGAAGCTGAAGGATCCCGGGAGCTTCACCATTCTTTGTGACATTGGGAACGGGATCAAGAAGGGAGCGTTGTGCGACCTCGGAGCGAGCATTAATTTGATGGCATTGTCGCTTTTCAAGAAGTTGGAAGGTGGTGAACTTCAACCCACAATGATGACGCTTCAACTTGCCGACCGGTCTATCACGAGACCTCAAGGTGTTGTTGAAGACGTCCTTGTGAGAGTTGGAGATCACATTTTTCCAGCCGATTTTGTGGTCCTAGAGATGGAGGAAGATGAGCACGTGCCCCTAATCTTGGGAAGACCGTTCTTAGCTACGGTGGGATGGTGCTAGACGTGGCAAATGGGAAGATTATAGTGAAGGTTGATGATCAAGAAGTGAAGATTCCCCTATATGAAGCCATGAAGCACCCGAAGGAGGATGAGAGTTTGTATTGCATGGATGCCATTGATCCTCGTGTTGAAGACACACCTCCTATCCCTAATCCATCTCATATTCATAAATTTTATAATCCTTCACTTAATAATTTAACCCAAGAGCATTATGATCTGACTTATTTTGATAGGGATAAAGTGAAGAAGTTGAAGGATGAAGAGATGAAAAGTGTGGATGTAACCCATTTGGAAGGAAAAGGAGGAGTTAAGAAGAAAAATTCCAAATTCAAGAAACTGTTTGGTAAGACTCCTCCAGATAAAGGTGAGAAGGAGTTGAGACCCATAACACTTGGGGATGAGAAGAAAGCAAAAGAGCTCATGACGGAGGGGCATCAAGGAAAAGAATGCAACCACCACTCTTATGAGAGTAAGGGAGCTGATTATGTACCTGCTCCGTTAGTATACGTAGGGATTCCTATCTTAAGCATCACCATCTCTCATTAGAACATAACCCTTAGTTAATTTGATTTCTTTAGTATTTTAGTTTACTTAGTTTAATTCAGTCTTTTAATTAATCTTTCAAAAACCCAAAAACATTACACTCATATTAACTACGACGCGTAGATCTTCAGGGATCTGTTCGCATACACACATTCCCTTGGGTTCGATAATACTTGGTCCCTATACTTGCCCATACTACTGTGAACACGTTCTCTTGCGGGGTAACTACTAGTAGAAAGCTAGTGTAGTTCGCTTCAAGTCAAACACCCGCCTTCAGGTTAGCATATGAAAAATTCTCGTTCTTTCTCCATTGGTTCTGAGGAGCCTGCTGGCCTCCTTGATAGCCTTGAGTGTTCCTCCATTGATTTTGAGGGTGCTGAGGACCTGGAGGTACACATGGTTGGCCATAAGAAGGCCTTCCATACTGATTTCCACCTTGGTAGCCATTCTGATTGTAATACGGACCTCCCATGTAATTGGCTACCTCTTGCTGTCCACTTGGCTGGTCTACTCTCTCATTCTCTGCTGCATGCTCTCCAACCAAATTCTTCCCCAACTCGAGGTTGTTAATCTTTTCCATCATGGCCATCAACAGCCTTCTCGTTCCTTCACCCTCTTCAACCTGATGCACTCTCTGGAAGTCTGCATCCACACTCCAAGCCCCGGCATTCGTGACTATGTTGTCTACGACCTCTCTACACCTCTCTATGCCTTGATTCAGGAATGATCCACTAGCACAGGCGTCTAGATGGTCTTGCCCAGCCTTGTTGGCACCACTATAGAAAAATACCATCACATCTCCCTCATTGTACCCGTGCTGCGGGCACTCTATCAACATATTTGAGTATCTCTCCCACGCTTGACGTAGGTCCTCCCCTTGCTTCTGGCGAAAGGAAGAGATCTCAATCCTTTCTTTGATCGTTCTGGGTGGAGGGTAGAATCGCTCGAGGAACAGACGCTCGAGCTCGGCCCAAGTGGTAATACCTCCCCGTGGAAGCGTGTTGTCATACCACTCTTTAGCTATTCCCGTCAATGAGAATGGGAACAGCCTAAGCCTCTTAGCATCTTCAGACATGCCATTGTAATTGAAAGTGGAGGCTATCATTAGAAAACTCCTCAGATGAGTATGAGGATTCTCCTTCCCGATCACCCCTTGAATTGATTCTCGGTAAGTAGCTTAAGAATTCACGGGGAAATCGAGAAGTTATTTGCCTCAACTTGAGGCAATGCCACTCCATCATAGTACCGTTGTGGCTGCGCCGCAAACCTTCCTCGAATAGCCATATTCTGATCTGCGTTCTGAGGTACAGGCTGAGGAACTACAGGTGGTGCGGGTACGTGTTGAACTGGAGGTGGTTGGTACACAGGTGGTTGGTTGTAAGCAGGAGGTGGAGGATACGGGTAAGGTGGATACAGATATGGTGGGTATGGGTAAGGTGGGTAAGGTAAGTTGTTTTGTGGTAAATTAGGATGTGGGTAAGCAGGGTTGTTCTGAGGATGTTGGACAATGTTCTGAGCTGGGCTATTTTGGTTCTGAGTACCCGGGTTTTGGCTTTGGCTTTCTCCTAACGGATCTTGATTCTTACTGGTATTGCCATCAGTGCCGTCAACCCGGTTCAATGCCTGATTGAACTCATTCTCGACATCATCCAACTCATTAGTGATATCCATCGGTTCTTTCCCTCCGGCAGCGTTCATCCTTCTTAAGAAGGCTCGGTTTCTTCTTGCTATTATCTCAGGATCTAACGGTAACCTCTCTTCGCTCGTATTCCCTTGTGAGCGTGTTTTCATAAACCTGAAACACTAACAAAAGAATCAAAACGCAACTGCCAAATATGTACGAAATAAAAAAAACAGAAAAGAAAATCACTCACTACTAACTACTAAGCTATCTACAAGTCCAATTCAAAAAGCATACAACGCCATCCCCGGCAACGGCGCCATTGACTTGAAGTGAATATACTAACTTCTACTAGTCGCTTCCCCGCAAGCGGACGGGTTCACTGTAGTATGAGTAAGTATAATGACCAAGTATTATCGAACCCAAAGGATGGAGTGTATGCGAACAGATCCCTGAAGATCTACGCGTCGTAGCTAATATGAGTGTAATATTTTTGGGTTTTTTGAAAGATTAATTTTAAGCTAAAATAAACTAATTAAACTAACGAACGAAAGAAACGAATAAACTAAAGGTTTTGTTTTCAAATAGGTGATGGTGATGCTCAGGATGGGAATCCCTACGTATACTAACAGAGCAGGTACATAATCAAAATAACCGTGACGCGCAAGAAATAACCTAAGTAAAAGAATACAAGGTGAAAGCTCAAGATTCTAAACCCTAATACTTTACCCTAACACTCGACTTCACTAATCTACTAACAAGTTAATAGATTGTGCTTAATTATTGAGACCCTAATTTAACTAAGGGGATGTGGTCGTCCTCCTTCGCTAAACTGGTAGATGAATTAACCCTTTCTAAACCCTCTAGTTAAGTCTACTCGTTGTTAAAGAGTGATACGGTCGTCCTCTCTCTAACACTTTTCGAACGAAATTTAAAAGTAAAGTTAAGATTAATTTTAAGAATTCATTAATCAAGAGAATTAAAACCTAACGTCACAAGTTACCCTAATTACGTACCCACAACCTACTTCTACGAGTTCATCATACCCCAAGCATGCAAAGGTTTTAGCTAGACATAGGTTCTACGTAAATAATAGTAATTGAATAAGTAACGAACATGAACATGATAATTAAGACGAATAAGAGATCAAACATAAACTAGGGTTTAACGAAATAAAATAATAAACTGAAATTACTCAAGAAAAGAAGTCTCAACGTGTTCAAGAACAAAAATATAAAGAAACGAAACTAAAAAGTAAGATCGTAATATGAATTCGCAACGAAAACCTCAAAACATAAACGTAAAGCTTGCTTCTCTCCTTCCTCTCCAAAATGAACTCTAAAAGTCTAAATCTATCAAGTGATGTGTGGTCTCCCCAAAAAACTAGCTTGAGACGAGTATATATATAAGCCACGGGCCGAATCGTGAACTCATGGGCCGAAAAACACCTTTAAAAATGCCAAACGTGAAGGTGCTCGAGCAGACCCGCTCGAGCGGTCGCGCTCGAGCATGTAGCTCGAATGACACAGGTGCTCGAGCGGTGGCGCTCGAGCTGCTCGAGCGCTGAAAATCTTCTATATAATTGGGGCGCTCGAGCAACACGCTCGAGCGGTGGCGCTCGAGCACTCGAAATTTTCTGTATGTTTTGGGCGCTCGAGCAACGTGCTCGAGTGTGTTACTCGAATGCTCCCAATATTTCTCCAACTAGTACATTTCTTCTTCAACACTAACATCAATCGTATTCCTTCGATATCTTCTCATCCGGGCATCTGTTTGAGTCGATTCAAAGTCCTACGAACTCCGTTCTTCGCCCTCGATTAACCTACGAGTATTAAAGAGACAAATTCATCAATGTATAGAAATAATGCTCAATTAACTCCAAATACTCGACAAAATCGGCCAAAATTAAGGCATTTCGAGTGACGAATCATGACAATTTCACGCCTAATCAAGAATCTCAATCTCAGTGACATCATCTTGCCTATTTCTAATTTTCTCATCACCAACTTCCAAATTCCACCTTGAGAAGTTAACAATATCATCATCATTTGAGGACATATTGAGATCAGAACGTTGTAATCTCATGTTATTTGTCAATCTTAAATTCTTAATATTGAAAACAAATAAGATGTATTTAGTTTTTCAATAATAATTTTTTTTAAAAATATTATCATTTAATAAAAGATGCATAAAATACCTTGCAATGTTCTCACAAATATGAAGCATTGATAGTTGAGTGCACAATATCCTCTCGACTTCCTTTGGGTATAACATGGAGTCTCTTTCTGAAATCTCTTCCAAGCACAATGATTTTACCACCAAAAGACATATCACTCATGGTTCCATCTAGAGATCTAACAATATCCCTCAAGTTTCTATCCAAAGCTAAATCTGTTAATCGTTGGTGTCTCATCTCATATAATAAGTTTTGTCTTCAATAATAGTTAGGACAAATATGTCCCCAGCTTTATGTTACACGTGAAGGTCTCATCAATATTAAGTGGTATAATAAATCTTGAATGAGCAGTACGTCCACCGGACATAAAAGTGATGTTACTCCACTTGATGCAACATTAAGAACAATATTGTCTTCCGAACGTATTGCTGCGGAGATCGTTCTCCAAATGAATGTCTTTCCAGTTCCACCATATCCGTATAAAAAGAAGACTCCTCCTTTTTGCAACCAAACAACTTCAAGTATTTCACTAACCACAATTTTTTGTTCTTGAGTTAGAGTTGAAACTTAACTTTTCATATTCTTCTCTTTGTTCAGGCCGATCGTAATTCAATTCTTGTTATTTACTACATCTTTCTCAAACTCAAAATCTGGTACTGACATTGATGCAAATCTACTCAAAGTGGATCCATTCATCTGCAGTAGCTTATCAGTTTTAATTAAAGCCAACTTGTTCAACTTTTCACTGTTAAGCTATAAATCTAAAAAAAAATTACAAAAAAATATAATTGTAAATTATTTTTACAATCTAAATCAATTAATTTTTTTAAAGATGTTATACCTGTAATATTCAATATTCATCTTCTTTTATAGAGTATATCATCTGGTATACACTCCCACATCTTTTCAAATACGGTTTCTAGAGAATTCATTGAAGATGACATGAGAAGAATAACGAATAAGTTCATCACGTAATGAGCGCTTGTCCAATAACTTGCCTCTGTTATCCCATCAATGTACTCAAGATCATTATCCAGCAATCTCATTGAATAGCAAGCATCCTTAAAGGTAACATACACAATATCACTAATGGTTCGTATCATCTCAAAAGATATTGATTCGTTACTATAAGACAGTAAGAGATACAAATAATACTCTTCACCAGCCCCCAATAGAACACTGTATAGTCTTCCTAGAGAAAATCTATTGTACTTTCTCTTTTCCCACTGATATTATTTTCTATCCCAAACATACATCTATGGAAATTCCACATAAGTCAGCTTCTTTGCATCCTCATCATCAGTTTTATTTTTATCCATCCACGCCAAGAACATTGATTTACCTGAAGATGGTCTTTCGAGTACATCATCAATGTAATCTTCATCTCGAAAAATAACTCTCTGTTGATTAGGAAGATGGAAATCCAATCTCATAACCGCTGGATGCCTATAATGTATATCGAACTGAAGAGTTCTACAAACTACTTCACACGGAGATATGTATCTGTAGTTTACGAAATTTTCCACTTCGCCTTTTGATTTTTATTCACCTTTAGTGGCCCCTTTCTTCACCACATTAGCTATAACCCATCAACTCCTTTATTGATATACTTGAACAAATACTTGATGAATTTATACCTATTGCACCACTCAACATTTATATTACCTTGATACTTTCGCAACAATATTGGACTGTAAAGAACTACAAAACGGTTATCCAAATGAACAATTCCTTTATCAACAGTGACCCCTGTACTTCTTCTTCTATACAGTGGGAAACCTTCGTCATCAATATATGTAAACTCATTATAACTCTTTGGGAAATTCTTTGAGCAAATGCTGTTGACCATGCAAGGAGAATTTATTTTCACCAATCCACAGGGTTAGTGAATCATGTAGTCACTTCATCTTTATCTAGTATTTCTATAGATATGATACGGTCAGCATTCTTCGGATTTGAAATTTTGTTTTCATGGTTTAGAGACAAAAGAATTTGAGCATGTAACAATCCTCTTTTCTGAAATTCCACTGAGTATAACACTACAAATTGAAAATATTTTAATCAAGTTATATGCTAAAATAATTTAATAGAAATATAAAGTTATTTTATTCATGAAAGATAAATATTATGGAGCAAAAAATTTAATAAATATAAAAAGATAAACTTACATGCATCAATTTTTTCAAATATTTGAAGTTCCTTAAACTCATTCACAATACTATCAAGTTTCATCTTAAATATTCTATAGAGAATACATGACCTATCAACAGATTCAAGCCCTTTCTCATTTAAGAATCTTGTAATCTGGGGCCATTTTAGATTGCAAGTAATTGTGATAAATAAATCTGGGTAAAAAAAACACTTGCAAAGTGTCATGACATCTTGAAAATTTTAAATCATATACCTAGGTCTATTTGTGAAGGATGCAAACATTATTCTTTTACCCGTAGAAGATGGATCCACATCACCTCTATCAACTGCAATTTTCATATCATTCACTCTGCTAGACCTCAATTTAACTTGATTAAATTTTATAAATAACAACCTTTCCGACTCAATCATAGTATATGAATCCACCAAAAATTGTTGGAAAAGTCTCTTAGATAGGGATAAAGTTTGTTTCATTATTATGCTCGTGTATCCTAAACGAAAAGAATTCTCGCATTGTTAGTCCAATTTTTTTTCTTATTGTAAAACCAGCATCATTATGAACCATATCAATCCTATAAACATCCTCGTCATACAGGAACAATAAATGATACTGTAATGGAACATAAGATGGATGCAATTCACTTATTCTTTACAATTCACCGCTACGGGTCTTTTAGTATCACATCTCTTTTTTCCATAGTTGCATCATGCCCCCTGGAATAAGAGCTACAACTTCAGAAGCAGTAGGAAGGTTATAAACTCTTCCAACTGAACTCCTTCTTTCTAGCAAATTTAATCACAAATTTGGCTCAGCTCCAGACATAATACTTTTCCTTGCGAAATTGCATTGCAAATGGATTGAAAGTATCCATCATCCTCTTAAGTTCCCCAACAATACTATCATTCAGTTTATCCTTCAATCTCCTCAAGTACAAATAAAATAATTGAATTGATTAAAAAAATTAATTATAATTATTATATTTTATAATTTGTTCAGCTAAAATAATACAAAATATAAAATATATAGTAAGAATCAGACTCATCACAATGTGAGAATTTTTTTCCTTTATTGATTCTCATTTCGTCTAAATCTTCTAAAAAAATTTTGGTGAATCTATACATCTCAATATATTGTTTATATTTTTCTTTTGTAGGATAAGAATCTATACAACTCAAGGTATTGTAAATTTCATCAATTCATCTTTCGTGTGAATCTTCGTATTTCTTTTTTGCAGGATATGAATCTATAATTGTCAAGGTATTTATATTTTATTTTATGTGTTTGATCATTTAATTGTATTAATTTAATCCGCATCTTTTACTTAATCTCTTTTACTAATGATTATTTCAATGTATATTATTATATTTCTTTAAATAATAATTTTTATGTTTATTTATATTTCTATAACTAATAATATTTATGTTGATTATAATTTAATTTGAATGTTATAGATACATCAAAATATACCTTTGATATTTTCAATTGATTAACAAACCTGTTTTTTTTAAATCGATAATAATGTAAATTCTTGACTATTTTTTTAATATGATGAAAACTTTCTTAATCATTCTTTATAGATAAAACATAAGCATCGAACCTTGGAGAATAAATTTTAATATGATGAATCATTTCGAAAATAATTTATATTTTTTATATTTTTAATAGTTGAGTACTTTCTACTATGTAAAATTCTGATTTTTTTTTTAAATTCGAATATTTATTAAATATGTTAATATTGTTGCTCTTAGTTTTTTTTAAAGGAAAAATTGACTCTTTTCAAAATATGTGATTTAATATTGTAAATTCATACATCAATCAATATATAAATTTATCTTATTTATATACTTTATTTATTTATATTAATTTTATGCTATTATTTTTGTATCATTGAATATAGATTACTTATATTAGGTAAATTTGACTCTTTTATAAAATATGTATTTTAATTAATCTTAATTTATATATTATCTAAATACATCCCATTTTTATGAATATATAAATATAGACTAATTATATTAGGAAAAGTTGACTACTTTTTTATAGTATGATTTAAGTCATATATTTTCGAATTACATAAAATATTAGGTAAATTTGACTCTTTATAAAACACGTGTTTTAATCAATCTCAACTTATATTTTGTCTAAATACACTCTATTTTTATGAATAATTAAATATAGATTTCATAACTGT
Source organism: Ballota nigra (assembly GCA_947034835.1). Lineage (NCBI taxonomy): Eukaryota > Viridiplantae > Streptophyta > Magnoliopsida > Lamiales > Lamiaceae > Ballota > Ballota nigra. The sequence continues at coordinate 14,546,995 of OX344721.1, read as the reverse complement.
CATAATTTTTTCCTTTCAATTGGATTTCATAGCTTATAAATAATGTTGCATAGTGATATAAAGAGATTTGACCTTTTTTTTTAATTAGATGAATGTATATTGTAAGTTGGGAATCTTTGTGAAAATATTATTATTTTAATATATAAAAGATCACATGACGTAGTATTTTAAAATTTAATATTTTGGAATGTAATTTCGAAATTAGGGACTATATCATCATATTATATTAGTCAATTTTTTCTAATATAATTAATCTTTTATCAATAAATTTAAAATTTAAAGTATATAATTAGTTTAAATTTATATATTGATTGGTGTATGACTTTATAGTTAAATCACATGTTTTAAAAAGATCAAATTACCCTAAAAATATTGAAGACATTAAATTATTTTTTAATTTAAAAAATAATTAGAATTGTTACTCAGTTGAATTTATCAAAGACATATTTTGGTTATATATATAACATTCAAATTCATACACAAAAAATTATTTATTATTAATGAATCATGATCGATTTTTTTTAAAAGATATCCACCATCCAAAAATAGTTCTAAAATATTAGTTTGAAGAATACATTATTTACATATTTTATTTTTAAAGATAGCACTAACCAAAAACTTAGGATTTAGGAATGTAGGATAATATAAAATTACCTAATAAATTATCTTACTAAATTATCATTCAAAATTAGTCAACTTTTCCTAATATATTCAAATTGAAATTTAAAATTGATTAAATAAGTAAAGTTTATAATTATTATAAATTTATATATTGTTTCTAATATAATTATTTCAAATCTAATCTTTTAAAATAATATATAAAATATATCCATCATCCATATTTGTTAAAGATCCGAATAATTAATATTTTATAAAGAGTCTAATATATATTCCTAAAATATTTGAATATTCGTATATTTGATATATTCCTAATATTTGTATAATTAATTATTCCTATATATATTCGTATATTTTAAAAGATTCGTATAATTAATTAAAATATTTAAATATTCGTATATTTAATTATTCCTAATATATATTCATATGATTATTACATAAAATATTAAGTATTATTTGAATATTCGTATAATTAATATTTTCTAATTACACAATATATTTCGAAAGATATATTCATCATCATCCAAATTTGAACGATTCTTCATCATCATAGAATTAAATAAAAATAAAAATTATAACTTCTCATAAAGAATATTATTTATAGAATTGTAAATAATACATTGAATAGTAATTAATACATTATAATGTTAAAAAAATTTAATTTTTAACATATAATCAATGATTCTTCATCTTCACAATAAAATTGATCTTCCACTTCGTCTTCATATGAAAAATTGATCATCCACTTCATCTTCATTGTTGATGTTCAATCCTAAAAATATAATTAAAAAAATCACACAATAATCATTTTCATACGAATAAAATAAAATTAAACAATAATTAATAAAAAAATAAAAACCAAATAATTAGTAAATAGAGTAAATACCTTTAGACACGTAGAAATTTGTATTCGTCCAAATAAAAAAAAGTGAGTTTAAGGAAATGATCATTGGTAGAAGAGATTAGACAAAATATGAAGATTAAATTCATACATCAAAACTATAAAAAAAAACCTTAAGATGAAGATCCTGCAAAAAAGAAATATGAAGATTGAATATATTGGGATGAAGATCCTGTAAGAAAAGAAAAATATGAAGATTTAGACGAAAATATAATTAATATAGAACTTCATAGCAAAATTAAAAAAAATAAAAAGAAGAAGAATTGGATTGTTTCTTTGGAGAGATTATTGTAATTGATTTTTGGTTGTGTGAGATACATGATATATATAAAAGAGATGTGGAAAAAATCAACGGTTAAGATTAGATTAGATATTATTAGAATATCTATGTAAATAGGGCCTTCATTGGGCCTTTAGGTTTAGGTTTACATTTACCTTAATTATCATAGCTCATGTATATAAATATGCACTCTTAGAAGTTATTGAATACACATTCATATATTCCCTCATGAACTCTTTCGTGTCTTTTGTATCAAGTTAACATGGTATCAGAGCAAGGTTCGATTTCGGATATTAGGTAAAAAAAAAACTAGGGTTTGAACACTGTAGCGCACAGTAGCAGCCGATCACTTTCCAGCCATCACCGGACGACACCGCCTGCCCAGAAAGGACAGCCACCCTCCGGTGACCCTTCGCCCAAAGTTTCGCCGCCGTCCGCCGCGCGTGTGAGTCACACGCGCCACCGGCCTGTTTCGACTGTCGCGGCTCTCGCTGGCGCATGATGGCGCGTCCTTTGCCGGATTTTTTTTCGGCGACGACCAGGTAACCCGTCTCGACGTCCCTGATCGTTTGGTGTACCCGTTTTGATCAACATCTCATCGGTGTGTGATTTCGTGTTTGGGTACAGATTCTCTCTCCCGTTTATTTTGGAAATTCTGTTTTGTTTATTTTGGGGTTCATTATGGCTGATGATATGAAATCTACTGTTGATGTGATGCCCGAAATGGTTAAAATTACGGAACATAAGCTTAGTTCCACGAATTATTTAGATTGGCGTCAAACTATTGAGCTTTATCTGTTGAGTGTATCTAAGGATATTCATATGACCGATGATCCACCCACTGATAAAGCCAATAATTTGACTTGGTTACGAGAAGATGCTCGTTTGTTTCTACAGATACGTAATTGTATCAGTAGTGAGGTGATTGGGATGGTTACCCATTGTAGGACTGTTAAGACTCTTCTCTCCTACCTTGATTTTTTGTATTCGGGAAAAGGAAACGTTTCCCGAATATATGACGTGTGTCAAGCATTTTATAGGCCAAAGAAAGGAGATAAACCGTTAACAAAGTACTTCATGGACTTTAAGAAAACTTATGAAGAACTTAATGTTTTGCTTCCGTTTAGTCCTGATGTCGGTGTCCAACATTCCCAGCGCGATCAAATGGCTGTTATGAGTTTCTTAGCAGGGCTCCCATTTGAATTTGAGACTGCCAAGTCACAAATTCTCTCTGATACTCGAATTTTTTCATTAGAAGAAGCTTTTAGCAGAATCCTTCGCACCGAACGCGCAAGCTCTACTATATCTCCCCATCCTAATAGTGTTCTTGTGAGTTGAACTCCTACATCTGACTTCGGGAGGTCACAGTACAAGACCAGTGGAGGTAAGGGGCAATGGTCTTCAGATATGGAGTGTCGTTACTGCCATGGTATTGGACATATGAAGCGAGATTATCCAAAGTTGCGTAATAGGAAGCCTCCCTCGTCCGCTCATGTGGCTGCTAGTGGTTACAATTCTGGCCACTCTAGTGAATCTGTCACTATCTCTGCTAGTGAGTACGCAAAGTTGATGCAGTCACAAGCCAATTCAGTTACCACCATTGTTGAGTCAGGTAAACCTAATGCATGTCTTGTTTCCTCATCTTCCAAGTGGGTCATTGATTCTGGCACCACAGATTATATGACAGGTAACTCGAAACTTTTCTCTACATTTGACTCACATACTACTCACTTTCCTGTTACCCTAGCTGATGGTTCCCAGTCTCATGTCATGGGATCGGGCACTATTCACCCAACACCCTCTCTACCCTTATCATCCGTTCTTAACCTTCCCTACCTTTCATTTAACTTAGTTTCTGTGAGTAAGCTTACACGCAACCTTAATTGTAATGTCACATTTTTTCCTGATTATTGCTTGTTTCAGGATCTTACGACGAAGAGGATCATTGGTAAGGGACATGAATCGGGTGGCCTCTACATCCTCGATACACACCTATCAGTAGCATGTACGGGAACCATCAACCCCATGGATGCACATTGTCAGTTGGGTCATCCTTCACTCCCTTTTTTGAAGAAGTTGTGTCCACAATTTTCTAAGTTATCCTCTCTAGATTGTGAATCTTGTCATTTTGCTAAACATCATCGTGTTAGTTTAAGTCCTCGAGTCAATAAACGAGCAAGTGCTCCTTTTGAGTTAGTACATTCTGATGTGTGGGGTCCATGTCCTGTCACTTCAAAATCGGGATTTCGTTACTTTGTTACTTTTGTTGATGATTATTCTCGTATAACTTGGTTATATTTGATGAAAACTCGTTCTGAGTTATTTACCCATTTTTCTGCCTTATGTGCTGAGGTTAAGACCCAGTTTGGTTTATCTGTAAAGATTTTGAGGAGTGATAATGCTAAGGAATATCTTTCTGAAACATTTCACAAATTTATGTTGCAAAATGGCATTCTTCATCAAACATCTTGTGTTGGTCCCGAAACGAGCAAACAGGTGTATGGGGGGGGGGGAATACACCTGTGATTACAAATTAAAACTTCTTGTAAAACGTATCAGGTTACTTAGAGAAAGCCTACTGAGATAATACCTCCACTGAAAGCTCAAGACTTTCAGTTGAACTACTATCTAATTAGCTTTCAGATGCGGATTAGTGAGCCCTTAGAAAACTCGTTTTACTTTGATAAACTTTGAGATTAACACACACTTAGGAAAGCAAATAATAAGAACACAAGGTATAAAGTGGTTCAGAGAAGAATCTCCTACGTCCACTGTCCTGATCAAACAGGAGAATTCCTTTCACTTGGAATTCCTTGTGTTATAGTGCCAAGGTGCACTGATCAACTAATCCTCTCTTAGGATGATTGATCACTAGAAAATTCCAGGTCCTAGTTCCCAAAACAAACCAGCTTTCAGACTGATACAACAATCAGCTTACTAACACCACTTAACACTAGCTCTCAACCTAAACACTGAGTAGGGTTTTGAGTAGGGTTTTGGTTCCAACTATTTTGAGATAATCCTTACAAGTTTAGCTCAAGGCTTAGGATTGGATTATCTCTTTCTAAGATTTGGATATAGCTTTTAAGCTTGGTTACAGAAGTTTTGTTAGGCTCTCTACAAAATGTGAAACACTTGGGAAACAATGATAATTTCGAGTGCTTCTTAGTTATTATGAATGTAGAGATAGCTTTGATCTTGTGAGTTTCCCGTGCTTGGAAATGTGCACGTCCTTCTGTATTTATAGGCTTCCTTGAAAATCTTCCCGTTGGATTTGAATCTTCTCAAGTAAGTCTTCTTGTATCTGATTGGCTCAAACAACTCTATTTGAAGCTTTAAGTCTTGGCAAGAAATGGCTGCAAAAACCATGTTCGTTCACCAGCTTTCTGTAGATTGCTAGAGAAAGACTTTTGGTACTTGTCAGGCTGGGGCAGGTCGGCTGTCAGTAAAGTACACTGACGTGTCATCTTCTCATTGGACCTTTAGTCTGCATGCCCAGATTCTTGTCTTGCTTTAAGGTGGAACTCCTCTGAGAGAACCTTCTTATTCCTTCATTTATTGTAAGCTTCACTGAAATTCATTTTGCCTTGTTCCAACCAGATTAACTAACAACTTTTAATATGTTTTAGCATTGTTAGTTACCATCAGTGGACCTTGGTCCTCTCCTGACAGTTTTAGTCCTAGTGAGAATGTACTTAGAAAACATTCAAGACTTAGACTTATTCTCAGATCACTTAGTCTTCAGCAGACTTCACTTCAGCGGACTACATCTTCATCGGACTTCATCTTCAGCAGACTTCATTCTTAAATACACTCATGTAATTACTAACTGTACTCCAGTTCTTAACACTTTGAACTGTTTAACTAAACATTAACTCTACTGAATAATTTACTTACAAAACAACTTAGGAGGAACATGTTGGCATCTAATCAAAACATAAGTCTTATACATTTTCCCAACATCTTGTGTTGACACACCATCTCAAAATGGTGTGGCTGAGAGAAAGAATAGACATCTCCTTGAAACTGCTCAAGCATTGTTGTTTGCTATGCATGTTTCTAAACCTTTTTGGGCTGATGCTGTCTCCACTGCATGCTTTCTTATCAATCGCATGCCCTCTTTCGTTCTAGGTGGTGAGTCACCATTTGATGTCTTATTTCCATCTCAGTCTCGATTTTCAGTAGCCTCTAAGATCTTTGGTTGCACCTGCTATGTTTGGGATGTTCGACCTCACGTCACAAAGCTCGATCCTAAGTCTTTGAAGTGCATTTTCTTGGGCTACTCTCGGGTCCAAAAGGGGTATCGGTGTTTCTGTCCTAGTCTCAACAAATATCTCGTCTCTGCTGATGTCGTCTTTTCTGAACATACACCTTTCTCACATTCATCTCCTTCTCCCACTGAAGGGGAGGATACAGAATTTCTGGTTTATACAGTTCTTCCACCAGTCGTTTCTCCACTTGAGTTAACTAAACCCCATATCCTCCACACATACTCGCGTCGATCACAACCGTCTGCCCCTACTACTGCTGATTTGGTTCCCGAACCGCCAATTTCATGTCCTGAGGCACCAATGTCTTCGTCGGCAGATCCTCCTTCAAGTGATGATCTACCTATTGCCCTTCGAAAAGGTAAACGTTCTTGCGCTTATCCCATTTCCTCTTTTGTTTCCTATAATCATCTGTCACATTCTTCTCAAGCTTTGATTTCATCACTTGAGACTGTTCCTAAAAATGTTCATGAAGCTTTGGCCCATTTTGGTTGGCGTAATGCCATGATTGAGGAAAAACATGCATTAGATTCTACTGGTACTTGGGAATTGGTGGATCTTCCTGCAGGCAAACGACCTATTGGATGCAAATGGGTGTTTACTATCAAAGTTAATCCCGATGGTTCTGTTGCTCGCTTGAAAGCTCGTCTTGTTGCTAAAGGATATGCTCAAATTTATGGTGTTGACTTTTCTGATACTTTTTCTCATGTTGCTAAACTCACCTCGATTAGGCTTTTAATTTCGTTGGCAGCTACTCACCACTGGCCCTTACACCAGTTGGATATCAAGAATGCATTTCTTCATGGTGATCTTATTGACACTATTTATATGGAGCAACCGCCTGGATTTGTTGCTCAGGGGGAGAGTGATAAGGTATGTTATCTTCGGAAATTGTTGTATGATTTGAAACAGAGTCCTCGTGCATGGTTTGGTACTTTTTCTCGTGCAGTTGAGAAGTTTGGTATGAAGCAAAGTAAATCTGATGATTCTATTTTCTATATGAATTCTGAGCGTGGTATTGTGTTGATGGTTGTGTATGTGGATGATATTGTGATCACTGGAAGTGACTCTAAAGGGATGATCTTTGAAGCTTTCCTTCCTACTAAGTTCACTACCAAAGACTTGGGGACTCTTAAATATTTTCTTGGTATTGAAGTGAGTAGATGTAAGAAGGGGATTTTCTTGTCCCAAAGAAAATATGTGCTTGATCTACTTTCTGAAACAGAAAAATTGGGAGCTAAACCATGTAGCTCTCCAGTGATTCCTAATTTACAAATCACGAAAGAAGGTGCTTTATTTGATGATCTTGGACGATACAGAAGATTGGTGGGAAAATTGAACTATCTCAGAATGACTCGTCCTGATATTGCTTATTCAGTAAGTGTTGTGAGTCAGTACATATCTTCACCAATTGTAGATCATTGGAAGGCTGTTGAGTAGATCTTATGCTATTTGAAGGGGACTCCTGGACGTGGAATTGTGTATAGTGATGATGGTCATGATTGGATTGAATCTTTTTCTGATACAGATTGGGCAGGCTCGAAAGAAGATCGAAGATCTACTTCAGGTTATTGTGTTTTCTTTGCGGGAAACTTGATTTCTTGGAAAAGCAAGAAGCAGAAAGTAGTCTCACGATCTAGCGCAGAATCTGAATATAGAGCTATGGCCAAAGCTGCGTGCGAGATCGTTTGGGTTCGTGGGTTTCTAAATGAAGTTGGTTTGAAAGTCTCAACACCTGCCAAATTATGGTGTAATAATCAAGCTGCTCTTCACATCGCCTCTAATCCAGTTTTTCACGAGCGAACTAAACATATTGAGATTGATTATCACTTTGTCCGTGAGAAGATCCAACAAAGCTTGATCTCGACTGATTATATGAGAAGTGAAGATCAATTAGGAGATATCTTTACGAAGGCCCTTAATGGAGTTAGGGTTGACTATCTTTGTAACAAGCTAGACATGATCAATATCTATGCTCCAGCTTGAGGGGGAGTGTTAAAATATCTATGTAAATATTATAGGGCCTTCATTGGGCCTTTAGGTTTAGGTTTACATTTACCTTAATTATCATAGCTCATGTATATAAATATGCACTCTTAGGAGTTATTGAATACACATTCATATATTCCCTCATGAACTCTTTCGTGTCTTTCGTATCAAGTTAACATATATTAAGATTCAATGACTGAGAATAATTTTTAAAGTCAATGAATTGGGTGAATGAGAGGAGAGTATTTTTAAAATAGAGGCTTAAGAGCTTGCCACATAGGCTTCCAAAACTTTGTCTTTATAGTATATTAAGATTAGTTGATTGATATGTATAGGTATGAATTTAATTGATTTATATACGTAGTTATGAATTTAGTTGATTGATATACGTGAGTGGGAAAACAGTTGTGAAGAAGAATTATACCAATATATATAAGGAAATAAAAACTGATAGGATAGAGCAATTTGCACGTATTGTAGATCCCTGCAAATTTTCATATAATTGTTTGCCATAAATTTATACTCTTAAGAATTTCGTTTTATCATTTTAATTCATTAACAAACGTCATTATATGTATAGAATAAAAAATTGTATTTTTAGTTTCACGAGTATGAGTTCAAAATAATTTTCGTACTTATGTGCAAAGGTAATTTTCTTTTTAGTAGTTTTGGTCACATCTGTTAATTTTCAGAACTAAAATTACAACTTTATCATATTTTTTTAGGACCAAAACTACAATTTATCTATTTTCATGGGATCAAAATAACAATCTTTTGGAATTAAAAAAAAAAACTACAAGACTAAAAATAAATTTTTAAACAAAATTAACTGACTTGTTTTTTTAGTTCAAAAATCAATTTACCTTGTAGTATTATGTTGTAGAAACCAAAATATATATTTTTAGAAAATTAACTGACTTATTTTTAGAGTTCAAAAATGCAATTTACCAGCAGTATTATATTGCGCTCAAAATAAAAACTCACACTGATATTATTTTTAAATATGAGCTCTCAAGATAACCCTGATCAGAGTGGGGGACAGGGTCGGGGGAGGGGGGTAAGAGGAGGTCAGGGTCGTTGAGACCGGTGATCCCAGAGGTTCGACGGGTCCCAAAGATGACACTATCCTCCTCACAGCAGTCTAGTGCTGCTGGCTCTACTTCTGTTGATGGATCTTCGGCTTCACGGCAGCATCCCGCGCTGGATAGCCGTCTTAATATTGTCCCTATAGACAACATGTAAGTATTCTTAGATAAGGAATTAAATAATTTTAATTGTATTCATTAATATTAATTATTAATATTAACTTGAATTATTTTATGTCACAGTATGCTTCCAAGCCATGAGACTAGCTCTCGCGTCTCAGAGGCCATTAAGAAGCCCCCGTTCAAGGTTGGTGCCTCCTCGTGGTCCACAGTGTCAGAGCGAAAAATGAGAGACTACTTCGAGGAGTTCAAGATATATTTATTATGATTTTAATTTTTAATATTTTATTTTGAATTTATTTGTTAATATTTTATTTTAATTTAATTGCAGAAGCTGTGCGTCTGAGATTCTGCCCATGATAGTGTTATGTACGGCTTATTTTGCGCGAAAGCGCATGAGCGGTACAAAAATATTATCTACGGGCTGAAGAAGAAGTTTGATGAGGGACAACAGTTGGAGCTGGATCGAGGGCCAGATGGACGTTCCGTCTGGAATGCTTTGGTTGCTCACTTGAATAGTGAGCAATTCAAAGCCAAGTTCGAGAAGTCCAGGGAGAACCGATTGAAGGACCCTACCGGGCACGACGTCGCTAGACATCGGGCTGGATCCCGGTCCATCTACGAGCACTCTCTCGCCTTCGTAAGTATTTTACTTTTTATTTACATTTGAATATTAATAAACTTTTAAATGTTTAATATTTAAAATCTATTGAATTTGGTTCGCAACAGGAGAGGGAGAAGGGACGAAAGCCCTCTCTCTATGAGCAGATGAAGATCTCTCACCCAGTGAACCCGGAGACTGGGACGTCTACCTACGCCCGCACCACCGAGATCCATGTAAGTTTTTTTTTAATTTTAATTAATTTTAATTTAATTATTATAATTGTAGTTTAATTATTATAATTTTAATTTCAGAACCAGTTTAAGGATCGTCTCGCCCAGGCTTCGCAGTAGGTGGCTCCCACCGACGATCGCGGAGAGAACCCCACCCCTCCCCAGATTGATGAGGACCGCATCTATTTAGATGTTGTTGGAGTCAAGAAGGGGAAGGTCGTGGGGTAGGGCGGTCACAGTAAGGCCATCCTACATACCTACCGCCAGAGCAGTGGATCGTCCTCCTCGATCGACTCTACTCTCTCTCAGGTGGAGCGTGAGCTGAGAGACGTCCGGAAGCAGATGGAGGCCCTCACGGGCTACAACGAGAGTCTTCGGAACTGGTTCTCCAACATCCCCCAATAGATGGGAGTAACCGCTCCACCTTCACCCCCACCCCCACAAAATTTTGCTGTCGGGAGGAGCGGTGCCGGGGTGAGTAGGGACGAAGGTGGTGAGGGTGAGGGTGAGGGTGAGGATGACGATGTCGACTGCTTCCTCTCTAGAGATGATAGTTAGAGAGAGAGAGAGAGAGAGAGGAGAATTTTTATATTTTTTGTTGAATATTTTTTATTTTATTGAATATTTTTTATTTTTATTGAATATTATAGATTTGTATATATTTTTTATTGAATAAAAAAAAGTTAGTAAATATATATATATTTAAATGAATTAGAACAAAAATAAATTAATTTGATGAATTTAAAAAAAATGGGGCTCAATTTGGAATTATATACAATTAAATGGATAAAAACGAATTAATTAATAATTTATAATAGTCTAAAATATTAAATTTATAAAATTAATAATAAAGTTAGTAAATATATATATATATAAACGAAATAGGAACAAAAAATGAATTAATTTGCTGAATTTAAAAAAAAACGAGACTCAATTTGGAATTATATACAATTAAATGAATAAAAATAAATGAATTAATAATTTATAATAGTCTAAAATATTAAATTTATAAAATTAATATAAAAATTAGTGTATATATATATATATATAAACGAATTAGAAACAAAAATGAATTAATTTGATGAATTTAAAAAAAAATGGGAGTCAATTTGAGGTTATATACAATTAAATGCAAATAAACGAACAACAATAGCATGTGTCATAGTGGTTCACACTTCTTCCAGGTTACCCGGAGGTCGTGGGTTTGATTCCTCTTGGGTGCATATTTGCCCATTTATTTCTACAAGCCTCACAAGGACTTATATACTACATGACTCGCCTAATATAAGCTAGTGGGTTAGTGGCTCAGTGGGTTCGAACCCGCGCAGTTTCGCATTTTAACGACCGCCTACAGGTCGATTGCTAATCACAAAAATTAAATTAAAAGTTTAATTTTATTTAAAAATAAATTAGCGACCGCCTGAAATCGGTCGCTAAATCATGACCCGACTGGGTCAGGCTCGGTCAGTTCAGCGACTGACATGTGGCGGTCGCTAATTTTTGGCGACCGCCTAGGCGGTCTCAGATTAGCGACCAACTTCAAAAGGCGGTCGCTAATATTAGCTACCCGCGTTTTAACGTTCGATTTTTATCGGTCAGAAATCGGTCGCTAATCACGTTTTAAGACTGAAAATCGATCTCTAAGTCGATCGCTAATCCGTTGTTTTTTTTTTTTTTTTTTTTTGGTAGTGGGGGTTCGTACAATTAGCCCTTATTTGTTGTCAAGGTTTTTTTCTTTAAAGCATTCTTCTTTGGCATAGACATAGTTAAAATACTGTGTATTGTTAGAAGAAAGGGTAGCAAGACTCTTAACTCCTAAGAGACAAATGTTAAATGATAAAGATAATAATATTTTAGATCTGGTTGCTGATGATTGTGAGATATTTATATGTAATACTATCAGGAATTGTTTGTTACGGGTAATACTGTGACCCATTTTTTTTAACTTATTCCTAAATCTTATGTGATAGTGTTTTGAGATTCAATAGTATTATGATCATGACTTTATATCTAGTACTATGATTCCCCCGCTTCAGTTTTTTTCTAATTTTATTTTTCTTATTATTCCTTTGTTTGTCAAGAGTTGGTATCTCAGTTGGTTGAGCCTACCACCTAAGACCCAAATGTCTTGGGTTCGAGATATGGAGAGAGAATTTATTTCTCTCTTGTGGTGGGGTGGTGTTCCCCTCTTGTGGTGATTGCGGTTTCGATTGCAGTACGATCGTGGTTCGAAGTTGCGGGTTCAGGTATAGTGGCGAACCCAATAGCGTGACATGGGGGTACAATCGTACCCCCAGTCTTTATATATGCCAGTATTCTGCAACTGAAAGCGGTGGTTTCGCATGGAGGCTTTTCACTCTTCAGCGTTGAAGAAACATGAGTCATGGGGTGTGTTTAATCCTAGGCTGCATTTAGTAAGGTCCCACGACTTACTCCATCAGCCACTACCACGTTCACTACAGAAGCAGGTGTTTGGCATGTTATGCTTAAACTCTTAATTAATGTGGTTTTTGACTTTTTTTTATTATATTGATTTTGACCAATTTGTTGTGGGCTTTCAAGTCTAGCCGTATTTTTTTTATTAAGTTGTCATTTGTATTTTTTTTTTCCATTTATAATGTTGTTACCGAATTCACCGGATCTATATGACGGATTTATGTGGCTATAGGGGTAGTCCCGATTAATCGATAACAAACATATAAAATAAAACGAACACGAAGAACACAAGAGTGGGGGAAGATCTCTGATGAGTTTTTCCCATGAAGGTGGCTTTGGGAGTCCCCTGAAGAGGATCTCCCTTGCCTAGTATTTTTATTTATGTGGGGAGAATTTGTGGGGAGGAGAAAGTTAATCAGTTCTCTTTTACAATGGGTTGGGGCCTCTATTATAGAGCACCAAGCTTCTAACTAAGGAAGCCATCCTAACCCTTTATTTTAGGGTATTCATTACAATCGTACATCTAATGAACAATATTAAATCTAATATTACAATATCTTGTCAGTACTTCGATATCTCTACTAATGTTGACATTTGATTCTGTCGGACTATTTAATGCCGAAATCCTGTTGTCGGGGCCTAAACCCCGGTTCCGGTATACTCCGGTTCTGAGATAGTATTTAGGCCAAATACGGGATTATTTGTGTCACAGCATATAATACAACGTCTATATATATATATATATATATATATATATATATATATGCCCAATTAACATTACAAATATTATATATTATTAATTTAATTTGAAGATGAGGATGATAACTTATAATTATAGTTTTACGTGAATTATATACAAACACTTACTTGCATACTTAATTTTATGATATGCACTTTAAAATGAGACAATATGTATGCATAAATACTACCAAATTATTTATCGATTGTACCCCCTATTGCAAAATCTTGGGTCCGCCACTGTTCGGGTGGTCCCCCTCTTGCGGTTATTGTGGTTCCAGTTTACAACGAGATGAAAAGATGTTGTCATGTATCCGATGGTCGAAGGAACTATTGTAATTGATTACCTTTTTAAAAAAATCATAACCTTTATCTTGTATTATTTTCCATACTTATTGAGATTTGCTATCTCCATATTTTTTAGTTTAATCATTATGTAATAATATTCGGGGTTTTTTCTTTTTGTAATATTGTCATGACTTAGTGTGTAGATCTATTTATTTTATGTTTTAGTTTTTTTTTTTATGTTGATTTTGTTTTTAATGTTTTTTATTGTTCTTTAGAGGGTGTCATTTAGGATTCTCCCAATGATAAATCTAATAATGCTAGTGATGAAGAATATTGTAGAGTATAGATCTTAATTCTCATGATTGTGTATTAAAATACTTCATGGTCGAATAGAGAGATGTTGGATTGGGTGTGATCACATCAGGGGACACATGTATGCAAGTGAAGCAGTAACTACCTTAAGCATTTTCTGATATGATATTGATTAGCTCATTCCTTGCGGTTAGGGGATGATTTTTTTTTTTCCAGAATTCTCCATAACCTCAAAGGTGAGGTAGCAGAGTATTAGGTGGGAAAGAAAACCATTTATAACAACCTCACTTCAGCAAGGTATAAAGCCTCAAAGTGAAAGGAAACACACACATTCGGTTTCAGCTTTCAATTTAGATTAAATAATTATTGCATTTTATCTCATTTTCTTGTAAAGTCTTGTAAGCTCATCTTAGTTGAAGATCAATAAGAAATTGCAAAGCCTCATAGTGGACGTAATTAGATTTAAATCAAACTACACTAAAATTTGTGTGCTTATATCTTAAAGTATTCATCTATTCTTTCATTAAGTATCGTTGTTTGAACCAAGAGTAAAGAGAAATTCACAATAAATATGATATTGGTAGTAATGATCTTCATGATGACAATGACGACAACAATGTTGCCCCCATTAATGCCCTTGTTCATTTTTCCTTCGCTTGTGGTGCTCCACACATTCCGCTTCTGAAAGGAGTTTACCTTTTATAATATATACTAGTAACAAACCCGCAAGTTTCGCGGGACTGAAAATATTTCTTTCTTTTAATCTGACACTGATATTAATAAAATCTATATACACAAAAGATGATGAAGGTTATATCTGTTGCAAATGATAAGGATTTTTTTTGGACCCAAAATAGAAATAAAAGAACATCCCACTATTTGACCTAGTTCACAAATCACAAGACACACTACACAACACCTGTAATATTAATAATGTATTTTCTTTGTAATTTGTCTGTATGGATTTTTGTATTTAATTATGTATTTACTTTGTAATTTGTCCGTATGGATTTGGGTAATCAAATCCTTTATATTAAAATTTAAAAAATGTTGCAATCACTATTTATTAGATAAATCTCAACATAGTTGATTAACCAAATAACAAAGCACGCATATTAACACCAAATAAGACCATATTATGAAATTTCAAACTAATGCTTATAGATTCCTAAAAACCTCCCTATAGACAACATTGGTCGTGTACTTAGACGACTTCCCTTTCGAATCAAGACATAGAACCTTCAAGTCATCCCTCCTATTAACCCTCAAAACTGTCCCGAATAGCTGACCGTGTGTAAAGACTGGCCTGGGAAGATACAACCCAACATTGGAAAGAGATTGACCACGACCCTTGTTAATAGTCATTGTAAAACACAGCAATACAGGAAACTACCTTCTAGTAAAATTTATAGGCATTATTACTTATGAATTACTCAAAGTCATTCTTGGGATGAAAACCTTGTTCCCAATGTTCCTGCCAGATATAATCTCATCTTCGATTATGTGATTTCCAAGCCTAATGACAATCAATCGTGTACCATTACAAAGCCCGGATTTCTGATCGATATTACGGAGCAAAACAATCGGAACACCCTCTTTTAGGACCAGATAATGACACATCATTCCAGAACAACTGAGAGAGTTTAAGAAATCTACTGAAACCAACTCTCCCTAGCCCCCTGGTCGAAACTTTGACTTGCATAGGCTATCTGAACTCAGATAAACTCTTGTATCTCCAGGAATTATATCAACACCCAAGTTTATTATACTTGAGCTATTAAACATCACACTCACATGCATATTACGCCCACCAATAATCAGACCGCTCCCACCGTAAAACATAGGCATTTTTTCCTTTTCTGTACATTTTTACAAAAAATAAGGGGGACATTTAGTGTCGTTTGAAGACAAAAATACAATGTAAGTTATATATTTTCAAACTTCAAGCTTATACATTTAGTGTCGTTTGAAGCAAAAAACCCAGCTCAAAAAAGAAATTAGAATAAAATAAAATTAATGCACAAAACAATTATTTAATTTACAAACTCAATGAACTTCTAGAGCGTTTTTCCATGGATAATACACCTCCTAAGTGAGAGTCATACTTGACGGCAAGCATATAAGGGGGACATTCTTTGATTCTGTGGTGGAACAGTTAGAAGGATAACAGGTTAATAATAGTGGTTGCAACTTCAATGCTTGCCAAAATGAACATAATGTCTAACACGGTATACTTGCCAAATATGTCAAGATAAATTGAGTTTTTTTTATTTATTTATCAATATTATTATATATATACAAATATAAAACAATGATATTTGGGGAAGAAAAACTCCACGTAAATTTGAATCTACAAAAGATCTCCTCATTGATACGACACCACATGAAATTATTAGATGTTATCTAAGTAAATTTTATTTGACTATAAAAAATTTCATATTACTGTGAATTCTACAAAATAGTTAGTGTCCTTAATTTTTCATACACTTGCCACACTTAATTTGATTCATATGCATTGAACAAATTGTAGTACTATTACTTAGGTATGAATAATTCCTCAATCTTTTTTTTTCTAATAGTAGAAAGTAATTTTCATGGAAGGGATTACTGCACAAATGTTGTCAATACTTAAAAGCACGAATTCAAGAGTTTACTGCATTCACATACATTTAGTTACCACTGTTCAAATCATCAAAACCTCACCTTACATGACAAATTAATAAAAATAATAAATACAAATAAATATCTTACCTTATATCAAGAGACATTAAATATGAATAATAATAGTAATAAAGTAAATAATGTATAAATGGTACACGATAGGTATTCCACATGCCACAAATTGTTAATGCACAAATAACATGACAAATTATTAATGAACAATTAACCTATGACAATATAGAAATTTTAAAAGTAATTCCCAATTATATTATTTAAATTTATTTAAAGTGATAATCGGAAATATTCACAAAAAATTCATATAGACCTTTTAGTCAGCCTTACATTTCCGACTTGAAAGGTTATTAACATCAGCTATTCAATTAAAAAGACCGAAAAAATCAACAAACCAAAAATTTCTGAAAATATAAAGAAATTTTATTTTGGTTGTTCGTTGATAAAGGACAAAAAAATAAATTGAAAAATCCTTCAAATTCCATTAATAGCAGAACGTCAGTA
Organism: Ballota nigra; assembly: GCA_947034835.1. Lineage (NCBI taxonomy): Eukaryota > Viridiplantae > Streptophyta > Magnoliopsida > Lamiales > Lamiaceae > Ballota > Ballota nigra. Next base: position 14,529,949 of record OX344721.1, on the reverse strand, counting down.
ACATTAAAACCTTGGATACCAACAAATATCTTCCTAATTAATATTTCATCGCACAAAATCATTTCTAACTTAATTTTTTCACAAGAACCGAAGTCTGATGAGTTTGGTGAAGTGAACCCAAACATTTTAATGAATTGATTTGGTTTGAGTTCAGTGGTGTTCGCCTGCTTTGCCTAGGACCGAATACATGTCCGAAAATTATGATACAAACTACGATACAAACACTAATTCAAACTACGATACAAACACTAATTTACCACGTACAATTAAATCCGCAAAGATGGTCAGGTTGTTTACTAAACCCAACACTGCAGGACCAAAATCAAAATGCCGAAAAGTTAACAACCCATATAGACATAGAACAATTTATTACCGTAACATGTATGCATCCTCATTTATATAAATACATAAACAATATTATATACAAATAATCATGCGACTAATTTGTCAAAAACCACCATAAAAGTTAAATATTGTTAGACTTTAAAACCATAAATGGAAAATAATTATTAGATTTAAAAAAATAATTAATTTGTATTAAAATACTCCCAGTAATTATTTTTGTGCCCAAGTATTTCAAGATTAGTGTTTAAAACAAAATACCAATAAATTAACAGCAATTTTATTGTAATTTACTATTATTCAATAATTTTCATATTTTCATTGAAAAGATTGAGCCAAATGCTCCCTAAATCTCACGTGGTCATATTAAGTTGTTGAAGTTATGTTTTACTAAGACGTTATATATATATATATATATATTTAGCGTTGAAATAAAATATTTAACGACTCTTTGACATGGAATTAATTTAAACAGAGGCCTCTAGATAAAATAATCATTATGGGCAAAAAAATCGTCATTTGAATTGCCATTTTTTTTATAAAACTTATACAAACCTAAAACAATTTAATAAAATATCATGCATGGATTTTCCCTTATATAAGAATATAACAACAATTAAAATTAAATCATATAATTATGAGACCTAACTAAATTCATTGGATAAAATAGCATTGGGCATAGGATTTAATTTCAATTAAATCATATTTATATAGCATTAATTAGACAATAACATCCATTCTCAATCAACTCACCATGATGATGCACAAAGGTGTAAAAATCTAGTAGGAGCAAGATTAAATGATTTTTTTTCTGCAATGAACCCGTGTATAATCTTGAAAGTGTTTGATATTCACAATAATTGGTCGAGGATCAACCACAATCATACAAAATTAATTGAAATTCTTTCATAACTTATCAAACTTCTCAGTAAAGTAGAATCGACTACACTATTAATTGGTCCAATATGTAAATTATTAATGGAGATTAATCATGTGAATGTGTAATTATTTAGTTGAAATTATATAGGGGATTATTTTTATGTACCTAAATCAAAACCATCCATAATAATAACACTCTTGCCATAACAAACATCATGTCCCTGCCATCCATGTCACACACATACAAAATTAATCTGCGCACAAATGATGACCTACAATTAATCTCCATCATACAAAATTAATATGCGCACAATTTTTTTTACAATTCTTTCATCACTTATCAAATATATACATTTCAAAATTGATCCTTTATAAAACATATTTAACCACATACATTTCAACAAATCAATTTCAGTAGGCAAGATGTGTCTAGGTTGAGAATTGAAAAAAAAAAAAGATTAAAAAAAATTAGAGGACCGAAAAAAAAATATAGAGAAAAAATTATGGATAAAAAAATAAGAATGATAATAATTAGGGGACTTAAACTCAATTATTTTTTAATAAATACAATTTATGTAGCATTTAAACTAAATTGAATTTAACATTGAGTTAAATACAATTTATGGAGCATTCTAATTAAATGCAAGGAAGAAAAAGCATCCAATGGATAAATTATTATTATTATCATTCATGTTAATTATAGAATACATTAATGTCAAACACCAATTTCGTAAGCATGAACACGCCCATCAATTCAACCAATATGAATCATAATAATTAGGATACTTAAACACAACAAATTTTTAATAAATACAATTTATGTAGCACTATTCATTAAATCCAATTTATATAGCAATCAAATTAAATCGAATTTAAAACTTCACCCAATAGAAATGCTTAATAATTACACTGAATATACGGAATAAATTATCAATGGAGATTAACCATGGGAAGGTGTAATTATTTAGATGTAATTATATAGGGGATTATTTTATGTAGCCATCATACACATAAATTAATCAAATAAACTAAATACAAGAGGACTTAAATCAAAATTTAATGTCATAAGACACCAACATATAATAACACTCTTGTCATAGCAAACATTATGCCCCTGCCATACATGCCGCGAACGAAAATAGGTGTACTCTTAAATTTGTACAATAAATTTTCCCACGTATTAGGAGCAAGGTTAAATGTATTTTTTATGAAATGAATCTGTATATAATTTTGCAAGTGTTTAATATTCACAATAATTGGTCGAGGACCAACCACAATCATACAAAATTAATTGAAATTCTTTCAAAAATTATCAAACATTTTAGTAAAGTAGAATCGACAACACTATTGGTCCAATATGTAAATTATCAATGGAGATTAACCATGTGAAGGTGTAATTATTTAGTTGAAATTATATAGGGGATTATTTTTATGTAGCTAAATCAAAATCATCCATAATAATCACCCTTGCCATAGGAATTATAATAATTAGGAGACCTAAACACAATTAATTTCTTATAAATGCAATTCACAAAGATCATAGGACACCCCACCAACGAACCTTCAAAAATCAATATCATAGGACACCCCACCAATTCAACTACATTCATTATAAATTTGGAATAATAATAATTAGGAGACTTAAATACAATTAATTTTTAATAAATAGAATTTACATAGCATTCAAATTATGAACATGCCTATATTACATAATTCAAAATTATAGGACCAATTATTTAGTTGAAATTACATAGTTGATTATTTTATGTAGCCACCATACACATAAATTAATCAAATAAACTAAATACAAGAGAACTTAAATCAAAATTTAATGTCATAAGACACCAAGATATAATAACACACTTGCCATAGCAAACATTATGCCCCGCCATATAACTTTCGTTGATCCTCAATATGTCTCGTAGGCAATTACGCCGAGTGATTATATTCCGTAGGCAAGTCAAATTCGGTAGGCAATGTGTGAAATATAGAATGATAGGCAATTTAATAGGCAATTTTATAACACAATTAATTTTTAATAAATACCATTTATGTAGCATCCAAATTAAGTTGAATTTAACACTCAAAATAATATAAATGCTTGTTACTTATGAGGCTTTAAAACAATTCAGTGAACCTAAATACAAATTATGGAGCATCCAAAATAAATGCAACGGCGGAAATTCATCCAAAGGACCGAAAATTCATCCAAATGACACGTCGCAGAAAATTAAAATAAAATAAAATTATGGACCGAAAATAGAGGACCAATTTCATAAGCATGAACACACACAACTTCATTCATATACATACACCCTCAGCTCGTGATACCAACGAACCTTACAAAATCAAGACTGTAGGACCAAAATAAAAAAAAATGCCGGAAAGTTAATACCTCACAAATTCAACTAACTACATTACAAAATAGGAATTATAATAATTAGGAGACCTAAACATAATTAATTTTTTATAAATGCAATTCACAAAGATCATAGGACACCCCACCAATTCCCTCAACTAATGAAACCAATGAACCTTCCAAAATCAATATCATAGGACACCCCACCAATTCAACTACATTCATTATAAATTTGGAATCGTAATAATTAGGAGACTTAAATACAATTAATTTTTAATAAATAGAGTTTATATAGCATTCAAATTATGAACACGCCTATATTACAAAAATAAAAAAAATGCCGGAAAGTTACCGCCTCGCCAATTCAACTAACTCTATTACAAAATAGGAATGATAGTAATTAGGAGACATAAAAACAATTAATTTTTATTAAATACCATTTAAGTTGCATCCAAATTAAGTTGAATTTAACACTCCAAATAATAAAAATGCTTGTTAATTATGAGACTTAAATACAATTAATATTTAATAAATAGAATTTACATAACATTCTAATTATGGGTACATCACACACCAAAATTATAGGACCGAAATTATACTATTTATCTGAGCATGCAATGTATCACACAAATGTACAATTCACATTAACTTCGCAACCCACCAATTCATATACATTCATTATAAATTTGGAATCATAATAATTAGGAGACTTAAATACAATTAATATTTAATAAATAGAATTTACATAGCATTCAAATTATGAGTGTATCATACACCAATTTTCTAAGGATGAACACGCCTACCTTACAAAAAATCAAAATTATAGGACCAAAATGAGAAAATGTCGGAAAGTTACCACCTCGCCACTTCAACTAACTCCATTACAAAATAAGAATCATAATAATTAGGACATTACCTTCCTTGTAGTGTTTTATGTGATAAATCAAATTATAAAGAATCATAGTAATTATGAGACTTAAACACAATTAATTTTTATTAAATAACATTTAAGTAGCATCCAAATTAAGTTGAATTTAATACTCCAAATAATAAAAATGCTTGTTAATTATGAGATTTAAATACAATTAATTTTTAATAAATAGAATTTACATAGCATTCTAATTATGGGTACATCACACACCAATTTACTAAGGATGAAAATGTCTACCTTACAAAAATCAAAATTATAGGACCAAAATTAACTTCACAACCCAGATTACGAACAACAATTTTGTCGCGATGACTTAAATCACGGGGTAGATTTTGGACAGATTAACACGAATTTATAATTAGGAGATTTAAATACAATTAATTTTTAATAAATATAATTGACGTAGAATTCAAATTAAAACGAATTGATAAAATTATTCCGAGCATGTGGCAAAAGATTTAAAATTGTGTTAACACACAAAGAGATGATAGACCAATTCGAATGCTACGTCAATTTGACCCGATGAAGAACAACAAACTATGAACAACAATTTGACCTGACGACTTAGATGTCGGGGTAGACTTTGAACAAAACATGCAATATATCGGCGTTAAGTATACAAGGATTACCAAGAATATGACTGTGAGCCATCGCCATGAATTAAAGAATGTACACAGTAAAAATGTACCCAATACATCGAAAAAAATGTACCCAATACACAGAAAAAATGTATCCAAAACGATATTTTCGCTACCAACAATACTTCAAAAAAAAAGATCAAAATTCAGAAACCAGCCGATTCTTTTACAATTCTATCGTTGATACAATTATATATATATTTAATATATCAAAAAGCCGATAAAGGCAACGACCATCAAAGATCCATTACGCCGAAAAAATTAACAAAAGGAAAAAACAAACACAAGAAAAGTACATGAACAACAACTAAACAAAAAAAATTCATTATAATTAAAAGAGTAATAAAATACACTACATCCAAATTCGAAGACATAAGACGTGCGACGAAAAGTCACACGGTACAAACAAATACGAATAATGGAAAAAAAGAAAAAGAATGTAATACATATTGACACGATCGATCGTACAATCAACCGGCGCCAAAACGGGAACAAAGACGAACGGCAAGAAGATGTAATACATAATGACATGATCGATCATACAATCATCCAGAATCGTCAAGACGGGAACATACCGTGTAGACGGCAAGAAGAAAAAGGGAAAACTAATATGAGGCTAGAACTATGATGAAAAAATAGAATGACAAATGATCAAATTTATAGGAAAAATTGCCAAAGATCTACGGCTAAGATTAAACATAAAATGAATCAACGGCCAAGAAAGTTGGACACCTCAAACCAATATGGAGTAAAGGATGTTGGAATGGGTGAATTTGAAGGATGCCACATAGGCAAAATTTGCTTTGCAAATATAAAGGATTTGATTATCCTTTTTCACAAGAAATATTTTTACTTATTAGTACTGGATAATGATCATTTAACTATTTTTGTGGTTTGTAGGGAGTTTGTTATACATTACTTGTCAAAGTCACTCTTTCATCTAATCAGACAATTGAATGATAAGTGTTATGGTAATATTTATCTCAAGTGTCGAACATTGCCTACCTCAGGTGAGGACCCTACGCCACGGCGAGAAGATACAGTAGAATGTGAGTTCACCCAGCCTATGAGGAATCATTTGTGAGCTCGCCAAGCCAGGCGAGGAATACTAAGTAGGGCGCGTGAGATAGGCTAGCATATAGTGTTGGTTCAAACGCCTGAGGTGAGTTGACCAACGTGCAAGAGACGCTGAAGGCGAGCGCCTGATGAGGCGAGCGTGAGCTCGACCTCGCCCGACAGACAGATCGAGATTCGAAGAACTATACATCTGACAAAGTGCTCCCTCAAGGAGAGAGGAGATCCGAAGTGATAAAAGATATCTGGCTTGAATATACATAGTTGGAAAACAAGTCTCTTTATGTGTAGAGAATCCCCTCTCAGCTAACAACTAGCAGGATGTAATACGTTCTAAACTGCTCAGATCCGCCCCGAAGGACAGATTTTGTGCAGTCCCTATAGAGACAAAATATCCATGTATTTAATACATGATTGCCCAATGATACTAGAGCACCACAAAGTGTAATCAATGTACTGTAAATATGGCATCAAGACTCATAAATATACACAATACATGTAACGCCCCGAACCCAGAATATATTAATTATATCGGATTCGAAGTGTTATTGTGATCAAAAGTCTGAATTATAAAATTTTTGAAAGGAATATAACTGAATTGAGAGAGAGAAGTTTATGCAGCGGATAAGTGGGAAGGAATATTATAACGTAAGTGTATTTGTATATATATATATAAAGATAGATAGAGGGTTCTGTATCTTTAGAATAATACACACTGAGTTTGGATAATTTAAACACACGGAAAGAGTATCGTTTTGCATGGTAGTATCGATACATTTATTCGGGAAATAGAAATGATATGCATCATTGTATTAGTAATAATATATTTTAAGCAAAAGGGAGACTTTGTGTCTTCTGTGTCACTGTCCTTGCTCCCCATAGTTGTAATCTGCAAGGGGTTAGGAAAAGGGGGCGTGAGAATTGAATTCTCACTTATGGGTGATTGCAACATCATGGGATTGGTAAATCCGAAATATATTAAGTTATACTCATTAATAAAAAGTTTATTATATTTAATCAGTTGTCGTATATAAAAGATTATAAAGATTTAAACGGTGATTAAGCATATTGCGCATGATATAATTGAAATAGCACAAGTTGGTTCACATTAGGGCAAAGCCCAAAGTCATATCACGCATTATCACAACTATCAAACCATAAACGTACAATCATTCCACTTCCATCATAGTTACTCTTTTCAACTCCAACCATCAACAACCTTGATTCCGAGGGCGTCCAACGACAGCTGTCCCCGGAGACCGGAAAAATAATCAACGACCTTGATTCCGAGGGCGTCCAACGACAGCTGTCCCCGGAGGCCGAAAAAATAATCAACGACCTTGATTCCGAGGGCGTCCAACGACAGCTGTCCTCGAAGGTCGGAAAAATAATCAACGACCTTGATTCCGAGGGCGTCCAACGACAGCTGTCCCCAGAGGTCGGAAATCAATACCCAAATCACAACTCCGTACTTACTGATTTTCCATAAAACTGATACAACAACTTCATTGAGAAAATACTTGACTGATAATTGAACTGATTCATGCTCACGTAAGGTGTTTACTCATGCAGTGGTGATCGATTCACAAAACAACAGGCTAAATATATAACATATATAGTTATATCACATAATCCAAACAGTTATATAGATAGGTGTTACATTTATGTTGGATTAGATACTTTTGATTTGATTTAGTCGAGTTCAGAAAATACCGGCACGACGTTATTAATAGCAGATCAATCAACGGATCATCACCCACCTGATTGTTCTGAGTTCCGGGAATATTGGGTAGGCAGACAGTCGAGTCCTTCGCGCGTGTTCCGAAAAGTATAGAATCCTAATAAGGAGTATTTCGATTAAAAGGTTGACTTTTGAATTTGAAAAGCTTAAGAGTGCGAAACTCGAGGATTGAGTAGGTCGTTGTCTTTAGAAAACTATTGAAAACTAAAGTTTTCAAAGGTTGATTTCAAATTGATAAGTACACCTCTTTTAAAGGGAAGGTGTATTAGGGGAGTGTATTTACTAAATTCAGTGCTGCAACAGGGGGTGTATTTACTGAATTTAGTGGTGTAATATGGGGTGTATTTACTGAATTGAGTGGTGTTCTCAGAGGGTGTATTTACTGAATTGAGTTGAGTGGTGTTCTCAGAGGGTGTATTTACTGAATTTGGTGGTGTTCTCAAAAAGGCCTTTTAAGGAAAAATAATCATTATTAAACTTGGAAAAATACTTAGAAAAATAAGATTATTACTTAATAAAATTAAGGAAAAGGTTATTCTTTCTTACGAATCCTATTTCTCGTTTTTAAACGAAACTTGAATATAAAACTTTTCTTTTCTAAACTTATTAAAAGACTTTATTTTTTTTTCTTAAGGAAATTATATTATAAACTAAAAATAGTTTATAAAAAGGTATTCTTAAAGTTGGTTTGTAATTCTTCTAAAAATAACGGATTATACTAAAAGGCTTTATTTTGTATTTTTTCTAAAATTCTAATAGGGTACGAGGTGAAGACGAGTTTCCCTTTGTTTACGAAATTTATTCAAAAATGTTTTTATCCTTGAAAAACATCAAAACAAGGATACTATAGGATTTTGCTAATATCATCATAATACTAAAAACAATGATACTAAACATTCATAAGAAATGTACTAGTCCTCTAAGTCATTAATACCATCCATCTAAAACAATAATATTCCAACAACCGATCAACTAAAAACAAGATACTAACTCAGCTAATTCCAACAGTCCAACTTATAGTTTGTGAAGGAAAGAAACAGGGAAAACAATATCCAAATTCCTATTTCTAAGGAGTGATACAAGTGAAACAAAACAATAATACTAAATAGGTTAATAACTAACACTAATTCATCTAACCAACTAACAGTGAGTTTTTCTCATTTCTTTTCCTTGTTCCAAGCTTTTAACAACTTAAGAGAATAACCCAAAATCTACCCAAGATGAAAAACGAAGATAGAAACCTTACGAGCTTCAGTTTGAGACGTTAAACGGGCGGCCTAACGGCGTCGTTTCGAAATCCGGAAATTGTTCACGAAAATTGGGCAGCCTAACGGCATTGTTCGGGAATTCGGAAAAACGATTTTGGCAGCCTAACGGCGTCGGTTTGAAATTCCAGAAATTTTACAAAAGCAACCGGTTCAACGGCGTCAAAAATCGATCGGAAATTAAACGAAAAGAAGGTTACGGTTAGAAATTGAAATAGTTCGGTAATCGAAATCGAATTAAACGGAAATGAATTTCGAAGGAAAGAGGAAGAATTCCATCTTACTGGAGGTGGAGGAAGAGGCGGCGACGGCGGAGCTGGGCTTCGAGGCGGCGGCGCTCGGCTTCAACGGAGAGAGAGAGTGAGAGCGACGGGAGCAGGGGAGCTCGGAGCGCGACGGCGGCGGCCTGGCTTCGTCGCGGCGGCGTGCTCGGCGAGGGGTGACGGCGGCGAGCTTCGGCGTGGTTGGGCGGAGTCCCAGCGGCGATGGCGCTCGCGGCGGTGGGAGCTCAGAGGAGCAGCGACGTGGGCGGCCTGGGCCGTGGTTGAACGGAGCTCCGGCGGGGCGTGACTGGCTGGGCCACGGCAGCGTGGGGTTTCATCGGCCGGAGTAAGGTGGCGGAAGGAGGCGGAGGAAGGAGGAGGCCGAAGGAAGGAGGAGGAAAGGATTTTAGAGAGAGAGGAAATTTTTTGCGTGAGAAAAAAAAAGAAAGAAAATGAGAGAGGATTTTGGCTTTTTTTTCCCTTTTTATACTAATTCCTTTCAAAACTTATCTACTCCTCAATTCTTATCCAAATAATTTCGATATTTTCGTTCCCAATTGATACGGTTCAGGGATCGTTTGGTTCACGAGTATAATCCCGATTCAGAAAATAATACAGTTTTTAAACTCAAGTAATATTTTATTGTATTTTGATTTTTCTCAATAAATTAAACGGATCGAAGTTCTTAATTTAATTTGAATAATTAATTTCTCGTAGTCCTTTATTCGTTTGAAAGAATTCGTTTTCTTTCTTCGAATTTAGGAGTTTTATAAAAAGGGTATGTATATTTAAATACACAAATAGCACACAAAAATAATTAAAATTAAAAGAAACAAAGAAGAGAAAATAAAATAAAATAAAATAAAAAGGTTTCTAATTAAGAAAAGGGTACAGAACGGGACGGGGTATTACAATACACATTAAAACTAAACTTAAAAAACTCAACAACTCTATTTGCATTTATAAGAATATAAGAGAAAAATAATAAGAGAAATACGTCTAGTCAATTTGTCCAGAGAGCAATTAATTTCCTTGATGAATGGAATAACGTTCGTGCACCTCTAGAAAAATTAGAGAGACTGCCGGATGTGTGACATTTGCTAAATTTGTCTTTTGTCAAAGTTAATGTCGATGCCGAGTTGTTTAAGAATTCAATGGAAACATGTATTGACATGGTAATTAGGGATGATGAAGGTGAATCTGTGGCTTGTAGGACTATGCATATTCCAAGTTTATGGAGTGTTGATGAGGAAGAAGCTTGGGGAGTTTTTGAAGCAATGAAATGGGTGAAAAACTTGGGTTATGAAAAGGTGGTGATGGAAACCGATTCAAAAAGGGTTTGCGATGCTATTAAATCAAGTACTCAGAATAAAATGTCATTTGGGGACTATATTGTTAAGATAAAAAAATTATTAGTGTAAATCAATTTTTCAGTGTGAGTTGGATTAGTCGGAATGCCAATTCATTGGACTATTCTTTTCCTAGGGCGTCTCGTCTGTTTGAGGGTCCTCATTGTTGGCTCGAGCTTCCGAATTTTGTGGAAGACTTTCTCAATATTTGTCATTCTTGTTCCTAATTTTCTTTTGGTCTTTATAAAAAAAAAGTACAACTAATTGTGGATAAATTATCACTTGAATTTAAAAAACATATCCCCTTGTTCACCAAAAATGTGTTCCTTCCGTTTTCTTTACAATAATTTTATTTTCTTTACTATGCAACCATCAATAAATTATACTATCACATGTCATTGACTTTATATTCGCAAACTACCACTTAACTCATAAATGAACTGACAATATCCTACACTTATTTTATCTATTTTATATACATTTTCTTACAAACCGTAAAAAGCAAAAGGACACACTTTTCATGGACAGATAAAGTATTAAATATGATTAACTTTATGTAATACCCGGACCCAAATGTGTTTTTAATAAATTTATGTTTATATGATTTCATGAATTATACTAGTGAAAATACCATATGCGGTAGTATTTTTATTTTGCAGGCGACAAACGAGCAATCTGAGTCGAGAGCACTCCTAGCACTATAAAAACTAATCAAAATTTATGTCTAAATTATAATATAAACAAACTTGAATTCCAAATAGATATTTTGATATCCAAAAATCTTTTATAATTATCGGACAAAATATAATAATTTTCGGACCTCAAAATCAATACCGAAAAATACAGTTTCGACCAAATCGCGTCCCGTAACACTGGGGCCACAAAAAAAGCAGCCCTAAGACCCCCATTTTTCAGCCAACACCATGTGAGAGGGAAGATTCCCCAACAAAATTTGTCTCCACTCATCTCTTGCACCCATCACCATCACCTCAAACTTGGGGACCAAGTATGGCATGGTCAAGACTCCCTTTCTTGCTCTCTCGTCCCTTACAACATCCCATTTTGAGTAACACCCTCTATAAATACCCCATCCCTTCATTTTGGCTGCATAATCTCCCAACAACAATAAAAACACAAGACTCCCTCTCCCCTCTCTTAGCCCTCTTCGGCCAATACCCATCTCTTAGGGAGAAATATTGTTCTCCCCATTTTCTCCAAGAAGAAGGCCTCCCACCCAAGTTCCAAGCATTCCTAAACTTTTGGTTGAAGGTTTCAAGAGCTAATAAGGCCCCCTTAGCTTAAGAAGAAAGGTCTCCAAAGGTTTTAAACCCACAACTTGTGTTTGTATGAGCATGTTTAGTGTTTTATTTAGAAAGCCATGATGTTTAGGTTTAATATTTATTTTGAATGCTTAAATACATGTTTGTTGGGATATATTTTAGTTTTGATGATTTTCCAAAACCACATGTAATAGGTTTGAAGCAGTCAGGATAGCATCTTTTAGTTTCAGGTCAGGCTAGTTTGTTTCTCAGTAGAACAGGTTATCAGTGGAGGAAGAACTCAGCTGAGGGGGGAAGTCAGTGAGGGGGAACTCTACTGAGAGGAACTCAGTGAGGGGGAACTCTGCTGGGAAGAACTCTACTGAGGGGGAACTCAGTGAGGGGGAACTCACTGATATAGCCTGAAGGAAGTCCCACTGAGTATAAACCTGACTTTCTAAGCTGGTCAGTGGACTACTAAGTGAAGAGCCTGATCAAGAGGATCAGTGCTGGGCCTAGTAGGACCTGAAGGAGTCAGGCTACTGAGACTGGGAAGCTTGACAAATAGCCTTATGTCAACTCCCCTGAGTGGACTTCAAGTCTACTGAAGAAAGGTATCCTGAGAGGATTACAAGTCAGCTGAAGACAAGTCGCCTGAAGTCAGGACTACCCTGATCAAGTACCCTGAACAAAAGAGCCGTTGGACTCAGTCCACGTGGACCAATCAAGTCAAGGCAGCAAATCTGACAAAAGCTGACAAAGGCCATACTTTACTGAAAAGGAGAATTTCACTCCAGAGATAGTCTGGATTTGAATGTTACTCTCTCCAACGGTAACATTCAAATCCACACTATAAATACAAACTCAAGCTTCATTTGTGAACAAGCAAGGAGCTGATGTGAGAGTGGTGCGTTTCAAGGGAGGCATAAGGAGGCACCATCTCCATCAAGAACACTGACCTGAGTTCTTCATAGTCATATTTGAGTGTTCCAGTTTGTATACTCGAGCTCATCATATACATCCTAAGCTTAGAGAGATTTTCCCAACCTTAGCTTAAAGGCTAAAACCATGTAAGGGAAAATCTCACCTAGTTGGAGAGAACCAAACCAAACTAAACCCTTTCCAGAATAGTGTTAGGTGTTGCAGTGAGGTGAGGAGAGGCAGTCCCTGAGTGAAGAGGGATGTGAGGCCAGTTCGAGAGGCAGCTCCGCGGAGGGGTGTGAGTCCAGTTGTGAGTGCACCTTGGCACGTTAAAAATAAGAATCCCGGGTAGTGGATTTCCTGTTAAATCAGGCAGTGGATGTAGGAGCTTGAGCCTCCGAACCACTTTACATTGTTGTGTTCTTTATTGCTTTAATTTCCATACATCAGTTTACTTCAGTGTTTTAAAAAAAAAATTCTCCTAAATTCTCATAGTGTCCTTATTTATGAAAGAAAACGGGACCAACAATTGGTATCAAAGCGGGTTGTTCACATGACCACTGGTCCAGTTTTGTTATGAAAATGGTCAACCGAACAGATCTTAAATGTTTTAAACTATGGGAATTTCTGCATATTTCAAATTATTACTTGTGTTCTGACATTATTCTTGTAATAGAAAATCATTTGGTTAGAAGTTTTGGAATCATCAAAAAGGGGGAAATTGTTGGGATATATTTTAGTTTTGATGATTTTCCAAAACCACATGTAATAGGTTTGAAGCAGTCAGGATAGCATCTTTTAGTTTCAGGTCAGGCTAGTTTGTTTCTCAGTAGAACAGGTTATCAGTGGAGGAAGAACTCAGCTGAGGGGGGAAGTCAGTGAGGGGGAACTCACTGATATAGCCTGAAGGAAGTCCCACTGAGCATAAACCTGACTTTCTAAGCTGGTCAGTGGACTACTAAGTGAAGAGCCTGATCAAGAGGATCAGTGCTGGGCCTAGTAGGACCTGAAGGAGTCAGGCTACTGAGACTGGGAAGCTTGACAAATAGCCTTATGTCAACTCCCCTGAGTGGACTTCAAGTCTACTGAAGAAAGGTATCCTGAGAGGATTACAAGTCAGCTGAAGACAAGTCGCCTGAAGTCAGGACTACCCTGATCAAGTACCCTGAACAAAAGAGCCGTTGGACTCAGTCCACGTGGACCAATCAAGTCAAGGCAGCAAATCTGACAAAAGCTGACAAAGGCCATACTTTACTAAAAAGGAGAATTTCACTCCAGAGATAGTCTGGATTTAAATGTTACTCTCTCCAACGGTAACATTCAAATCCACACTATAAATACAAACTCAAGCTTCATTTGTGAACAAGCAAGGAGCTGATGTGAGAGTGGTGCGTTTCAAGGGAGGCATAAGGAGGCACCATCTCCATCAAGAACACTGACCTGAGTTCTTCATAGTCATATTTGAGTGTTCCAGTTTGTATACTCGAGCTCATCATATACATCCTAAGCTTAGAGAGATTTTCCCAACCTTAGCTTAAAGGCTAAAACCATGTAAGGGAAAATCTCACCTAGTTGGAGAGAACCAAACCAAATTAAACCCTTTCCAGAATAGTGTTAGGTGTTGCAGTGAGGTAAGGAGAGGCAGTCCCTGAGTGAAGAGGGATGTGAGGTCAGTTCGAGAGGCAGCTCCGCGGAGGGGTGTGAGTCCAGTTGTGAGTGCACCTTGGCACGTTAAAAACAAGAATCCCGGGTAGTGGATTTCCTGTTAAATCAGGCAGTGGATGTAGGAGTTTGAGCCTCCGAACCACTTTACATTGTTGTGTTCTTTATTGCTTTAATTTCCATACATCAGTTTACTTCAGTGTTTTAAAAAAAAAATTCTCCTAAATTCTCATAGTGTCCTTATTTATGAAAGAAAACGGGACCAACAATGTTAGATGAAGTATTATTTGATGAATATATGTATGGAAACTATTATGGCATGATAGAAATAGAAATGGAAATAAGTGCTCATGTACGCAAGATGAAAAACCAAGTTTTGTAGCAGTCTGATGCTACTGGAACAAAATGATTTTTGTATACTTCATTATTTGAGAGTTTTGTTTATATTTTTAGGTTAAAGTATCTTTCATTTTCCACTTGTCTCATGTTATTTGGACTTATATTCAATAATCTATGATTTTTTTAAAGAAGGTGTGACAATCTGCAACTATTTTCAAGTTTAGGAAAGATCTGACAATTATCTGCAAAGATTTAATTTTTGTAAAAGTCATATTTAAATACTAGGTGTAGTTAGCTTTGTCTATGAATTTTTCCATGATTTTAGGGCATTCCTAAATAGTTTTACTAAAATTATTTTGTTGATGACACGTCACTGTCAACCTTCTGTGAAACATAGATAGTTTCTGTACCAGTTTCGAAAACAAACTCTAAACTCTATTTTTGACACACCAAATGTCTAAGAACATTTTTTATATGTGTTTTTCATTTCAAGATGTAGGTACTGTATAAATTTCATGACTTTTGGATGTGTCTAAGTATTTTTGAAAAATACCTAAAGTTGCAAGTAGAAGACTTAGGAGAACAAACTGCACAACTTTTAACTTGATAACTTGAAATATTTTTCTTGTTTAGGTGTTTCATACTTGTCTTGCATGATAGGACAAGAGCTTAGAACACTTTAGTATCTTGTGGATAGGAGTTTAGTAGTCAATGACATATATAAGGTTTAAATCATGGGCTAGACAAGTGAGAACTTGTAAGCTAAGATTTTAAATACCTTAGTTTTAATGAGTATGACTAGCCTTAATCCTTGAATTGAAAATATGCATATTGAACAATGATGCTATGAAAATGGTTTTCTATGAGTGTGTTTTTATGACAACTAAATGCTTAGCTTTATAAGAATGTGTACAACCATGCCTTTGTGAATAACTTGTTTGTCTAGAAAATCATGTTTAGGGAAGATATTTATCCTGGTGATAAGTATATTCATGTAGTATTTATGTTAAAAGTCAAGTTTCATGATTTTGTGAAATTTGAGATGTTTCACGAATTATTTGCATGAAGGATCGACCTTTTAAACAAATAAATATTTCAATAAGTTGTCTTGTAAGAACCAAGTATGCAAACATGTTAAATATATATATATATATATATATATATATATATATTGAAATGCTATTATGTTAAGTTTCAAGTGATTTAGTGTTTTAATTGATTTGTCAAGATTTTGTTAAATCATGTTTTAAGGAATTTAAATGTAGTGCAGTCTTTGAATAAGAAGTATAAATAAAGGAGTTTAACGTCCTCGTTAAACTCATTAATGACTAAAATAATATTAAGAAATCTTATTTGATATGATGTGTGAAGAAGTAAGAAAATATCAAAAGACCTTCGGACGTAAAAAGACGATCCGAAGATCCAAAAAAACTATTCAATCGGGTAAAGTAACAAAGAACGATTTCATGATCAATATGTTTTATCTATGGAAAGTCTAAGATAATTTCAGTGGTGTTCATGAATGTTTAAGAATAAAATAATGACTAAGATGTGAAAGAAACTATGCTAGGTGAATTGAGACACTGGTCAGAGCTCGGATGTCCCTATAGTCCTTGGGTTCCCGGACTTTAGAAGAAGTTTATAACTTTTCTTAAAAGTCTGTATTGCAGTTGTTAATTTTATACGGACTGTTGGTATATTTTGAAGCAAAGTAACACAAACGTAAATATACAACATAATATGTATGGAATGAGAAGTTTATGTGTTGATGATGAGGTTTATGTTGTGAATCGCCAAAGGGGGCAATACTGCCTTAGCGTACTCAGGATAGTGCGACTAACGTAAGTTGTCATAGTGCGAATACGGGTGCAATGAAAAGTTGCATCACAGGATATGTTGAAATTAAGACATATCTGCAGAGTATGTTGAAATTAAGACTACTCATCGGGTACGTTGAAATTAAGACTGCCCAAAAGAACCGCCAAAGGGGGCAATACTGTCTTAGCGTACTCAGAATAGTACGACTAACGTAAGTTGTCATAGTGCGGGTATGTATGTATGAATGTATGGTATGGTATGTATTTATGTACAAATGTATGGTATGTATGTATGAATAAGCATACATTTAAAGTACTTTAAGATTTAAATATGGGAAAGGGTAAAACAATTAACTTTTCAGAATCATACCAATCTGTATAAGAGCGTACAAGTTATCCACTGAGATTTATATCTCACCCCAACGTTTAATATTTTCAGGTTATGATGCCGAGGCCCGGGAGTTGCAGTAGACACGGACCCTCCCAAATCTGTCTTAGGCATTATTAATGAACCTTAATTTTAATGTCCTTACTTTTGGGTATCAAATATTTTACAAGTAACAAACTAGATTGGTTCATCGATGACTTATGCTTAAAGTCCTAATATTAAGACTAATGTTTTCAATATGCCCAAGTTTTAATTAATAAATTTCTTATGTGTGATCATGGTCTTAATAAGCGTTTAATCCTTCCACTGCAAAGTACCTTTCAAGATGGATATTATATTTTTAAAACAAAATTTTTATGCTCAGATTTTACAATCACTAAGTGACGACCTGAGTTCAGAGTGCTAAAGCCACAAGGACCTGCATTCTGGATTCGGGGCGTTACAAGTGGTATCAGAGCTTGAGTTCAAACCCTCGGATCAAATGACTCGTTTTCTAAAAAATTTGTTAAAGACGAGAGTGAAATTCTACAAAATATTTTCAAAGAAAATTTTATACAAATAGTTGAGACTTCAAAATAAAATTTTAGTGCTATTAGTGGGAAGATGTGTCTACCGCAGCAAACCGGAGAAGCCTCAAGGTATGAAAGTATTTTTTTTAAAATTTTAAGTTATTGTAAAAAAAAGATGTTTAATGTTTTTATGATTCACAGTATATATGGAAATATGATGAGAAAAGATAAAGTGTAATTATTTTGATGATGGCATAAGTAAAAGGTTTTAGAAGAGATAAAATGATGTTTTAGAGAAATAAAGGGTATGAGAATTTTATAATACGAAAGAGGAATGTGAATGCCAAAAGAAAGATGAACGTATATGAATTATTACTCAGTTCCTGTGAAGTATGCATGTTTGCTAAGGTGTGTATTATTCCATTTGGTGAATATATCCATGAAAACTTATGATTGTTTTATAAGAGAAGAATGCATAACAAACGTTTATACAATATTACTATTTTTCTTTCATCGCTCCATGATCTTATATCTGTTTGGGGTTGAGAGTTCTAGACGGACGACGTGACAATAAGATAGAACATAGTTTTTCCTCGCAAACCCTCGTCTAATTGATGCATATGTTTGGACCTTGAGAAATAAAGATGTGATTATCGGAGTAGTTTCTTGTTCGTAATTGAATGACCTTATTTTGAACTAAGAAATCCTGGTTTGACTTAGTTTTGACCCTTTTAAAGCTCTAACAAAATCCTTTCTTAGCGCTCTCGGAGCTGTTTTGCTAATGTATTATGTACTTGTGATATTTTGATAATATTATTTCGTTGGAGACTCTTATACTCCGAATAACCTTATTTTCGTTGGAGACTCTTTTACTCCATTCAACTTTGAGAACTCAGTCTTTCTTACTTCCTCATATATATATGTACTTTTGCCTCACCTGTTTTGTGAGCTATTCTATTCTACCCGTTACGTTTATCCAATTATTTGCAGCATTTGTTATTATTTCTCTAACGTGCAACGTTGGAGCCCAACAACCGTGCTGTTGAATCGCGACAGTATGTTCCGGTTTATCGTGCGCTCCCTTCCACGATTGATCTAGTACTGTGCTGTTAAATGTTGGATTCTCTGATTTTGAATTTTATCATACCTATATGAAGTAATATATTTTTCTTTTATACTCTTCCCTAGATGGTACGAAGTCGGCCCCGCACCCGAAGTAGAAATAGGAAACCTTCAGAAGAGTCGATAGAACAATACCCCTATAACGTAACCTCAGGAGCTGACATGGTATGAGAATTCTTCAATACTCTACAGAACTACGTGCGACAACAGATGCCGCCACCGCCACCACCAGCACCCATGCCCCACTATGATCCTAGGGCACCGAGATATGTGGAGACTTTTCGACGGTTGCAACCCCCTCGTCTGAATGGGAAGGAAGGACCCACACGCACGGAGGAATGGATCTCTGAACTGGAGAGAATATTCAAACATATGAACCTGACAGATGCACAAAAGATCGTGTGCGCTCAGTTTCAACTAGCTGAGGATGCCACAAAGTGGTCAGAATCATTTAAACGCACTCTGGATGTTGAAGGAAGGGAAGCCCTCAAATGGGAAGACTTTAAGGAAGCCATTATAAGGAGGTATTTTCTAGAAGCTCTTAGGGATCAAAAGGAGGTAGAATTTGTAAATATCCGCCAAGGGAACCTCACTGTAACTGAGTATGAGAGGAAGTTCAATAGGTTATCAAAGTATGCTCCACACTTAGTGGGCATTGATGAGAGGAAAGCCAGAAGATTTGAGAGGGGCCTGAGGCCCGAGATTGGAGGAATTGTAGCAGGACTAAGGCTTAAGAGTTATGCAAAGGTTTTCGATAGAGCACTTATTGTCTCAATAGGATTGGGATTAGAATTTAAGCCTACCCCAATGACGCTGGGAATAAACGAGAATGAGCAGCAACACTTTAAAGGAAACCAAAACCAACCTATGAGGAGGAAAAATATCAACGAACAAAGGTCACCACCCTTATGCCCAAATTGTCGTAGGAAACACGAAGGACCATGCATGCGTGGAACATGTGCATGTTATCGATGTCATCAACAAGGACACAAGATCTCCGAGTGCCCTAAGATACCGAATGGACAACTACCCATGATCAATCCAGTCAGACAACAACCGATGCCAAATGACCACCCGCTTGGACCACCCAGAGAAAACTACCATCTACCGGGACCACCAGTGAGAAATGCCCCAACACAAGGTCATCAAGAATGAGGTCGGGATTAACCCATATCAGAGGAAAAATGACAGGTTAGTTTTGAATCACCACTTATACATTGCATACCATAGAAAATACTCAGCCTTTTATGTTTAAAAGTTTGGGAAAGTCTGATAATGGACGAATGAAGTATGAGAGTTCAGATGATACAATAGAAAATCTAGGTTTTAGTGAAAATAGATAGGGCAGAGTTGGACAAGCACCAGATAAGAACCAACCTTCACTATCATAGGATGGAAGATACGGGATTTTGCGATGCCAGTAAAAGTATAAGGAAGCATACATGAATCTAGCTACCTCATTTTTAGGAATACCATCAAGTTTTAGGGACGAGAATAATGCTTAAGAACAGAATAACCAAGAGTTGAAAATTTTGAACCTTATAAGTTTGGATAGAACCCCTTATGTAACCTTGGAATGAATTTACTGAAGGACATTAATATCCCTTAACTTGTAGTATAATAAGTAACCTTTAGAAAGTACATATGACTATCTTGTGATGGAGGACTCGTATTATAGGTAGTCGAAGAAGTAACTTGGGTTTTAATTTAACAATATAGACGTGAAGAGATAGAGGCTGTTTAAAGAAGTTGAAGTGAAAATTTTATCCAAGTACACCATTGTTAAGAGAAACGAGGAGAGTGAATTTCGGGGACGAAATTCTTTTAAGAGGGGAAGGATGTAATACCCGGACCCAAATATGTTTTTAATAAATTTATGTTTATATGATTTCATGAATTATGCTAGTGAAAATACCATATGCGGTAGTATTTTTATTTTGCAGGCGGCAAACGAGCAATCTGAGTCGGGAGCACTCCTAGCACTATAAAAACGAATCAAAATTTATGTCTAAATTATAATATAAACAAACTTGAATTCCAAATAGATATTTTGATGTCCAAAAATCGTTTATAATTATCGGACAAAATATAATAATTTTCGGACCTCAAAATCAATACCGATCGAAAAATACAGTTTCGACCAAATCGCGTCCCCTAACACTGGGGCCACCAAAAAGGCAGCCCTAAGACCCCCATTTTTCAGCCAACACCATGTGAGAGGGAAGATTCCCCAACAAAATTTGTCTCCACTCATCTCTTGCACCCATCACCATCACCTCAAACTTGGGGACCAAGTATGGCATGGTCAAGACTCCCTTTCTTACTCTATCGTCCCTTACAACATCCCATTTTGAGTAACACCCTCTATAAATACCCTCCTCCCTTCATTTTGGTTGCATAATCGCCCAACAACAATAAAAACACAAGACTCCCTCTCCCCTCTCTTAGCCCTCTTCGGCCAATACCCATCTCTTGGGGAGAAAAATTGTTCTCCCCATTTTCTCCAAGAAGAAGGCCTCCCACCCAAGAGCTAATAAGGCCCCCTTAGCTTAAGAATAAAGGTCTCCAAAGGTTTTAAACCCACAACTCTAAAACTCTAAATATTGTGTTTGTATGAGCATGTTTAGTGTTTTATTTAGAAAGGCATGATGTTTAGGTTTAATATTTATATTGAATGCTTAAATACATGTTAGATGAAGTATTATTTGATGAATATATGGTATGTAAACTATTATGGCATGATAGAAATAGAAATGGAAATAAGTGCTCATATACGCAAGATGAAAAACCAAGTTTTGTAGCAATCTGATGCTACTGGAACAAAACGATTTTTGTATACTTCATTATTTGAGAGTTTTGTTTACATTTTTGGAAATTAGGTTAAACTATCTTTCATTTTCCACTGGTCTCATGTGATTTGGACTTATATTCAACAATCTATGATTTTTTAAAGAAATTGTGACAATCTGCAACTATTTTCATGTTTAGGAAAGATCTGAAAATTATCGGCAAATATTTAATTTTTGTAAAAATCATATTTAAATACTAGGTGTAGTTAGCTTTATCTATGAATTTTTACATGATTTTAGGGCATGGCTAAATAGTTTTACTAAAATTATTTTATTGATGACACGTCACTGTCAACCTTCTGTGAAACATAGATAGTTTATGTACCAGTTTTGAAAACAAACTCTAAACTCTATTTTTGACACACCAAATGTCTAAGAAAATTTTTTATATGTGTTTTCATTTCAAGATGTAGGTACTGTATAAATTTCATGAGTTTTGGATGTGTCTAAGTATTTTTGAAAAATACCTAAAGTTGCAAGTAGAAGACTTAGGAGAACAAACTGCACAACTTTTAACTTGATAACTTGAAATATTTTTCTTGTTTAGGTGTTTCAT
Source organism: Ballota nigra (assembly GCA_947034835.1). Lineage (NCBI taxonomy): Eukaryota > Viridiplantae > Streptophyta > Magnoliopsida > Lamiales > Lamiaceae > Ballota > Ballota nigra. The sequence goes on along the minus strand of OX344721.1, from coordinate 14,507,686 downwards.
ACTTGTCTTGCATGATAGGACAAGAGATTAGAACACTTTAGTATCTTGTGGATAGGAGTTTAGTAGCCAATGACATGTATAAGGTTTAAATCTTGGGCTAGACAAGTGAGAACTTGTAAGCTAAGATTTCAAATACCTTAGTTTTAATGAGTATGACTAGCCTTAATCCTTGAATTGAAAATATGCATATTGAACAATGATGCTATGAAAATGGTTTTCTATGAGTGTGTTTTTATGACAACTAAATGCTTAGCTTTATAAGAATGTGTACAACCATGCCTTTGTGAATAACTTGTTTGTCTAGAAAATCATGTTTAGGGAAGATATTTATCCTAGTGATAAGTATATTCATGTAGTATTTATGTTAAAAGTCAAGTTTCATGATTTTGTGAAATTTGAGATGTTTCACGAATTATTTGCATGAAGGATCAACCTTTTAAACAAATAAATATTTCAATAAGTTGTCTTGTAAGAACCAAGTATGCAAACATGTTAAATATATATATATATATATATATATTGAAATGCTATTATGTTAAGTTTCAAGTGATTTAGTGTTTTAATTGATTTGTCAAGATTTTGTTAAATCATATTTTAAGGAATTTAAATGTAGTGCAGTCTTTGAGTAAGAAGTATAAATAAAGGAGTTTAACGTCCCCGTTAAACTCATTAACGACTAAAATAATATTAAGAAATCTTATTTGATATGATGTGTGAAGAAGTAAGAAAATATCAAAAGACCTTCGGACGTAAAAAGACGATCCGAAGATCGAAAAAACTATTCAATCGGGTAAAGTAACAAAGAACGATTTTGTGATAAATATGTTTTATCTATGAAAAGTCTAAGACAATTTCAGTGGTGCTCATGAATGTTTAAGAATAAAATAATGACTAAGATGTGAAAGAAACTATGCTAGGTGAAGTGCGGCACTGGTCAGAGCTCGGATGTCCCCATAGTCCTTGGGTTGCCGGTCTTTAGAAGAAGTTTATAACTTTTCTTAAAAGTTAAAAGGTGGGTAACATTATCTGTATTGCAGTTGTTAATTTTATACAGATTGTTGGTATATTTTGAAGCAAAGTAACACAAATGTAAATATACAACATAATATGTATGGAATGAGAAGTTTATGTGTTGATGATGAGGTTTATGTTGTGAATCGCCAAAGGGGGCAATACTGCCTTAGCGTACTCAGGATAGTGCGACTAACGTAAGTTGTCATAGTGCGAATACGGGTGCAATGAAAAGTTGCATCACAGGATATGTTGAAATTAAGACATACCTTGAGAGTATGTTGAAATTAAGACTGCTCATAGGGTACGTTGAAATTAAGACTGCCCACAAGAACCGCCAAAGGGGGCAATACTGCCTTAGCGTACTCAGAATAGTACGACTAACGTAAGTTGTCATAGTGCGGGTATGTATGTATGAATGTATGGTAGGTATGTATGAATGTATGGTATGATATGTATTTATGTACAAGTGTATGGTATGTATGTATGGATGGTTGCAAGTAAGATAAGCATACATTTAAAGTACTTTAAGATTTTAATATGGGAAAGGGTAAAACAATCAACTTTTCAGAATAATATCAATCTGTATAAGAGCGTACAGGTTATCCACTGAGATTTATATCTCACCCCAACGTTTAATATTTTCAGGTTATGATGCCGAGGCCCGGGAGTTGCAGTAGACACGGACCTTCCCAAATCTGTCTTAGGCATTATTAATGAACCTTAACTTTAATGTCCTTACTTTTGGGTATCAAATATTTTACAAGTAACAAACTAGATTGGTTCATCGATGACTTATGCTTAAAGTCCTAATATTAAGACTAATGTTTTCAATATGCCCAAGTTTTAATTAATAAATTTCTTATGTATGATCATGGTCTTAATAAGCGTTTAATCCTTCCGCTGCAAAGTACCTTTCAAGATGGATATTATATTTCAAAAACAAAATTTTTATGCTCAGATTTTACAATCACTAAGTGACGACCTGAGTTCAGAGTGCTAAAGCCACAAGAACCTGCATTATGGATTCGGGGCGTTACATTTTACATATAATTTATTCATTTTTTATTCCATGCTTATATTAAATGATATAAAATTATATAGATTGAAATTTTATTAAAAGTGAATATGTTAAATAGAGTCAACTAAAAAAAATATTAATGACTCACAGAGAAACGAGTCAATAACTTGGACATACACAAGTAGAATTTATTTATATTTAACTGGAAGATGTGTATGTGTAAAAACCAATATTATATGTTTTTATTTGTATAGAGGAAACATCTCTTACCTATGTGGCATCTTTATTTTTCCTCTATTTTGTACTCTCTCTATTCTCCTTTATCCAAGTTTTTTTAATTTGATCCCGGTTGTTAATTTATTTAGCTTTTGATATCAACCCTTCTTTTTTATTACTTTTTTTCTATAAATTTCTCCTCTCTTCCAAATGTTGTATTCATTATTTGTCGTCGTCCGTCCATCAATTGGTATGTTTTCTCTCGATTTCCCATTTTTCATCCTTTTATATATATATATATATATATATATATATATATATATATATATATATATATATACACATATATATTCTATATTCATTCCATTTATATGTTCCAATTGAATAATTTATTTATTTTATTTTTTGTTAATTTCGCTAACCTTTGGTGTTTTGACTATTTGTTTCTTATTTTTTTCTTATTCAGGGTAGGATTGGTTCGTGATCGAGTCGGTCGTATCGCGTTGGGCGTGAATTTTATTCCCTTTGTGGCGTTTAGTGGTCTTTTATGTTCGCGTTTTTTTTGTTAATATTTTTTAGTTGTTGCTAATCTCTGTTGTATTTTGCGGACAATTTTTGTTCGTTTGTACGTAGTTCCTTTTGTATTAGTTTTTGAACGAATTGGTTCAATTTTATAGTTAAATGACATTTTCGTTTATTTTTCTTTTTTTTATCAATGTTTGTAAGGATTGGTTATATTTTATAATAAAAGAATCTGTTCGATTTTATTGTAATCTATAGTTCACCCGTACGTGCTGTGTATTTTTTCGTTATCAATTTTATTTCTATATTTCTTTTTTTTATGTAATTTTTACGTCGCTCGGATCGTATGGCATGCATGTTTACGGCGCTCCAGACGTTATGATATTTTATTGTGTAATGTTATTTTTATCATTTAAATTTGCACTCTTCCAGCAGTAGAACACGCTTATTGATTAGTAGTTTTAACATTTCAATTGCATGGTTATTTGCTTTTCTAAAATTTGCCCTCTAATTTTTGGAATAATCAAGTGTTTTTTTTTTTTTTTTTTGTATTTTTAGGGTTTGGTTTGTTGGTGTATTCCGTCTGTGTAATGTGTTTTGTAGTTATTAGAATCTAAAGAAAGAGTTGGAAAATGTATAAATATGTTCTAATATAGTTGTTTAGATTTTTTCTTAATTATGTTGATCGTATATCTTATTAAGAGTCCATTATTAATGTAGATTTTTTTTATATTGGTAATAAACACGAACAAGTATATAAATGTTGGAGTTATACGTGAAAGTATGCTTTTACTTTGTATAACTCGTGTATCAAACACTCGTTTTATGAGAATAATTCTTTTATCGCATTTGCTTTAGTTATGATTGAATGTTGAATTTATATTGCAAACCGTTCAATATATAGTACGTGTTACATTGTAGTTAATGTGGTGATACCCGATCACGGAAGACGACATTAACAGTTTACTTGTAACTAAACGTACATTTTCACGACCCAGGTGGAATTGAACAATCCGCCGTGAAAGGTCGATGTGTAAGGCTCAGATTGGTCTGTCTTGACCAAGAGATTGCACTAGCACATTTAGTATGTGTTGAAGAGGTCCTACAGCGAGGAGAAATTCTTCTGTTCTGAAAGGTGAAGAATTAGACCTCAGTGGTTGTTGATTTCTTAATCTCCGTCACTTAAATAGGACCGTGTGTGCTTAGTAGTTACTGCTTTGATTCATGTTGGGTGAGAATCATTGTGACTTCGAACTTTGTGTCTTGGGCAGTAATATTAATCATACGACGGTTGCTAAGATTTAATACGGAGAAACGCGTGCGAGTACGGCTCGTGTGATTAGTCCCCTTGGTGGGCTCAGAAGTTTTATTGTACCAAATCTTGCAAGTGAAGAATTAGTTTCTTCGGTACGAATAATAATGTTGAGCTGTCTTTACTCCAAGGTGAAAGATGTTAATTAATTTGGAGCTATTCGGAAGCTTGATTAATTAATGGACTTGATAATCTTAAACGCGGGAAATAATAACCGGGAGCCCATATTATCGTAATATGGATTAAGATGGATAGTGCAATATTAATTTATTAGTGGTAATAATTAATATTAATGGGCTGAATTATATTGGGGCTCAATATTGAAATTCAGAAGTCCATTAGGAGGTCCAATCTTAATTCTCCTTAAGGCCCCTCAAGTAGCCCATTAAGTAGCTCAATAATGATAAGGTGATTAAAATAAAAAGAATATATTATGCTGATTTTTCTAAGTAAAAATCGAAAATTGCAAGATAAGAAGAAAAAAAGATTTTGTTGATTTTCTTGAAAAGATATTATGGAAGATATGTATTCTAGAAGTACAAGAATATCTCATATATTCAAGAAAATCCAAATCTTGGTTTTTCATCCTATTATTTTCGAAAATTACACCTAATTAGGAGGGTGGGATTTTTGTGGAATATTTTATTTTGGAGAAAAGAATATATGGGATATATTCAAGATTTCTTAGAAGCTAAGAAAAGATTTTTTCCAAAGCCCATATTTCATTGAAAAAATCGGCCACCCTAGTCCTATAAATAGGGGATGATTATTTCATCCCCATGTACATAATTCCATGTGTTGGAAAAATCAAGAAGCATAGATATTTTTCTTTTTCCTTAGTTATTAAATTACTTGAAAGCGTCTCCCACCGGCGATCAAGTGAGGTGAAAAGGGAAATACTTGAGAAGGCTTTGGGTTGATAGAACGTGATTTCAAGTGTCCCGTATATTCAAAGGCCATTACTACGAGAGGTACGTTAATCGCATATTTACTTGTTTAATTCCGCCTAGTTAAATATGTGAAATTAATTTAGCATGCATGATGATAATTAGTTGTTGGAATTATTATTTGAATTAATTAGGATTAATTCATGATAGTAATAATTGTATTTAAATTCGTATTTAAAATTCATCCTGAATAGATTCCGGGCACCCCTATTTTCCCAACAACAAATGCATTTCATTGTAAATATTCTAACTATCCAAATAATAATATATTAAGTTTACAAACAAAAGTCATGATTATTTTTTAGAAAAAATTACAATTAAAAAACCGACTTAAATGATTCTAATTTATAATTATTTTCTGAACATATTTTTGCTTAAATTAATTATTTGTAGTTCCTTTTTAATTTCATAATTACCATTATCTATACTAATATAATAACAAATAGTTATAGTAGGAATAGAAACTAGGTACCAATAGTCTTTCTAGTTTTGATTAATATCATATTTATTATTTGGACCAGATTAAAATTATATATGCAATTAAAAAGTCTTTTCATTGTAATTTCTTTAAAAAAGACTCTTACAACTAATATGCATCAAAGACTTCATCCACTAAAATAGATTAATATATAAAATTTTACTATTAGATTTTGTTTGGTTGTCTTTTTATTTATTTATTAAATCTATTTTTTTCTTTAATTATTTCAACTTATCATAATCTAATATTGATTAATTAAAAATTATAAAGTATAAAGTTTGATAACAATGAATTTTTTTAACAAATAACTAATAATATGTATCAAATATTTAATCCACTCTGTTAAAAAAAAAATTGATCCCCTAAAACATATCAAATACATAAAAATGCACTACTAGATTTTATTCTTTTATTATCTATTCAATCTAATTTTTATTTAATTATTGTATTTATTATATTTTAATATTGGTTAGTTAAAAATCATAATTAAAGTGTCAATTCTGATAGCAATAGAAAATTTTACAATATTTCATTTAAATATTTGAGTTATTGTCTCTTTTAAAACATTGTTTCTTGGAGCTCTATAAACTTATGAGTCATATAATATAGTAAATGAAATTTATTTTATGCCCTATATATCAATATAAAAGTCTTGATACATACTCCCTCCGTCCACGAGTAAGTTTCCCACTTCTTTTTGTTGAATGGTTTAAGAAAGTGTATTTGTTTATTAATATATGGTGGGCCACATGTTGACTTTTGGGATAAAGTAATGAATAGTGTTGAAAAGTAAAGTGAATGAGTGACATTTTTTGTAATATGGTGTGAGTTTGAAGGTTAAAGTTTATATATAATAGAGTGTTGTTGTTTCCATTTATGGAATGAGTAACTTACTCGTGGACGGCCCGAAAATGAAAGTGAGAAGTTTACTCATGGACGGAGGGAGTATATATTTAGATAGAAATATAAAATTTATAATTGAACTTTTTTTATAAGGAACTTTTGTGTGAGACGATTTGTCTCATACATATGAGATGATGCTCCATTAAAACATTTGAGTCATACGTTGAGTTGAAACCCAATAAACTCATAGGTCATATAGTAAATGAGATTAGTTTCATATGTTAAAATGTCTCATAACTATCATAATAAAATCATAATTTGAGGCACAAAAAGTATCCGGAAAAAAAAAACCATTAATACAAATATTGATACACTAAACAAAACACACACGTGTAAATTTTTTTTGTAAAAGTAATATATATTAGTGTATTTTTTTCAATGTATCTCAAAAATATATTATTACTACTATATATTTATAAATACACTGGGACTTTTAGTTTTGTTGTATAATTAAGTTATTTAAAATGCTATGATATTAAAGGTGTATGACGATGATAAAAATCGAGAAAGATAATACAAAATATTATATTCATGTTGTGAAATTTGTTGTTTAAACTTTATGATTTTTTTTTCTTTTTAATATGAATTTGTCATAATTACAATTTTTTTTAAACAGTAGAACACACAAAAATATGTAAATAAAAACTTATATGAGATGGACTCATACATGACATGAATATTATTTGTCATGTTTTAAAGGTGAGTATGATGTAAATACGAAAATAAAGTTTCATCTCACAACGTGAGATTGTCTCACACGTCAAGAATCATAATAAAAATTATAATACACATTATATATATGTCGATCGTGCATCGCACGGGTAACATACTAGTTAAAGATAATAATGGAAGTCATGATTAATGACTCTAACGTTTTCAATATTTCCAATAATAAATATTACAACTATTTATAGTAGTTATATGGGAAAGTAAGAATACTGGAAGTAATTATAATTTAATGAAAAATAATAGGAGTTATAAATAACCATAATTCCACAACAATTATTGCTACAGTTTCTATTTCTAAATACCAACTAATTATGGCCGAAAAGTTGACTATATTACTTTTTTTTAATTTCATCCATATATGCAAAAATTGAAAATTGATAGCATATTACTCTGTAATCATGGTCATTGACTACAAATGGCTCAAATTTTCAACCTTTCCAAAAATAAATATTACAATATTTTTTAGTAATTATATTGGAAAAGTTATAATAGTAATAGTAATAGTAATTATATGTCGATCGTTAACAAAAGAAAAACAATAGGTGTAATAAATAACCACAACAATTATGGGTACAATTTCGTTTTCTAATATTCACTAATTAAGGCTAGGGTTGTTCACGGAGTTTGGAGATTATCGAACCCGTACCGAAATCCGCACCGAAAAAGAACCGAACTGAAAAAATTATGGATTTTTTTACTTTAACCGTATTGAAACCAAACCGAATATTTTTTTTGGTACGAATACGAATATTATCAAATTAACCGTATCGAAAAACCGAATGTGACCGTACCGAACCGTACCGTACCGAATAGAATAACCGAATTATATATGCATTAAATATAATTTTTATTTATTGTTTATTCATCAAATTTTATAATAATATATTGAATTCAAGTACAACTATAAGCTAGCATAAGTTCTCCTCCTTTTCAAAATACAAATACTATTTTATTTATCTTATTAAGTTCTTAAAACATTATGTTTAGGTGTATATCAAAATAATTTAAAATAATTTTTTTTATTCTTTTAATTTCATTGTTCATGTATATTCATTTCTTACAAAAAATTGGATATGGTATATCATATATCTGGAATTACGATCAACGTGATTTTAATATTGCTCTTTCCATTCACAAGATATTTTAAGAGAATTTTTTAAATATATATTGTATATATTGTATTTTAAATATTCTATTGATGGTGATTTGTATTAATTTTTTAACCATCCATTATCATATAATGTGCTATATTTAAGCTTGTAATGATATATGTTTGATTGTGGTTGAAGTTGTGTAGTATTCTTGTGAGTATGCATGCATTAATATGTTTTTTTAATTGATTAAAAATGACAGAATGATAAAAAATAAAAAAATGATTAAAAAATCTATTTCTCCGCTCCGTTCTGTACTGATCTGATCCGCTCCATTTATAACCGAAAATCTGCTTCGATCCGTACCGAAAAATAAAATATATGCGCCGTACTGAAATTTCGGTACGGACACGGACACACGAATTTTAAAATAATCGAACTTTGATACGGATACAGATTTTTCAAATATCATTTTTGGTCCGTACCGTGAACAACCCTCATTAAGGCTACTGGAATGTTGACTCTATATATTACAATTTTTCTGTGTACTCTCATATACATTAGGTGTATGGTGCACCACCGGAGAATGCTACATCTACCCACCGGGTAATCCACCCGCCAAATAAAAATAATAAAAAATTAATTTAGAATAAGAAACATTAAATATTACTCCCTCCGTCCCGGTCTAAGCGTCCCATTTCTTTTGGTTGAATGGTTTAAGAAAGTGTATTTGTTTATTAATATATGGTGGAAAAGTAATGAATAGTGTTTAATAAAGTAATGAATAGTGTTGAAAAGTGGATTGAATGGGTGACATTTTTGGTAATATTGTGTGAATTTGAAGGTTAAAGTTTATATATAGTAGAGTGTTGTTTTTTCCATTTATGGAATGAGACACTTAGTGTGGGACAACCAAAAAATGAAAGTGGGACACTTAGAGTGGGACGGAGGGAGTACATTATTATTCTCTCACCTTATTTATTACCATGAATTAATTCTTCTTTCACAATCCCCAATTCAAATGAAGTTAATATATTGACCCGGATTTGATATAATGTCCACCGGTGGACACAAACTTATATGCCCACCGCGAATGTGATAATGACACGTAAGCAAATTTAAGTAATCAATTAAAATAATAGTGGGCCCCTGTTTAAATTTGCTTACGTGTCATTATCACATTCGCGGTGGACATATAAGTTGTGCCCACCGGTGGGCATTATATCAAATCCGTATATTGACCACCTTCATTTTTCACAACCTTTACATTATAATGTAACTTTCTTATTTATAATTTAGTTTATGGCCTAAAATAGACTAATTGTGTTCTTTTGAACTAATGACTTTATTTTAGGGTGATTTATATAACTAGTCTTGAATTGAAAGAAAAATAGGAAAATGTAAATTAAATATATAACAAAATTGAAATTTGAAGTGCAAACTAAATATATAAATGATTATTTTGCAATAGGGTAAATTGCACCAAAACCCCCTGTGGTTTAAAAAATCGGCATGAAATCCCCTCGTGCTTTAAAAATTGCGCCAGACCCCATTGTGGTTTTATAAATACAGCATAAAACCCCCAATTATGTTAAGATTAACAGAAGTGGGATTCACGCGCTTTCCCTGCAAGTCTTTTTTACTTTTTCCAAAAAAAAATTAATTAATACATTTATTCCTCCATTAACTATATTAAATGATTTTTCATTTAAATTTATTTTTTTATGATCTTCTGTTTTTATATAGTAAATTCATTTAATAATCATTATCTATAAAATATTATATTAATTATTTTTTTTAAAAATCCTATTTATGCCTAATTATATATTAATACATCATCTAATAAATAATTTATGTATTAATTTATAATTAGAAATATTAAAAAAAAAAAATATCTATAATTTGAATTTATCTTTTTTTCTCCAAACTCAAATGCACTTAGAAAAATGAAAAAATATTTAAAATAATTTTAGAATGTTATAGAATATATAAAAAAACATTGAAGATTTTAGTGTTTCACATCATAAAATAATCTTCATCATCCATCAAAAGAATGAATTAGTATAAATAAGAGATAAAAAAAAAGTTTACTTTTATAAATTGTAAAGTGATTACAATCTATATCAAATGAATATAGAATTTCAATTTTATTTCAATCTTTATGCACTTTAAAATCATGTGAAAATAAAATAGTAAAAATAAAATAAAAGCGCATGAAATCCTATTGACACATTGCCAAAAATGAAAATATAGAAAAAAATTACGCAAATATTGGTACTACCACCATAGATAAAAACTACTGAAATCGAGCATATTTAGTATCTTGGTACCACCACTACGCACAAAAAATAAATCCATAAAAAGCAAAACAATGTTTTCATCTTGAGAATTGTCTACTTCAATTCTTTTTTTTTTTTTACTTGGACATTGTTGCATTTTGATTTGGTTGAAAGCTTGTCGCATTTTCCCTTTATGATTGATCTTATCCATGGTTTACTTCATAACCTTGATTCTCACTAATTGGTCCTCTGCCAGACTCTTTATAATCATGTAACCCAGGTACTGGATTAATCATATGTGAATAAACATTCAAGTACACTTCCTTTTTGAAATAATTATCCACATATTCTGTCACATCTAACCTGTGTAGACTTATGCATGCCATTGCACGACAACATGGAAAACCACACAACTGAAACATGCCACAAAGACAATGACCTTCTTTTAAATAGACAACATAGTTGTTCAGGTTGTGCATCACCTCATACTTGTCTTCACCAGACCACTCCGCATAACAATTCCTGCTAATCTTCCTCTGAGCTTCTATTTTTTAATTATGCTTGGACACACAACTTCATTGTATTTCTCCATCCCTTCTCTCTTAGCTTGAAGTCTGGTCATACATTTTTTTCTTATCCACTCAAACATGTCTATTATAGACAAATCTCATGAAGGCAGTATATACGAGTTAAAAGACTCTGACAAATTGTTCACAATTACATCACATTTTGAATTTGTTGGAAAAAAACATCTTGCCCAATGTTGGGAAGGAATACCTGACATCCACTCATATGCAGTCTGTTCATCCCCTCTTTTTGGAGACAACCTCTCAATCTCTTTCATTATTCGGTGATGATGACTAATCGAGTAGGTGGAGGCAGTCTTCCAAAACAATCTCTTCAACTCCAAACTCCCAAATTTTGTTTTGAAGTTGTTATACATGTGTCTCACACAAAATGTGTGCTCAGAATTTGGGGCCAACAAATTCACAACCTCAATTAGACCCTTTTGCCTATCTGAAATGAATACCCAATCTCTATCAGTTGCTACCCCAATATCTCTATACAACAAATTCAAAAACCACTCCCAAGTTTCTTGTTTCTCCACCTCCATATATGCAATGGCTATAGGGAGCATATTATCATTGCCATCTCTTCCTACCGCTGAAAGCAATTGCCCTGCATGCAATCCTTTCAAGAAACACCCATCTAAACCTATTATAGGTCTGCAACCACTCAAGAAAGCATTCTTCATTGCTGCCAAACACATATACATCCTCCTAAATTTGGGAGGAGTGACCTCTCCATTTACCTTCACAACTAAAGAGCTTCCTGAATTGTGGTGCTCAACAGTTAAACAATAATCATATAATCTGGAATATTGCAGTCCTACATCCACGCTAAGCAAAGACAGTGCATACTTCTTTGCTCTAAATACCTTATGCATTCTACAATCCACACTACATTCACTCTTAATTTTATTTTTTAATCCTTGAAGACTCTCATTGGGATTATCGCATCTAACATCCTTCTCCCAATATATTTATAATCAGCCTGTGTGTTTTCTAATCTATAAGCACAAGTATGACTTCCTCTTATAGTTTTTATCTGAAAAGTGGTACTTTTTTGTACCGTAGATACCCTCAAAGCCCAATCACATCCGCCCTTGCATCTGGCAGTTATCACGTTTTTCTCACATTTAGGATATATTAAATCAAATCCTTTTCTCACTGCCCAATCTTTTAAAACCTCTCTAAATTTCTCCCTACTAGGGAACTTTAAGCCTGCTGACAGCTCAAAATTGCTCATGTTTGTAGATTCATCCCATTCATCATTCACATCTAACTTAACTACATCATCTAGTTCAACATCACTACACCAATCTTCATTCTCTCCGAACTTAGCAGCAACTGCTCTCTCCTCAGCTCTTTCTTTCTTTTTTTCTCTCAAAAAATTTATTGCAATCTCATGAATTTTCCTTCCATGATCCTTGGGTTTATCAACAAATATATCATCATCGTCTGGACCCTCTAAATATTCAAACATCCAAGAAGGGGTTTCAGAGTGCCCATCTGAACTTGAGTCATCATCTCCAGGTATATAATTGGAATTATTATTATCACTATCAATAAATTCACCTATAACAGGTTCATTGTCGTCCATCCTACAACAATGAAACACATATATGAGTCAAATACACATACCACGAGCGCTAAATATAACCACACACCATGAATAGGTTCACTATGTGATAGCATTTGAGTTATGTATTACAGAAAAACTAAATACGAAAATGAAAACAAAAATAAGATAACAAAATAGTTGCGCCAATTCATGTGTAATTTCTATAAAAAAAAAGATATTTTAATAACATCGATACAAGAGAAACTTGAACCTACCTTGCGCACTTCTTCGTTCAATATAAGCAATTTTCTTCAAATAGTTCACAGATTTATGAATTTTTTTGTATATATTTTGAAATTGTATTTGGGGATAAACCCTAGTTTGTGTTTTTGTGATTTATGAGAGAAAACCAACAGGTTAGAAGAATATAACGTGTCATGGGCGTTAATTAACGCTGTTAATTTTTTTTTAAATGGAGAGTGTGCTATATTTATAAAACCACAAGGGGGTCTGGCGCAATTTTTAAAGCACGAGGGGGTTTCATGCCAATTTTTTAAACCACAGGGGGGTTTGGTGCAATTTACCCTTTTGCAATATGATCAGTAAACATAATTTAGTCCAATAAATATTTTTATTTATATAATATTTAAATGGGACAAATTAAAATTTTATATAGGATTTAATTTAAAATTTTGTAAAATGTATAGATGAGTATTTTATATTGGATAGTATTTTTATTATCGCCAAATGTATAGACCAAAAGATTAAAAAAAAAATTATGGTCTTCGAAGCTCATGTATTATATGACTAATTAAATCAATATATAAATATTTAGCATTTTCATTATAGAAGTTGGTATTGTGTGAAAAAAAAAAATCACAATGAAACTCTATTCATGTGATCAATATATTTCAGTAGTTTAAGTGACACCCCTTAGCATTACAATTAATACCTTTTATAATTTAAGTAACACCATTTTTTATTACGACCAATACACTTCACTCATTTAAGTGATACACTTTAGCATTACCACTAATATCTTTCAATAATGTATAGTGACACCTTTAACATTGCGAGTAATACATTTAAGCAATTTATTGATAACTTTAATATTACGACTAATACATTTCAACAATTTAATTGATGCCCTTTAGCATTACGAATAAAACTTTTGAGTAACAAAAGCAATTTCACCACGACCTGAAACTGGTTCATGCAATACATTATCAATAAATAGTTCTCCGGAGCAATTCTAAATGTGCAGGCGTAAATATTACAAAATTATGTAGCCTTGAGATTGCCATTTTTTAATTGTAGATTGTTTTGTGTTGCGATGTTCTGAGTAACCAAGCGAAAAAAAAAAACTAATTTTTATATGCTACGACTGGTGGAGATATCGACACAAACAAATAACAACTAACGTAGTTTATGAGAAAATATTTAAAAATTCTAAGACAAAATAATATTTTTCAAACTTAACTTACTTAACAATTTCACATGTTGAGGGTAAAACAATTTATGTGCGTGATTTAAAAGATGAAATATAACACACATCATATGTTAAATAAAAAAAAGTGTAGTATGTATTAAAAAAAAATCAACAAATAAAATAGGTGGATATACTTAGTCATCATAGTTATAGTAACAAGTTAATATGTGAAATCTTACATAGTACATCAAATATCAATTATATTAATGCTACCAAATGGTGTAGGAACACCACTATTTAGACCAATGTGGTCATAAATTCGAATCACCTTGAGATATAACAAAGAGTTCAATTTAAATTATTACAATTTTAAGTAGTTGGTATTGTGTGAAAAAATTTCACCATGAAACTAGACTAACATGATTAATACATTTCAGTAGTTTAAGTGATACTATTTAACATAATGTCCAATGCTTTTAATAATTTAAGTGATACAATTTGATATTACCACTAATACATTTAGGCAATATAAGTGATACCCTTTAGCAATGTCACTAATACCTTTCAGTAATTTAAGGGACATCATTTAGAGTAACAAGCAACACATTTAAGTAATTTAAGTGAAACCTTTTAGCAATATAATTATAATTTTTCAGTGATATAAGTGATACTCTTTTGCATTACAAATAATACCTTTCAGTAACAAATTCAGACTCACGCTGTAACGCCCCGAACCCAGAATATATTAATTATATCGGATTCGAAGTGTTATTGTGATCAAAAGTCCGAATTATAAAATTTTTGAAAGGAATATAACTGAATTGAGAGAGAGGAGTTTCATGCAGCGGATAAGTGGGAAGGAATGTTTATAACGTAAGTGTGTTTGTACATATATGTATATAAAGATGGATAGAGGGTTCTGTATCTTCAGAATAATACACACTGAGTTTGGATAATTTAAACACACGGAAAGAGTATCGTCTTGCATAGCAGTAGCTATAACATTTATTGGGAAGTAGAAATGATAGACATCATTGTATTAGTAATAATATATTTTAAGCAAAAGGGAGACTTTGTGTCTTCTGTGTCACTGTCCTTGCTCCCCATAATTGTAATCTGCAAGGGGGTTAAGAAAAAAGGGGTGTGAGAATTGAATTCTCACTTATGGGTGATTGCAACATCATGGGATTGGTAAATCCGAAATATATTAAGTTATACCTATTAATAAAAAGTTTATTTTATTTAAACAGTTGACGTATATAAAAGATTATAAAATTTAAACGGTACTTAAGCGTATTTCACATAGTATAATTGAAATAGCACAAGTTGATTCACATTAGGGCAAGACCCAAAGTCATATCACGTATTATCACAAACTGACAATCATAAACATATGACAATTCCACTTCCAACAAAGTTACTCTTTTCAACTCCAACAAATCAACAAAGATATCCTTTTCAACTCCAACCAAAACTTACTTCATCCAACCACACAAGCTCACATCATCCAACCTTATAACATCCCTCAAAATAAGCAAGTATCAATGGCCTTCTTCCCAGTGCGTCAAACGACAGCTGACCGGGGACCAGATCTACTTGATCAACAACCTTGATTCCGAGGGCGTCCCCGACAGCAGCCCCGGAGGTCGGATTTAAAACTCGATCCCGACTCCGTACATACTGACTTTCCACAAAACTGACTCAATAAACTTTACAAAGAATAATACTTGACTGATAACTGAACTGATTCATGCTCACGTAAGGTGTTTACTCATGCAGTGGTGATCGATTCACAAAACAACAGGCAATATATAACATATATAGTTATATCACATAATTCAAACAGTTATATAGATAGGTGTTACATTTATGTTGGATTACGTATTTTTGATTTAATTTAGTCGAGTTCAGAAAATACCGGCACAACGTTATTATTAGCAGATCAATCAACAGATCATCACCCACCTGATTGTTCTGAGTTCTGGGAATATTAGGTAAGCAGACAGTCGAGTCCTTCGTGCGTGTTCCGAAAAGTACATAATCCTAATAAGGAGTATTTCGATTAAAAGGTTGACTTTTGAATTTGAAAAGCTTAAGAGTGCGAAACTCGAGGATTGAGTAGGTCGTTGTCTTCAGAAAACTAAAGTTTTCAAAGGTTGATTTCAAATTGATAAGTACACCCCTTTTTAAGAGGAGGTGTATCAGGGGAGTGTATTTACTAAATTCAGTGCTGCAATAGGGGGTGTATTTACTGAATTTAGTGGTGTAACATAGGGTGTATTTACTGAATTTGGTGGTGTAACAGGGGGTGTATTTACTGAATTTAGTGGTGTAACAGGAGGTGTATTTACTGAATTTGGTGATGTTCTCAAAAAGGCCCTTTAAGGAAAAATATAATTATTAAACTTGGAAAAATACTTAGAAAAATAAGATTATTACTTAATAAAATTAAAGAAAAGGTTATTCTTTCTTAAGGATTCTATTTCTTGTTTTTAAACGAAAACTTGAATATAAAACTTCTATTTTCTAAACTTATTAAAAGACTTTATTTTGTGTTTTCTAAAATTATAATAGGGGTACGAGGTGAAGACGAGTTTCCCTTTGATTACGAAATTTATTCAAACGTGTTTTTAATCCTTGAAAAACATCAAAACAAGGATACTATAGGATTTTGCTAATATTATCATAATACTAAAAACAATGATACTAAACATTCATAAGAAAAATACTAGTCCTATAAGTCATTACTACCATTCATCTAAAACAATAATATTTCAACATTCAACTACTAATACTAAATACTAAACTAAGAATCCAATCTCATGGTTTGGGAAATAAATAAAACAAAGAAATAATCTATCCAAAAACTCACTTCTAAAGAGTGATACAAGTGAAACAAAACAATAATACTAAATAAGTCAATAACTAATACTAATTCATCTAACCAACTAACAATAAGTTTTCTTTCATTTCTTTTCTTGTTCTAAGCTTCTAACAATTTACAATCTAACCCAAAAATTTACCCAAGATAAAACGAAGATAGAAACCTTACGAGCTTCAGTTTGAGGCGTTAAACGGGCGGCCTAACGGCGTCGTTTCGAAACCCGGAAATTGTTCACGAAAATTGGGCAGTCTTACGGCGTTGTTCGGGAATTCGGAAAAAACGATTTGGGCAGCCTAACGCCGTCGGTTTGAAATTTCAGAAATTTTGCAAAAGCAACCGGTTCAACGACGTCAAAAATCGATCGGAAATTAACGAAAAGAAAGCTATGGTTAGAAATTGAAATAGTTCGGTAATCGAAATCGAATTAAATGGAAATGAATTTCGAAGTAAGGAGAAGAATTCCATCTTACTGGAGATGGAGGAGGAGACGGCGGCGGTGTGCGGCGGAGCTACAGTTTCGGCAGCGTGCGACGGCTTCAACGGAGAGAGAGAGCGACGGGAGCAGGGGAGCTCGGAACGCGACGGCGGCGGCCTGGGCTTCGTCGCGGCGGCGGAGCTCGGCGGTGGAAGGCTTCGGCGGCGCTGGGCTTCGGTGGCGCTCGTCGATTTTGCGGCGGCGTCGTTCGCCGGAGGACAGAGGACAGCGGCGTTCGGCGAGAGAAGGGAGGAGACGTGAGGCGTGCGGCTGGGCGAGAGGTGGGCGGCAGCGAGACGTCGGGGGGGGGGGGGGGGGGAGAAGACAGTGGCAGAGGCGGAAGGAGGGAGGCGGAAGCCGAAGAAGGAGAAAGGGATTTTAGAGAGAGGAAATTTTTGTGTGCGTGAGAAAATGAAAGAAAGAAATGAGAGGATTTTGGCTTTTTTTTCCTTTTTATACTAATCCCTTTTAAAACTCTACTCCTCAATTCTTATCCAAATAATTTCGATATTTTTGTTCCCAAATAATACGATTCAGGGATCGTTTGGTTCACGAGTATAATCCTGATTCAGAAAATAATACAGTTTTTAAACTCAAGTAATATTTTATTGTATTTTGATTTTTCTCAATAAATTAAACGGATCGTAATCCTTAATTTAATTTGAATAATTAATTTCTCGTAGTCCTTTATTCGTTTGAAAGAATTCGTTTTCTTTCTTCGAATTTAGGAGTTTTATAAAAAGGGTATGTATATTTAAATACACAAATAGCACACAAAAATAATTAAAATAAAAGAAACAAAGAAGAGAAAATAAAATAAAATAAAATAAAAAGGTTTCTAATTAAGAAAATGGTACAGAACGGGACGGGGTATTACATCCTCACCCCCTTAACAGAATTTCGCCCCCGAAATTCATGTCTTAGGTATTACTTAAGCTTTGAGGGTATTTGGCTAGGACTTCATCCTCTCTTTCCCAAGTCGCTTCTTCCTTCCCGTGTCGGCTCCACTGAACGAGCACTAAAGGTATCTCTCGATTCCTTAACAAGTGTAACTTTCTTCCCAAGATAGTTACTGGAATCTCTTCATAAGTCAGGTCACTGTTTAGACCTAATTCTACGTGATTAATAACGTGGTTTGGATCGCTCACGTATTTCCTGAGTGTAGATATGTGGAACACATTATGCACTCGTGATAACTCCGGTGGTAAAGCTATGCGATAAGCTACATCCCCGATTCTATTCAGGATGTCGAATGGTCCAATGTATCGCGGCTTTAGCTTACCTTTCTTCCCAAAACGGATTAGACCTTTCATTGGTGCAACTTTGAGAAATACTTTCTCACCAATGTCAAATTGTAAATCCCTTCTTCGAGTGTCTGCATAAGATTTCTGACGGTCCTGGGCCGACTTGATTCTCTCTTTAATCTTTGCGACTATCTCAGCCGAATTTTCGACTAATTCGGGTCCAAGAATCTTTCGAATCCCGACTTCGTCCCAACAGACTGGCGATCTACACCTCTTCCCATAGAGTGCTTCGTACGGCGCCATTTGTATTGTTGCTTGATAACTGTTGTTATATGCAAACTCTGCCAATGGTAGGTGGTTTTCCCAACTTCCTTCAAGATCTAGAGCGCAAGCTCTGAGCATATCTTCAAGCGTTTGAATGGTTCTTTCCGATTGCCCGTCCGTCTGCGGGTGATACGCGGTGCTGAACTTCAATTCAGTACCTAAGGCTCGTTGCAGACTTCCCCAGAATTTGGAGGTAAAACGGGGGTCTCTATCGGATACTATTGAAACTGGTACTCCGTGCAGTCTGACTATCTCTGCTATGTACTGTTGGGCGAGCTTGTCCAACGTGTACGTCATTCTTATAGGGATAAAATGGGTAGTTTTCGTAAGTCTGTCTACGATAACCCAAATGGCATCGTGATTCTTCACCGTTTTCGGAAAACCGGTGACAAAATCCATAGTGATGTCCTCCCATTTCCACTCTGGCATCTCCAGAGGGTGCAACAACCCTGGGGGTCGTTGGTGATCTGCTTTAACTCGTTGGCAGGTTAAACATCTCCTGACAAATTGAGCTATTGATCTCTTCATACCCCTCCACCAAAAGTTCTCTTTCAATCCTCGGTACATTTTCGTCTCTCCGGGATGAACAGTGTAAGGAGTGCTATGTGCCGCTTTCAGAATTTCGTTCCTAATTCCGTCATCCTTAGGCAAACAGATTCTGTTATCGAACATTAAAGCTCCATCATTACCCAATACGAATCTCTGAATGGTTCCTTCCTTAGCGCGCTTACGTATTCCTCTCAAGAATTTATCGTCCTTTTGCGCTGCTAGGATCCTTTCTCGTAAGGTCGGTTGTAGGGTGAACGCGTAAACCATGGAATCTGCACAACACTGTGTGGAAAATTCCAAGTCTAAACGAGAGAGTTCTCCCATTAGTGGTAATTGTGTGGTCGGAACGACGCTTAGTTTTGTATCTTCCTTTCTACTCAAAGCGTCTGCCACTATGTTTGCCTTTCCAGGGTGATAGTGAATAGTGCAATCATAATCTTTTACCAATTCGAGCCATCTTCTCTGACGCATGTTCAATTCCTTCTGCGTAAAGAAGTATTTTAGACTCTTATGGTCAGTGTAGATCTCACACTTTCCTCCATATAGGTAGTGTCTCCAAATTTTTAACGCGTGAACTACTGCGGCCAGTTCTAAGTCGTGTGTTGGGTAGTTCTGTTCGTGATCCTTAAGTTGTCGAGATGCATAAGCTACAACTTTCTTATTCTGCATCAGAACACAACCCAAACCTGACAAAGAAGCGTCTGTGTAAATGACGAATCCTTCTGATCCATCTGGGATGGTTAACACAGGCGACGTGGTTAGCCTTTTCTTTAGTTCTTGGAAACTTTCTTCACAAGTTGAATCCCAAGTAAACTTCTCATTTTTCTTGGTCAGTTTCGTCAGCGCTTTCGCAATGCTGGAAAAATCTTGTATGAACCTGCGGTAGTACCCTGCTAACCCAAGAAAACTCCGAATTTCATTGACGTTAGTAGGTGCCTTCCAGTTCATGATGGCTTCTACCTTTGCTGGGTCCACTTCAATCCCTTTTGCGGAGATTATATGTCCTAAGAACATCACACAGTCGATCCAAAATTCACACTTGCTGAATTTGGCATACAACTTCTCTCGTCTCATTGTCTCTAAGACTGCTTTGAGATGTTCTTCGTGTTGCTCTTTGCTCTTAGAGTACACGAGTATGTCGTCGATGAAGACAATAACGAATTGATCTAGGTACGGATGAAATACTCTATTCATCAGATCCATGAAGATCGCTGGAGCATTCGTTACTCCAAAGGGCATCACGGTGAACTCGTAATGTCCATACCGAGTCCGGAATGCTGTCTTCGGGATATCCTCGCTCTTGACCTTTAGCTGGTGATAACCAGACCTCAGATCGATCTTTGAGAATATCGTAGCATCCTTTAATTGATCGAACAAGTCTTCTATCCTTGGAAGAGGATATTTGTTCTTAATGGTCAGTTGACTGAGACCTCGGTAATCTATGCACATACGGAAAGTTCCGTCTTTCTTCTTTACGAACAACACGGGTGCTCCCCATGGTGATGCACTAGGTCTGATGAACTTCTTTTCAAGCAAACCTTGCAGTTGTTCCTTCAGTTCTTCTAATTCCTTTGAGGCCATTCGATAGGGTGCTTTAGATACTGGTGCTGCCCCAGGTATCAAGTCGATGGAAAACTCTATCTGACGATCGGGAGGTAACCCGTTTAATTCCTCGGGGAATACGTTAAGATATCCATCCACAATTGGCACCTTGATGCGTAACTTATCGTCTATCTCTCCTGCTGAGATGTGAACGAGGTAAGCTTGGCATTTCCCTTTTCGTAATATTGCAGCAGCTTGGATTGCTGATATTACTCGGGTTTCCTTCTTGGTTTTGACTTCGCGAAACGTGAAACGTTGGCCATCACGAGTTTCGAGGTCGATCTCGCATTCGGCGTATTTTATTATCGCTTTGTTTCTCGATAACCAGTCAATGCCTAAGATTATATCAAAGGTTTTCATCTTAAGGACGTGAAGGTCGGACTCTATCAAGTGATTGTCTAGCGTTAGAGGTAAACCTCTAATTTGACCCTCAATTTCCATAGTAGTTCCAGATGGAATACTAACGTTTAAAACTTTTCCTTTTATCTCGACTAATCCTAACTTTCTTTTAAAGTTATCAGATATAAAGGAATGAGATGCTCCAGTATCAAACAGTACATACGCAGGTTTTTCAAGTACAAAGACAGTACCTGCTAGCGTCTCATGCTGCTCAGGCTGAGCTGGTCCTTTCAGGCGAAGTTGCTCTCCACTGCTTTCCCCTTCCTCTAGGATAGCATTCACGTGGCCTGGCCTTCTCTGACCTTGATTAGGCGGACCTCTAACTGGGGGTCCCGTCTGGCGGTTGTTAGGTGCAGGTAGCTGACGAGCCTGATAATTGTTTGCCTGCTGAGGGCGGTACTGAGCGTTATTAATCGGTTGACGGTTGCTGCTTGGTGGTTGAGCACATTCATTGGACTTGTGCCCTGGTTGATGGCAACGAAAACAAATTACTCCTCCCTGATTACAGGGTCCCCAGTGTCTCCTTCCACACCTTTGACAGTTCTGATTAGCTCGAGGGCCAACAAAGTTGTTCCCCTTGGATTGCGGAACTGAATTCCTTTTAAAGGGTGGCTGCCAATTACGATTGACAGGGACAGTAGTCGGAGTTTGTTTGTACTCCAAGTTCTGACTGATCGAAACCATCAATGCTCGATGGAAAACTTCTCCATAATTTGGCACCTGAAGGCCAATTATAATTCCTGCTATCTCGGGCCTCAAACCCTGCTCGAACCTACGAGCTTTCCTTTCATCGTCACCCACCAGATGTGGGGCATAACGAGACAGTTGGTTGAACCTTCTCTCGTACTCTATCACTGAGAGAGTTCCCTGTCGAAGGTTGACAAATTCTTGTTTTCCGATCCCTCAGGACTCGTGGAAAGTATCGATCCAGTATAGCTTTCTTAAAGTCCTCCCAAGTAAGGACCTGTCTAGCTTCTTCGTCCATGGTTCGTTCATAAGATTCCCACCATTGGGCTGCATCTTCCATCAGTTGGAACTGGGCACAGGAGACCTTCTGTGCATCAGCCAGTGCCATGTGTCTGAAGATACGTTCCAATCCCGATATCCACTCCTCGACTTCAAAGGGGTCCTCTTTCCCATCCAGCCTAGGTGGCTGCAGTCGTCGAAAGCGTTCGACAAAGTCATTTACCCTGGGCGCTATTTGAGGTATAGGCCCGTACAACGGCGGAGGAGGTGGTGGAACTTGTTGTTGAATGTAGTTCTGAAGAGAGATCAGTATTTCTCTCGCGATATCGTTTTCTGGTGCGGCTTGCTGAGGCGGTTCAGGTTCAGCCTGAAGGGGTGGGTCTTGTTCTATCGGATCCACGGGTTCAGGGATAGGGTTAACGCGGGGTCGTCCACGTTTACGTCCAGGTGTCATTCTAAAGGTAGTTCTGATCGAAAAGAATAATATTATTACGATACGTATAGGTGCGAGAAAGTTATAAAAACATAATCGGATTAACCAAATCAACACAACGCTAGCACTGAAACACGTGTGGTACATAATTCACCAGCTGCGCATTGGGGCCCTCAATGGTACAGTGCTCACATTCGCACAGTATTCTAGGAACCAGTGATGTGTCATTAAGCGATAATCAGATAAAATATACGACAATCAATATATAAAGCAAGTAAAACACATTGACAAGTAGTGAGCACATAATAAGTATATATATATCTAAAAGTTTTGGTTCTACGGAGTCAGTCTCCTTACATTCGCCAAGGAATGCAAAAGGGTTCTAGGTAAAGCTATAGCATCGTGTCCTCAATCAATATGGACCACGAGCGATAAAATGAGGGTTAGAGCTATGCTGCAATGGTCTATAAGGAAAACGACCACGCAAAAAAAATGACTACTACTATAAGTCAAACGGCTACCCCCTATACTATATATATGCGTCTACTATTATATACAAAGTCTGGTGGTCCAACTAGTCATCAACCTCTGACTCTGGCGGGGAATCTACCTCTATCTCTGGCTCATCTCCCTCAAATTCGATAATCTCGGGCTCGACTCTCGCTAATTCTATCACAGGATGTGCGGCTTCTCCCAAGCCAAAAGGTCCCTCTCCAGGTAATCCACTTGCTACCCAGTAGGCGATGGAGGTATCTCGCTGCGCGAGAGCTGCCTCTAAGTGTAGGTCGGCCCTCCGAGTAGTGATGTGAGAGTACTCATCCTGGGAGACGGCGGTTGCTCTAGCTGCAACGGCCGATGCCTGTGCTAGCATGGCATCCTCCCGGTGACCGTCCGATGTGGCTAGATCGTGCTCGGCGAGTGCAGCGGTCTGGTAAGACAGTCCGCGGTTAACATCCGCGTGCCGAATCACTCTCTGGGCCTCCACCCAGTAAGCGTCTAGGTGAACCTGAGGTCCCTGCTCTGGGTCGTCTACCCTCATGCGATCTAATAGTCCAGTAGCGATATGGCGGAAGATTTCGATCACTCCTCCCGCAAATCGGGTCGCAGCTGCGAAGTCAGTCTCGATGTGGGGCTCCGGGGCAGTCCTTGCCCTTTCGCGTGACTCTACAAAGCGGGCAGTGAAGGCATCAATGGTCTCTACTTCTAACTGCTCAATCTCTAAGTACTGGGCCACATCCATCTTAGGCTTCCTATAGGGAAAGGAAAGTTCTAGTCAAATTTTAGTTTTAAAGAAAAAATAACCGTAAAGTAAACATTTAAAGCACGTAATCAAAGAAATCACATAATATCATTTATGAAGTTCACAAATTATTCGAGCATTCTTATCAATTATTCGAGTTTCAAAAGCAACTTAGACTAGATTTTGTAGTTCTTCCTTCGTAGTACGAACACTATTTTGAGTTATCGTAACCCTTTTTGATCGAGCAATATTATGAATTTAAGCAGTTGTGAATTTTAAAGGCCTTTAAGCAACATTATAAAAGTAGTATCGTACCTTCGAGGAGCTTGTAGACAGTAACCAGAGACACGTTCCCCTCAGAAAATTTTAATATTTCAATACTTAAGTGATAATAAATAATATTATTGTGACAAGGGAACGAGATTTGGGGTTGGGTCCGAAAGTTTTGAACATAGGCTCTGATACCACCTTGTAACGCCCCGAACCCAGAATATATTAATTATATCGGATTCGAAGTGTTATTGTGATCAAAAGTCCGAATTATAAATTTTTTGAAAGGAATATAACTGAATTGAGAGAGAGGAGTTTCATGCAGCGGATAAGTGGGAAGGAATATTTATAACGTAAGTGTGTTTGTACATATATGTATATAAAGATGGATAGAGGGTTCTGTATCTTCAGAATAATACACACTGAGTTTGGATAATTTAAACACACGGAAAGAGTATCGTCTTGCATAGCAGTAGCGATAACATTTATTGGGAAGTAGAAATGATAGGCATCATTGTATTAGTAATAATATATTTTAAGCAAAAGGGAGACTTTGTGTCTTCTGTGTCACTGTCCTTGCTCCCCATAATTGTAATCTGCAAGGGGGTTAAGAAAAAAGGGGCGTGAGAATTGAATTCTCACTTATGGGTGATTGCAACATCATGGAATTGGTAAATCCGAAATATATTAAGTTATACCTATTAATAAAAAGTTTATTTTATTTAAACAGTTGACGTATATAAAAGATTATAAAATTTAAACGGTACTTAAGCGTATTTCACATAGTATAATTGAAATAGCACAAGTTGATTCACATTAGGGCAAGGCCCAAAGTCATATCACGTATTATCACAAACTGACAATCATAAACGTATGACAATTCCACTTCCAACAAAGTTACTCTTTTCAACTCCAACAAATCAACAAAGATATCCTTTTCAACTCCAACCAAAACTTACTTCATCCAACCACACAAGCTCACATCATCCAACCTTATAACATCCCTCAAAATAAGCAAGTATCAATGGCCTTCTTCCCAGTGCGTCAAACGACAGCTGACCGGGGACCACATCTACTTGATCAACAACCTAGATTCCGAGGGCGTCCCCGACAGCAGCCCCGGAGGTCGGATTTAAAACTCGATCCCGACTCCATACATACTGACTTTCCACAAAACTGACTCAATAAACTTTACAAAGAATAATACTTGACTGATAACTGAACTGATTCATGCTCACGTAAGGTGTTTACTCATGCAGTGGTGATCGATTCACAAAACAACAGGCAATATATAACATATATAGTTATATCACATAATCCAAACAGTTATATAGATATGTGTTACATTTATGTTGGATTAGGTATTTTTGATTTAATTTAGTCGAGTTCAGAAAATACCGGCACGACGTTATTATTAGCAGATCAATCAACAGATCATCACCCACCTGATTGTTCTGAGTTCCGGGAATATTGGGTAAGCAGACAGTCGAGTCCTTCGTGCGTGTTCCGAAAAGTACAGAATCCTAATAAGGAGTATTTCGATTAAAAGGTTGACTTTTGAATTTGAAAAGCTTAAGAGTGCGAAACTCGAGGATTGAGTAGGTCGTTGTCTTTAGAAAACTAAAGTTTTCAAAGGTTGATTTCAAATTGATAAGTACACCCCTTTTTTAAGAGGAGGTGTATCAGGGGAGTGTATTTACTGAATTTGGTTGGTGTAACAGGGGGTGTATTTACTGAATTTAGTGGTGTAACAGAGGGTGTATTTACTGAATTTAGTGGTGTAACAGAGGGTGTATTTACTGAATTTGGTGGTGTAACAGGGGGTGTATTTACTGAATTTAGTGGTGTAACAGGAGGTGTATTTACTGAATTTGGTGATGTTCTCAAAAAGGCCCTTTAAGGAAAAATATAATTATTAAACTTGGAAAAATACTTAGAAAAATAAGATTATTACTTAATAAAATTAAAGAAAAGGTTATTCTTTCTTAAGGATTCTATTTCTTGTTTTTAAACGAAAACTTGAATATAAAACTTCTATTTTCTAAACTTATTAAAAGACTTTATTTTGTGTTTTCTAGAATTCTAATAGGGGTACGAGGTGAAGACGAGTTTCCCTTTGATTACGAAATTTATTCAAACGTGTTTTTAATCCTTGAAAAACATCAAAACAAGGATACTATAGGATTTTGCTAATATCATCATAATACTAAAAACAATGATATTAACCATTCATAAGAAAAATACTAGTCCTCTAAGTCATTACTACCATTCAACTAAAACAATAATATTTCAACATTCAACTACTAATACTAAATACTAAACTAAGAATCCAATCTCATGGTTTGGGAAAGAAATAAAACAAAGAAACAATCTATCCAAAAACTCACTTCTAAAGAGTGATACAAGTGAAACAAAACAATAATACTAAATAAGTCAATAACTAATATTAATTCATCTAACCAACTAACAGTAAGTTTTCTTTCATTTCTTTTCTTGTTCTAAGCTTCTAACAATTTACAATCTAACCCAAAAATTTACCCAAGATAAAACGAAGATAGAAACCTTACGAGCTTCAGTTTGAGGCGTTAAACGGGCGGCCTAACGGCGTCGTTTCGAAACCCGAAAATTGTTCACGAAAATTGGGCAGCCTTACGGCGTTGTTCGGGAATTCGGAAAAAACGATTTGGGCAGCCTAACGCCGTCGGTTTGAAATTTCAAAAATTTTGAAAAAGCAACCGGTTCAACGGCGTAAAAAATCGATCGGAAATTAACGAAAAGAAAGCTATGGTTAGAAATTGAAATAGTTCGGTAATCGAAATCGAATTAAACGGAAATGAATTTCGAAGTAAGGAGAAGAATTCCATCTTACTGGAGATGGAGGAGGAGACGGCGGCGGCGGAGCTACGGCTTCGGCGGCGTGCGACGGCTTCAACGGAGAGAGAGAGCGACGGGAGCAGGGGAGCTCGGAACGCGACGGCGGCGGCCTGGGCTTCGTCGCGGCGGCGGAGCTCGGCGGTGGGAGGCTTCGGCGGCGCTCGTCGATCGCGCGGCGGCGTCGTTCGCCGGAGGACAGAGGACAGCGGCGTTCGGCGGGAGAAGGGAGGAGACGTGAGGCGTGCGGCTGGGCGAGAGGTAGGCGGCGGCGAGACGTATGGGACATGATACTAAAAAATACCTCCCTTACTCTCATAACAGAAGTTATCTAAGTTCTTTGCTCTATTCCCATATTTCTTTTTCACCTCAGACGGTGGGCGTCTCAATTCCTTCTCACTCTTTTTAGGAGGAGTCTTACCAAACATGTTCTTGAATTTGGACTTTTTCTTCTTAACTCCTCCTTTTCTCTCGAGCTGGACCACGTCCACATTTTTTCACTTCTTCATCCTTCAATTTCTTCTCTTTATCCCTATCAAAATAAGTCAGATCATAATGCTCTTGGGTCAAATCAACAGGTGAAGGATTATCAA
Source organism: Ballota nigra (assembly GCA_947034835.1). Taxonomy (NCBI): domain Eukaryota; kingdom Viridiplantae; phylum Streptophyta; class Magnoliopsida; order Lamiales; family Lamiaceae; genus Ballota; species Ballota nigra. The sequence goes on along the minus strand of OX344721.1, from coordinate 14,479,774 downwards.
GCTCATAAATAAAAGGAGGATTAGGGATAGGAGGTGTGTCTTCAACACTAGGATCAATGACATCCGTGCAATACAAACTCTCATCCTCCTTCGGGTACTTCATGGCCACATATAGGGAAATCTTCACTTCTTGATCATCAACTTTCAACGTAATCTTCCCATTTTCCACGTCTAGCACCATCCCCGCCGTCGCTAAGAACGGTCTTCCCAAGATCAGGGGCACACACTCATCTTCCTCCATTTCGAGCACTACAAAGTCGGCTGGAAAAATGTGATCTCCAACTTTCACGAGGACGTCTTCAACCACACCTTGAAGTCGAGTAATAGACCTGTCGGCTAGTTGAAGTGTCATCATTGTCGGCTGAAGTTCACCACCTTCCAACTTCTTGAAAATCGACAAGGGCATAAGATTTATGCTCACCCCAAAATCACATAGCGCTCCTTTCTTGATCCCATTCCCAATGTCACATAAGATGGTAAAGCTCCCGGGATCCTTCAGCTTTGGAGGAAGCGCCTTGTGCACTAATGCACTCACCTCATGGTTCAACTGCACCAACTTCGGCTCATCCACTCGCCGTTTTTTCGCGATCAAGTCCTTCAGAAACTTTGCATAGTTGGGCATCTGTTCCAAAGCATCATAAAAATGAATGTTAATATGCAATTGTTTAAACACATCAAGGAATTTAGCGAATTTCTCATCAAGCTTTTTCTTCATGAAGCGTTGTGGATATGGGACGGGTATCACCGATTTGGGTACCCCCCATTCATCTCTCTCGGTCTCTTTCACTTTCTCCCTTACTTCCTTTGCCTTCTTCCACTTAGGAACTCTCTCAACCTTCTCAATGCCTTCCTCTTCAAGCTTTTTGCTCGCTTGAGTGCTTTCACCCTCAACCTTCTTCTCAACTCCTACCTCCCCACTCTCATCTACATCTTTCTTATGTTCTTTCCCCTCTATCTCAACATCTCCTTGGGGCGTCTCAGAATCAGCAGGCATCTGGGGACCTTCATAATTGGTCCCACTTCTAAGCTGGATAGCCTTACAATGCTCTTTAGGATTACCCTCATGCATTGAAGGGTATTTGCCAGGCTCTCTATTCAATGACTTTGCAATCTGGCTCATCTGGAACTCTATAGAAGTGAACCTTCGGTTGTTCTCTTGCTGAATTCGATTCAGCTCTACATCTTTCTTCTGGAGGTCTTAATTATGTTGATCAACTTTCTTATGCAGATCTTTCACATCGTACTCTAAAGATGATAAACGTTTGCTTCCTTCCTCCACCTTCTGTAGGATAGCTCTCAACATCTCCTCAGTTGAGGAACCTCCTTCTCCACCCGGGGGTTTAGAACCTGGATCAACACCTGGAGGAACTGTAATACCCGTCTTCGGGTTAGCATATGAAAAATTCTCGTTCTTCCTCCATTGGTTCTGAGGAAGCTGCTGGCCTCCTTGGTAACCTTGTGTGTTCCTCCATTGATTTTGAGGCGGCTGTGGACCTGGAGGTACAAATGGTTGGCCATAAGAAGGTCTTCCTTGAAAATTTCCACCTTGTGGATACCCATTCTGATTGTAATAAGGACCTCCCATATAATTTACTACTTCTTGTTAAATTGTGGGCTTGTCCTCTTGCTCATTCTCTGCTGCATTCCCTCCAACTATATTCTTCCCCAACTCAAGGTTGTTAATCTTTTCCATCATGGCCATCAACAGCCTTCTCATTCTTTCACCTTCCTCAACCTGATGAACTCTCTGGAAATCTGCGTCCACATTCCAAACCCCGGCATTCGTGACAATGTTGTCCACGATCTCTCTACACCTCACTATTCCTTGATTCAGGAATGATCCACTAGCATAGGCGTCTAGATGGTCTTGCCCAGTCTTGTTGGCACCACTATAGAAAAATGCCATGACATCTCCCTCATTGTACCTGTGCTGCGGGCACTCTATCAACATGTTTGAGTATCTCTCCCACGCTTGACGTAGGTCCTCTCCTTGCTTCTGGCGGAAGGAAGAGATCTCAATCCTTGCTTTGATCGTTCTTGATGGAGGGTAGAATCGCTCGAGGAACAGACGCTCGAGCTCGGCCCAAGTGGTAATACCTCCCCATGGAAGCGTATTATCGTACCACTCTTTAGCTATTCCCGTCAATGAGAATGGAAACAACCTAAGCCTCTTGGCATCTTCAGACATGCCATTGTAATTGAAAGTGGAGGCTATCATTAGAAAACTCCTCAGATGAGTATGAGGATTCTCCTTCCCGATCACCCCCTTGAACTGGTTCTCTGTAAGCAGTGTTAGAATTCCCGAGGAAATCGAGAAGTTATTTGCCTCTACTGGAGGTAATGCCACTCCATCATAGTACCGTTGCGGCTGCACCGCAAACCTTTCTCGAATAGCCATATTCTGATCTGCGTTCTGAGGAATGTGCTGAGGATTAGCAGCTGGTACAGGTACTTGTTGGGGTGGTGGTGGTTGGTTGTAAATAGGAGGTGAAGGATACGGGTATGGTGGATACGGATACGGTGGGTATGGGTAAGGTGGGTAAGGTAAGTTGTTTTGTGGTAAGTTAGGATGTGGGTAAGCAGGGTTGTTCTGAGGATGTTGGACAATGTTCTGAGCTGGATTGTTTAGGTTTTGTGTACCAGGGTTCTGACTCTGACTGTCCCCTATCGGATCTTGGTTCTTACTGGAATTGCCATCAGTGTCGTCAGCCCGGTTCAATGTCTGATTAAACTCATTCTCGACATCATCCAACTCATTAGTAATGTCCATTGGTTCTTTCCCTCCTCCGGCAGCGTTCATCCTTCTTAAGAAGGCTCGGTTTCTTCTTGCTATTGTCTCAGGATCCAACGGTAATCTCTCTTCGCTCATATTACCTTGTGAGCGTATTTTCATAAACCCGAAACACTAACAAAAGAATAAAAACTCAACTGCCGAATACGTACGAAATAAAACAAAAAAGTAAAGCACTCACTACTAACTACTAAGCTATCGACAAGTCCTATTCAAAAGACATACAACGCCATCCCCGGCAACGGCGCCATTGACTTGTAGCGAATATACCAGCTTTCTACTAGTAGTTACCCCGCAAGAGAACGAGTTCACTGTAGTATGGGCAAGTATAGTGACTAAGTATATCGAACCCAAAGGATGAAGTGTATGCAAATAGATCCCTGAAGATCTACGCGTCGTAGTTAATATGAGTGAAATGTTTTTGGATTTTTGAGAAAAATTAATTAAAATAAACTAAACTATCCTACGTATACTTAAACTAAGAATTTAAGATGTGTTTTCAAATAAGGGATGGTGATGCTCAGGATAGGAATACCTACGTATACTAACGGAGCAGGTACATAATCAAAATAACCGTGACGCGCAAGAAATAACTTAAGTAAAAGAATGCAAGATGAAAGCTCAACATTTTAACCCTAATACTTTATCATAACAATTAGCTTCACTAATCCACTAACAAGTTAATAGATTGTGCTTAATTAATGAGACCCTAATCTAACTAAGGTGATGCGGTCGTCCTCCTTCACTAAACTGGTAGATGAATTAACCCTTTCTAAACCCTCTCGTTAAGTCTACTAGTTGTTAAATAGTGATAAGGTCGTCCTCTCTCTAACACTTTTCGAGCGAAATTCAAAGGCAAAGTTAAGATTGATTTTAAGAATTCATTAATTAAGAGAATTAAAACCTAACGTCATGAATTACCCTAATTACGTACCCACAACTTACTTCTACGAGTTCATCCTACCCCAAGCATGCAAGGGTTTTAGCTAGACATGAATTTTACGTAAACAAGAACGATTGAATAAATAACTAACATGAACATGATGATTAGAAAAAAGAAAAGATCAAACATAAACGTAGGGTTTCAAGAAATAAAGGAATAAACTGAAATTAATTCAATAAAACTAAGTCTCAACGTGTTCAAGAACAAAGGTCTAAAGAAACGAAACTAAAAAGCAAAACCGTGCTATGAATTCGTAAAGAAAACCTCGAAAATATAAAAGTAAAGCTTGCTCGTTCCTTCTTCTCCAAAAACTAACTCTAAAAACGATCTCGTATCAAGTGGTAAGTGGTTGTCCTCCCAAAAACGTATTCGGAAAGATATATATAAGGATCGGGCCGAATCGGGATCTCATGGGCCGGAAAAACAAACTTGGAAACTTACTCTCGGAGGCGTTCGAGCTGCCCCGCTCGAGCGGATGCGCTCGAGCGTCGTGGTCGAATGAGACGGTTGGTCGAGCAGAGGCGCTCGAGGGGTCTTGCTCGAGTGTAGAAAAGTTTCTGGAAGTCAGAGGCGCTCGAGCTGATGAGCTCGAGCGGAGGCGCTCGAGTACACTGGTTGAACGACATATGAGGTCGAGCGGAGGCGCTCGAGGGGTCTTGCTCGAGCAGCACAAACTTTCTGGAAGATATTGGCGCTCGACCGGCTTTGCTCAAGCGATAGTGCTCGAGTGTGTAGCTCGAATGGGCCTTCTCTCCTTTCAACTAACACTTCTCTTCTCACGCACTAATACCGTTCGTATTTCTTCGATATCTTCTCATCCGGGCATCCGTTTGAGCTGATTCAAAGTCCTACAAACTCCGTTTTTCGCCCTTAATTCACCTGTGAGCATCAAAAAGACAAATTCATCAATGTATAGAAATAATACTCATTTGACTCTAAAAACTCAATAAAATCGACCAAAACTTGGGCATCTCTAGCGACGAATCATGACAATTTCACGCCTAATCAGTTTACTTTTACAAAGAGAAGGATAATTGTCAAAAGTTGGGTTTTCTCAATAAATCCTTAATGATTTAATTATTTCTAATGGAGTGCATATAGTAAATTGGGATCGTATACTAATTTTGGGGGTATATTTATTAGTACCTTTAAAAAGAATAGTTCTACTATGAACACAAGTAAGTATACTTAAATTTAAAAAAATTGAGTTGCCATAAATATGACGAAGAAAATAACACATGAATTTATGCTTTTATTATTCAGTAAATGAAAATTAATAATCAATAATAACTTAAATAATAATCAATAATAAATCAAGTGATGATCAACAATATACTAGTTAGAGCTCGGATAAACCATACTTAATAATATATAATACTTCAATATTTTATTAAAAAATACATTTCTAATTGAAAAAATAGCTGAATTTATAAAGTATTTTAAAATTTAAGTGCATAATAAGCACTTGGATGCACTCTAAAATTTTAGAGTTAAAAATAAATTAAAATTTCAAAGATTAATCTTGATAAGTAATCATTCAATAAAACATTAGTTATATATTTTTCAATTACACAACTTTGAAAATTTATGCACAAACCAACACATAAATTATAATGTAGGTGTAAGGACATGAATAAAAAATATGTACATATTGAACACTATTCTCTATCCCTTGTCTTTTTATTTTTCTTTTATGTATTTTAAATCTTATATCTTTTTTATATGAATACACAATTTAATGAAGAATACATGATTAGCTCAGTGAAAGATGAAATGTTTGCCAGATTTTAGCATGGATAAGAGAAAATTAGGGCAAAATATTATATGAACATCATTTATAATAATACTTAAAATGAAATTGTTTGGAAAAAATTAAAGTATCAATAATCGAGTTGGGGGTATCATATTATTGTTAAAAAAAATTAGTGAGCAGCAAAATGCAAACGACATAGAGAAGAATAAATGCATTAATCTACATCAACCGAGACAACGACCACGACAATATGCACACTTCGTTCACTGCAATACACGAAGACAACAGAAACAATAGACAAAATTTTGTTATAAAAACAATAAGAATCAAAGTGATAATCAGGCAAACGTACCAATATAGATCGAACATCAAACGCCGAAAATCCACCATGGCTCGACTTCCATCATCAACGCTGCAACAAAAAATGTTCATAATACTAAGAGAAAATGTAATGGATACACAATCCACAGAAAGATGACAAACAAAATAATGTGAGTGAGCATCTACAGGAAATCAATAAAGGCCAACATTGAAAACATACCATACAAAACACAAAAAACAATCCAATGATCAGCAAAGAAGCAAAGACGAGAGCAATACAGATCGACGGCTGAAGGAAAATGGCGCCCAAACCCAATTATAGAAATCCTAGCTCTATTATATAGTTATAGATTAGTTATTTTCACTGAAAAGTATTACTGGTTTACACTGAAGAGTCTTAGTTGTTCAGTAAAAACAAACTAAAACTCTTCAGTGAAAATAACAAATACCCTTCTTCAAAACAACTAATACTCTTCAGTGAAAACAACTAATAACCTTCATTGATTCATGTATGAACCAATTTCACTCTATGCATACTCATATATATATGAAAACTTAAACATTGAAAAAAAATCAAAGAGTAATTATATTTTACGTATTATTATACTACATATTGATTATTAATTGAATATATATATATATATATATATATATATATATATATATATATATATATATATATATATATATATATATAGGTTAGTAATTAAAAATTATGAATAAAAAATGTAAATTACACTAACTAAATCAATTATATAACTCATGATTGATTGATGATATGAGAGTTTTTATCTATTTGAATAAAGATGCAATATTAAAATTTTAATTCATCCTCCAAACGAAATATAGTTAAGATTTACCCAAAAAAAAGTCAAATTCAAATTGACATTGTTAATTCAATTTAACCGAATCAAATATTTCCTAAATTATCTCTCACCCTTTTAGCCATATCTCCAATTCAATCACATTTTTATCTCTCTTTTATTAAGAGGTTTACTCAATCAATTCCACATCATAAATTATAATTTCTGTCATAATTCAATGAGTTAACAAATTTCTTATAGATCTTACACAAGAATTCATCCATAACTTTGGCTTCATGTCTTCCACGCTCACGATGTACTATGTAATTCCAATTTTCACCACGCTCAAGATCGACATACTCCATCGTAGCTCTGCAACGGGCCACTGTGTTCAAAGCCAACACATATGGTTAAAGTGGTATTCCGCCACCATAGTCCGATCGAATAAAATAGAAGCCAACACATATGGTTAATTGGGCAACACAACCACAATTGAATAAAATTATATGCAATTTGATGAATACAAAATAAATATTAATTAAAATTTAATACATATTTTTTTATTTGGTTACTCGGTTCGGTTCAGTTTGGTACGGTCCGGTACGGTCTCATTCGGGTTTTCCGTTCGGTTAATTGGTAATATCCAGATCAATACCAAAAAAACTTTCGGTTAGGTTTCAGTATTGTTAAAAGTTAAAAAGTCAACTATTTTTTCGGTTCAATTCTTTTCCGGTGCAACTTTCGGCACAAGTTTGGTAATCTCTAAACTCCAAGAACAACCCTAGTTTTACATGACAATGATTCATAATATGAGCTACTATTCAATTTCACAAACCACTATATCTAATTTTCAATACTCTCAGTCAAATACTTGTTACTCTTGGTTAAATATTTGACACTTAAAACTTGATATTATAAACTTAAATATTATAATATTGTATTTTTATATTATATGAGAATAATTTAAATAGTTAAAAAAATAATTCTTGTTGATATTTTTGAACAAATATATTACCACTGGCTTCGATTCTTTATACACCTCATGAGACTTTTAATACTCTTGATCAAATATTTGATAATTTAATATGCAAAAAAACTTCATATAGCATAAACAATTTCACACAAAACATAGCCATGTAAAATTTATTTGAATAATTTGAATAATGATCACTACCAACACAAAATATTTACATTTAATCATATAATTTTTAGCAAACTATAAGATGTTATCACAAACATCTAAATTTTAACGGGTAAAAAAGATATTTTCTAAAAGTTGAAACGTATGTGTATATTTAACAATATTATTATTTTATTATGATATTAATATTCTACAATAAAAATAACAAATATCGTTTTGAGTTTCACATAAAATGGGATTATAAGAGACTACTGAAAATAAAAATATAACGGTAAAGGGCGCCTAAGGATTATATTAGACAACTCTAAAATTAAATATGAGATTTATTACTATATTGGTTGTCCTTAAAATATATAACTTTTTTTTTTACATAAATCATAAAATATGTCAAAAAAATCGCAATTATTTAGATGAAGATTTAAACTAAAATATGTACGAATATAAAATGAAAAATTTCTTGATCAACATTGAAAATTTACCGTGGATGGTGAAGATCAAGTATGTAGTGAAAAGATCATGTATAAATAGAATTTAATATATAATATTTCCAAATTATAGCAACTCATCTAATGGTCTACAATTACTCAAAGAAAATAGACTGGCAAAATTGAATCAAATTATGCAAAAATATGTAATGTATCCAAAACTTAGCCACAACTGAATGTCCGGTTCACTAATCAATAATTACCGATAAAGTTAATTCTATGTGTAAGAATAATTCCATTAATTAATCAATCAATCATACCATGTAACACATTTAAAAAGAATTGGACAGTAATGATCAATGGTTGAAAAGATAGTCAACAGATAGAAAAAAATCTCCCGTAAAAAACAAAAAATGAAATGTAGAGTGTATTATATATTATAAATAAATAAATTGGATCAGTTTTGACCAATTTTACCTTTATTTGAGTTGAAAATCACGTGAGGCCCAAATCCGACTTAAATATATGACATGATATTTAAATTATAAATGATAATATACGGAAAGTGAACAATAATTCAGAAAATATTATTATGCTAATAAGATATGGCTAATAAAACTTATAAAATGATTTGTGTCATTATCCATAATATATGTCCTATGAATTATACAATTACAGTGTACAAATTGGTTTATGCTATTACACTATGTTTTAACTTCATATTAAAAATCATTATAATATGCTACATAATTATAAGACGTTATTCTATCATCGTATAGGAATATATGTAAATAAAACGTGGCATTATATCATGATAATAATATTTAACTTTTTTGAAATGTGATCAATTAAAATTTGTACTACCTTCGTCACAATTTAGATTACTCATTTTAAAATGAAACGGTTTTTAAAAAAATAGTTGTTTATTAATACTTTTGAGTATAAAGTAGTTTTTTTAAGAATTGTTATTAATATTTTTTAGTATAAAGTAGTTTTTTGAAGGTTGAGTTTGAAAAAGTGGTGTTGCTTTTTGCCATTTTAGGAAATGAGTAAACAAAAAAAAATCTTCATTTTTTGGGGCTTTTGGGTAAACAAAATTGGGACGGAGGGAGTAATTTATAACACTTAATTATCCATTTCATTTATAAGTTGATATTATACCATATATTTATTTATGTATGACTAAACAATTTATAGGTGTGACTAAATTGCAGTAAATTTATATTTTTCCCCAAGCATTTATATTTGGACCTAAATATAGAGTTCCTGAATAATATATGGGGGAGAAAATTTGAAATATCCACTTTCATAAACTTAAAATTTATTTTACCCAAAATCTTTTCAACCCATTTACCATGAAAATACTTTAGTACCCTTATTTAGAAATTAACATTTTTTATCCATAAGATTCACTACAATCCAAAAATAAATAAAAAATTATCTTATTTTTATCTTACCCATTGAATAATAATTTAATCAATTATTAAATTTTAATTTGGTAAATGTAGTAATTTTGTTAATTATTAATAAATTTAATAATCAATAATTATTTATAATATTTGTTCTAATTCTTAATATGGAGCATATAATCTATAAATCAATAACGTGACATTCTCATATTACCATATTTTTAATATTTTACCATAATTAATTAAGTGAAATACAAAATACTAATTGTAAGATTCAAATTAAAACCTCCACCCAATTAGTATATGACGAAATTAATATTCCAATTATGACATTAAATATATACAATGAGAAATATATAATTAAGGAATGATGCTTACATTACGAAATTTTATAATTATTAATTCTAAATAATCATATTATATGGAATTTGTAAAATAGTTAACTTTTTATTTTTCAATTAATTGGTGACTTATAAAAAGTCAATATTATCTTTATGAAAGTGTTATTCAAAATTTATAAAAATTAATTAACTTTGATTTATCAATTAAATGGAATTTTGATTTAACTAATTGACCAAAATACCAATTATTGTTTAGGTAATAGTATAATTGATAAAAAAAAAAGTGTAAAAATAATAAATATAAATTGTTTGACAAAGTTTAAGATTTATTTGTGAAGTGGGGTGAGAAAATATATTCCTAATTTTATGAGATGTGGAGTGAAATATGATATCAATTCTTTTCCTGACTATTTAAATTAGTATTAATTAAGTTAATGAAAATTGTACAATACTTGAATATGGCGAGGTTAAGGCAGCCTAATAACATAGGAGGAAGCATATGATAACATAATTTTTTTATATCATTATAAAGAATAGTTTCCATAAATAAGCCATTTCCTTTAAAAGCGCTCAAGACACCACAGTCCAGTGGCGGATCCAGATATTTAAATTTGGGGGTACAAAATATAATTAATACATTTTTAAGTCTATTTTTCTGAATAATGGGGGTACAAAAATATTTTTTATATAGAAAATTAAAAGGATTTTTTTTTTGGGGTACAATTGTAACCTCTTCCCCTTGTACCCCCCTAGATCCGCCACTGCCACAGTCTAAAACTATCACCTATTAACAACTATTAACGTTCTCTAGTCATCAAAAAGAAAAAAAACTACAACAGTGACAATAAGTTGAGGTTGATTCTCCTCAATATATCAATATATAAGCCACAATCATATTGGCATCCTCCAAACCGAACTCGTCGAACCTTTTGTTGGAATACCTGCATTCACCAACACTCACATTTAGCCATCTATGCATTTCGCCATAATAACATCACATTCAAGAAAGAGAAAGAACTCGCAGGCTGCTGATAACTTGGGCGATTAAAAAATATTTCTCATCAGAACATTTCTGATGGAAAAGAAAATGTTGCTGAAAGAATAAATTGAAATACATTAACAATTTGCAAAGTGTAGAGAGTAGGTATATATAGGATCCAAATATTAATAGTTCCTAAATTGTAGCTAATAATAGACAAATTAAATCCTAATTTACCATACTTATTAGACAACAAAATGAACGAAGATGATGAAAAGATGAAATGTTGATCAACGGTTGAGAAAAGTTCCCTCCAAAATCTAATTAAGGCAAAAGTTCTTGTATTATATATTTATAGATTATAGATGGTTAGATGGAGAGAAATTAAGAAAATTTATCCATTTATTAATATAGAGGAGAGAAATATGTAGAAAAAGAAAAAAGTTAACCATACAACAATTAATGCATTGCTTTGGAAAGAGAATACTATATTTAAGGATTTCAATAACTCCTTTTTTAAATTTTTTATTAGGTGGGTAGATTATCCACTGGGTAAACCAAGTTTTTTCCTGCACCACCAATAGTTGGAGTTTTTTACACCGAAAAATGTAGACCGATTTCACTGAAAAGTATGGTTAGATTACAATAAAAATTTACAATTAAAACTGATTTTTAGTGTAAAATTTTCAGTGTAAATTTACAATGAAAACTGATTATGGTATTGTTAATTTTTTTTAGTGTACATGAAACTTGTGATTACTGAATTGTGCAATATGAGGATTTCTTAAATATGTTAGCGTGGTGAGGGATAAATAAGGGATGTTTGGAAAAATATTAGTTTAATAGAGTAAAATTATTTTTTCATAGTTTGGAATAATCTAAATTGTAACGGAGGGAGTATCAAATACTATTTTAATTTTATCATGTATTATATATATATTTTTCGTAAAATACTTAAAAAACACAAAAATGACAAAGTATAGAGTGAAACTGGTTTATACATGAATCATAGAAGAGTATTAGTTGTTTTCATTGAAGAGTATTAGTTGTATTTACTGAAGAATATTATTGATTTATACTAAAGAGTCTTAGTTGTTCAGTGAAAATGAACTAAGACTCTTCAGTGTAAATCAGTAATACTCTTCAGTAAATACAACTAATAATTTTCAGTGAAAACAACTAATACCCTTAAGTGATTTATATATAAACTAATTTCACTCTATACATACTCCACAAAAATATATTTAAATCATCATATTTTATACATACAATTTTTTTTTCAGCTCGCAAAATTCGTGAGGTCTTATCTAGTATATATATATACAGATTTGATATGGAGCCCAACAACAGGCTCCTTATGGAGCCAAATGATGATTTGGCAACAACACATCATCATTGTTTACTTAATTATTTAGTATAGTTTAAGGTAATTAAAAGTAGTATTATATCTTTCCTCCATATTTTAATTACCTTATATATTAATAAATATGAATTCCATAAGGTAATAAAAATAAAAATCTAATAGCATATTTCATTTCAACCCATAATATTTTTGACCAATAAATATATAACTTACAAGTGTGTATCCCCGCGAATTTCGCGGATTGGAAAAAAAAAACTATTATTATTATTTCAAATTATAGACATTAACTTTTTTTAAATATCTTAAAATTTTGATATAATATTAAAATTGTACTTATAATTCAATGAACAATAAAAAAAATATATTAAACATGAATAAATAGAAAATTTAAAAAATATTAACTAATTCACATTCAAACTTACATTAAATATTACTTAAAATTACAGTTGGTGTATACTTGCATACCCAGTTTTCCCCCATGGTATGAAGATACAATAACAATCAAACACAAAAGTTTAAATCTGCAGATAGAATCACACATTTCTAATCTAAAGGTAACATTTGACAAAAATGATGTCATAGTTAAATTATATATTGTGTAGATGTTTGTGTGGGAACAATTGATTAATGTGTTGGTATTTATAACACAATTCAACAATAAAAATGGCGTTTAGGTATTAATCTTAGTCTTTTTTTTTTTTAATTCAATTTACATAGAGATATTTTGAAAATAAAAAAAGTTAAAAAAAAATCAATTGTTAAAAAAAAATTGAAATCCTACTCTACAAAATAATATCTATATTTTACCGTTTCAAATTCTATTTTGCAGGTAGAATTTTATCCAAAATAAAAAATTGTGTTACAATCTATTATTGAAGGTAGGATATTCATTTGATGGCAATATTATTTGAGAATTATATGCTATCTCGGTGACAATATCTTTTCTGAAAAATTTCAATTCCCTTCTGCAACTTTTACATCTATCTATATTTTGCAAAAATAAATTCTAAAAACATCTAAGAAAAAAAATCGTTCGAAAAAAATATTTTAATATTTGTATGTTAAAACAATATAAAAGAAAAATTGAAATCCTAGACTATAAAAGAGTATATGTACTTTACAGTTTAATAGTCTATTTTGGCGGCACAATTATATCCAAAAATAAATTTTTGTATTATAATCTATTATTGAAGGCAAGATATTATATTTGGTGTCAAGATTTTTTTAGTATCATACACTATTTCGGTAACAATATCTGTTATGAAATATTTCAATTCCCTCCTACAAATTTCACATCTATCAATATTTTGTAAAAATAACCTCCAAAAATATTTTAGAAGAGAAATCAACCTGAAAAAAATCAACTTGCACTAATATAATATTTCAAATAATATTTCATATTTTAGGTAAATGTTATGTTTTCATTGATTAAAATATACTCAGATTTATTTTATTTTAGAGTAAGATACTTTAAAAGTTATAGTACTGAAATTGTTGTTGGGAAAATATAACTCCAACAATTGTTAGTAAATAAATTTAATGTCTTTTTTTTCCCAACACTATAATTTTCAATCCATAAAAAATTTATTCCACATATTTTAAGAAAAAATATATAAATTAATTATATAAGAAATAACAGCTTTTTTACTTATTTATAAATTACAATATTTTTATGTTAAAAGATATTAAAGAAAAATCGATATCCTAGTATAGAAAAAATATCTATATCTTTCAGTTTAATAGTCTATTTTGGCCACATAATTTTATCCAAAAATAAACTTTTTTATTACAATCTATTATTGAAGTCAATATATTATATTTGATGGCAGAATATTTTTGGTATTATACATCATTTTGGTAACAATATCTTTTCCAAAATATTTTATTTTTCTCCTACAAAAATTTCACACCTATCAATATTTTACAAAAATAACTTCCAAAAATATCTAAGAAGAGATATCGTTCGACCATGAAAAAATGTCTCTACATCACTTTTAGGTTACCTGCAATACAAAATGAAAAAAATATAAAACAATAACGCACACCTTATTCGGGAAAGAATAATAGTTGGATCAAAATCGTAGACGTGTGATGAGAGAATTTTCTTATTGAAAGAGAAAAAATTATTGATGGTGGATTCTAAAAAAATACAAATGTAAAGATATGAATATAAATATACTTTAGAAACTTACAAATAATTTCTGAATACGTTCGAATTATCTTCAAGATGCACATATAATTTTCTTATAATGTGTGCCTAATCATCTCCATGTGCATAATAAATTTGTTTATCTGCAAAAAAAGAGCGATGGTGATCTACACAAAAAATTGCAGAAATAATCCAAACAACCGAACAAAAAATAAAATCATATTTCTTCACATAGTACACAACAAATGAGAAAATGAAGAGTAGAGATGAGGATTAGGGTTGTGAATTAGAATGAAACTAAAGAGAGATTTGACATTTATAGAAAATACAAAATGAAATGTATGGTTAAGATTAAAAGTGTAAATATATGGTGTAGATTAAGTCTTAGTAAAAATTAAACCATGCCTAAAATAACTTTTAATGAGAATTCTGTATTTTGAAATAGAGAGATTTTGGACATGCCACATCACCCTAAGAATAAGGTGGTGTTGACACATCATTTTGGAGAGGTTTGGAAATATAGTATAATAAGATTGATATGCCCAAAAAACCAATATAATAATAATAACAAAAATAACAATGCCAATATTTTGTGAACAAAATAAATTTTGATATTGAAAAAAACACACACTAAAACATATAAAATTATGATTATTATTAAAAAGGAAGCACTAAAAAAACCTTAAGAAAAAAAAACTAGAGGTAAAATATCTATCCTCCATCCTATTACGTCTTCTTGTCCACTATGAAATACTAGGAATAATCTATCTATGGGTTTAACTCTCATTCAATAATAACACTTCTCGTTGTATAATAACGAACTGTCCGCCTTTATCTTGTATTCATGATATAAAAAGTTAAAAAAAATGAGCAACATATAGTTGAAAGTGTGTAGGGTGGAAATATATTTTTCGAATAAATAATGATGACTTTTTATTTTTTACTTAATTAATTAGTTATTTGAATTTGAGGTGACAAATAAAGGGGACAATTTCTTTAAATTGGTTATATTCAATTGCAAAAAGAATAGTTGATTCTGAAGGTTCATAAATTACTACTACCTTCGTCCACAAAAAATAGTCCTGTTAAGTTGTACATTTTTTTAAGCGAAGTGTCAGATTGTATTATAGGGTATTGTGAGGTCCGTTTATAAATAAAGAGATTGTTTATGAAAAATATATTCTATTTTTTCGTGGACGGGGGGATTAGTAAATATCAAAACTTCTAAGTGATATTACACTACAAGAATATAATTTCATCTTTCGCAAATGTTTGAGGATATATATTTTGCCGCTAATTATGTGTATTGTCATGGTGTGATGTTGAGGATTTAAAAAATGGTCTTTAACAAATAGGTTCTATTTAATATAGTTTATTAGTGTTTAGTTCAAAATTATATAGAAAATACAAGTTGGTTCAAAATGTGGTCCCCCTCTCCACTTTTTGACCTGCCATGACAGACCACCCCAGACCTACCCCCATATTGTTGTCTTTGATACGACAGATTGCTATTGCTATCCCCCACCCCCTGTGCACTTTTCTATTATATTTGCACATATATTTTGATCTATTTTTCCACCTAATTTTTATTTTTATTTTAATAATGTGTTCAATTTTTTTCGTAACCTTTTTAATTTAATTTAGATTCAAAAAATCTATGCAAAAATACAAAAAAAAAATGCACATGTTATTTTTAACAGATTTAAATAATTTGCACATATCAAAAAAAAAAAAAACAATTGGATTGCTAATATATAAACCTTCCAAATTACATATTTGAACATAAAATTCACAAATTTGTAGCAAAAATTACAAATTTATGTCTATGTGCAAAAAAAAAAAAAAAAAAATGCACGCATCCTATATGACTACATCTTCACATCTTCATGCCTACATCTTCAAATCTTCATCTTCCCATCATCTTCAAATCTTCATCCTCCCATCCTCTCCCAATTCAACCTGAACATATAGATTATTACACTTTATAAGTATAATAATAATTTTATTAATAATTTAGAATCAAATCACCCACAAAAACCACATATAAACACACACAACCGTGCACACCACCGCACATTAACACACACTACATTAACATACAAATTCAATTTTATTAAAAATATGCACAGCCTCTATACTCATCGGATTCAAGCATCTCTTGCTCTATATATTCACAAGCACACCAATAATGACTCATCTCATTCCCAAAATACTCAAAAGCACACCACATACATATAATAACATACCACCAGAACTCTTAAAACTCTCACCTAATACATGCACAGATCTCTTAAAACTCTCATCTAAATCATTTCCTAATTTCCAATATTCCACTTTGTTTATATAAAAACTGCAACATAAACCCCACCTAACGGATCTGGATTTGCGGCGGTGTCGCGATGGTGATGGCGGCATCGCTCGTCGGTGGCCGTGGTGATGGCGGCACACTAAAAAGAGCCACCGGCTAATCCACTGTGTTCCATGGAGATAGAGTGAGAGAGAGGATCCGCCGGAGTTTTACATGATAGAGAGAGTGAGAGAGTCGCCAGAGTTTTACATGAGAGAGGCGGATCTACCTTGGCGGATCTGATGCGTCGGAGTGGCATCGCGGTGGATGGCAACGCGCATCGCACGTGTGGACGGATCATGGGAGTGCTGCCGCCGCTCGTCTCCCTTGGATCGGCGGAGGATAGAAGGTGAGGCGGCCCCGCTCTTCCCCCTTTTGTGTGGAGGGGGGGTCGACGGAGGACGGAAGGTGAGGCGACGCTGCTCTTCTCCCTTTTGCATGGAGGAGGGTCGGCGGGGACGGAAGGGGCGTGAATTAATTACGCAGAGAAGGGGGGATTATTTGCAGAGAGATAGGTAGAGAGAGGGAGGAGAGATGTATGAGAGAGAAAGAAAAAAAAAAGAAAGTGAAGAGAGAGAGGGGAGGATGCGTGTTTTTTTTTGTGTGTGTGTGGGGGGGGGGGGGGGGTGGAGGGGGACGTGTGGATGTGATTTGGGGATGGGCTAATTTTTTTGGTTGTGGGGTCCATTTTTTGAACCTATTTGGGATTTTAAAAAAGGTGTAGAACTAAACATTAATTTATACTATAATGTTGAACTTATTTGTAATAATTCCTTTAAAAAAAGGTTTGAGAAGTTATGTTTTTTAATCATTCTTTATATATCAGTAGAAAAAATCACCAAGCTTTGAGTGTTACATCCTTGTAATATAATATTACTTAGAAGTTTTGATATTTACTAGTAATTTTGAACCTTCGAAATCAACTATTCTTTTTTAATTAAATATAACCTATGCTGTTAATTTATGCACACAATAACCCTTTATTTGTCACCTCAATTTCTTTTTTTAATTAAATATAACCAATTAACGGAATTTTGATTATTATTAAATATAACCAATTAACGCTAAACCGTATTAAATAATTTACTTATTGAGTATTTGATTAAATAACAAATTTTATAATTAAATATTCATTTCACTTCGATACCCATTCGTGAAATGGGTGCTTCCTTTTTAATAATAATCAAAATTTTATATGGTTTTAGCGTGGTTTTTTTTCAATATCAAAATTTATTTTGTTCACAAAATTTTGGCATTGTTATTTTTGTTTATTATATTAAATTTTTTTGGGGAGATCAATAATTTATATATTTATTAGTAAAATATATTATGGGTTGAAATGAAATATGCTACTAAAATTTTATTTTTATTACCTTATGAAATTGATATTTATTACTATATAAGGTAATTAAAATATGGAGGAAAGATATGATACTACTTTTATTTATTTTAAATTATACTAATTAAGTAAACAATGAAGATGTATTGTTGCGAAATCATCATTTGACTACATAAGGAGCCCATTGGTGGGCTCTCTCTCTCTCTATATAGGTTGCGGCTAAACAAACCCCCGATTCTCCTATATATACCCCAATTACTATACAAACCCCATTAAAAATATGATTATTTTAAAAGGTTACTAAACATACCCCAAGTTTAGACAATTATGTCCTTTTAAAAAAATTAACCTAAATTTAAAACACAAAAAGGAAAAGTGAATAATTATAAACTCACAATTTTATTCACTTAAACGTATACACGATCAAAACAAAAGTGAAGAATTCCCAGATTTTAAAGGAAGGACATCAAATTTGACCTCCGAAATCATTCAAACACAATAAAAAAAGTGATCTTCTTAATCTAAAATAAATAAATAAATAATTTGCAAGAAAAAAAAATCTAAAAAAAAAAATGCAATGTAGCTAACAAAGTGCGTTTAAATTTTATTCTAAGTACGCTGAATATTTTGCCTTACTCACTAGTGCTACAAAAAAAAAAAAAAAAAAAAAAGAAGGCGAACAAAATCCCATACAAAATAATACTGATGCACTACGTATACATATTAACTTGTCATTCAACGTAAGAAAAAAAATACTTACATTAATGTGATCCTTTGTGTCATTTGACTCCATTAATTAGACACTATAAACTTGGATTATCTTGTGTTAATTTGAATGAAAATAATATAGGAATTTGGGTTTTAGAGATTTAATGAAAATAATCCAAAAACTTGATTTTTCGAAATTTCAATATGTTAATTTTGCGATGCTGGGAATGAAAAAAGTAAGTGAAAAACTAAAGGAAATTTACTTCATAATTAAAATAATATTTATGAATGGGTAATCTTGACTTTTAACTTAAAACTATTTTTGGCAAAAATAAATTGGGGTATGTATAGAAAAATCGGGGTTTATTTAGCCGGAGGCATATATATATTCTTATCACAATAGTCAATATTATGATGCAACATTATACAATCTATCGTAAAAAATAGGTATAAATAAACTTAATAAAAGCACAACAATCACTATTTAAATATTTTATTATAGTTTAGTGTTGAATTTTGATGAGCAGTGAAATTTGGCGATCAAAATAAAAATTAAGGTAACAATTAATGATCAAAATAGAGATACTCAAAGTTCATAGCTGACGCATTATTAAACATAAAAGAGAGTTGCGAAAATAAATATTAGCAGCAAAATTTTCCTAATATGTGAATAGACAAAATCACCCTTCACCTTAACCAAATTTGCCTGTTTTTTCTAGAGCTACAAAATTGCCCAAGGGTCAGATTCGTAAAATGGATATTTTTCTGTATTACAGAAATGAAAGGCGGTGCCTTTTTTTCTTTTTCTTTTTTCTTTTGTATAATCTAGGGTTTGAAAAAAGCAAAGCAGCAGAGGAGAAGTGGACGATGCGAAATAACTTGTGAAATTTAATTCGACGACTCCTCTCGCATGCATAGATGTAAGAATCAATTTTCATGGTTTTTGTGTATATATTTGCTTGAATATGTGGTGTTTATGCATCTTTTAGTTTCTCTCCGGTGGATGTAAAGTTTCGTGGATCTGAGGTTGTGCGTGTTTGATTGTTCGGATTTTTGTTAGAAATCTAAATTTTGTACCACAAGTAGCGTTTCTTTTATTAAATTATATAAAAAGAGGATCAATATATGAATTCTGGAGCGTTTTAAAGTCAAATCATTCAGATTTTTTTATTGATTCTTTCTTCTTTAAAGTATATTATTATTCCAGCTACCGGCGGCGAATAATTTCATAGTTTTGCTAGATCACCCATCTAGTTCATGTGAAAACCCTGGAATGATCTCCTTGCATTTTCCGCTTTAAATTTTGTAATTTTAGGGTTTAGCTGCTGATTTTGGAACTTTTAGTTGATGTAATACAGGATATTCTTGCTACTTTTGTTTTAGCAGTTTTTGTGATTTGCTTCGGAGTCATTGATCATCATGTTTTGCAGTGAGTTTCATGTTCTAACAATGTCTCAATTGTCAAGAGCTTGGGGTTCTTATCTTTATCGACGCTACGGAATTTGCATGAATTGAATTAGTAGATATTGTCATATTGATCGTCTTGACAGAATCAAATTCATGACCTACCTGCAACTTATTTGTAGACTTATGGATCTGTAGAATCAAATTCATGACCTACTTGCAATTTATCCGTAGAATCATGGATCTAGGTCTGGTGTTTGCAGTCGATGTGCAAACATCAGGAACTCAGAAGTGTTACTTGCTAGCATAGTTGCATTTTCTGCAGAGCTAAAATCTATTTAACTTCCATGTGGCATATGGTTGATATATTACTTCAGGTTACACATGTATAATTCATTTCACACTTAATTTGAACTTTTTTTTAAAATTTTCTTTTCTTTTTTCTTGAAACTTATAAGGTACTTTGTAGCATTTGTGTATATAAGGTTTAGTTGTTCAACTCACTAAAGTTATGCAGGTGCTTTTGAAATTGACTTTTTGTTATTATTGTTACATTGTCAGTTTTCTTTATAATGTTTTTCCCTCTTTATTTTGAGAAGTCTGTAGAATCAAAACCGACTTAATGTACCATAGTTGTTAAATTTGCAAGGCACTAAAAGCTATAGGCATTGCACCTTTTTTGTGTTTAGTCAAAAGCAGATTCTAGGGTGCACACCTTTATACTCCTTCCATGCCTGAGATGGGCGCTCCTCTCTATCACACGACTTTATTGTCATTTGAAAAGTTTTTGGATCTTATTATTTAAAGATAGAACGTTTTTTCTGCCATAAGGTTTCTTAAAAATGTAAACTAGGTTTAACCAATAACAATAAATAAACTAGGGTTTTAGACTTTAGTTTTGGAATAAGGTTGGTGATGCTATTGGAGTTGAAGAGCCCTCATATCAAACTAGAGGGAAAAATCATTAATGATTCCAGTGCTAAGCCACGTAAAGGTAAAGACAAACAAGTGAACAAGGGGCGTACTGGTGTCCGTTAGGTACGACATGGATACTGGTACAGGACACGCCTCCGACCTTTCACTGAAAATGTGGGCACGACATGAAAGATGGCTGGAGATGAGGGACGGTTGTAGATGAAACATTAATTGCATAATTGGTTAGGGTTAGCCGAGAGATTAGGGTATATAAGCGGCTGAAGATGAAACATGAATAAATAATAATTAGAGAGGGTATATAAAGCAGCTAATTAGGGAGATTTGGGTTAGCCGAGTGATTAGAATTATGTTTAACTTAATTCCAGCCATTACTATCTTAATTTAATGCTTTTATTTTTATGTGCTCAATAAAAAAATTACAATATTTAGGTTCAATCAATCTGGATATATAAGACTTGATTTCCTTGAAATTTTTAATCACTAATTTGGTGGGACTTAGAATTAAAATCTTATTCTAGCCCCTAGCAAATCTATCAAATGAAATATCCATATTTTTTAATGTTTTTTTTATGTAAAAACATGTCCCCATACCTGTATCCTTATTTTGGATCCTTTTTAGCTGAGTTGTCGTATCCTATGTTTTGGGAAATTTAGAGTCGGATTTCGGAATAGGCACCGGTGTCCGATACCCGTATACATGTCAGAGCATCATAGTCTAGACTATTCATTAATTGCTGCCTTTGCTACATTTGATGACTTTTCTGTTAATGGAGTCTAACTTCACAATTTTAGTGTTTATTCATGTTTACATTATGCTCCAATGTTCATTAGTTTACTTTTTGGTATTATTATGTGATTTTATATGGAATTGGACTTTATTCTGTAGACAATACGTGTTAAATATGTTATTATAATACATAAAGCACCTCGGGCGCTATGACCCCTCTTGTGCCTTGGTGCGCCTTAACGACTATGTTTTGAATGTGTGGATACGAACTATATCTTGTAGGTGCTTGCCTGCAAGTATTGATAGTATTTCTTGCTTTAAATGTACCTTTACATGGTTGGGTGAGATCTAAGCAAATTATTAATTTATGAAGTCATTTCTAGCATGTGCCTGACAAGTTTCTAAAATGTGTTTTACATGTTCAGTATCCAATTCTTGTCTCATATGCATAAATGTAATTAATGGTATGCAAAAATTGCATTATCTTTTATCCCTAAGCCAGCTTTACCATCTCTTACCCATTTTTGCTAGATAAGAATTTTGAAGAGTTTAACATACATGAGATTATATTGCTTCTAACTATATAGAGAAATCAACTTCTCTGTCTTCAGCTTAGAAAATAATCAAGGTTTCATATAAGGGTATTTCTTTTATTGTCTTGCAAAATCAGAATGGAAGAGGCTATAAAAGCAGAATAATTAATGGATAAACTTGCAAAAACTACGCATTATATTCACAATTACAATAGTGCTATATCTTGTGTTGATGTTAGAATATGGGTTTATTTATCAGTCTTAGTAAGGAGAGGTTTAAGAAGAAAGGTTTTAGTATTTTGACCTTTTTCATGTTTTTGTCACTAAGAGCTTAACATTTAAAATTAGGGGCATCATAAATTATAACACAAAAAGGTGGAAAATGGATTTGACATATTTAGTCTGTCGAACACTTTTAAGACAAATTGATCAATCAATGTATGGGCTAAAACTTACTGAGGTTAGGTTAGGGAGAAAGATGGACAAATGAGAAGCTTAGGATCATTTTTGAATTAGATGCATCACAACCCAGATTGCAGTGGTACCAATTGCGAGATAACTATTAAGTTTGGGATGAACTTGTTTATCAATCTCAAATTTTCTGCTGATTATGGAGGTTCTGTGCAATTATCGGAGACTTCCGAATAAACTTGTTTATTAATCTCAATCCTTAAAATTTAGTTTTTGTAGTCTTCGAAAACTTCCCACATCATCTGATAAAATTTAAATAACATCTCAATTTGACCATTAACACATGAGCCTAAAATTAGACTCACTTACCGTACATATGGAGATGGTATGCATTTACGGAAATTCTTTTGAAGTTTGACTTAAAATTTTGATTAAAGTGTACTTATAGAAAACCTGGTATAATAACAATTAATAGTTGTAGACAAGAATTTAATGATTTTTTTTTAATGTTTTGACGATCTAACTACTTGTTTAATCAGTGGTTGCTGCGTTTATCTCTATCAACTATTTTTCTGCCAGAAGGTTTTAGGATTTTCGTTCCTGGAATTTGTAGTGGAAATGCATTTAGCTAAATATCTGATGATATACCAATTCTGTTAATTTTTCCATCTATGTTAGTATCATAAATCTTTATCCCATCCAATCATTTTCAGAAGGAATGTTGACCAATACTTCTGCTTTCTGTGCCAACATGAAATTATAATTATTATTTTGAATAACAAGTATATCACCATTGAGTCACGGTCTGTAAGTTCTATGCTGTGATAATAAGGTCTAGTGGACAGATACTCTCTCCATGACCTGTGGCTGTTCATGCTTATTGATATTTCAAATAAACAGTATTACAACTAAATTGCTTGGTGGATGTTGCAACTCAAAAGTATTGCATACATGCATTTTCTTATGGATGATTTAAATTTGACCAGTTTGATGTTCGTCTGCATTTAATCAGGCAATGTAATACGACTAAACATGCTCCTTTTAAAACTGATTAAATATGATGTTGAGAACTTTCCACTTTAAATGCTTTGATTTGCTTGATATTACCAGTATAGGAAGTGAATGGATGCCTTTTGGCTGCACTACATTTCCATTCATTACTCAGAGACTGCTGAGGAAACGTGTGGTTTCTGGTGATTTTTGTTAACTGCAACAGTGTTAGTATTAGCTTAAGCTTGCTTCATTTGTGTTCAAATTTCTAAGCAGTTACTCTGCTATGTAGGTCTTCTCCACTGTTTTCGATTTCTTTGTCACTTTGAGGTGAAACAAAGGGTAAGCTGTATAGAGATCTTGTTCTTGTACTCTTTGCTGTGAATTGGTTGTTAGACATTGATATAGGCAGACATGGACACAAAGTTCGAAAAGGTATTGGATAGTCGCCAAAGTATTGCTGTAAATCTGAAGAGAAAATGGTCAGACCAAAGCACCATCTCTTCTACGGGGGCTATACATTTGCCGTTCCCTCAAACCTCCCTGAGCCAATCAGTCCATAATCTTGCCAAGCGGACAAAACTGGATGGACCTATAAACAAGTATGAGAGCTGTGCTTTTCCATCTGGCAAGCGTCTGCTCAAATATTATTCAAACTTCAAGAAAAGTGGGATTCTGAATCGCCTGATGTATTATAACAATGATGTATGGAACGACTTCTCACAAGATGTCATTGCATTTGTCAACAATGATTTTCTTCTTAAGAAGACTGCTGTCGAAGTGGAGGTTAATGGAAATAAGTTTTTGCTAGATTTCTTGCATATGAATCAATTGGACATGAATACTGGTATACATCAACCAATTGCTTGGATCGATGTCTCGGGGAACTGTTTCTTCCCCGAAATAGTTAGTAATTATGATGATCCAAATGATTATCCCTTTCAATTTTCAGAAGGCTATAATCATGGGGGATATGAACCTCAGGGTTCTGATATCAACTTGCATTTGGAGATTTCCATACATGGATTGAATAATGAATCTAGTGGCGAGTCCAATGTGATTGTTGAGCAAGTACAAGCAAAAAAAAATGCTGCTCTTGGATATTTTGATGATGAAAATAGCGATAGTTGTGCCAAAACGTCAGATGTAGAACGTGATGAGAAATGTGGGGGTGGTGAACAAATGAGTGGAAATGAAATCCATGCGGTTGATCCTGAACATAGGACTTTGGATCTTGACGCTGTGAAGGAGATGTTTTTTAAGGCGATTAACTCGACTGCCGCAAAAATTGTGGAGATACGCCGTTGTGCAAGCACTGTTGTGAAAGGTCGATTGGAGCTATTTGAGAAACTGGTTGAGATCACTAAAAGATACCGTGGAGATCCAAATGTTCAATATGCCTGGCTTCCTTGTTCAAGAGGATCGATTTCTACTATACTCAAGTATGGGATTGTGCATTCTGAGCCATTAAAAATTAAGTCCTTACATGGAGGTATGGGGGTACATCTAATCCCAGCTAATGGCACTCAGATCAGGTATGATTTTTCCCCAATTTTTTATGCATACAGTTAAAAAAATTGTTTGGATGATTTATTACAATAGGACTGAAGCAGCCTTGTTTTTTTTCAAATGATGAGCTGCAGAACTATTTATGTAGTTTTTCCGTTCCTACTTCCTTTTATTGGTTAAATTTGCAAAATTGGTGGTTTTTGAGAGTTGAATCTTGTGTTTTCTGCTGACTGACTTCTATCAATACACTTTGTGTGCTTAAAAAAAATTGTTTATATTTTGTATAGTGCTTTGTCTTTTATTTGGACTACTTCTAGCATGGTTCTATATCTTATGTTCTTTTCAGTACCAATTATTTTGATGTTGACGAAAATGACCTGAGGCATATGGTATTCTGCCGTGTTATAATGGGGACTACGGAGCTTGTTCACTCTGGATCAAATCAGTTTCATCCCAGTAGTGAGGAATTTGACAGTGGTGTTGACAAACTTTCAAATCCAAATCATTATGTTGTGTGGAACATGAATATGAATTCTCACATCTACCCGGAATTTGTTGTTAGTTTCAAGTTGACTTCTGATGTTGAAGGTAATAGTTTAGCCTTGCATTTAATTTTCTCTTTTAATGGTACATGTATTTTAGCTAGTTATAGTGTTTCATCTATCATTTTACCTACCGCTATGTTAATTGTTGCTGTCATGTACTATCTGTTGATTCCTCCCAATGACTTTTATCAAGTTGTCTTTTCTAGTGTTTGCTAATTTTAATGTTACCAGAAAATTTTAGGGGTTTCAAATAAAAAGCATATATTTGGTTTTTTTTTTCCCTCTGCCACTTTCCAAACAGAAGCCTGTTGCTAAAGTATCCATGATTGAAATGTCATGAGAGGCTGTTATTATTATAATTGTCAACTGGTTTTACTCTTATCTACCCTCACTATGTAGTGATTGGAAGTTAATAGTCATTGCCCCAACTAGTTGATGGTCTGTTTTTTCTAAACTGTTTGGCACTTGAGCACATCCTTTTATGCTTCCACAGAAGCCATGTTTGGAAAGGAGAGCAAGGTTGATATTTCCAGTTTTGCTAGTCATGGAGTACCTCAAAGCCAGGTATAGCTTTCTTGTAGCTAGGCAGTGTCTTCTGTAGCTAATGCACCTCTGAATACATTGCTTGTCTGTTCTTTCTTTTCATTTTTTATAAGTAACTTTTTTTCTTTAATTGCTTTTATTTGATTTATACTGCTTCTTAGTTTACTTGTCAGAAAATGATCACCAAGGATCATGCATAAGATCCATTTTCCCTTTCATTTATGCTGATGATAGCATTTGGGTAAATTATGCAAAAAAAAAAAAAAAAAAACCTTGAAGTCTTTCCAAAACCACATAGTTCTTTTGCTAATTCAGACAAAGCTCAAGTTTTTTTTTTTTTTTTGGTAATTTACTCAATAGCTATGATAGTTTTCGCACTTCTGTTTATTGGACTGGGGTCAGAATCCGACTCTTTGACAATATGGATTGCTGTCTTCTTGTTAATCTGGAACTAGATGTTGTTGACTCTGCACAACGGAGGCCCCTTATGTTGCAATATGTACGTGAGAAGAATCTAGTTGATAAGGACAGATCATTAAAATTTCTATTACTCATTCCCTATAATTCTAACTGAAAACTGGCAAAATTGTTAAAGTGGGGTGTTAGGAGCAACCTAGTGCAACCATCCAATCGGGAGATATTGCTGCAAAGATGTACACTGAACCTTTCGACCATCTTTTGTGTGTGTTTTCCTTGTCTTCTTCTACTTCTAACTCTAACAAAGTGCGTTTAAATCTGAAAAAACTTGATAGTTTTTCTAGTTTCTCTACTGGAGGAGTTATTGTTGCCAAAATGTAATAGCTGTGTAGTTTGTTAGTGATGTGGTTTATCGTTGGCAGAATGGGGTAAGAAGGTTTGAAGCAAGGAGGCCCAAGAGCCCTTGGATGCCATTTCCTATGCTGTTTGCTGCCATTTCAAACAAGGTTTCTTGTCAAAACATGGACCTTGTTAAGGCCAACTATGCACTCTTCAGGGTATATTTTAATTTCTTATAACTTAACCTTGTCTGCTTTTCTTTCTACTAAAATTAATTAGTCATTTGTGTGTTGGCAGAATAAGAAGATTAATCGCGACACATTTGTCAAGAAACTGCGAATGATTGTTGGTGATGATCTACTCAAATCAGCCATAACTGGTCTTCAGTCCAAGGTCTGTCTGCCCCCACCCCCCCTCTCTTTTCATACCATCTTTTGTTTGTTGTAATAAATAATGAAATATCTTCTATCTGCTATTCTTTAGATGTCTACCTCCAATGGGGAAACAGTGTGCACCTGAAGGTCGGATTCATGTAAATGTCTGTGCATGACATGTCAAATAAGTTTGGGTTTGCACCTTTTAACTCTTATTATACTTTCTGCAAGTTGTAAACTGTGGCTATACTCTTGCTATTTCGTTTCCTTTGCTTGAATTGTTTATGACATGGGTGTGTGGAATTACAGTGTATGCTTCGGTTTGTTTTATACGATTCTCTTTTCTATTTATGTTTTTTTCCTTTTGGTTAAAGAAAGTTTCACCTAATGTGATGGGGAGCTTACTTAGATGCGCGAAATGGGAATATAATTACAGTAGATAGATCTGATTCATATTTAATTTAAATGTGTTATGTTCTATTTGCTTTCATTTAGCAAATATTTATTATCATATTCGTCTGTTATTTAAAATAGATATTCAAGCTTATTTTCATATTTGTCTAATATAGGTGAATTCTTTTTCTTCTCACATATTAAGTTAATACTAATAGTTTGTATGTGTGTATAGTGGAAAGTAATGCAAAATACCCATTTTCAATTTTATAAAAAATTATTTTACTCACTTCATTTTTTTTTTTTAATTGTACCCATTGTATGATTTTATACTCGCTCTCTCCGTTCTACAATTGTTTGCACACTTACTTTATTCGTCTTACCCACAACTATTTGTACATCTAGAAAAGGAAATATTTTTATAAACTCCACCTTCACAATTTAATAGAATTGTTATTATTTTTTTGCTTCTTGGGTCAACAGTACACTAAATCTAACCAAAATTTTCACTTTATGCCTTTCAAAATTCTATTCATTACACCATATTTTTTTTTTTTTTAGAAAAAGAGCGTATTAGGTGTACTACTACCTTAAAAAAATTAAAACTACCCAACTGATAAAGTTGATAATATCGACTCGGCAAATGTAAGGAGAGAGCCAATTTTCAAAAGCACAACAGAATAATTGTAGGCCAAAAAAGTCGTCAAGAAACTTAAATATTGACTGTGCATTCCTAGTAATATAAAGTAATTAGGCGCAATAAATCGAATTAACAATGAAACCTAATTCATAAAGATTGTCAATGCAGTCATGAAATGACATACAACACTCAATATGTGGATACATACAACGTAGAATAATTGTGAAGGAAGAGAAAGTGAGCAAATTAAAAAGGGATTTGGAAAATCGGCATGAAATCTCCTTGTGATTTTGAAAATCGGCATGAAATCCCCATATGCTTTAAAAATTGCACCAAACTCTGTTGATAGGCGAACATTTGGGCGAAAATGGATTAAGGCCTTAAAAGATGATTAATGAAGAAAATCAAGTTGGAGTGCATTGATCAATCCAGGAGGTGTATAAAGTGACGAACAACTCTACTGACGAACAACTCCACCGACGAACAACATACCGGCGAGCAGGTTGTAAGACCCGAGACCAGACATGAACATTCCGCCAAATCACTAATGACGAGCAACATTGATAAAATGTGGTATATCTACTGGCCTAAGAGGTGTATGTAGACGAACAAGGAACCAAGATTCCAAAGCTCAGCTCAATAAGAAATATAGGCGAACAACTTTGAAGTCATATCCTCAAAAGGCGAACAACTTTTACTGAAAGATCCTTCTGGACAAAACAAGCCGACCTGGGCGAACAACAATGAGTCCGAGATAAGGCCAAAGAAGACTTTGTAACTAAGATTCAGCTTAGATAAGGTCAAACAAGGTCAAAGGACACTTGTCTAGCATGCAAGCTAGGAAGTTCAAGAGTCTTGAACACCTCATGCTTGCTAGTCTCTATAAATAGTTGTTCTCCAGCTATGAAATACAAGTTCAAATTCACAAATACTCTCAAAACACACACAAATACACCTAAACGTGCACACATACGAAACTAATACGATTTCGACTTTCGTATTTACAATTTCATAACCCGAACCCTCGATTTACCATTTACGGTGGTAATCAATCACACGTTATTGATTGGTGGTCTTAAACCGAACTAAACAACCATTAATCTATCCGATTAAATTTGATCACCAACAAACCCCCTTGTTGTTTTTTAAATATAGCGCAAGATCCTTTTTTTTCCATAAAAAATTAATAGCGTTAATTTTTAATCCGTATGACCTATTATATACTTCTGACCTGTTGATGTTTTTCCATAATTCACCTAAACGCAAACTAGGGTTTATCTCCAAGTAAAATTTTAAAATTTATACAAACTTTTAAAAAAATATGTGAATTTCTTGAAAAAACATACTTAGTGTGAACATACAAAGACTTGACCTGATTTTCTTTTGAACGAGAAGTGTTCAGGATAGGTTCAAGTTTCTTTTATTTTTTTATTTGTACTTTTCTTAATATTTCTAACTACAAATTATTTACTAAATCCTATATTAATATATAATTAGATATAAAGATGATTTTCTAAAAAAAAAATTTCACTTCTCGTCTATTTATAAAATTTTATAAACAATAATTATTAAATAAATTAACTATATAAAAGCATAAGATTATAAAAAATAAAAATAAAAACTTAAATAAAATCATAATACAAGGAAAACTTTATAAACAATAATTATTAAATAAATTAACTATATAAAAGCATAAGATTATAAAAAATAAAAATCAAAACTTAAATAAAATCATAATACAAGGAGCATATAATTTAGTTAATGGAGGATAATTGTGTCAATATATTAAAAAAATAAAAAAAATCACTAAAATTCGCATGAAACATGTGTGAATTGCACACTGTTGTTAATCTTAACACAATTGGGGGCTTAATGCTATATTTATAAACTATAGGGGAGTTTCATGCTATATTAATAATCCACAAGGGGGGTTTCATGCTATATTAATAATCCACAAGGGGGGTTTCATGCTATATTTATAAAACCACAAGTGGGTTTGACACAATTTTTAAAGCACAAGGGAGTTTCATGCCAATATTTCAAATCATAAGGGGGTTTGACGCAATTTAACCAAATTAAAAAGGAAAAATGTTAATCTTGAGTTGCGGTGGATGGATCCCAGCCGGGAGGTTTTATATCCGGCCAATCACCTCGGCATCCCAGTCTTACGTACAGACTTTTTCTACCTTCAACAAAACACAAATTATGTATGTATCAGTAAATATGTACTGGTATTAATCAATCAAGATAATCCCCTTCAAAAAAAAAAAAAAAAAAATCAATCAAGATAATATTTGTAATCAAGAATGAAAAGACATTGGAAATGAAAATGCACCTGGAAGAGTTTTATCTGAGAGAAGCAAGCGCTTAAGAGCGCTGAGTGACGCCTGAGCAACGGTTTTGGTGTAAGTGGCATCCCAACCTCCAACCTTCACTACTATTTCCGCATTGCTGTAACCTACCATCCCAGCTTCAATGCTCTTCCTCGCCTCTTCTTTTGCTGACTCTTCATCTACATTCACAATTCAAGTTTACAGGAAATATGGGCCACATAATAAACTGCAAGGATCTAATACATGTTATCTATAGAGCATGACATTCGTGATGGAATAATATTATATAGAAATGATCATGCCGCCACCTCATTGCATTACTTTTCATGGACCTTGACTTTACTAAGTGAAAAAAGTGTAATAATCGTTGAATTCATGAAACATCACTTGAACAAAGAGTTTGTTGTAGGGCAAACACGCAGGTAAATTATCAAAGAAGATAATAGGATGAGCCGAGGTCCCACAATCAACTAAACCTCTATAAATAGGGTATGATATCTGTATACACTTACGCAACCTCGTATGCTGGTAGATAATCAAAAAATATTTGGGAGAGGCCTCATCAAGACTAGTCATTTCAGCTCTAGTGACTGCTATGGTTGAAACTCTGGACTAAGGGGCGAAAGACATTTTCCCAATATTTGAACATCATACGGTGATTATAGTTGGATTGTTTCAATTGATACCATCTGGAGTAACCTCAATGACTCTTCTTTTGTTGGTCTGTGGCCTTCTTGTGTGTTGGCCTGTGGCCTTTTTGTTGTTTGGTTTGAAAGCCTTGCTGGATCCCATCGCGTGTGCTTTGTTGAAACCTTGCCGATTTCGTTTTTTTTTTTTCCTTTGTTGAATCCTTGCCAGATTTCTGTGAGCTCTTCTTTTCCAAACTCCACAACCGCCCCCACACCGTGGGATAAATTATTCAATCTAAAAATCTTAGAGATGCTTTTTGTTACAGTTTTCACAAAATAATTCTATTCTAAGAATGTATTCCACTTTTACCATATAATCGATTGACTGTATATCAGAATATATTCCTAAGATACCAATCAAGAAAGAAAAATAAATGTACATGCTTTGTCTATAAAGTATTTATAGTACTACTTCCATCCACAAAAAAACTATACTTTCAATAAACATTTTATTCAAAAAACGGACCGCACAATACTCCGTAATATGGATACCCTCCGACATATCGCATTAAACCATGTGAAAAAAAGCAGGACCATTTTTTGTGGACAGAAGTAGTATATTGCTAAAAAGATTTCAGGGAAACAATTATCACCTGTGGCTTCAGATTGAGACAGCCAAACTGAAAATCCCGCAAAAAGATGTTGCCATTTATTGGAACTCCTTGCAGCACCATGTGACCCTCCAATTGTTGCAATAACTACTCTTGCTTGACTGGAAACTCCCATCATTACAAAACAATTAGGCTTGTAACATTACCAAGACCACGTGAACATGTATAGAAAATAAGCTGTGCACCGTAAACAAATGTAAATGTGAATACGAGTAATACCTACTAACACTTTCTAAGATAACCCCTTCTGCTTCTGCAACAGCATCATAGCCTTCCTTTATTGCCCCTGAAATTAATATAAAGTTGTTTGAAACAAATTATAGGAGTATATAGAAATATATGGACTCGTTAGTGAAACATTAGATGACTTATAATAGAGCAAATAATCCATCTTCAGACTGTTTATGTGTATCAGTTCAACAACCTAAATATCATTTACAAGCAGCAATATTTTAGTTATCAGACATTGAAATTTCAGACTTTTTTCTATTTGAATATATCTAACGAGGGGGATAGACAAACAATAAGATACTGTGTTAAGATGAAACTTGAAAGGATAAAATATGATTCAAGATTTAAGATCTTGAAAGGCTAATGAAGATGGAGAAAAGGGCACTTCCATTTAACTAGTTGAACCTCTTATTCCATAAAACTCTGATGAATGCAATTTATATTGGCATCATGTAACCACCCATATCTTTGAATTATTACATCTTATTCCAGAAACAAATGTCTAATACCTATGTTAAACAGACAAAGAGAAATCCCAAATATTTGACTGAACGCTATAGCCACTGGGCAATCTTCGTCCAAAAAGAGAGATGCATCGTTGCATCATTACTAGGCCATGATTATACTAATGCCAAAGTACCTATCATATTCAATAAATCATGAAAAAAAAAAAAAAAAAAAAAAATTTCTTAATAGTCATTTTACAACTCAAATATAAATGAACATGAATGTAAAAGAAAAACATCATATCTGCTCTGTGTATGCACGGCTGTGCAGAGAGAGAGAGACAGAGCTCCACACTCACATGATTCAATAGATTGCTTGACATATGTTTCCAGTAGCTCCTTTGTACTGAGTGGAGTGTATCTATCAACATAGAAGCATTAAACTCTTCAAGAACAATGGATACTCAACTAAGAAAAAGAGCCCAGCCAACTATGATAGTTTTCGTTTTCAACACTAGAAATTTGATCGTGCAGATGCACTTACAAAAGTTAGAACTAGTGCAGTTGGAACCATAAGTCACCCTCAGTATATACAATTTTTCTATAAGACCCTCCATATATGTATACAATAAAATGTCATATGCCGTAATCTTTCTGATGAAGATGGGAGAATTTGGTCATTACAAATGTCATTTCATGAGCATCAATTTGTTTAAATAATGACAAAGGATGAGTTATGGGCACGAGTAACTGTAGGAAAATCAGAAATCAATAGAAAGGGATAAATATTGATCGTCCAAGTATAAAATTAACCAACAAGAAAATTTATCTCCAATCCACCACTTCTTAGTCCAAAAATAAAGGAGTCCATACCCAAGACCAACTGCTAATTCTCGAGCAATCTTGTAGTTTATTTCTGTAGATTCACCAACCAAAAATAGTGATGTTCCTTTCAATAATTGAATAACTCCTGTTGTTAAGGACTCCCAAGATTCCATGATGTCTGGCCATTTCAATGTTGGGTCTTGCTTTTTCATGTTAACTACAAGTTGAGCGTCATCTATATACCTGTTCAACAAGACATTTTGCAATTTTAATAACAATATGCCTATAATGATTATTGGTGGTTCAATTATCAACATCAGATACCATATTGTTTCAGAAGGCTTTATCATTCCATATAAACTATTGGTATCCAGGAGAGTGTTTGTATATCCAGAACGCTCCACTTTAATTAGCAAAGAGTTGTCACTTGCATCTACAAAAACCTGCCCAGGGCTTATGCTTTCATCCCCAAGTTCCAATCTCAACTCTACCTCAGATGAATCATCATTAAACTGCATTCATGTATCCCATCAGTCATATCCAAATTTCCTTTACATAAATTGATTCATAGTACAACAGATGCCCAAGTAAATTGAGTAAGTAAAATTGATAGCTCCAAGCTTTAGAAAGAACTTCTCCAGAAGATCTATTCAAAAGTTGATTATCCATGTGGACAATATGAAAGTTCACACATTTAACAAAAGAGGTAAGCTACAACTAGAAGGTCTTCCACTTGTTGTTTAGTTATCGAGTAAGACTGCATGCAGCTTCAATATTTCACTTGGTATTGTTCCCATATTTTAGGATCAGAATAAATACTTACAGATGATATGGAGACAATCAATAGTGTTCCAATTTGAGGAGTAAGAAATATAGCATTTCTCTTTGAATTTATGTATGCAATATTGACTTGGCAGATGAATTTTCTGCATTTTTCTTAGTAGGAAGAGAATCAGGCAAATAAAGTTGTTCATAACTCCTTGTAGCACACACCACACATTTTGATTCCTTTTAATTTATGTGAAAGTTTTAGCACAACTTATTCTCAACTTCAAAATTTCATATTCCTTTAAAATCAGCTAAGAAAGAATTATAGAGTATAACCATGGAATCAATTATGTTAATTTACAAGTTAGATGATGTTTGTTGATCAAGTTTTACAACATGTTTGAAGATAGTTACTAGTGAATATAGATCAGATATAAGTTCAAGTAGACAAAACTAAACACCAAAAGAAGTGAATATCTTCAATCAATCCACACTGGAATTTAACAAGAGAGATAATCCATGCTAGAGCTAGTGCTAGTGCTAGTATATAAAGCATAATTCATGAATTCATTAATTAAGATTGCGGAAAGAGAGTAAAAGTAATTATATTATATATAGGTACCTCATAGTGGGTTGCATCCGCAGTGGAGAAAAATGGAGTGGCGGTGCAGAGGAGTTTGTTGCTTCTTACGGACACAGTCACACAGGTGGGGAAATGCGACAATAATTTGAGTTGAGAAGAAGATTTTTGCATTAGGGTATGATTATGATTATGATTATTGGTTGGAGGAGAGAAGAGAATGTTGAGAGCTGAGGCCATCCTAACGCAAATGCCTGCAATTCCCCTTCCAAACTTATAAACAACGGATGGATGAGATGAGATGGGTCGCCATTTATGAAAATACAACTACCCACCTATGAATTTTATTTCATAGTATTATTTTTAACAGACAAATATACCTAAAATAAATAAATATTAAAAAATTTGCTGGTCACATTGATTTTCAAAATAAATTCGCATAAGGCTTTCGCTCTAATGTTATGTTACTGTATGAATAAATGCGTATTACTGTAAGGCAAAATGTGTGTTACTACTCCTTAAAAAATGGATTTTTGTACTTTAAAATAACAATAGGGACAAATATATGCTTTTATGAACAAATATGTGTTTTTTAATTTATTCATCATCTCGTTAAATCTAGTTTTATTGTTTCATACATTAACACACATTTGCTCCAACAATAACATACATTTGCTATAACCAATTTTCATTGTCTTATGCAATGAGACGGTCTCATACAAGACCTACTCTAGAATAAATATGTGTTACTGCAAATGTGCATTAATGTTAAGAGTAAACATGTGTTACTATAAATATGTGTTATTATTGGAGCAAATGTGTGTTAATGTTAGAAGAAATGTGTGTTACTATTGGAGCAAAGTGTGTTAACGTTGGAGCAAATGTATGTTATTGTTGGAGCAAATGTGAAAATATTTAATAGATAGTTAAAATAAATAAATATTTGTGAAAATTAATATTTTAATAGATAGTAACACACATTGTGCTCTTATATTCTATGAAAAAAATATTTATTTTAGTAAAAACATAAAAAAATTGGTGAAAAAATAACATTTAGTCTAATTGTAACATACATTTTGCCCTTCAATAACACAAATTTGCTCATATAGTAACACAATCTGGGAGCGAAAATTATGAAATTTGACTTGCGGGAGATTTTGGAAAAAATGTAACAAATCCAACCCAACTCGACCAAGATCTGCAATTTTTTTAAATATGGGTTATTATACGAATTTTATATCCGTAAAATATTTCATATAACAATTTGTCTATTGTATATACATCAAATTTATTATTTTAAAATATTATATGAATATTAACTCTTATTTTAAACAATAATACATTTTAATTTGAATTGTATTAATAAAATTTAAATTTTTTATATTTTCAAACTAAACCGGATGACTTAGACCCGTATGATTCACTGGGCGGGACTCTAGTCTAGTTCTTCCTGGCCATACCAATTCTAGTATGCACTTGGATTTTGAAAAAAATAAAATAGAAATTAGCAATACTAAGAAGTAATCAGTAATACCCCAAGAAGACATCAGTAATATCCCAATTGCAAAAAAAATACATAGTTCGGTGTGTTTGTATGTGTTCTGAAAAAATTAAAATTAAAATCAAATTTGAACTTAAAATCTAAATGCATACTGTGCATTTGAATGGATGCTATAATTTATCTTCTTATTGGGCAAATTCATTCTTTACCCACGTTTTTGACATCCCTAGTAATTAGGTTGGGATTGGGATAACTCATAATATCCTACTCGTTTTTAATTTTGCACTTATGATTTGCACATCGAAATATAAATTCATTCTTATAATATATTTATGCAAATACTTTTACACAATTTAAGTACATAGTATTATGATCAACCCATAGCATCATTTTTATCTCAACAACTTATTATCATCTTCTTTTTAATATATATATATATATATATATATATATATATATGGACAAAATAATTTTTTATAAAAACAAATAAATATTTGTATGTACAGTAACACACATTTGTTTTTACACTAACATTTATTTGTCTTTATAATAACACATTTTTTTCAATATAATAACTCATTTGTATGTGTTTACTATATAGAATAAATATTTATTTGTCCTTATCAACATGCAATTGTTTTTACAATAATACATTTTTGTTCTTATAGTAACACTATCGGAGAGTGAAAATCCTTAATTTAGTCTTACGTGAGATTTTCGTAAAAATTTGTCCGACCAAGCTAACAATATTCATAATATTCTATATGAGTGTTTTTAATAGGGGGAATCACAAATAGGTTCATGGGGTAAGCACTTATTAACATTTGGTTCTCACCTTTTTAATAAATACAAATAGGTTCATAAGTGGGCCTCCACCGTTTTCTACCTATTTGACCAACTTCACCCCACCACCCCTCTATCTTCAATGATGTGACATAAAGTCACTTACAATTTCCCCCAATCCCACTTTTCGGTTTTTTTTTTAAATAATTTGCAGCATATATTTATTAATAACTTCTAATTTAACCAATCATTAATTCTTTTAATAATTTGAATTGGCATAATTGGATGGTTGATTTTCATTTAAACAATTTATATTGTAATATTTATTAATATTTTAATCAAATGTTCAATTCTTATAATAATTGAATAGACACAATTGGTAATACTTTCAAATTTATTAAAAAATACAAGCATAATAAATTTGAACAATTATTTTGCAAATTCTCATATGCGGATTCTCTATTCAATTTTATTGCCTATAAAATTTGAACAACTATTTTGAACATCTATTTATCACAAATATTTCAAGATATACTTGAACAAATAAATTTGCATAAAAATTTTGAACAACTATTTATCACAGATAATTCAAAATATACTTTGAACAGATAAATTTAATTTTTTTTATTAATTGTGTGGCATCTCATATTACATCCATTAACAAATTCATAGTTAGAATTACATATTTGAATTTGAAATTAACAAATTCATAACTAAAATTACCCATTTATGCCTATATGAAAGAAAAAAAAGTGCAATTTTTTTTACAATATCTTCATCTTCCTTTCTTCTTCCCAGAGTGAAATCAGTACCTAATCAAGTCACCAAATACTCAAACAATATATTAATGCAAAATCAAATTTAAATTCAAATAGATAAAGATAACAAAACCAGAGCATGACTGAAAATACATAAACATAGCATTTTGTCATCTATTGGGTACTCCTTCTGGGTGTAACAAAACCCCAATTCCAACAATTTATTCAACAAAAAACCTATTTAAAGATGAAACCAAATTTCTTTAACTATAAAAAAACCCAAAAATTAAATTTAATTTGCCCCCAAACCCATTACATACGTACCTAGCAAAAAAATGAGCAGATCTCGCTCAGATCCATGTTGCTCAAATCGTCGCCGCTGGAAGATCGGTGGCTGTGATGGGTTTTCCCTGCTCAGATCGGTGGTGGTGGTGGGTGTACGGCGGTCGTTCACCATGAGAGAGAGAACGTGGTGTGGGAGAGGGAGGGTGGCGACGCCGCCGCGTGTGGGAGGGAGTGGAGGGCGGCAACGCGCGTGTGAGAGGGAGGGGAGGGCGGCATCGCGCGTGTGAAAGGGAGGGGAGGGCGGCGCAACTGCGTGCGGGAGAGAGGGAGGAAGGCGCCGCGCGGGGGAGATGGAGGGTGGCGCCGTGCGAGAGGAGAGGTAGGGCGGCGGTGCCGGGCGGGGGAGAGGGTATTCATGTGTTTTAGAGAGAGAAGATGAGAGAGAAAGAGCTGTAGATGAGAAAAAGAAAAGAGAGAGTGAGAGAAAACGAGAGTGTGAGAGAGAAAAAAAGAGAGAGAGGAGTGAGGTGCGTGGGTTTTGGTTGGGAAGGGGGAAGATGCCAGCTAGTGTGGGGTGGGGTGAGGTTTTTTTTATTAATATTTTAGAACCTAGTTGCATTTTTTAAAATGAGAGGAACCAAATTGTTTTAATGGTCTTAATGGAGAACCAAATTGTAATAATCTCTTTTTAATATATATGGAAAATTACTGAATAAGTTAATTGAATTTATTTTATTTTATTAATAAGTCACCCACAAATGGATAAAAACATGAGAAGTTGGGTATTACTATGGTTTTGCATTCTCAGATCCTTTCGAATCTCATTGCTCATAGCCGAACTATGAGAGGCAAACATGGAAAAAAAGTGGCTGCGACTATTTGGGTATGTGTGGCGTGGAGAATTTGGAAGGGTGGGAATGATTTAATTTTCAATGATGTGGCGTTTTCTGTTGACTAGATTGTGGAGGATATTAAATCCAGGCTTTGGAGTTGATTTTATGTAAATAAGACAGGATATTCTAACTTTTCTTATAGCGATTGACTTGTAAATCCAAGAATTGTGTTAGGTTGCTTGTTGTTGTATTCTTGTAAATTTGTGGGTATTTTTTATACCTCTATTATGAATGAAATTTTATTTACCGATAAAAAAAACATGAGAAGTTATTTAGTAACTCCCATGATTTAAATTGAATGACATGATTCATATTCTATAAAGAGGAGACATTCTACTACGTGAAAAATTTATGCTCCTAATACACATAAACACAAAAGAATACAAAGACACTTTCATATTCTAAAAATTAATACAACTCTCATAATTGCGTTTGACCACTTGGATCACATTTTGTACGTGTTAAATGGATATCAGTTGTGCTCAATTTTCTTCTGCTACATAAAATGCTGCTTTGTTTTGGGATTCACCAGGATAGGACTAAGACTTTCCGGCCCCCATCTCATTCTAGTTAGAGATGTA
This sequence comes from Ballota nigra, assembly GCA_947034835.1. NCBI lineage: Eukaryota > Viridiplantae > Streptophyta > Magnoliopsida > Lamiales > Lamiaceae > Ballota > Ballota nigra. Next base: position 14,439,917 of record OX344721.1, on the reverse strand, counting down.
ACATCCAGTTTTTACATCTCGTTCTTCATCCACACCTATTACTCATCCCAATACAATTAACTTTATATCACTTTTCTCTCACTCAATTATCACATTTCTCTCACTTACACTCTTTTTCCTACTTTTTTTCTTACACATCCTACTTTACTTTTACACATGATTTGACATAAAGTAAAATCTCACCCTACTAAAATCTCAAAACAAACACACACTTTTATTATCATCCAAGACTTTACATCTTGTGGATGTAAAGTCATGACTTCACACGTCCACCTAAATCCCGAAACAAACAAGCCCAAAGGGTTTTAGAATGTGAAACTCAACATTGATACTAGAGCTATTATGTTGGTATCCCGTATGTATATGTCTGATTAATTTATATGTCATGAATTTGAGTAAAGCATGATTTTACCTCATTGGCATGTTATTTTTTACATTAACAAAAATATGAGTTATTTTGTTTTTTAAAGCATGTATTAAAATTATGAGATTTCAATTTAATCATGGTTTTGATTCTAACATATTTTTCATGAATAAGAACATGTATGTATTCATAAGTTGGACATTATGATATATATTTTTTTTTTCATATTTTCTCGGTGATGTTATAATCTAGTATTATGAGTATGGTTGGTTTGTATTTAGAACACATCATAGATTCGTAAACATGAATTCTGTATTTTTCAAAAAGAAAATTTGAAAACATGGATTTTAATCTTGATAAATATATTGTACATGTCTTGTATACTTTAGACTAGATCTGCAAAGTTTCATAAATTTTGACCTTGTCATTTGAGAAAAACCCAGTCTTTGAAATTATACAAAAAAATCTGACTGGAAATTACGAATTTTATTTAATGAATCGTGATGAAATCTTATACTAGATAAAATTCCATGAAATGGGGATCCTATTGATATAAAATTTGTTAATTTTGATCAAGTATTCAGAAATATATGAATTTTTTAATTTTCCATGAATCAGAGTCTTTTTTGCAAGTTTTCAGAAAGAACAGAGGTCCGTTTTTTAAAATTCAATTTTTTTATGAACTTATCTAAATTTTTTTAAATTTAAAATTAACATTAAGGACTTGGTCAAAAGCAGTTTGAACCAGGGAACGGGTCCGACCAATGGTCTGACTCTGGCCGATGACTAAACAGTTCAAACGTGGTCAAACCCCGACTATCACAACGGTGACTTAGCGGCTTCCCAGTGGCGTGTCTTCTTGACTACCTCCACAGCTACGATGGCACTTGAACACCACACGCATGATGAGTTGTCGACGCGTTTAAGCGCATGTTGTCACGTCTTAGCGTGTGACGACTTCGGCGCGTGTGAGCACGTTGGAGTGCGCGTAGATGTGTTTCAGTGCGTCTTATGACCCATTTTTGCTCCTAGAAATTCATGTGAACTCATTTCTTATGTAAATTCATAACATGCATAAAATACATAATGTAAACAATTAATGTTTAAGTACCATTTTATCTATGAAGGTAGAATCAATGTTAAACTTAATTCACTTGTGAATTAGCTTATTATGCTTGGAGAATTTGTTAGCTCATGGTTATTTAGCGTATGAGAGGAGCTAAAAATTTAACCCATAGTTTCATGTTTGTTTGATTGCTCATTTTCTAGGTACGACTCTTTGAAAAAAAATTGTTTCTACGCGTGATATCAATACGAAAGATATAGTACTTCATGATTTCATGAACTGTGAGATGAAACCTACACAGAACATAAGGAAACATGAACTTACTTTAGCATAATTTTATTGTCAATTATTTTTCCTCCTTTGCAACAAAGTTATCCAAAGATATTTAAGCACTAAAATTCAAAGTCACTTGGGCTAGAACCCTTCCTTCTCATTTACAAAAGGTTTATTGGGTTAAGTTGTCCTCGTACTTAAAAATACCTTATGGTTATCTAAATTATGAATAAAATTGCTAAAGATTCGGAAGAGGGTGATAGGAAACAAGCTGTTAGAACATCATGCTTAAGGAGAGATGTTCGTCAATCTGACTTTCTTAGATAAAATTGTAAAAGTAAAAGTCAGGTGAAGAATTCTCACTTAGATCCTTTGCACAAACTATATTTGAGGTTAGTATAACTCAGAAGAAAAAACTCTTAAAAAAGATGGATACTCCTTGAACTATTGTTCCCTAATTGTTATTGGAGGGAGATTAATACATGATGGGGTGGTTGTGCTCAGTGAGGCTATTGAAGAAGCTAAGAGTAGGAAGATTGGAAGAATTTTCTTTAAGATTGATTTTGCCAAGGCGTACGATTAACTGGAGTTGGGGTTCCTAGAGGAAATGATGAAACAATTGAACTTTTGTCAAAAATGGAGAAGCTGGATTCTAGAGTGTGTGTCGACGGCGTCGGTTAACGTGTTGACTAATGGAAGTCCTTGCGGAGAGTTCAAGTTAGAAAGAGGTCTGAGACAAGGCGACCCGCTATCTTCGTTCCTCTTTCTCATTGTAGCGGAGGGACTTAATCTAATGGTGAAGAAAGCAGTTCAGAATGGTTTGTTAGAAACAGTCGAATTGGGGCGATAAAAGGTAAAGGTGATGTTGCTACAGTACGCGGATGATACAATTTTCATAGCCTCGGATAAGGTCGAAAATGCATGGGTGATAAAGGCTTTACTTAGAAATTTTGAGCTGGTGTCGAGGCTTCAAGTTAATTATGATAAGAGTAGTCTGATCGGAGTTAATACTAATGAAGCAAGATTGGTTCGAATGGCAGAAACACTTGGTTGTGCTAGAGAGTCTGTACCTTTTAAGTACTTGGGTATTCGAGTGGGCATTAACCCGGGGAACATTTCAGAGTGGGGGCATTTGATTCATAAAGTGACAATGAAGTTGAAATCTTGGAAGCATAGGAAAATTTCCTTCGGGGACAGACTAACTCTTCTGAAAGCGGTTATTATGACCTTACCTCTTTACCATCTCTCATTTTACTGCTTACCAAAAAAAAAACCTTGAGTGTTTTAAATTCACTTTGTTGTAATTTTTTTATGGGGGGAGGTGTGGTTGAGAGGAAAATGGCTTGGATTAATTGGAATTTAATTTGTTGTGAAAAAAATGAGGGGGCAGAGGGCTCGGGGTGATGGAATTGGAGAGTTTCAATAAGGCGTTGGTTGGAAAATGGTTGTGGAGGTTCTTAGAGGGGGAGAATAACGGGCTTTGGGTGAGTGTGTTGGAGTCCATTCATGGTAAGGTGAGGGTGAGGGTGAGGGATGGGGGGTGCATTGTAATACCCCGAACCAAATAAATTAGGATTTATACTATTAATATTATTATTATGTTATGATTATTTTATTTTTGTGGATTCATTCTTCTTTTAATAATAATGAGTTTTAAAAATTAATTTATACGCGACCGTTGGTCAAAAATTGGAACCGAAAGCACTCCTAGCACCATAACAATGAAATAAATCCATACAGACTGAGAAAATAAGCAAAATGAAATCATAGAATATGATATTTGAGGCCTTTAACTTAATGGAAAATTCTCGAATAAAATTATACTTTTGCCGCCAAAAGTCGAACGAAAAACCCTAAAACTTCTGAATTTCGAATCCGATGAATAAATACGAACCCAACTCAAGATGTAATTGATAAAATAAAGTTAAATGTCAGTTTTAATAAAGTAAATAAAAACTAAACTTTCAGATAACAAAACGAGCAAAAATATTAAGTTTCGGAGCCCAAAACCTAGCCGCAAAACACCCGATTTCAAAACCGAAAACTATATCGCGTCCGAAAATACCAAAAGAACCATTTAGGCAACCCTTGGGGCCCACATGGACGTCCTAGCTGCTGGAAAAGGCAGTCAAACCTTCCCTTCTCCTCCTTCCCTCAAATCACACCCCATACCCCATTATTTTAATACCAAACACACACCATACCCTCCCATACCCCTAGAAGCCTATACCCCTCTCCCTTTCACTTCATGATCATCCATTTCACTCCCTCCCCTCTATATTTACTTGTCTTTCCCGTTCTCATTTCATTTTGCAGCTGGTAGAGAGAGAGAGAGAACAAGAAAGTTAAGAGAAACTCTAAAATCCTCCTTCCATCTTAAAAAACCTGTCCCCTCTCCTTCCTCAAGCAAGAATTGTGATTTCTTATCTTCTTTCAAGCTAGAAGAGAAGCTCCACCCTTCCCACACTCCATTATCTTTAAGGGAAAAGGTTCATTCAAGAGTTTTGTCCATAGAAATGAGATGAAACACACTTCATTCTCTTCTCCTCTTCCACTTTCATGAAAGTTCATCTTCATCTTCTAACTTCATCTCTTATTTTATTTTAGCTCAAAATCAAGAATTACCTTCAAGGAGTCCTCATCCATATCAAGAACTAAAAGATTGAAGAGCTAATAAGACCCTCTAGCTTAAGAAGACAAGTCTACAAAGGTTGTAAAACCCTTCAACTCAAAATATAGTTAATATGAATGCTTTGCTTGAAATGTTGTTGTTATTGTTGTTTGCTTAGAAAGCATGAAACCTTAGGGCTATCTTACTTTTGAATGTTAAAATATATTCTAAATGGAGTCTTGAATGATGTGTATTAAGGTTTTAAAATTTTAGTGGTATGATAGTTGTGAAATAGGAAATACAAGTGAAAGTATGCACAAATATGACACTGTAAACAGTGTTTTGAAGTTTCTGTATAAATATTCGAACTCCAAATGCTACGTATTTTGGGAAAGTGTTTAAATTAAATTAAATTAGATCAAGTTAGCTTTCATTTTCCACTGGTTTGAGTCAATTCGGAATTTTCTTTGATAAATTATGAATTTTTAAAGAAAGTGTGACAAAACTGCTAGATTTTTCACTTTCATGGGCTAAAATGTACCTTTCGAATCAAGTTTGAATTTTATAAAGATCATGATAAAATACTACATGAAGTTAGCTATCTCTATGTATTTTTCTATGATTTTTGAATAAGTATAAATAGTTTTACTAAAATTATTTTTAACACTGCGCACACAATGTAAGTTTCTGGAAGAAACTGTCACGTTTTGAAAATGAACCTAGAGCTCATATTTTCTTAAACCAAATGATATGAAACAAATTTTATATGTGTATTACACTCTAAAAGATACTTACTGTATAAATTTCATGATGATCGGATATATTTTAGTATTTTTCAAAAGTGTTTAAAGTTAGGGGACGAACATCCGAATGAGCAAACTGCCCACCTTCGGATGTGGCTTCCTCAAACTGTTTTCCATGTTTCGACTTAAGAATGGACTGTCTCCTTGTTTAAATTGATAAATATGATATGCATTAATCTAATACACTCAAGTATTATGTGAATACATGTGAATGATGTGTTGTTTGGTGTTAGTTTAAAGTAATGACTATATTTTTCTATGTGAGTCCTTAAGGAGGAAAGAATAAGGAAGTCTTATAAAACTCCAAAGTACTTCAAGTATACTAACATGCCTAGATAAGAATTTATGTTCTAATTAAACATGCATTCCATTAAAAGCTTTTGGTAAACTCTATAAGCGATGAAACACTAAATAAAGTACGAGTCATTATCGAACCAACGCGTATAAACTTTAAAAAGATTTCTAAGACATTGATAATTAATGCATATAAGAATGTGTGAATCCATGTTTTCATGAAAGATTGCTTGCTTAGAAAATCGTGTTTAATGAATTTAAAGAGAATAAGGACTTTATATTAAGAGGAAAAGCGAAAGGAGCTTAACGTCCCCGCTAAAAATCATTAACAATCTAAATAATAATAAGAGACTTATTTCATGTGTTGTAAGAAGAATTAATAAAGTATCAGAAGAACTTCAAATATGAAAAATAAACTGGAGACCCAAAATCCTCAATTAGTGAAAAGTAACGAAAGAAATGTTATATGATCAATATGCTCTATCTGTTGAAATCTAAGATAAACCTAAGTGATATCTACAAATGCTCATAAGTTAAGTATATAAAGTATTACATGAAAAGTAAAAGCTTATTAAAGTGCAAACAAAACTGTGCTAGGTTAAGTGCGATTACGGTGACGAGGATTTGCTAGTGAACGCAAAAGGGGATTTTTTGAAAATAAAAGTGTTTGAGGTGGGTGGTTTTTACTGCATTGCCTGGAATATTATATGGTATGTTGGTATTACGAATATTTTGACCTTCGGGTCGGGTTACATGGTTATTACATGATATATGGTATCTTAAACGATACGTAATAGTCTGGCTTCTGTAGCCAGGCGCTATGATGCCTTCGGGCAATCCTACGGGCTATATGATATATTATGTTTGACGGCCTGGCCTTTGTGGCTCGGCGCCAGGGAATGATGTATTATGTTTGACGGTTTGCCCTTTGTGGCTCGGCGCCAGGGAATGATGTATTATGTTTGACGATCTGGCCTTTGTGGCTCGGTGCCAGGAAATGATATATTATGTTTGACGGTCTAGCCTATGTGGCTCGACGTCAGGGAATGATTTATTATGTTTGAGGGTCTGGCCTATGTGGCTCGGCGCCAGAAATGTTACATGATGGTTTGATAACATGATACTAAAATGTTTTACAAAATGATCATATTTGTTTTGCCCAACTATATAATAGCATGCAGACCGCCTACACTGAGAATTCAAATCTCACCCCCTTATTTTAAACAAATTTCAGGGTATGATGAAGTGGAGCTCGAGCCAGTGGAGGTGTGATACGAGTCCGGTGATATTATGGAATTAATACTAAAGAATTATATGCACCATTACCTCTTACTATGACAAATTATTCATACGTCGGGGTGACAAACAACCTCATGGTCTCCCGATGATTAGTTATGTATGATGTTTATATTTAACATTTGTTTTGTACCAAACTTTTTATAAAGATCCTTCCATAAGAATTTTAAAAATAAATAAATGGCCGTCGCATTTTATAACGAAAATTATATATTTCCGCTGTCTATGTGAAGTTGTTATTTGCATTCTATATAAAAGAAAATTTTTAGTTCGGATTTTTGGTCACTAAGTGACGACTCGGATTTTCTAAAATGTCGAATCTACATTTTGGAAAACTGGGGCGTTACATGCATCGTAGAAGGTAGGCAGGTGGTTAGGTCGAGGTGGTGGAAAAATGTTTTGGGTTTAGGGGTGGAGGGAGAGGGGAATTGGTTTGTACAAAATTTAGAAAAAAGATTAGGAGATGGTGGGGATACCTTTTTTTTTGGGTCGACAGGTGGGTAGGGGATGTGCCTCTTAAATTTTTGTTTTCGAGGTTGTTTCAACTAAGTAGAAATAAGAAGAGTAGAATTATTGAGATGGGAAAGTGGGAAGGGGGGGGGGGGGGGAGTGGAAGTGGGATTGGAATTGGCGGAGAGGTTTGTTTGATAGAGAACTTAATATGTTTGATGATTGCAAGTTGAAGGAGAATGAAAGAGATATATGGTCGTGGAGCCTGGAAGCGGGAGGGAGGTATTCACCAATATCAGCGTACAAGTGGTTAAACAACAAGAAATTGATGGACAACTCAGAAATCAGAAGGAAAAAGGAGTTCAAGCTTGTCTGGAGTAAAATTGTCCCACTGAAGGTAGCGGTTACGGCATGGAGGACTCTTTATGATAGATTACCAACTCGGGGTATTCTATCGAGAAGGGGGATCATTGGAGGAGGGATCGAGGTCAAGTGTGTTTTATGCAACGAGGAAGAGGAGTCAGCGGAGCATTTGTTCATCAAATGCCAATGTGCGGAGAGGATTTGGAGGAGGTGCTTGGATTGGCTTGAGACCCCTACTGCATTACCGGGTACGATAGTCGATCATTTCTTACTCTTCTCCGGCTTATGGAAAAAGAAGAAAGACAAGTACTTGGGTGTAGTATTTTGGGATTGTGTGATATGAGTGATATGGAAGACTAGAAATAGTTGTATTTTTCAAGGGAGAGTAGTCAATGAGGTGAAGATGTTGGAGGAAATTAAAGGTAGAATTTGGGCTTGGCTATTGGTGAAAAAGGAGATTCATTATAATCTATACTATATTAAAAAGTGGCATGAGTTTGGAAAATATTTTCTTCCCATTTTACCCCTGCCACTTTTTTCCTTGACCAAATTACTGCCTTTTTCATTTTATAAGCCATATACATTTACCCGTACCGCGTCGAATTTTCACCGTCCTCTCATCATAGCGTGTCTTTTCTTCTTCTCACATCTCTTCACCCATCTCACATCCAAAACTCCTCTGCTGGAGAAACTCCCACGTCCAAATTTAGAATTAAAACTCTCTTATCTTTCTTGCAATCAACGTGACTCTTCATCTGTAGGAAAATCAGCCTATTCAATCTATCTCTCACATTTCTTCATTCCAAAATGATATAATTTCCTCGATTTTACACTTTTCTCTTTCTAAAACATCGAACATTACATCCTTCATTGGTAGTGGTAACCCTAAATTCATATTTTCTGTCTTCTTTGCACGTAATTACTTGATGTGTATTTTGCCTTCTTAAATTGAAAGGGTCTTTCTTCAATTTTATTTTTTATATTTATTTCTTTACTTATTAATCGCCATACGAACTGAAGCAAATAATCAATTCTGGCGTAGCTCTGACGAGGGCGATAGCCAACCGAGCCACCGCGGTGCCGCTGCTTTCTTCGCAACCCTTCTGGGCAGCCATAACTCGATCGACAATAGGACCTTCTTCGCCCCTCCATCACTCAATCAGGTATCCGATCGTGTATGTGATTTCAATTTGTTTTTATTTTTCTATGGACGTGATTTAGAGTTTGTTAATATTATATAGTTGAAAATAAATATGTTGATTCTTTCTAGATGAACTTATATAGTTTTCATTGTATAAAAAAACTTTAATCAATTTTGTTAATGTAGACATTGCGGTTTGCGAGTGAAGGTTTATTCCTGAATAATTATGAGAAATGGAGTATGTGATGCTGTCTTTTCTTGGGTTTTTTTATCCCCTTCAAAGTCTTTACAATTTTTTGGGATAAAATATTTGATATGGATTTAGGGTTCACTAGTGGTACTTTTAGCCCGGTACAGGGGTAAATGAAAATTGGGAATCTGAAATTGTATTGCCAAAACCGATTGATGGTTGTGAGTATATTTTGCAATTACTGTGCAGGGATTCGAGGATACAACCGGAGAAAGAATCACGTGACCAACAATGACCTAGGCAAGGCTGGAATGATGCGCATGAAGACGGATCAGTAAGTCGGTGTTAACAAACCCTCAAAGCCTCAGTTTACATTTGAAATATAGATATTTTGATCAATAAACAAACAAGTATATGACATTATAACAGAGAGCTGAAGCAAGAAAACTGATGAGATAAATACAGAGACATCAAATAAAGAGCAATGGGCCAGATGCCATTCTAAATAAATCTAAAGTCTACAAGGTTGAGGGATGAGTTTAACAATTGGGCATATCAGTTTATGCAATACCCCGTCCCGTTTTATACCTTTTATATTCCTAGAACCCTTATTTTATTTTCTTATCTTTGTTTCTTTTTATTTTATTATTTTGTGTGCTTTTGTGTAATTTAAATATATACCCTTTTTACAAATTCCTAAATTCGTAGAAAGAATCGAACCTTTCAAACGAATAAAGGACTACGAGAAATTAAATAATCGAGTTTGAATTTAGGATTTCGATCCGTTTAATTTATTGAGAATAATTAAAATACAATAAAATATTAATTTAGTTTTAAAACTGTATTAATTTTCAAATCGGGATTAATCTTGTGAACCAAACGATCCCTAAACCGTATCAATTAGGATCGAAAATATCAGAATTAGAAGGGGGTTAATCCCTACCCACATAATATACTTTTCTTTTGAATTAAATTGAAATTGAGAATTTACCCCACCCACATCTGTATTCCTTCCTTTAAAATTAATTACCTAAGAAATTAATTTCCAATTAAATATCTTTTCCTCTCTCTATCAGTTAGAAGACACATTATCTCAATTCCCACAAAGAATGCAATACCAAAATTTCACAATCTCAGTTCTCTCTCCTCAAACGCAAAAACGCGTTCTCTCTTCCCTCTGCAAAGTCGACCGCCTCCTTCCTTCTCTCCCATCGCCGTCGTGCCTCGCCTCCCTTCAGCCGCACGAAGCTGCCGTCCCTTCCGATCGAGCCGCCACGCCAGCCCTCCGTCGTCCTCATCGCCCAGACGCGACCACCGCCTCCAGCCAGAGCCGACGCCTCCATCTCCGGTGACCACCAACGCCACGGCCGTCGCGCCTTCAGCACGACCTGGCGCCGCCTTCGCCGTCTTCAGACAGAGGCACCGCCTTCGCCCTCCGTCGCGCCAGCGATCGGAACACCCTTTCAGCGCCGTCGCCTCCCACTCTCATTCGCCGGACGCTGTTTCTCCTCCTCCAACAATCGACGAGCGCCGCCGTACCTCGTCCTCAATTCTACAGGCGCGAAACCGAGCGCTGCCCCTATTCGTCCTCTGTTCTTTTTAAGTGAGTCCATTGATCCCTTTCTCCAATTTCTTCAAATTCATAAGTGTCGTGATTTAATTCCCTCAAAATAAATACTCACAGTTCGTTTTCTTTTCGTGTTTGATCGAGGCACCATCATCTTCTTCCTCTTTTCCGAGAAGCCCGCTGCCCATTTTTAAGAGTATCAGAACGACGCCGTTAGGCCGTTCAATTTATTCGACGAATCCCAGAACTACGCCGTTAGGCTGTCCAAGTAATCCGACGATCAACCGAATCTTTAAACTACGCCGTTAGACTGCCCGATTTGGGACTCGTAAGGTTGCTAACCTTCTTTCTATTTCTCGTTGTAGTCGGGATAGGTTTTGAACAGTTTTAATCTCCCTGAGACTGTGTAAGTTTAAGAACATTTGTTTTTGGCTTGGAAGCCTATAAGTTGTAGATGAAGATTTTATTTTGTTGAATTCCATAGCTGTTGGTGTTGTTGGTATTAGTATTATTGAAATTGTTATATAGTGTTAGTTGTTAGGTTTGGTAATATTGGGTTTGTTGATTAATATTGTTGAATTAGTTGTTTAGTATTGTTGGTTTAGCTGTTTAGTACTGTTGTTTTAGTTGGAGGGTATTAGTGAATGGATGAATTAGTTTGATTTGGTTAGCTGTTGATATGGTGATGAAATTAGTTTGTTTTAGTGTTAGTTGAGTTTTCATAGACAAAATGAAACTCGTCTTCCCCTTGTGCGACTGTTAGAAAATTAGAAACGAAAAGATAAGTCGTTTAATATTCAAAATTAATAACAAATGAAAAAGGAGTATTTTGGGAAAAATTAATATAATTCCTTTGTTTTAGAAGTGTTACTGAAGTTAAAAAAAAAAAAAATACTTTTTATAAACTATATTAGTTATAATATAAATTTCTTAGAAAAATCAAGTTATTAATAAGTTTTAATAAGAGGTTTTTATAAGATATAAATTCTTATACTTTTAATTTTATAAAAGGCTTTTGTTAAGGACACAACAGAAATTAGTAAATACACCCCCCTAATACACCTCCTCTTAAAAAGGGGTGTACTTATCAAAAGATTGTTTTTGTAGTAATCGAAATAGTCATACCACAAGTATACTAGTAAATACACTCCCTCAATACACTCACCTTTTTAGAAGTGGTGTATTTACCAAAATAGGGTGTGACCCTTAAGCAAGTCCTTTTTGAGTTTATAAGACCACAACTTTCTCGATTCTCGTAACACAAACTCTCAAGTTTTCCTAATAATTCAAAGGTCAACTTTTAATCAAATGGTTTCGTACTAGGATTCTGTGCTAATCGAAATACGCACGAGGGATCCGACATTCTGTTGTTTTCCTAATTATTGTTGGATGATGTGAGTTTGTGTGGTTGGATAAAGTAAGTTTTGGTTGGAGTTGAAAAGAGTAACTTTGTTGGAAGTAGAATGATCGTACGAATATGGTTTGACAGTTTGTGACAATACGTGATTATGTTTTGGACTCTGCCCTAATGTGAACCAACTTGTGTTATTTCAATTATACCATGCGAAATATGTTTAAATGTCGCTTAAACCTCATAATCTTATTTATATGAAAATGATTAAATGGAATAAATACTTTATCAATGAGTATAACTTAATATATTTCGGATTTACCAATCCCATGACGTTGCAAATCACCCATACGTGAGAATTCAAATCTCACGCCCCATTTTTACAACCCTTGCAGATTATGATTTCGTGGAGCAAGGACAGTAATAGAGACGACACGGAGTTCCCCACTTAAATAAAACGTTACTGTTAATACTATGCTTTATGTACACATATATGTGTGTGAGATACTTACTAAAATTATTCTATTCATTTCTTCCGCTGCATAAAAACTCATCATATCTCATTTCCGTTATTTTCCCTTCAAAAATTTTATAGTTCGGACTTTTGATCACAATAACACTTCGAATCCGATATAATTAATATATTCTGGATTCGGGGCGTTACAGGTGGTATCAGAGTTTATGTTCAAAACTTTCGGACCAAAACCCAAATCATTGTTTTCATCAAACCAAAATTCTTTTTCTTTAATTAAAATTTCTTATCATGTAAGTATAGATCACTAATTAAATCACTTGAGGGGAAATGTGTCTCCTATTACCGTCAGAAGCTCCTCGAAGGTATTTTCTTATTTTATTGCCTAAAAGTTTATGATATTGCGACAACTTGACTTTCATAACTAAACTCCAATCAAAAGATCGAGAACTCGAAACAACACCTACGAGGTGTAGAAAGAACCACGAAATGTCGTTTATATTACTGTTGAAATGTAAATAATTAGTGAATGATAGAAACAAATATATTTGTGTAAATTTATAAACTTCATAAATGATGTTATATGATTATTTGAACTATGTGCCTTGATTGTTTAAATAATATTTCTGAATAACTAAAATTTTGACTAGGAATTTCCTTCCCATATAAGAATCCACCTAAGATAGTTATATCCCGATAATTAGAAGACACTTAGCTAACCTTAGAATCTGTCAGTGTGTTTATGACCCAGTTTACGAGACTGCGCGCAATGGTAAGAGCCACTCCAATATTCCACGACGAGACATATTTGACAGCCGTGATTCGTTTTGCCAGAAGGGTTACTGAGTTGTTCTTCGTCCTATCGCTGTAAGACTACTCGAACGGACGAGAATAGAAGACCCAGTTCAAAGGCCCCACATTCACTTGGAGACATGCCTAGAAAAAGTCGACGATGGGTATTTCCGTATGATAGTATTGATCAGTCAGAGTGATCAAATCCTTTTAAATAACTATCCTTTTGATGTAGTCACAAATACGTACAACATAGATGTGCCACCCTTTCCTGACATGTAGTAGTAGTCAGACGTATGACCGTTTTACTTAGACCATAGCAGCGTAGCTCTAACCTGCTCCTTTTGTCGCTCGTGGTCCGAATTGATGTGCGGATACGATGCTTTACCATTACTTAGAAACCTTTTGTGTTCTATGACGTAATGTAAGGAGACTGACTCCGTAGAACCAAAACTTTTTAGATATATATATACTTATTATGTGCTCACTACTTGTCAATGTGTTTTACTTGCTTTATATATTAACTGTCATATTTTATCTGATTATCACTTAATGACACATTACTAGTTCCTATTATACTGTGCGAATGTTAGCACTGTACCATTGGGGCCCCAATGCGAAGTGGTGATTTACGTACCACACGTATCTTCAGTGTTAACGTTTTGTGTTAATTGAATTAATCCAGTTATGTTTTTATAACTTTCTCACACCTATATATATCGTAAAAATATTATTCTTTTCCGATCAGAACCACCTTTAGAATGACACCAGGACGTAGACGTGGACGACCCCGCGTTAACCCCACTCTTGTACCAATGGATCCTATAGGACAGAACCCACCTCCCCAAACTGAACCTAAGCCACCTCAGCAGGCCGCGCTAGGAAATATCTGGAACTATTATGGAAATTAAGGACCGAATTTGAGGTTTACCCCTAACGCTAAGCAATCACCTGATAGAGTCCGATCTTCTCATCCTTAGATGAAAATCTTTGACATAATCTTAGGCTTTGACTAGTTAACAAAGGACGAAGCGATAATAAAATGCGCAGAACGAGAGATCGCCTCGAAACTCGTAATGGTCAACGCTTCACATTTCGTGAAATCAAGACCAAGAAGGAAACCCGAGTAATATCAGCAATCCAAGTTGCAGTAAGTTTAAGAACATTTGTTTTTGGCTTGGAAGCCTATAAGTTGTAGATGAAGATTTTATTCTGTTGAATTCCATAGCTGTTAGTGTTGTTGGTATTAGTATTATTGAAATTGTTATATAGTGTTAGTTGTTAGGTTTGGTAATATTGGGTTTGTTGATTAATATTGTTGAATTAGTTGTTTAGTATTGTTGGTTTAGCTGTTTAGTACTGTTGTTTTAGTTGGAGGGTATTAGTGAATGGATGAATTAGTTTGGTTTGGTTAGCTGTTGATATGGTGATGAAATTAGTTTGTTTTAGTGTTAGTTGAGTTTTCATAGACAAAATGAAACTCGTCTTCCCCTTGTGCGACTGTTAGAAAATTAGAAACGAAAAGATAAGTCGTTTAATATTCAAAATTAATAACAAATGAAAAAGGAGTATTTTGGGAAAAATTAATATAATTCCTTTGTTTTAGAAGTGTTACTGAAGTTAAAAAAAAAAGAAAAATACTTTTTATAAACTATATTAGTTATAATATAAATTTCTTAGAAAAATCAAGTTATTAATAAGTTTTAATAAGAGGTTTTTATAAGATATAAATTCTTATACTTTTAATTTTATAAAAGGCTTTTGTTAAGGACACAACAGAAATTAGTAAATACACCCCCCTAATACACTTCCTCATAAAAAGGGGTGTACTTATCAAAAGATTGTTTTTGTAGTAATCGAAATAGTCATACCACAAGTATACTAGTAAATACACTCCCTCAATACACTCACCTTTTTAGAAGTGGTGTATTTACCAAAATAGGGTGTGACCCTTAAGCAAGTCCTTTTTGAGTTTATAAGACCACAACTTTCTCGATTCTCGTAACACAAACTCTCAAGTTTTCCTAATAATTCAAAGGTCAACTTTTAATCAAATGGTTTCGTACTAGGATTCTGTGCTAATCGAAATACGCACGAGGGATCCGACATTCTATTGTTTTCCTAATTATTATTGGATGATGTGAGTTTGTGTGGTTGGATAAAGTAAGTTTTGGTTGGAGTTGAAAAGAGTAACTTTGTTGGAAGTGGAATGATCGTACGAATATGGTTTGACAGTTTGTGACAATACGTGATTATGTTTTGGACTCTGCCCTAATGTGAACCAACTTGTGTTATTTCAATTATACCATGCGAAATATGTTTAAATGTCGCTTAAACCTCATAATCTTATTTATATGAAAATGATTAAATGGAATAAATACTTTATCAATGAGTATAACTTAATATATTTCAGATTTACCAATCCCATGACGTTGCAAATCACCCATATGTGAGAATTCAAATCTCACGCCCCATTTTTACAACCCTTGCAGATTATGATTTCGTGGAGCAAGGACAGTAATAGAGACGACACGGAGTTCCCCACTTAAATAAAACGTTACTGTTAATACTATGCTTTATGTACACATATATGTGTGTGAGATACTTACTAAAATTATTCTATTCATTTCTTCCGCTGCATAAAAACTCATCATATCTCATTTCCGTTATTTTCCCTTCAAAAATTTTATAGTTCGGACTTTTGATCACAATAACACTTCGAATCCGATATAATTAATATATTCTGGATTCGGGGCGTTACAGGTGGTATCAGAGTTTATGTTCAAAACTTTCGGACCAAAACCCAAATCATTGTTTTCATCAAACCAAAATTCTTTTTCTTTAATTAAAATTTCTTATCATGTAAGTATAGATCACTAATTAAATCACTTGAGGGGAAATGTGTCTCCTATTACCGTCAGAAGCTCCTCGAAGGTATTTTCTTATTTTATTGCCTAAAAGTTTATGATATTGCGACAACTTGACTTTCATAACTAAACTCCAATCAAAAGATCGAGAACTCAAAACAACACCTACGAGGTGTAGAAAGAACCACGAAATGTCGTTTATATTACTGTTGAAATGTAAATAATTAGTGAATGATAGAAACAAATATATTTGTGTAAATTTATAAACTTCATAAATGATGTTATATGATTATTTGAACTATGTGCCTTGATTGTTTAAATAATATTTCTGAATAACTAAAATTTTGACTAGGAATTTCCTTCCCATATAAGAATCCACCTAAGATAGTTATATCCCGATAATTAGAAGACACTTAGCTAACCTTAGAATCTGTCAGTGTGTTTATAACCCAGTTTACGAGACTGCGCGCAATGGTAAGAGCCACTCCAATATTCCACGACGAGACATATTTGACAGCCGTGATTCGTTTTGCCAGAAGGGTTACTGAGTTGTTCTTCGTCCTATCGCTGTAAGACTACTCGAACGGACGAGAATAGAAGACCCAGTTCAAAGGCCCCACATTCACTTGGAGACATGCCTAGAAAAAGTCGACGATGGGTATTTCCGTATGATAGTATTGATCAGTCAGAGTGATCAAATCCTTTTAAATAACTATCCTTTTGATGTAGTCACAAATACGTACAACATAGATGTGCCACCCTTTCCTGACATGTAGTAGTAGTCAGACGTATGACCGTTTTACTTAGACCATAGCAGCGTAGCTCTAACCTGCTCCTTTTGTCGCTCGTGGTCCGAATTGATGTGCGGATACGATGCTTTACCATTACTTAGAAACCTTTTGTGTTCTATGACGTAATGTAAGGAGACTGACTCCGTAGAACCAAAATTTTTTAGATATATATATACTTATTATGTGCTCACTACTTGTCAATGTGTTTTACTTGCTTTATATATTAACTGTCATATTTTATCTGATTATCACTTAATGACACATTACTAGTTCCTATTATACTGTGCGAATGTTAGCACTGTACCATTGGGGCCCCAATGCGAAGCGGTGATTTACGTACCACACGTATCTTCAGTGTTAACGTTTTGTGTTAATTGAATTAATCCAGTTATGTTTTTATAACTTTCTCAAACCTATACATATCGTAAAAATATTATTCTTTTCCGATCAGAACCACCTTTAGAATGACACCAGGACGTAGACGTGGACGACCCCGCGTTAACCTCACTCTTGTACCAATGGATCCTATAGGACAGAACCCACCTCCCCAAACTGAACCTAAGCCACCTCAGCAGGCCGCGCTAGGAAATATCTGGAACTATTATGGAAATTAAGGACCGAATTTGAGGTTTACCCCTAACGCTAAGCGATCACCTGATAGAGTCCGATCTTCTCATCCTTAGATGAAAATCTTTGACATAATCTTAGGCTTTGACTAGTTAACAAAGGACGAAGCGATAATAAAATGCGCAGAACGAGAGATCGACCTCGAAACTCGTAATGGTCAACGCTTCACATTTCGTGAAATCAAGACCAAGAAGGAAACCCGAGTAATATCAGCAATCCAAGTTGCAGTAATATTACGAAAAGAGGAATGCCAAGCTTACCTCGTCCACATCTCAGCAGGAGAGAAAGACGACAAGTTGCGCATCAAGGTGCCAATTGTGGATGGATATCTTGACGTGTTCTATGAGGAATTAATCGGGTTACCTCCTGATCGTCAGGTAGAGTTCTCCATCGACTTGATACCTGGGGCATCACCAGTATCTAAAGCACCCTACCGAATGGCTCCAAAGGAATTGGAAGAACTGAAGGAACAAGTGCAATGCTTGCTTGAAAAGAAGTTCATCAGGCCTAGTGCATCACCATGGGGAACACCCGTGTTGTTCGTAAAGAAGAAAGATGGAACTTTCCGTATGTGCATAGACTATCGAGGTCTCAATCAACTGACCATTAAGAACAAATATTCTCTTCCGAGGATAGAAGACTTGTTCGACCAGTTGAAGAATGCTACGGTATTCTCAAAGATCGATCTAATGTCTGGTTACCACCGGCTAAGGGTCAAGAGCGAGAATATCCCGAAAACAGTATTTCGGACTTGATATGGACATTTCGAGTTCACCGTGATACCTTTCAGAGTAACAAATGCTCCGACAATTTTCATGGATATGATAAATAGAGTGTTTCATCCGTACCTGGACCAATTCGTCATCGTCTTGTGTACTCTAAGAGCAAAGAGCAACACGAAGAACATCTCAAGGCAGTCTTAAAGACAATGAGACTAGAGAAGTTTTATTCCAAATTCAGCAAGTGTGAATTTTGGATCAACTACTTATGTATCGATTAGTACTAGAGCATCTCACTCCCTTGTGTCTAAGAATTTAAGAAAATTTGGGGATATAGAGTATAAAAGAATAGACCTTAAGTGAAAGTGAACTTTTGAGGAATACAATGAGAACCTAAGCCGAGTGAATTGAATGGAGATAGACTTGGATGAACATCAAATAGAAACTGAACTGCACGTTCTTAAGTTGAGTAGTTAGGCGTTATTGAAAACGAACTAGTTCTATGCATAAGAAGAAATATGAAACATGGGCATAGTTACTTTCTTTTGGGATAACATAAGATTTTAAGCTTAAGTAGAGCCTTTTTGTGGAATGAGTAAGCTAGATGTGATCTTAAGTCTTACGTGTTAAGATTAACATTTATATGTTATGGGAATACTTTAGTTGAAAAAGAAAGGACAATTGATTTTTATCTATGGGATACATAGTAGACTTCGAAGTAGAGGAAAATTTACAACTATGTAGGAAGAAAAGTTTGCATGTTTGAGGACTAGAAGACCTTCTAAGTCTTAGATCAGGTAGAGTGACAACAAACTTAGTCGGCCAAGAAAACCGAGAAGTTATTTTGGCTTTAACTAATGAGAAAGCTTTCAAAAATCAAACCTCTTCACTAAGCCACCCTTTTTGGACCAGAAGTTTTAGAGTAAGTAGTTAGACAAAACTATTTTGAGTGGAGTAAGATATAGTACCAGTTCATCCTAAACCTAGAATTTTTCCACGCAGTATTGTGCAGATACCATGGTTTACGCGTTCACCCTATAACCGACCTTACGAGAAAGGATCCTAGGAGCGCAAAAGAACGATAAATTCTTGAGAGAAATACGTAAGCGCGCTGAGGAAGGAACCATTTGAGGTTCGTATTGAGTACTGAGTAAGCTTTGATGTTCGATAATAGAATCTGTGTGCCTAAGGATGAAGGAATGAGGAATGAAATTCTGAAAGAGGCACATAACACTCCATACACCATTCACCCCGGAGAGACGATGATGTATCGGGGACTGTAAGAAAACTTTTGGTGAAGGGTATGAAGAGATCGATAGCTCAATTCGTCAGGAGCTGTTTAACCTGCCAACGAGTTAAAGCAGATCACCAATGACCTCTAGGGTTGTTGCATCCTCTGGAGATGCCAGAGTGGAAATGGGAGAACATCACTATGGATTTTGTCACCGGATTTCCGAAAACGGTGAAAAATCACGATGCCATTTAGGTTATCGTAGATAGACTTACGAAAACTGCCCACTCTATCCCTGTTATAATGACGTATACGTTGGACAAGCTCGCCTAACTATACATAGCAGAGGTAGTTAGACTGCACGGTGTACCAGTCTTGATAGTGTCCGATAGAGACCCCCGTTTTACCTCCAAGTTCTGGGGAAGTCTGCAATGAGCCTTAGGGACTGAATTGAAATTCAGCACCGCATACCACCCGCAGACTGACGAACAATCGGAAAGAACTATCCAGACACTCGAAGGTATGCTAAGACCTTGCGCTCTAGATCTTGCGCTCTAGATCTTGCAAGAAGTTGGAAGAGCCACCTGCCATTTGTAGAGTTTGCGTATAACAACAGTTATCAGGCGACAATACAAATTGCTCCGTCGTAGCACTTTACGGGAAAAGGTGTAGATCGCCAGTTTGTTGGGACGAAGTCGAGATTTGAAAGATTCTCAGACCCGAACTAGTCGAAAGATCGGCTGAGTTAGTCGCAAGGATTAAAGAAAGGATTAAGACGGCTCAGGACCGTCAGAAGTCATATACGGACGCTAGGAGAAGAGATTTACAATTCGACTTTGGCGATAAAGTATTTCTCCGAGCGGCACCAATGAAAGGTCTAATCCGTTTTGGGAAAAGAGGTGAGCTAAAGTCGCGATACAATGGGCCATTTGACATCCTGAATAGAATCGGGGATGTGACTTATCGCTTAACACTACCACCAGAGTTATCACGAGTGCATAATGTGTTCCACATATCTACACTCAGGAAGTACATAAGCGATCCAAACCCTGATATTAGTCGTATAGATTTAGATTTAAGCTGTGACCTGACTTATGAAGAAGTTTCAGTTACTATCCTAGGAAGAAAGTTGCACTTATTAAGGAATCAAGAAATACCATTAGTTCTAGTCCAGTGGAGCCGACACGAGAAAGAAGAAACAACTTGGGAAATAGAGGATGAAGTCCTAACCAAATACCCTCAATACCTAAGCAATACCTAGAAGCTGAATTTCGGGGGCGAAATTCTGTTAAGGGGGTGAGGATGTAATACCCCGTCCCGTTTTATACCTTTTATATTCCTAGAACCCTTATTTTATTTTCTTATCTTTGTTTCTTTTTATTTTATTATTTTGTGTGCTTTTGTGTAATTTAAATATATACCCTTTTTACAAATTCCTAAATTCGTAGAAAGAATCGAACCTTTCAAACGAATAAAGGACTACGAGAAATTAAATAATCGAGTTTGAATTTAGGATTTCGATCCGTTTAATTTATTGAGAATAATTAAAATACAATAAAATATTAATTTAGTTTTAAAACTGTATTAATTTTCAAATCGGGATTAATCTTGTGAACCAAACGATCCCTAAACCGTATCAATTAGGATCGAAAATATCAGAATTAGAAGGGGGTTAATCCCTACCCACATAATATACTTTTCTTTTGAATTAAATTAAAATTGAGAATTTACCCCACCCACATCTTTATTCCTTCCTTTAAAATTAATTAACTAAGAAATTAATTTCCAATTAAATATCTTTTCCTCTCTCTATCAGTTAGAAGACGCATTATCTCAATTCCCACAAAGAATGCAATTCCCAAATTTCACAATCTCAGTTCTCTCTCCTCAAACGCAAAAACGCGTTCTCTCTTCCCTCTGCAAAGTCGACCGCCTCCTTCCTTCTCTCCCATCGCCGCCGTGCCTCGCCTCCCTTCAGCCGCACGAAGCTGCCGTCCCTTCCAATCGAGCCGCCACGCCAGCCCTCCATCGTCCTCATCGCCCAGACGCGACCACCGCCTCCAGCCAGAGCCGACGCCTCCATCTCCGGCGACCACCAACGCCACGGCCGTCGCGCCTTCAGCACGACCTGGCGCCGCCTTCGCCGTCTTCAGACAGAGGCACCGCCTTCGCCCTCCATCGCGCCAGCGATCGGAACACCCTTTCAGCGCCGTCGCCTCCCACTCTCATTCGCCGGACGCTGTTTCTCCTCCTCCAACAATCGACGAGCGCCGCCGTACCTCGTCCTCAATTCTACAGGCGCGAAACCGAGCGCTGCCCCTATTCGTCCTCTGTTCTTTTTAAGTGAGTCCATTGATCCCTTTCTCCAATTTCTTCAAATTCATAAGTGTCGTGATTTAATTCCCTCAAAATAAATACTCACAATTCGTTTTCTTTTCGTGTTTGATCGAGGCACCATCATCTTCTTCCTCTTTTCCGAGAAGCCCGCTGCCCATTTTTAAGAGTATCGGAACGACGCCGTTAGGCCGTTCAATTTATTCGACGAATCCCCGAACTACGCCGTTAGGCTGTCCAAGTAATCCGACGATCAATCGAATCTTTAAACTACGCCGTTAGGCTGCCCGATTTGGGACTCGTAAGGTTGCTAACCTTCTTTCTATTTCTCGTTGTAGTCGGGATAGGTTTTGAACAGTTTTAATCTCCCTGAGACTGTGTAAGTTTAAGAACATTTGTTTTTGGCTTGGAAGCCTATAAGTTGTAGATGAAGATTTTATTCTGTTGAATTCCATAGCTGTTGGTGTTGTTGGTATTAGTATTATTGAAATTGTTATATAGTGTTAGTTGTTAGGTTTGGTAATATTGGGTTTGTTGATTAATATTGTTGAATTAATTGTTTAGTATTGTTGGTTTAGCTGTTTAGTACTGTTGTTTTAGTTGGAGGGTATTAGTTAATGAATGAATTAGTTTGGTTTGGTTAGCTGTTGATATGGTGATGAAATTAGTTTGTTTTAGTGTTAGTTGAGTTTTCATAGACAAAATGAAACTCGTCTTCCCCTTGTGCGACTGTTAGAAAATTAGAAACGAAAAGATAAGTCGTTTAATATTCAAAATTAATAACAAATGAAAAAGGAGTATTTTGGGAAAAATTAATATAATTCCTTTGTTTTAGAAGTGTTACTGAAGTTAAAAAAAAAGAAAAATACTTTTTATAAACTATATTAGTTATAATATAAATTTCTTAGAAAAATCAAGTTATTAATAAGTTTTAATAAAAGATTTTTATAAGATATAAATTCTTATACTTTTAATTTTATAAAAGGCTTTTGTTAAGGACACAACAGAAATTAGTAAATACACCCCCCTAATGCACCTCCTCTTAAAAAGGGGTGTACTTATCAAAAGATTGTTTTTGTAGTAATCGAAATAGTCATACCACAAGTATACTAGTAAATACACTCCCTCAATACACTCACCTTTTTAGAAGTGGTGTATTTACCAAAATAGGGTGTGACCCTTAAGCAAGTCCTTTTTGAGTTTATAAGACCACAACTTTCTCGATTCTCGTAACACAAACTCTCAAGTTTTCCTAATAATTCAAAGGTCAACTTTTAATCAAATGGTTTCGTACTAGGATTCTGTGCTAATCGAAATACGCACGAGGGATCCGACATTCTGTTTGTATATCACTCTCGGGACCCGGAGCTAACAGGTGGGTGATGATCTGTTGATTGATCTGCTAATAATAACGTCGTGCCGGTATTTCCTGAACTCGATTAAATCAAATAAAAAATATCTAATCCAACATAAATGTAACACCTATCTATATAACTGTTTGGATTATGTGATATAACTATATATGTTATACATTAGCCTGTTGTTTTGTGAATCTATCACCATTGCATGAGTAAACACCTTATGTGAGCATGAATCAGTTCAGTTGTCAGTCAAGTATTATTCTCTGTAAAGTTTATTGAGTCAGTTTTGTGGAAAGTCAGTATGTACGGAGTCGGGATCGAGTTTTAAATCCGACCTCCGGGGCCGCTGTCGGGGACGCCCTCGGAATCAAGGTTGTTGATCAAGTAGATCTGGTCCCCGGTCAGCTGTCGTTTGACGCACTGGGAATAAGGTCATTGATACTTGCTTATTTTGAGGGATGTTATTGTTGGATGATGTGAGTTTGTGTGGTTGGATGAAGTAAGTTTTGGTTGGAGTTGAAAAGAGTAACTTTGTTGGAAGTGGAATGATTGTACGAATATGGTTTGACAGTTTGTGACAATACGTGATTATGTTTTGGACTCTGCCCTAATGTGAACCAACTTGTGTTATTTCAATTATACCATGCGAAATATGTTTAAATGTCGCTTAAACCTCGTAATCTTATTTATATGAAAATGATTAAATGGAATACATACTTTATCAATGAGTATAACTTAATATATTTCGGATTTACCAATCCCATGACGTTGCAAATCACCCATACGTGAGAATTCAAATCTCACGCCCCATTTTACAACCCTTGCAGATTATGATTTCGTGTAGCAAGGACAGTAATAGAGACGACACGGAGTTCCCCACTTAAATAAAACGTTACTGTTAATACTATGCTTTATGTACACATATATGTGTGTGAGATACTTACTAAAATGATTCTATTCATTTCTTCCGCTGCATAAAAACTCATCATATCTCATTTCCGTTATTTTCCCTTCAAAAATTTTATAGTTCGGATTTTTGATCACAATAACACTTCGAATCCGATATAATTAATATATTCTGGATTCGGGGCGTCACAGTTTATGTTTTTTTATCATTTCAAAGAATTTTGGCAAGTAAATAACTCAGGATCAATAGAGAAACATATTCGATATGCAAAGCCCAAATTCAACTTAAAATTAATTATCTCCATGGGTGTGATGTAATAGGAATCTAAATTCCAAACAAAGCTGAAACAAAATGAAAACGCGACGGGATGTAGGGAGCAATCTAAATTCAACACAAAGGGGTAAAAATGAAATTGAAGAAATTACCCGCATCTGTAGCAGGGCTTAGCAAACCGACCTGATTTCAATTCTTCCAAGCTGCCAAACCGCACAAGTAGATCCACTTTCATCCTGTCTTTCTCATGTGAGCTTTCTTTCACAATGCTACAAGAAATCCTGCTGAAACATTGTTATAGATCAAATTTCAAAATTACACTTGCGATAAAAATGCACTAAATAAAGCATAAGTGAAGTTTCCTGCACTAATTATGAGCTCAGTGAGGAAAACTAAGATTTATTCAAACGTCTTGCAACTATTAAAAAGTTTATCTTGAAGTAAAATAAATGTTTTGGCATGCAGTTTTATCCGTGGTAAATCTAATGGAAGACTAAAAGTGATCATAAATATTTAAATACTTGTCATTCACAAGGAATCACACATACAGGGTGGTAAATGTCATATGAGACACTGTAGCATATAAACACTCTTCATTTCTTAAAGGGTGCCCGTGTCATTCATACAATTTTTAAGATTGTAGATTGCATATTTTAACGAGGGTTGAATTGTTTGTGCCTTTTATGGCAATTTTTTTTATCACTACTGATTAGAATGCAATTTGGTTTATTTGAATATTTGTTGTGTGCTTATAGGAGGACTAATTATTCCAGAGTCTTTGCTGGAGAATCAGGGAAAAGAAAGGGGGGGGGGGGGGGGGGGGGGGGGATGGGCTTTGACAAAGAATCATGAGCTTGGGATGTCAAGGAAAAGAAAGTTGCAAACAAAAAATTGATTTTCAATATGTCTAAGTAATATGCTAAGGACTAATATTAGAGCAGGTATTGTTCCACTCCTTATCTTCTATTGATGTTGATAACTTTGCTATATAATTGCATAGTTGCCTTATATTGCGGCTGTGTAGGAGTGTATGGAAGGGAGCCGATTCCTTCGAAGCGCGAGGCATGGGTGAAAGGAGAATTCTATGTGACTTCTGAAGCTAATTTTCTATTCATCGTTTGAATTCATTGGTATGACAAGAACCCGTTTAACTAAACTTATTTGAAATCATTTATAAGCTCTAACCTCTTATAAGTTGTTTTAAGAGCTTATAACATGTAAATTTTAAGTAGCTTATAAGTTTCTAAAGTATTTGACTAATACAACTTATAAGATCTATAATAATTTGATAATAATTTTTTAAATTTTAATTTTTTTTTTGTTATGTTTAGTTAGAGGTGGGTGAGGATGAGGGATGGGGAGGGATGGGGGTGGTTAGGAAAATAAGTTGGAAAATCCAAACTTATTTTTTTTTCCAATTTATAAATTGTGAGGAACTTAATTTTTTTTAATCTTATGAGTTGTCATCTTATTTTGTCAAACATATCGAGCTCTTAAAAAACTTATAAGCTGTTTTAAGGAGCTTATAAGCTTAGCCGAATAGTGCTTAATGTTGCATAAAGTTATTTGATAGTTTTTTTTTATAATTGTTATTATGTTGCTAAATTTCTTCCCACATGAATTAATATCAATAATATGATGCACGCAAGGCTTACAAAGATCGTATACAGTTCTTGAGTCTTTTGCATGCGTTATATTATGTTTCTGACTTTTAATATATTGTTTTGACTATAAAATTATATTGTTTAAAAACTATTTCCTCGTTTGCTTTATTTAGATGGCTCACTACTATTTTTACAAAAAAATCAATAAAGTCTATTGTTAAGACTGACCTCATCTTGCGTCTTTAGCATGCATTATATTATATTTCTGACTTTTAATATATTGTTTTGACTACAAAATTATATTGTTTAAAAACTATTTTCTCATTTGCTTTATTTGGATGTCTCACAACTATTTATACAAAAAAATCAATAAAGACTATTGTTAAGACCGGCCTCATATATACCAATTGAGATACTATTTCTGTCTTTATTATTCTCATGATCCTCTTTTGTAAATCTAATGTGGAACATTGTTTGCACCCTAACATCAATAAAGTAATTTTACTATATTATAAAATATATAATCACACTCTTACTCTTTTTTCTTAAAAAAATGTATTATTCTTTAGTACGAAATTAGTTCCAAGACGAGTAATTTATTATTTGAAGTACATTGTGTTGAGTACTTGAGATACTAATTACTGCTTGCTTTCCTATATTTTAATTTAATATTTGAAGCACATTGTGATGAGAACTTGAGATACTCCACTAATTACTGTCTCTATTTTCTGCGCACCTTATTGGGTTTCTGATTGTTGCCCATTACTATGTCAATCCTTGTCTTTTTTCCCCTCTATGCTCATTAATAAATATCATGAAAATAATAGTTAAATCCTAGAACGCTACTGATTCCTCGCCCTCATTTTTTTTTGTTCTCGTACCTTTTATTCATAAATCAAATTAGTGCTTATGTTTTATTCCTTTTATGTGTTCGCCGAAGTAATATATATTCATATAATGAGTGAAATTTTGAATGCGGGTCAAAGGAGCTTTTCCAAAAGTCAACAAAGCAATAGTGAATATGTTGCATATGGTAGAGCCATATGTAAATTTTGGGTATGCTTATAAATTGTGCCCGAAAATAGGGAAGTTTTCTCATAAGTTGAATGCACTTGATTTCACTTCAGGTACCCCAACTTGAAGAATGAAGCAATTGATATACAAGAGGAGCTTTGATAAGGTCAACAAGCAACAAATTCCATTGACAAGCAACTCAATCATAGAAGAGGAAATTTAAATTAATGACCACTACGTTGTGCGTTATACGATACGATCCGATTTAATTTAATGTAATTGTTATAAATATTAATTGCAATAGTGTGAATAGAAGTGAAATTTTCGATGTATGATTTTAGAAGAGATTTTGTATTAAAAAAATTATCAATTACATACTATGAATTCATAAGTTTAACATATATATAATTTAAGAATGGATAATCTTGATAATATAAAATGCTTTTGTTAGGATAAATAAATATAACTTATCATGAAAGTTTTTTTTTTTTTAAACATACTCTCTCAGTTCATGAATTTTAATCTCTTTTAATATTGGACACAATATTTAATAAAAAATGAAATAATAATAATTAATGATGGTGAACAACATAAAAAAAGATATTGAGAATAAGTGTGGAGGATCAAGAAAGTAAAAGAAAAAATGAGAAACAAATTTAAGGGTGTAAATATATGGTTTGACATGAAAAATTCAATACTCTTTATCGACTATTTACACGTGACGTGCAACACACGTTATATAAAACTAGTTCTAATCTAAAAGACGGGTCAGTTTCCCTTAAAAGAGTGTTGGATAATTAAGCTCTGTTATGTAATTGCTGCTTAATTCTGTAGGCATGTTGTTGGGTTTTAGAGGCACGAACACCATGTTCGGCGCAACGGAAGAATACGATTCACCAATAATGAATCTAAAACATGGTTGTATAACATAAAATATAAAGGATAAATAACGATATATAAATCCTTACAGCGATTTGTACGTGGAATCCTCAACTATGGTATCCACATAACGGCTTTTCACCAACCCGCACCGATATGCCAGCATTGAATCTCGAGACGAATTTGCTAGGAAAATTCCGACTGGAGATTTTATGGAGAAATTATATTTCTTACGTCACTTTCTGAATTCCCATAAGACTCATATTTATAGGGATTAACTTGGCTTAATTCCTAAGCAAGATATCGGGCCTAGCCCGTAATATAATTTCTACGGATTATATTTCCCTAGATATGTTCCTACGAATAATATCTTTACCATATCTATTATTCTTGCATAATAATATTCAAAATATTATTATTGGGATTTCATATTTAATTAAATCTAATTTAATTAAATAATAATAATAATAATTAATTCCAAATATAATAATTATTATATTATCCATAAATTAAATATTATATCCAATACAATATTTAATCAACCAACTATAATTGGTAAATTGTCATTACTTGTTGTGTGACCCATATACCCTCGTATATCGAGCGATTAGTCAAACTAACGGTCTTAATTGAACCCTAGACAATAAATCAGACATTCTCAATATACGAGGTACGTTGCGGGGAAATCTGCAACTACCTGTAATTCTGTAGGCTATTGTGATATCTTCCTTTCATTCACGAATACCCGATTAAGTCTTGAACATGATGAAGTGTCTATTCAAATAACTTAATCATATTATCTCAAATCACTAATTGATCAAGTATATCACACTTAGCCACAAAGTCTAAGTTGATGTGCGTCGGCCGACGACTTAGATCCAATTATGATGAGAAGATGAGTATTCTCTCTAAATCCACATTGATGAATGAATCCTATTCTTGGCTCAACTACCACGCACATGTATTTCATGATGAACCCAATCCATGCCATATCTACCCGTGAAGGGTGCAAGCGTCGGTCATGGTCAAAGTTCACCACTCCACACATGTTGTGCATATTGACCTCAAGTCAGAGGAGTATCACATCGCTCCCACTAACCGAGACACTCGTAGACACATTATGTGGAATTGCATCAAACAGTTTCTCGGATGGGTATACCAATACCCTCTAAGGTATCTGTGCATCCATCATGAGATACCCGATATCTCTTAGTAAGTGAGATCTTACTACACTCTCTAAGAGTATGATGCAGTGATTAGGCGTGAAATTGTCATGATTCGTCACTCGAAATGCCCGTGTTTTGGTTGATTTATATGAGTTTTTAGAGTCATTTGCGTATCATTTTCATAAACTAATGAATTTGTATCTTTGATTCTCATAGATGGATAGAGGGCGACAAGAGGAGTTCGTAGGACTGAATCGACTCAAACGGACACCCGGATGAGAAGATATCGAAGAAATACGAAAAGTACTAGTTCGAAGGAGCAAAAGTATCATTGGAGTGCACAAGCAAGGAGTACTCGTGCAAGGGTGCACGAGCGGCCGTGCAAGGCGCACGAGAGGATGCAAGTCGTTCACTAGTGCACGAGCACTCGTGCATAGTGCACGAGGAAACGCGGGTCGTGCACTAGTGCACGAGCAAGGGGAGGTCGTGCGTTTTTTGGGTTCTGGACGTTTGGAGTGCTCGAGTGGAAGGAGCTCGTGCACTAGTGCACGAGCTGGCGTGAATTTTCGGCCCATGAGATCCCGAGTCGACCCGTTGCTTATTTATACCCCTTCCGAGCACGTTTTTACACACAACTGGGAGAATCCACGAATTATCACATACAAAATCACTTTTAGACTTAGTTTTTAGAGAGAGAGAGAAGAGAAGGAACGAGCAAGCTTTACTTTTACATTTTGAGGTTTTTCTTTACGAATTCATAGTCCGGTTTTACTTTTTAATTTCGTTTCTTAAGACCTTTGTTCGTTATTTCTTCTAGACTTCATTGTATTAATCTAATTTCAATTTTTAGAATTATTTTCTTTCAAAACCCTAGTTCGTGCTTTTTAGTTCTTCACTTCAACTCATCATGTTTATGTTCGTTACTTCATCAATTGCTTTTGTTATTGTTATAACCATGTCCGGCTAAAACCCTTGCATGCTTGGGGTAGGATGAACTCGTAGAAGTAGGCTGTGGGTACGTAATTAGGGTAATTCGTGACGTTAGGTTTTAATTCTCTTAATTAATGAATTCTTAAAATCAATCTTAACTTTTCCTTTAAATTTCGTACGAACGTGTTAGGGAGAGGACGACCGCATCACTCTTTAACAACTAGTAGACTTAACTAGAGGGTTTAGAAGGGGTTGATTAATCTGCCGGTTTAGCTATGGAGGACGGCCGCATCACCATTAGTTAAATTAGGGCCTCTTTAATTAAGCACAATCTATTAACTTGTTAGTGGATTAGTGAAGTCGAGTGTTATGGTAAAGTATTAAGGTTTAGAATCTTGAGCTTTCATCTTGCATTCTTTTACTTAGGTTATTTCTTGCACGTCACAGTTATTTTGATTATGTACCTGCTCAGTTAGTATACGTAGGGATTCCTATCCTGAGCATCACCATCTCTTATTTGAAAACACAGCTTAAATTCTTAGTTTAATTTTCCTTTTGCATTCGTAGCGTAATTTAGTTTAGATTATTTCTTCTCAAAAATCCAAAAACATTTCACTCATATTAACTACGACGCGTAGATCTTCAGGGATCTATTTGCATACACACTTTCCCTTGGGTTCGATAATACTTGGTCCCTATACTTGCCCATACTACAGTGAACCCGTACTCTTGCGGGGAAGCTACTAGTAGAAGCTAGTATATTAGGTTCAAGTCAATGGCGCCGTTGTCGGGGATGGCGTTGTATGTCTTTTGAATAGGACTTGTCGATAGCTTAGTAGTTAGTAGTGAGTGCTTTATTTTCTGTTTTCTTTTTATTTTTATTCATTCGGCAGTTGCGTTTTGATCCTTCTGCTAGTGTGTCAGGTATATGAAAATACGCTCACAAGGGAATACGAGCGAAGAGAGATTACCGTCAGATCCTGAGACAATAGCAAGAAGAAACCGCGCCTTCTTAAGAAGGATGAACGCTGCCGGAGGGAAAGAGCCAATGGACATTACTAATGAGTTGGACGATGTTGAGAATGAGTTCAATCAGGTAGTGGACCGAGTTGAAGACACTGGAGTTAGTGGTAGCCATAATCAAGTTCTGTTAGGGGATAGCCAGAGCCTAAACCCGGATACACAAAACGTAAACAATCCAGCTCATAACTGTTGGGATATGTTTTAGTTTTGATGATTTTCCAAAAAAACATGTAATAGGTTTGAAAGCAGTCAGGATAGTATCTTTTGTTTCAGGTCAGGCTAGGTTAGCTCTCAGTAGCATAGGCTGTCAGTTGAGAAGAACTCAGTTGAGGGAACATTCAGTTGAGGGGGAACTCAGCGAGGGAGAACTCAGCAACACAGCCTGAGGATATCAAGATGACACCAAGAAGA
This sequence comes from Ballota nigra, assembly GCA_947034835.1. Lineage (NCBI taxonomy): Eukaryota > Viridiplantae > Streptophyta > Magnoliopsida > Lamiales > Lamiaceae > Ballota > Ballota nigra. The sequence continues at coordinate 14,408,747 of OX344721.1, read as the reverse complement.
ACTAACTGAAGCCATGCCAGTAACCTGAACCAGAAGAGAAGCCTGAAGGATGTCCCACTGAGTGTAAACTTGGTTGTTCTAAGCTGAGTCAGGTGGACCACTCAGTGAAGAGCATGATCAAGAGGATCAGTGTTGCACCAAGTAGACCCTGAAGGAGTCAGGCTACTGTGGTCAGGGAAGTTTGTCATTCAGCCTTATGACAAACTTCTTGGAATGATCTTCAAAGAGTCTCCGAAGGACAACTACACTGGAGACGATTCAGTCCACTGAAGATCATCAGTCAGTGAAGGAGGAAGCTACCTAAAGTCAGTGGGTCTTGGTCAACTCACTGAGTCAAAGATCCGTTGGATCCTGCCCACGTGGACCAAACAGCACAAGGCAGCAACTCTGACACTGACAAGGACGCATTCCAAGAAAAGTGGTTGAAACCATTAATTGTATGGATTCAAATATAATTTCATCCAATGGTTACATTTGAATCCACACTATAAATACAAGCTCATAGCTGCGTATTCAAGTGTGTTGTGTGTGAAGTAAGAAAAATCAACACCTACGAGCTGTGAAGGTGTGGGTGTTTAGTGCATTATATTGGAAGTTATAAGGAGGCACGATTCACATCTTGTACACTGAACTTTAGAGTTCATAGATATTCACAAATGAGTGTTCAGCTTGTAACTCTTAGCTTAGAGAGGTTTTCCCAATCTTAGCTTGAGGCTAACACATTGTAAGGGAAAACCTCACCTAGTTGGAGAAAACCAAACCAAACTAAACCCTTTCAGAAGAATGTTAGGTTTGTAGTGAGGTGAGGAGAGACAGCCCAGGGAGTGGCATGAGTCCAGTTGTAAGTGCACCTTGGCACGTTAAAAACAAGAATCCCAGTTAGTGGATTTCCTGTTAAATCAGGCCGTGGATGTAAGAGCTTGAGTCTCTGAACCACGTTAAACTGAGCGTTCATTTCATTTAAAGTATTTACTAAAGTGTTGTGAAAATTTGCTCACTGAGAGCATTATTAAAAAGGAAACTTTGGTTAAATATTCAGGTCAGGAAGAATCCTCTCACTGACCAGTTCAGGCAACGCACTCGAGAGTTCAGTATCTCGAGTCACTGCCTTGCTCAGAGCATGAGTCTCCAAGCCCTCTCACTGACTTGGTAGCTCAGCCTCTGAGCAGAGAAGTGACTTGAAGTGTAACCTCTCGAGTCACTGTGTTGCTAAGAGCATGAGTCTTCAAGTCCTCTCACTGACTTGGTAACTCAGCCTCTTAGCAATGCAGTGACTTGAGAACTCTACACTCTTGCTGAACTCTCTGAGCGAAAGGTTTAAAAAAAAAAATTTGCTCCTGAATTCCCATTTTGCTTTTCGAAACCGGGACCATCAATAACATTGTCCAAAACCCTCATAACAACCCTGCTTACCCACATCCTAACTTACCACACAACAACTTACCTTATCCACCTTACCCATACCCACCTTATTCGTATCCACCATACCCGTATCCTCCACCTCCAGTTTACAATCAACCACCTGTTTACCAACCACCACCCCAACAAGTACCCGTACCAGCTGCTAACCCTCAGCACATTCCTCAGAACGCAGATCAGAATATGGCTATTCGAGGAAGATTTGCAGTGCAGCCACAACAGTACTATGATGGAGTGGCATTGCCTCCTATTGAGGCAAATAACTTCTCGATTTCCCCGGGAATTCTTAAGCTGCTTACCGAGAACCAGTTCAAGGGGGTGATCGGGAAGGAGAATCCTCATACTCACCTGAGGAGTTTTTTAATGATAGCCTCCACTTTCAATTACAATGGCATGTCTGAAGATGCCAAGAGGCTTAGGTTGTTCCCATTCTCATTGACGGGAATAACTAAAGAGTGGTACGATAATACGCTTCCACGGGGAGGTATTACCACTTGGGCCGAGCTCGAGCGTCTGTTCCTCGAGCAATTCTACCCTCCATCCAGAACGATCAAAGCAAGGATTGGGATCTCTTCCTTCCGCCAGAAGCAAGGAGAGGACCTACGTCGAGCGTGGGAGAGATACTCAAACATGTTGATAGAGTGCCCGCAGTACGGGTACAATGAGGGAGATATCATGACATTTTTCTATAGTGGTGCCAACAAGGCTGGGCAAGACCATCTAGACGTCTGTGCTAGTGGATCATTCCTGAATCAAGGAATAGTGAGGTGTAGAGAGATCGTGGACAACATTGTCATGAATGCCGGGGTTTGGAATATGGACGCAGATTTCCAGAGAGTTCATCAGGTTAAGGAAGGTGAAGGAACGAGAAGGCTGTTGATGGCCATGATGGAAAAGATTAACAACCTTGAGTTAGGGAAGAATATGGTTGGAGGGAATGCAGCAGAGAATGAGCAAGAGGACAAGCCCACAATTCAGCAAGAAGTAGTTAATTATATGGGAGGTCCTTATTACAATCAGAATGGGTATCCACAAGGTGGAAATTTTCAAGGAAGACCTTCTTATGGCCAACCATTTGTACCTCCAGGTCCACAGCCACCTCAAAATCAATGGAGGAACACACAAGGGTACCAAGGAGGCCAGCAGCTTCCTCAGAACCAATGGAGGAAGAACGAGAATTTTTCATATGCTAACCCGAAGGCGGGTATTACAGTTCCTTCAGGTGTTGATCCAGGTTCTAAACCTCCTGGTGGAGAAGGCGGTGCCTCAACTGAGGAGATGTTGAGAGCTATCCTACAGAAGGTGGAGGAAGGCAGCAAGAGATTATCCTCTGTGGAGTACGATGTGAAAGATCTGCATAAGAAAGTTGATCAGCGTGATCAAGACCTCCAGAAGAGAGATGTAGAGCTGAATCGAATTCAGCAAGAGAACAACCGAAGGTTCACTTCTATAGAGTTCCTGATGAGCCAGATTGCAAAGTCATTGAATAGAGAGCCTGATAAATACCCTTCAATGCCTGAGGGTAATCCTAAAGAGCATTGTAAGACTATCCAGCTTAGAAGTGGAACCAACTATGAAGGTCCTCAGATGCCTGCTGATTCTGAGACGCCCCAAGGAGATATTGAGATAGAGGGGAAAGAACATAAGAAGGATAGAGATGAGATTGAAGAGATGAGAGTTGAGGAAGGAGTTGAGGGTGAAGGCATTCAGAAGAGTAAAGATGTGGAAGAGTCCCATGAGAGCAAAGAGCCTGAAGAGGAAGGCATTGAGAAGGTTGAGAGAGTTCCTAAGTGGAAGAAGGCAAATGAAGCAAGAGAGAAAGTGAAAGAGACCGAGCGTGATGAATGGGGGGTACCCAAATCCGTGATAGCCGTCCCGTATCCACAGCGCTTCATGAAGAAAAAGCTTGATGAGAAATTCGCTAAATTCCTTGATGTGTTTAAACAATTGCATATTAATATCCCTTTTTATGATGCTTTGGAACAAATGCCCAACTATGCAAAGTTTCTGAAGGACTTAATTGCGAAAAGACGGCGAGTGGATGAGCCGAAGTTGGTGCAGTTGAACCATGAGGTGAGTGCATTAGTGCACAAGGCGCTTCCTCCAAAGCTGAAGGATCCCGAGAGCTTTACCATCTTATGTGACATTGGGAACGGGATCAGGAAAGGAGCGCTATGTGATTTAGGGGCGAGCATAAATCTTATGCCCTTGTCGTTGTTCAAGAAGTTAGAGGTGGGTGAACTTCAACCCACGATGATGATGCTCCAGCTTGCTGATAGGTTCATCACGAGACCTCAAGGAGTAGTGGAAGACGTCCTCGTGAGAGTTGGAGATCACATTTTTCCAGCCGACTTTGTAGTGCTTGAAATGGAGAAAGATGAGCGCGTGCCCCTGATCTTGGGAAGACCGTTCTTAGCGACGACGGGGATGGTGCTAGACGTGGCAAATGGGAAGATTACATTGAAAGTTGATGATCAAGAAGTGAAGATTTCCCTATATGAGGCCATGAAGTACCTGAAGGAGGATGAGAGTTTGTATTGCATGGATGCCATTAATCCTCGTGTTGAAGACACACCTCCTATCCCTAATCCCTCTTTTATTTATGAGTTTGATAATCCTTCACCTATTGATTTAACCCAAGAGCATTATGATCTGACTTATTTTGATAGGGAAAAAGAGAAGAGAGTGAAGGATGACGAAGTGGAAAAGGTGGACATGGTCCAGTTGGAGAGGAAAGGAGGAGTTAAGAAGAAAAAGTCCAAGCGCAAGAAATTGCTTAGTAAGACTCCTCCAGATAAAGGTGAGAAGGAGTTGAGACCTATACCACTTGGGGATGAGAAGGAAGGAAAGGAGCTCATGATGGATGGAAATGAAGGAAAGAAAGTCAACCACCACTCTTATGAGAGTAAGGGAGGTAAATTTGAGTATGATGTCCCATAAGCTCCTTTGAGCTCGGTCCGGCATGAGGACCTTAAAAACAACGTTGAATGGGAGGCAACCCATTTTTATTTGTTTTTCTGTATTTTTATGTTATTAGGGTGTTTTTGAATCTTAAGTTTTAACCTCGTACTTGAGAGTTTATTTTGTAGGCTTGTCTCGAAAGAATAGAGGAATCATGGAGTACTCAAAAGGGAGAAACTCAAGCAAGGGAGTGTGAAACGTTGTTGAGAGAAACTAAATTATTTGGTTGAGGTAATCCACAACCCCAAACTTAGACCTCTTCGCAAGGTCGAAGTTTGGGGGGGTGGAGTTTTTTATGTTTCTTGTTACATTGCACCGGAGCACCCCTTATCTTTGAGTGTGTTTGGTTATTTGGTGCCTTGAGATGCTCCTTGGGTTGATTTTGATCTGATTCGCTATTGCATATTTCATGCCTATCAATCATCTTATGCTTGTTGATTGCTATCTTTGATCATGATTTGATGAGTAGGGTGATTTGTGGATTTGAGTTAGGGACTCTTTTGTGTGAGTGTTTGAGTTAGAGTGGATTTGAGAGAGAACTAGTATGTTTGCAAGTTTTTCTTTTGAGTGCTTGCGTGATGAGAGTGAGAATACACTAGGACTAGCATGGATGTGAAAGCCGTGAGATTTGAGCCTTATGAGATTTTGATGCATGAATTAATCTCTTCGTTTGTGAGTGGATCGTCACCTTAGAGGATGCTAGAACTTGTGTGTACTCTTGCTTTTTGATTGTGTCTAGTTTGATATGCCGAATGTGATCTTAGGCCATCTTTGTTTTGAATGAGTCACTTAGCCTAAATTTTCCTTACCATTGACATTTGTCCCTTGTTAGCCCCTTTGAGCCTAAAGCTTATTTCATTTGCTAGCACATATGAACACTATTCCAGTTCCTAAGCCCTTTTGTCCCAATTTGAGTGGAGAATAGGAAAAGTGTGAATGTGAAGGGATTGAGTTGAGTTGAAAAAGGAAAATGTCGTTTGTTGAGTGAGTATGAGAAGAAGGTGTGATGAAGTTTTGAGTTGTGGAAAAAAAAATGAGAATGAGCAAAAAAAAAAAAAAGAGCTCATGTGTTTGTGCGAAAAAGAGAAAAAAAAAAGTGATTGAAAAAAAAAAGTGAAAGGAGTTAGGAAGAAAAAAAATTGAAGTGTTGAGAGTAGTGGAATTGAAAATGTGTTGATTGAAAATATTTGAAGTATTCTATTCCCAATCTCGAAGTGCGAAAGTTTGATTTTCTATTCTCCATTCACTTGAGTCACTTACCCCATATTGTTATCCCACCTGTCCAAAGAGCCTACATTACAACCTTGAGAAAAGTCATTTTTTATTCGACATTGATTTCTAGAGTATGGTCGGAGTTAAGCGTGCTTACAAGCCTATGGCTGCCAATATGTGTGATTGATTGTTTGAGTGGGTCCCTTTATCATTGATATACACTTGTGAAAGAGTGAAACACATCGTAAAGTGCACATCCATGTTTGATTTTGATGATTCTTGTTGTTGTTGCATGAGTATGATGAGGGAAGGTGAGTGAGTATACTTGTAATTGATCTTTGAAGCTCGAGTTCATTTGCTTGCATGCAGATCGCACACCAATCTCAATTGCATCATCAATATCCCATTCTTGATGATCCTTGATCGGGGCTCTTTGAGAATCATACTTAAGTCATCTGAGTTCTCACTCACTCAATGACAGTAGTGATTCATGGGAACACAAATAAGAATATATGCAAACAATCAAACATTATATTCAGATAAGTGTAACGCCATACATTTAATATTAAATCAATAATAATATTAAACTAAATCCGAATATTATCTTAGTATTATGTCATTTCGATGGATTGTCTCTAGGACACTAACACTAACAATCTCCCACTTGGACTAGAGTCAATCACTTACATGTCTAACCCCTAGACCATCAAATGTCTAGTGTGTACATGAACGGTGAAAAAGATTTGCAAGATTATCCTTTATGGGAAATGTTTTAATTCCATTTCTCATATCGATATGATCTCTCGGATCAAATCATAACTCCTCGGTACATGCTTATTACTGTTATCAGATCTCGGTTCCTTTGCTCATGCAATCGCACCAATGTTGTCACAATACAACTCTATTTGACAACTGGTACTCGGAACTACCCCTAGTTCTCTCAAGAACCTTAAAATCCAGACAGCCTCAAAGGCTTCTGATACATCAATGTACTTAGCTTCGGTTGTTGAATCTGCGGTCAGATCTTGCTTGGAACTATTCCAACTTACCGCCTCATCATTGAGATTGAAAATATAATTTGACTGTGATTTGTAATCTTCACAGTCTGACTGGAAACTCGCATCAGCATAGCCCATAACGACTAGCTCTGACTTTCTATCGTAGACAAGAACATGTTCTTTAGTACGCCTGAGGTACTTCATAACATTCTTGATAGCAATCCGGTGAGACTCACCTGGATTCTGCTGGTATGTACCAGTGGTGTTGACAGCGTAGGCCACATCTGGCCTCGTGCAAGTCATGGCGTACATGATGGAATCCAACTGCAGATGCATATGGAACGTCCTTCATGTGCTCGACATCAGCTTCGCTAGAAGGACAATCCTTCTTCGACAGCTTTATCCCATGATTTGTCGGTAGAGATCCTCTCTTAGAGTTATCTATCGCAAAACGCTTCAACACCTTATCTACGTAGGTGGATTGTGACAGCCCTACCATCTTCTTGGATCTATCCCTATGGATCTTGATCCCTAAGATGTAGCATGCCTCACCAAGATCCTTCATCATGAAGGTCTTTGATAACCAATTTTTCATGGACTGCATTGGCGGGATGTTATTTCCTATAATCAATATGCCATTGACATATACGACTATAAGGATAATACTCTTCCCGCTGCGTTTACGATAAACGCAAGGATCTTCCAAATTTCAGATGAAGTCAAAGGATTTGACAGCTTCATCAAATTGGATATTCCAACTCCTAGAAGCTTGCTTTAATCCATAGATGGATCGTTTAAGCTTGCACACAAGATTAGATTTTGGCTTGGATATAAAACCCTCCGGTTGAGTCACAAACACTTTCTTATCAATGTTACCATTGAGGAAAGCTGTTTTGACGTCCATCTACCAAAACTCATAATCGTGGTGTGCTGCTATCGCAAGTAAAATTCGAATGGACTTGATCTCAGCAACTGGCGAGAAAGTCTCATCATAGTCAATACCTCGTGTCGACTATAACCTTTCGCCACCAACCTATCTTTATAGGTTTGTACTTTGCCATTTGCATCGGTCTTACGCCTAAAGACTCACTTGCAACCTATGGGTCTAACCCCTTTCTGGCAACTCAATTAAGTCCTAGACTTAATTGGTGTACATCGAGTCCATCTCGGATTTTATGGCTTCATGCCACTTCTCTGAGTCAACATCTAATGTTGCTTCAGTATAAGTTCTATGTTCGTCTTTATCCGGGATCTCCACGTCATCATGCTCCTCCACGAGGAACCTATAATACCTAGTGGGTGGATTACGAATCCTAGTCGACTTATGGAGTTGTGGTTGTGCAGGCTGTACATTCTGATTGTGAAAATTTTATGGTGCAGCGACTTCATCGTTGACCGGAGAGTCCTCAAGAGCGACACTTTCAAATGCCTCTTGGGCGGGAGTTTGAACTATGTTATTCTCATTCAGCCCACTTGGAGGTTGTTGCGAAAGCAATGCAACTCCAATTACGCCCCCACTGGCTGAAAGAGGATCACCTAGTGATAAACTTCCACCATGAGAGTCGCTGAATGCTCCCACTGATTCTTTGTCATGTTTCTTTGACAAATCCTCAGTCTCTATGTTAATTCGTGGTTCTTGAATTCTCTTCAAGTTCTATCTTCTTACGACTTTGTTCCTTAAAAACCGTACTCGTCTTCTAGGAACTTAGCTTGCCTAGAAACAATCACCGTTTGTTCTCCGGTAGATAGAAGTGATATCCTCTTGTCTCCTTAGGATATCCCACAAAATAATCATTTTCACCTTTGGATTCCAATTTATCAATTAGCAGATGGCTTCTTGCCATGCCATAGCTCGTTTGAAGTCTGCTCAACTGATTTGGACGGAGTCCTATTCAGAATATAGATTGAGGTTTGTAATGTGTATCCCCATAAGAATGTTCGAAGAGAAGAAAAACTCATCATGGACCTTACCATGTCAAACAAGGTTCAGTTTCTCCTTTCAGAAACACCGTACATCTGAGGTGTTCCGGGAGGAGTCCATTGAAACTGGATCCCATGAAGCTTTAAGTAATCCATGAATTCATGGCTAAGGTACTCACCTCCTCGATCCAATCGAAGAGTCTTGATACTCTTACCAAAATGTTTCTCTACTTCTTCCTTTTACCCCTTGAATTTCTCAAACGATTCGGATTTGTATTTCATGAGATACACGTATCCGTACCTTGAGTAATCATCGGTAAAGGTGATGAAGTAGCCGAATTGACCCCTTGCTAGATTGGGCAATGGTCCACAAATATCGTAGCGAACCAACTCTAGAACTTCTATGGCACGTACCCCTTTCCCGGAAAAGGGTTTATTGATCATCTTGCCCATGAGACAAGATTCAGAATCGCCATAAGACTCTAAGTCTAATGGGGTTAAGTAATCCAACTTTCTTAATCTTGCAATTATTTTCTCGTTTGCATGACCAAATCTACAATACCACAAGTAAGTCGGGTTTTCATGATTACTAAGCTTGAGTCATCCTACTTTGTATATTAAGAACATCATGTCCATAACTCAACAAATGTCTAGCAGTTTGAACTATTATTGAACATGTTTATCTTAATAACAACCGTACTTGTTCTAGCCACTAAAACACCTTGTGTTTTCTCTCAGTTGCTAGACCTTATAGTCCTTCTTCCAATGCCCCTTTATATTGCAGTATGACACACATCCTTATCAACCCGCTCTTACTTTTGAACTCCACTTTTCACCTTCAGGAAGTTGGGCTTCCTTAGCAGTGGAAGACTCAAAGTCTTAAGCATGTTATGAGGCTCCGGTATTGTCGCTTCCGCCTTCTTCATATTAAATTTACTACGAAACTAGAATATGAATCAGGGAGCGACTTGAGGATAGCACATGAGGTAAAATATTCCCTCCTTTCGCTAATCGACATCTGAACAGATCTCTCATCACTTCATAAATCTCAAACGAGATCTAGAATCAAAGAGATCCTTCAGACGCTTAAGCATCTCGAAGGGGTCCATTTTCTCATGTTTGCCTTTGCGATTTCGGAGTCAACCCGAGCAATCATAACATAGAGTTGGAAAACATCATCTTGATGCTTCTTTGAGCCGTAACGTCAAACGTTGCAGCCTCAACTGAACTAGCCTCATGGGTAAAGGGATTGTCGTGTCTAACACGTACTCAATCTCTTCTTTGCTTTAGCACCAAATGCACATTTCAGTGCCAGTCCAGAAAATTTGGCCCAACCAATTTGTTCGTTTCCAAAACATTTCTCAATGACAAGTTATTAGTTTCAACAATTGTAGAGAAATAAACTAAAACGGGAATTAAACACATAATTCCTATGATCAATATTCAGCAATCAAAATAAACATGGCCTTTTAATTTATTTTGTCGCCATTATTTTCGCATACTCAACGACCTCATCGGAAGAGTACGAATTTATATCTACTATAAATTGTAATGGACTAGGATCCACATTCTTACTATTACAATGACTGCTTGGGCTGAACAATGCAACAACAGAACTGGTAGGTCTCTAAACCAATTGTCTCACACAATTCCTAGTTGATTGAACCTAGTTCAATCGGATGTCACCTAATTCTCGTTTCCCTGCTTGGGCTGGTGAAACAGAATTAAGTTGGTTTACAACCATTAAGCGGCGACAAACATGTCCCTATAAAAGTCCCGTTAGATGTAGATCCGAGCAAAAGACTTGGGCCTTAAATACTCATATGAACGAAATCTCCGGTTTACTTTTAATTTTAATGGAAGACATCATTCAATTTAATGAAAAACTATATTTTAGTGAGGACCATTTTTAAAGGCGGGGTATTAATTGCTTAATCGAGATCCAACATGATAAAGACGTCACATTTGAACAATTATTGGGCGCCGCCTACCCAAACATGACATGTGCGGACAAACATATATTGGGCGCCGTCTACCCAAACATATAATACGGTCCGACAAATATTGGGTGCCGCCTACCCAAACAATTTAATGCGGACAATATAACTAACAATGTAAATATCGATTCACATAAGCAGTTATACAAGTGGGGAACAACTAATCAAGTTCTCATGCTTTATTTCAAAATTTAAATTTGCATAAATAAAGCATATATTATATATTTAACACATATATCAAATAAACATGCAAAATATATAATAACACGTAAATAAAATAAACGTGCTTAACAATTAATTTTCCGTAGGTAAAATATTGCTAAAACTAGAAACATCAACAAGCTCCAAGCTTTCGATCAATTTCTAAAGTCATTTTCAAAATTATTTTGCCAAAAATATTATTTTATAAAAAATAATCAAAATTTTGGTCCAACCAAAATATGCTCTTAAAAATTAGTATTTGGTCCAACCAAATAATTCCATATTTATTTTTCAGAATTTCTAAAATTCATCCAACCGAACAAGGCCTTAATTAATTTTTCAGAATTTTAAATTATTTGGTCTAACCAAACAACCCTTTATTAACTTTTAGAATTTACAAATATAACCTAGGTACGAATTTGCAATTTCACAGAAAATCAAAAATTGCAAAAAGACCCAAAGATCAAATTACAATTTCTAAACACTTTGTAAATTGCTTGTATGCCCCTAGACTATATCAAATTTTCTAAATCAATCTTAGGCAATAAAACTCTGGAAAACAATATTCCAATCTGGGAATTCATCCTCTTCACGTTGTATACCAGCATCTCCACCAAGTGGAAGTAGCCGAACGCGACAACGCCGACCCTGAACGGAAAACACCGACAAAGATGGACGCCCAACGTCCCCGTCACGATGGTCACTCGTCCAAAATCAGATCGCAATTAAATTTAATTCTGACCGGTTCAATCGAGAACTAGTATTCAATCGCCGCGTCCAGCTTTGGTCCAATCCACAGCCGTCGCCGTCAGTCAGAGAGTCAGCTTCGCACACCATCATCACGACGGTCCCGTCCACTAGCCATAAGCCTTCCTCCGTCGATCGATGCTCAACGGACGGGTGCATCGCCACCGGATGCATCATCAATTTTGTGTTTTACGCAACAAATTTGGGCCTGTATCTCAATTCCAAAAGGAGATATGCAAAGGTCTGCTTCTAAAGCAAATTGGGTAGGCGTGTTTTGGTCAAAGAGGTGTGGATTAAAGAAGATGCATCAGAAGCGAGGTGTGGTTTCCAAAACCAAAATCAATTCGGCCAATTCCCTTTTTTTAATTAAATCAATTCAAAATGTTTTACACAGTAAACCATTCTGTACTTTAATTATTTTCCAAAAATATTAACTTGTACATGGTTAGAATTGATTTCAATCAAATAAGGATAAAAATAAATAAATAAAAAATGTGCAATATTTTACCAACGAACCACATAATATTATGAATATAACCAATAAAAGAGTCTGAAGCTCTGATACCACTGTTGGGTTTTAGAGGCACGAACACCATGTTCGGCGCAACGGAAGAATACGATTCACCAACAACGAATCTAAAACATGGTTGTATAACATAAAATATAAAGGATAAATAACGATATATAAATCCTTACAGCGATTTGTACGCGCAATCCTCAACTATGGTATCCACGTAACGGCTTTTCACCAACCCGCACCGATATGCCAGCGAATCTCGAGACGAATTTGCTAGGAAAATTCCGACTGGAGATTTTATGGAGAAATTATATTTCTTATGTCACTTTCTAAATTCCCATAAGACTCATATTTATAGGGATTAACTTGACTTAATTCCTAAACAAGATATCGGGCCTAACCCGTAATATAATCTCTACGGATTATATTTCCCTAGATATGTTCCTACGAATAATATCTTTACCATATCTATTATTCTTGTATAATAATATTCCAAATATTATTATTGGGATTTCATATTTAATTAAATCTAATTTAATTAAATAGTAATAATAATAATTAATTCCAAATATAATTATTATTATATTCTCCATAAATTAAAAATTATATCCAATACAATATTTAATCAACCAACTATAATTGGTAAATTGTCATTACTTGTTGTGTGACCCATATGCCCTCGTATATCGAGCGATTAGTCAAACTAACGGTCTTAATTGAACCCTAGATAATAAATCAGATATTCTCAATATATGAGGTACGTTGCCGGGAAATTTGCAACTACCTGTAATACTGTAGGCTATTGTGATATCTTCCTTTCATTCACGAATACCCGATTAAGTCTTGAACATGATGAAGTGTCTATTCAAATAACTTAATCATATTATCTCAAATCACTAATTGATCAAGTATATCACACTTAGCCACAAAGTCTAAGTTGATGTGCGTCGGCCGACGACTTAGATCCAATTATGATGAGAAGATGAGTATTCTCTCTAAATCCACATTGAGGAATGAATCCTATTCTTGGCTCAACTACCAGGCACATGTATTTCGTGATGAACCCAATCCATGCCATATCTACCCGTGAAGGGTGCAAGCGTCGGTCATGGTCAAAGTTCACCACTCCACACATGTTGTGCGTATTGACCTCAAGTCAGAGGAGTATCACATCGCTCCCACTAACCGAGACACCCGTAGACACATTATGTGGAATTACATCAAACGGTTTCTCGGATGGGTATACCAATACCCTCTAAGGTATCTGTGCATCCATCATGAGATACCCGGTATCTCGTAGTAAGTGAGATCTTACTACTCTCTAAGAGTATGATGCATATTGCACACCAATCTCAATTGCATCATAAATATCCCATTCTTGATGATCCTTGATTGGAGTTATTTGAGAATCACACTTAAGTCATCTGAGTTCTCACTCACTCAATGACATTAGTGATTCATGGGAACACAAATAAGAATATACGCAATCAATCAAACATTATATTCAGATAAGTGTAACGCCATACATTTAATATTAAATCAATAATAATATTAAACTAAATCCGAATATTATCTTAGTATTATGTCATTTCGATGGATTGTCTCTAGGACACTAACACTAACACATGTCTCATGCCATTTTTTTTAGCAATAAAATTATTTTTTCTGTTAAAAAAAAGGTACTAATTAAAACTTCCAGTAGTAGTTTGGGCTTTTCTGTGGTCAGGAAGACTTTCGTCCTTCCTGACATCAGTGAACCAATAAATATTTGACACGTCGTATAACTTCGCCAAAGGCAATACACTTTCGCCATAATTAAATTAATTAGTTTTTAAAAAATATATATAATGAATTACTGAATTACCCTTAAAATAAATTTCCATACAACTAATCCATAATCTATAAAATTAAGAGTTTTGATTAGTGTGGGAATTGCTCGAAATTCATGCATTTATTTTGCCTATTTTATTGGATTTCGTGTGATTATGTACATTAATTTATCCTATTTGTGCTTAATTGTCGAAAAAGGTATTTTTGTTCATTGTGTAGGAAAATGAGTGAAATACGGCCAAGACTAAAGAATAGTCGAGCAAGGATATTCAAAGGAAGAAGAATCAAGTCAAAATACAAGTTGGAATGCAAAGAAGAAGCAAAACATGCCAAAATAGTGTCCATATCGGTTTGTACACATTGTACCGGTCGAGACAAATGCCCATAAACCGGTATTTTGGCTATGGCATCAAAATACCGGTTTGCACACTTCATACCGGCCGATACAAACCTCCCAAACCGGTACAAGGTGCTACAGGACCTCCATACCGGTTTGCAACCATTCATACCGGCCGATATCAACCTCCCAAACCGATACGGATCTCCTCTGCTCGCGAAAAATCTGAAATTTCAACTTTTGGAGGACTTAAATGCAATTTCGGCCAAGGGCTTTCTAACCCGCATATAAATACCTTTTTTTCCTGACTTTACACTCAGTTTTTCAAGGGCTTTAGAACCCTAATCCCTTAGAATAGTTTTCTTTTCTTTTCATTTTTCTTTTGCATTTCTTTCAATTTCTAGTATAGATTAGCTTAGATTAAGCTTTCAATTAGTGGTTTCTTTCAATTCAAGCAAGGATTCTCAAGTTTTGTAGCTAAATCAACTCCATAGAGGTGACTTCTTTCCTTAATTTCATTTCTTTTGGTTTAATTTCAATGTTCATGGATTGTTTTTCTTTATTTCATATGAACTTGTTTGTTATGATGCTTAGTTAATTGTCTTGTGTTTGGGTGTTTGGATTTACATGGGTAATCGAGTATTTGATTTGATTTGTGATATCTATTTGTTGGGACATTGTCAGTTTTGATTAAGATCCCAAAGCCCCTGAAAAGATGTTTGCATTTGTTTTGTCAGGCTAGTCTTGGTTAGGATTTGTACTTAGTCATTTTAGACTTCACAGGTACTCAGTAAGAGGAGCACTTACTGATGACAATCAAGACTCAGAGCCTAAAGACGAAGTCTACCATCCTGAACTTATGGCAGTCTCCTAAGCTGGCTGAGTAAGTCTCAGTGATGAAGAGTATGACCCTGAGGTCAGTACTACTCAGTCCTGAAGGGAACAGGATAAAACTGAGTTAATGGGAAGACTTGGAGTAGAGCCAAGCATTGCAAAAGGAATGTCAGCGTCAGGACAAGACCGGTGAGCTCAAGACAAAATGAACTTAATAAGACAAGCCTGAAGCTCAGGAATAAGTTCTGACATTCTCACCAACCCGATGACGTGGACCAATCCGGGAAGGACACGCACGTACGGAACCTGACAAGAAGACTGGATTCAGACTGCATGTTCAACGGGCAAGCATTTAATGTACATTTAATGCAACTACCAAATCCATGCAAGGACGGCTGCTGCATGAAGATATGTCCATTTGAAGCCACTCTACATAGATGACTTGAAGGCTATCTCTCCAACGGATAGTTTTTCAAATCACCTATATATACAGAAGACCTTGAACCCATTCAAGGTTACGGGAAATTTCCAAGCCAGAAATTACTCAAGCTCTTAAGCACTCAAAGCATTCAGCTTAGAAGAAGCACTCGAAACCATCTAAATTTCCCAAGTGTTTCTTAGTTACTGAGAGTTATTCTGTATTCCAAGAGCGAACTAGCATTATCTCAAGCTTAGAGAGATTATCCAATCCTTAGCATAGATTTGCCTTGTAAGGATAATCTCAACCTAGTTGGAATCCAAACTGAAACCAAAACCCTAAGTTAGGTTTGTTGGGAGTAAGTCAGTTAGTGAGTTAGTAAGTGGAGTTTGTATAGATCAGTGAGGTTAGCTGGTCTTGGTGCACCTTGGCACGTTAAAAACAAGAATCCCTTGAGTGGATTTCCTGTTAAATCAGGCCGTGGACGTAGGAGCTTGAGTCTCTGAACCACGTTAAACTCCCTGTGTTGTTATTGCTTTGATATTGTGCATACTTGCTATATTACACATTCATTCATTGCATACGGTTTATCAGGCCTGAATCAATCAGCCTGATCCTTAAAAGAAGCACTGCCCTACTAATCACTATTCAGTTTTGAGTAAAACAAGTTTTTCAGAAAGCAAACTAAACAAGACTTTAAACTACCAGGGCTCACGCATTTCCGCACTGAACTTGAACTGATAGTTAGCCAACTGACCCGCACCAAGTGTAGTCAGTAGGTGTGTTATCAACTCCTAGTTCTTTAGCACTCTGAGTGAAGGGGACTCAGTCAGGTTTTAAGTTTGAAAAATTGGTATACGTGTATTCCCCCCCCATACACGTATTCCTCAGTCTTGTATCGGGACCAACAAGTGGTATCAGAGCAGTGGTTCAAAAGACCACTGACTTTGAATACTAATAGTTTCAAAGGAGAAACTGTTGGTGGTCACTGAACAGATCTGAGTTTGCTTTTCATAAAACTTGCATCATCATGACTTCGAGGAGACTTGAAGCTTCGTTACCTGAATTCTCTGTATCT
Organism: Ballota nigra; assembly: GCA_947034835.1. NCBI lineage: Eukaryota > Viridiplantae > Streptophyta > Magnoliopsida > Lamiales > Lamiaceae > Ballota > Ballota nigra. The sequence continues at coordinate 14,392,278 of OX344721.1, read as the reverse complement.
AACTTTGTCTATTGGAAGTTCAGATTAGAAGTACATCTCGATGCCATCCATGACCAGATGCCGCATGTTCTCAGGGAAGGACCGATCAAAATCACTGTCCCTAATACCAGAGGTAGAGGGTATGATGATCTTGATATTGGTGTACCCATTCCTAAGGAAAGGAAGGATATGACCACTGATGAGATCAAGATGATGGGGCTGGATAATGTGGCCAGGAATATCATCTTGCACACGGTGCCTTTCGAGGAGTCAGCAAGACTGATAAACTTAAAGACGGCAAATGAGGTTTGGGATGAGCTGACCAGGATGTGCGAGGGGTCAGAGAAGATAAAGGAGAACAAGAGAAACATTGCCATTCAAAAGTTCGAAGCGTTCAAGATGCTGCCTAATGAGACAATCGATCAGATGGAGTCAAGATTCATCAAGTTGATGAATGAGTTGGTGATGCTGGACAAAGATGTCCCAAAGAGAGATGTTGCTTCAAAGATCCTGAATGCCCTTCCTGAGAGATGGGATAACAATGTAATTATGCTTAAGAATACTCAGGGTATGAGCAACATAACTTCTGCTTTACTTTTTTCAGAGCTAAAGGCACTGAAATTTGATCTTAACAAAAGAAAGAAGAAAGTTCAGCCAGAAGAGGAAGAAAAGGAGAAAACTCCTGAGAAAAGCGTGGCATTCAAGGCCAGGTCTGAACCTGTTGAGTCTACATCAAAGTCACTGATGGAGATGAGCAAGGAAGAGCTTGCTGAGGAGTACAGCCTGATGGCCAGACGCTTTGACAAGCTTAATTCCAGGTTTGGTCATTATAAGAAATTTTATCAGGACTCACGTGACAGGAAACCTGAGGGAACCCACCAAAGCTCAAGGAGATATGAGGAAAGGAGAAACACTGACCAAAGGAGAGATCGTGGCGATGAAAGAAGATATTCAGATCTAAAGCCCGATCGAAGAGATGAACAGAGACATACTCATGATGACAAGCACTCAGGGAAGATTGAAAGCTCATCGAGACAGAGGGAACCTGACTCAAGAAGGAACCCTGAACCAAGGAGAGAAAGAGGAGATGAGCAACCAACATGTTACAACTGTAATAAGAGCGGTCACTATCAGTATGATTGTCCGAAGCTGAGTGCAAGGGAAAGAGAGGACAGGAGGGCCAAGAGAGACCAGAGATTTGCTAACTGGAGAGCCATGCTCGCTGAGGATGCAACTGACTCTGATGGTCTTGAGGAGAGGTCGCCTGAACTCTTTTCTGATGATGAGTACGATGATGTCTGCCTGATGGCAAGGGAGGAACCTGAGGTAACATCTAACTCTGTATGTGGTTCCTACACTGGTCAAAATCCTGAGCTTAGCTCAGAGTCAGTTAGAGAAATGAACCTTCAGATCTGTCTGGATCAATTGATGGTTGATTTCTCCAGACTGCAGGAAACCAATGTCTTCTTGGTAGAGGAGAACAAGAAATTGAGTACTGAGGTTCAAAACCTGAATGAACAACTCACTTAGTCTGATCTTAAAGAATCAGCTCAGATTGTGAGACTTTTAATCAATGCTGAACGTCTCCCAAGAGAGAAGATTCTGAAGGAATTGACTGAGGAAGAGTTGGCCAGGAAGGAAGAACTGAAAGTACTTAAGAGTAAGTTTGATGACCTCTTTACCAGACATGAAATCCTGAAAAAGAGTGAGGACTCTCTCAAGAAAAAGGTTGCAGCAATGAATAAATCCTCAGTGGCTAGAGAGGAAATAAATAGCAGCCAGATGCTTGGGAATGAGAAAAAAGGACTTGGATATGTTCCTAAGAAATCCTCACAAGGTCAATCTCATGTTGCTTCAGGGAGCAACACTGAGAGGGTATTTGTTCAGGCAGGCCAGAGTGCACCCAAGGTTGTACTCCAGGCTCGTCAAACTGATAAGGGCAAGGAAACTGTTGACACAGTCAGGGTTGCCCCCAAGGTAGCTAAGCCAAAACCAAAGGGAAAGACAAAGCAACCTAAAGAGGCCCCTGAGAGTTCAGGCCAGGGAAAACCTCAGCGAAAGCAGAGGAAGACTCAGGCCAAAAGCCCTCACACTGGTCAGCGAGGGTACCATCATGCTTGGCAATACCAACAGGGAAGGCCAAACATGATGACACCCCCGTGGTTTTGGCATCCTGAAGCCTTTAACTGTTTTCCATTCCCTCACTTGCCTAGGGGGAATAGAACACAGGGCCCTTATCAAGAACAAGGCCCAAGACCTGCTGCACCCAGACCTAGGAAGAACAGGAGGCCAGCCCAAAAGGCACCCACTCAGGCTCCTGTGAAGCCTAAGTCTAGCACTCATACACCATCTTCCTCTCAGGCAAAGAAGAAGAAAGTTGTGTATGTTGATGTTTCAGGGAGACAGATTTACCACTCTGAGGCAATTAGGATTGTTAAGCAAGTCTGGATCCCGAAGGGTACAGCTGACACGATAGGACCCAACACCCAATGGGTACCTAAAGCCTGATTTGCTTGCAGGCGGCCGTGGATCACAACAAGAGGAGAGGAGACTCAATCAAAGTTGTTTGGTACCTAGACAGTGGTTGCTCAAGGCACGTGACTGGAATGAAGAGTCTTCTCCAAGAATATCAAGCTAAAGATGGTCCACAGGTAACCTTTGGTGATAACTCAAAAGGTGTTACTAAAGGTTTTGGTGTTTTAATAATAGGTACAGTCAGAGTGGAAAATGTGTCCTTTGTGGAAGGACTGAAGCATAACCTATTGTCAGTAAGTCAATTCTGTGACAAAGGTTTCAGTGTTGAGTTCTCATCGAATATATGTTCAGTCAAGGACAAATCAACACAAGTGCTTCTATCAGGTATCAGAAAAGGTAACATTTATCTCGCTGATTGGAGCAGCACTATTCCTAATACTTGTTTTGTTGCTAAAAGCTCTCTAGAGCTCAGTTGGTTATGGCATAAAAGATTAAGCCATCTGAACTTCAAGATTCTTAACAAAATTTCTAGACAGTCACTTGTTGAAGGTCTACCTAATGAAGTTTTTAGCAAAGATCATGTGTGCAAAGCTTGTCAGGAAGGGAAGCAGGTCAGAGCGTCATTCAAAGAGAAAGCTTCTCATTCCACTAACAGGATACTTCAGCTCTTGCACATGGATTTATTTTGTCCTATAACACCTGTGAGTATGAATGGTAGAAAATATACCCTTGTGGTTATTGATGATTATTCTAGATATACTTGGGTTATTTTCTTGTTGAATAAGAAGGAAACACAGGTGAAGCTTCCAGAGTTGCTCAGGAGACTCAGCAATGAGAAGAATCAGTTCATTACTAAGATCAGATCTGACAATGGCACTGAATTTATAAATTCATATATTTCTGACTTTTGTAATGAACTTGGTATAGCTCATGAGACTTCTGCAGCTAGAACCCCACAACAGAATGGTGTCGCTGAAAGAAGGAACAGGACACTGAAGGAAGCTGCAAGGACGATGCTGGCTGAGTCAGGATTGCCCAAGAAATTATGGGCTGAGGCAATCAACACTGCATGCTACACTCAGAACAGATTCATGCTGAACAAACAACATGCACAGACCCCATATGAGACATGGAATAAAAGGAAACCTCGTATTTCTTATTTTCATGTATTTGGTTGTAAGTGCTTCATCCTCAACAATAGGAAGACCCAATTGAAAGCTTTTGATAGCAAATCTGATGAAGGAATATTCTTAGGATATTCTGAAGTTAGTAAAGCCTTCAGAGTTTACAATTGTAGGACCCTTGTTGTGGAAGAATCACCACATGTTGTTTTTTATGAATCTGCTAATGAGTCTAGGGTAAAAATGTTGAATCCTGACACTGAGGAGGTCACAAGGAGAGTGACAAGGCTGAGCTTGACGAATCAACCTGATCCAAAGGTCAAAATTGTGCCAATTCCAAGATGGGATGATGATGACGATCAGGATGATGAATCAAGTGCCACTCCTAAGCCCAGCACATCAGGGATTGTTGAGCCTCAGACTGAGGAACAGGCTCAACCTGAGGTAAGTACCGTCTATGAAGATGCTGTCACAGCTGAGACGGTTCCTGAGTCACCTCATCAAGGGGGAATCAATGTCCCTGACATTGAGCTTGTTAATCCCTTTGGTATAGACTCAGGATCATCCCCTTCTGTTCAATTCCCTGAATTTTATGAGCCTGTAGACACTAACATTGCAGGTACTTCAAGAACAACTCCTGGCAAAAGAACATGGCTAGAGGATCATCCCATTGATCAAATCATTGGTGATCCAACTGAGGGAGTCAGGACCAGACGGTTCCATGGTGAGAGTGCATTGTTCTGTTGCTTTCTCTCTGAGCAAGAGCCTCAGAACATTGAAGAAGCTCTCACTGACTCGAACTGGATCATTGCCATGCAAGAGGAGTTGAATCAGTTTACAAGGAATCGGGTTTGGAAACTGGTAGAGAGACCTAGGCATCAACGAGTAATTGGTACCAAGTGGGTCTTCAAGAACAAGAAGGATGAAAATGGTGTTGTGGTAAGGAACAAGGCTAGACTGGTTGCAAAAGAGTATTGTCAATCTAAGGGAATAGACTATGATGAGACCTTTGCTCCAGTGGCTAGGTTGGAAGCTATCAGGTTTTTCCTTGCATATGCAATATATAAGAAGTTCAAGGTGTATCAAATGGATGTCAAGAGTACCTTCCTGAATGGTGTACTCAATGAAGAGGTATATGTTGAACAACCTCCCGGGTTTGAGGTTGGAGATAGAGTATACCATTTGAAAAAAGCACTCTATGGACTTAAGCAAACACCAAGAGCTTGGTATGATACCCTCTCTCAATTCCTGACAGGCCATGGGTTCAAGAAGGGAACTGTGGATAGGACATTGTTCAGGATCACTGAAGGTGATGATATTCTCTTGGTCCAGATTTATGTGGATGACATAATATTTGGATCACCAAATCATCAACTCTGTGAGAAATTCACTAAGTTGATGACTGGTAAATTTGAGATGTCAATGATGGGAGAGATGAACTTCTTCTTAGGATTGCAGGTTAAGCAGACTGATCAAGGTATCTTCATAAATCAGGCCAAGTATACAAGAGACTTGATTCATAAGTTTGGTGTTCAGAACAATAATCCAGCCAGGATCCCTATGAACACAAATTGGAAGATGGATCCTGACACTGAAGGGACTTCAGTAAATCAGACTGAGTATCGAGGGCTGATAGGTTCTTTGTTGTACCTGACTGCAAGTAGGCCTGACATTACGTTTGCAGTTGGTGTGTGTGCTAGGTATCAGTCTGATCCCAAAAGGAGTCATTTGGAGGCTGCTAAGAGGATACTTAAGTATTTGAAAAGGACAGTCAATATGGGACTATGGTATCCTTCAGATGACAACTTAGAACTGACAGGTTATTCAGATGCAGATTATGGAGGTTGTAGGATTGATAGGAAATCAACCTCAAGGACATGTCAGTTTTTGGGGAGTAAGTTGATCTCGTGGTTTAGTAAGAAGCAGAATTCAGTGGCGACATCCACAACTGAGGCTGAGTATATGGCTGCAGGTAGTTGTTGTGCTCAGATTTTATGGTTGAGGCAACAGTTGAGGGACTACCAAGTATTTGCTAATGAGGTTCCAATCTATTGTGACAACAATAGTGCAATAGCAATTACTCAGAACCCAATGCTTCACACAAGGTGCAAGCATGTGGATATTAGGCATCACTTCATTCGAGATCATGTGGAGAAGATTCACACTGACAGGCAAAGAGCTGACATCTTGACTAAGCCTTTGGCTGAAGCAAGGTTTATGGAACTGTCAGTGGAGTTAAGACTCTTAGATCCGGGAGAGCAGTCAGTGTAGGGTTCTAGGGGGAACTCAGGCCAGACTCGACTCAGCGAGGTATCAGGGTGCTACAATGTCTCCCTGACAGGTATGAGTTCTATCCTGACTCTTGTGAATTCCAAGCGTCTCCCTGAGTCCTTCGTCCTGAAAATCTTTATTAAATGCATTCCGTTTTCATTAAAAATGCGCCTTTTCATATTTAAACCACGCGCGATGGAGCATTTAATGCCTCAGTTACTTTTTCATATACGTGTCAGTTTTATACGGAATATGACTGACGTAGGTAATTGATTAAAACTGAGATTAATCCTGGCCCTTCATTTCAAAACATTTCGAATTCAGGGATTAATCTCAACCCCACGTCTGAGTAACTGACTTAATCATATCAATCAAGAATGCCATTCGAGGTTTTTACGCAAACACAAAGCACATCTGCACACTGAGTTTTCTCCTGCTCAAGCAATCTCAGTTTTTTTTTTCAAAAAAAAAATCTCTCTTCTTCAAAATCAAATGACACTTCTTGATTCCAACTGGACAACCGACAAGATTGAGGATGTTGTCAACAACAAACTCGTGCACATGGAGCAAGTTATCTCCATGGATGGCACCTGTCTTACAGTGGAGGAAATTAAACCCGTTTTCAAATGGATTTCCAATGCTGGGTTGGAAACATATTTCACTACCCGCCCCATTTCCGTACTTCCAAGAACGGTCTTGGAAGCTTACCTCAATATGTTCTTGCGGAGGGATGAACTCTTCACGAAAGTGACCGCGCTCAAGCCGACGGGGGAGAAGGACGGCAACGGCGAACCCCTTTACAACTCAGAGGTGGTCACCATCGATATTCGGAGGGCGGTTAGAGAAGTTTTTGGACTTCCATCCTCAGGCATCAACCCAAGGCTCTACAAGGAGAACTCGGAGGGAGAACTCCTGGGTAGATGGACCAAGGAAGGGTCATCTGTGTTCAGGGCTCGTCAGAATAAGAACACGCTGAAGCCTGAATACAGAGCGCTTGTGGACCTTGTGTCCAAGATGGTGATGAGATCCACGGGATCTCATGAGCAATTGAGCCTACCCAAGTTGAGGCTGATGGGGGCCATTGTTGATGGAGTTGAAGCCAACTGGGAGCAGTTCTTTCTGGACCAACTTCATCAGGCTGGTCTGGACAAGCTGAGGAGGGATGAGGAGAAGAAGCACATCTCCGTTGGTGCTATTCTGCCTTTCGGAACCAGGCTCTCAGTCTTGATCACTCATGCTTGCCATGGGTACACCTTCAACTATGAGGATAGTCTCTCATCGAAGAAGGTGATGTTTGCCTCACGGAGCGATACCTACTCAGTGCTAGGGCTGACTGATCCCAATGCTCAGGCAAAGGGTCAGGCCAAAAAGCCAGCTGGTAAGGCCAAGAAGGTGGCTACCAGTCTCATTGGAAGGGTAGATGACCTCTTTGGGAGAAGCAATGAGGTGGAGGAGGAGGTGGCAGCTGAGAAGGAGGAGGTTGAGAAGAAGAAAAAGAAGGTGCGTATAGTGCTGTCAGTGAAGAGCACTAGGTCTGGGACTGAGTCTGTTCCCAAGAAAGTCGATGCTGAGGCTGAGGGGACTGACGATAAAGTCAGGAAGGAATTTGATCAGGGTGAGAGGCCCCTGAAGAGACTTAGGAAGGGGGTTAGAAGATCCCCTGCTAAGAAGTTGTCTGTCCTGAGTGAGAGGGAGAAGTCAAGCTCTCCTGGAGCCTCTGACTTGGAGGAGGTGATAAAATCTGTCGAGACGGCTGAGTTGTTGCAGCCTGAGATAGTAACCCATAAATCACCCACACATCCTGAACCCCAAACTCAATCCATCCCTGATCCAACACCTCAACCCACCCATTCACCTCAAACCTCAGAGCCAAACATTCCAACTAAGTCAGTGCCATCTAACTCACCTATTAATGAGCCTGACCAGTCATCTGAGCCAAACCTTCCCAATCCCACAGATTTTCCCTCTTACCCCAACCCCAAGGATTGCCCCAAATCCTTCCAACCTGAAGAGGATGATTTCCTTGTCATTCAGGAGCTGGATGAACATCTGATGGGTGGTGTGATTGAGAACACCCATAGGGGTAATGCCACTGAATGGGCAGCTAAGTGCTGGCCCGGGTTAAATAGGCACAAGGAGCTACTGGCAAATATGATTGAATTGAAAGTTTGGTTGGAATTCAAACAATCAAACATGCAAGAGCAACATTTGCTGGTGGATGCTCGTGGCTGGGAGCACTGGGAAACCGAGGAGGCCAGGTTGTGCTCCTACTTTGGGCTGACTAGCTGGCTTCAACTACTCAACTTCGAAAATCTAAAGGAGCTAGTCAACAGCATAATGTCCAAGAGCAAGACTGACATCCTATCTGAGGATGAGGAGGACAAGGAGGATGATGAAGATACTCAGGATGGAGCCATGGAGAAAGCTGTGGAGGAGATAGCAAAGGAGGTTGATGGTATGGACTCTGAGCCTCAAACTCAGGGGGAAGGTGATAAGGACACTGGTGCCAAGGGTGGACCAGTGGCTGAGGATGTTTTGAACATCTCAGCTGTTGGGAAAATAGGGGTGCCCGGAATCTATTCGGAATGAACTTTAAATACGAATTTAAATACAATTATTACTAGCATGAATTAATCCTAATTAATTCAAATAATAATTCCAACAACTAATTATCATCATGCATGTTAAATTAATTTCACATATTTAACTAGGCGGAATTAAACAAGTAAATATGTGATTAATGTACCTCTCGTAGTATTGGCCTTTGGATATACGGGACACTTATAATCTCGCTCTATCAACCCAAAGCCTTCTCAAGTATTTCCCTTTTCACCTCACTTGATCGCCGGTGGGAGACGCTTTCAAGTAATTTAATAACTAAGGAAAAAGAAAAATATCTATGCTTCTTGATTTTTCCAACACATGGAATTATGTACTTAGGGATGAAAAAATCATCCCCTATTTATAAAGAGTGATGGCCGAATTTTTGAGGCTTAATGGGCTTGGAGAAAATCTTTTCTTAGACTCTAAGAAATCTTGAATATATCTCATATATTCTTTTCTCCATAATAAAATATTCCACAAAAATCCCACTCTCCTAAATATGGGGTATTTTTCGAAAATTCTAAGAGAAAATCACAAGATTTGGATCTTCTTGAATATATGAGATAATCTTGTATTCCAAGAATACTTATCCTCCATAATATCTTTCCAAGAAAATCAACAAAATCTTTTCTCTCCTAACAAACCCAAATTTTCGAAAATCATGGATAAAATCAGCATAATATTATCTTTTTATTTTAATCACCTTATCATTATTGGGCTACTTAATGGGCTACTTGAGGGGCCTTAAGGAGAATTAAGATTGGACCTCCTAATGGACTTCTGAATTTCAATATTGAGCCCCAATATAATTCAGCCCATTAATATTAATTATTACCACTAATAAATTAATATTGCACTATCCATCTTAATCCATATTACGATAATATGGGCTCCCGGTTATTATTTCCCGCGTTTAAGATTATCAAGTCCATTAATTAATTGAGCTTCCGAATAGCTCTAAATTAATTAACATCTTTCACCTTGGAGTAAAGACAGCTCAACATTATTATTCGTACCGAAGAAACTAATTCTTCACTTGCAAGATTTGGTACAATAAAACTTCTGAGCCCACCAAGGGGACTAATCACACGAGCCGTACTCGCACGCGTTTCTCCGTATTAAATCTTAGCAACCGTCGTATGATTAATATTACTGCCCAAGACACAAAGTTCGAAGTCACAATGATTCTCACCCAACATGAATCAAAGCAGTAACTACTAAGCACACACGGTCCTATTTAAGTGACGGAGATTAAGAAATCAACAACCACTGAGGTCTAATTCTTCACCTTTCAGAACAGAAGAATTTCTCCTCGCTGTAGGACCTCTTCAACACATACTAAATGTGCTAGTGCAATCTCTTGGTCAAGACAGACCAATCTGAGCCTTACACATCGACCTTTCACGGCGGATTGTTCAATTCCACCTGGGTCGTGAAAATGTACGTTTAGTTACAAGTAAACTGTTAATGTCGTCTTCCGTGATCGGGTATCACCACATTAACTACAATGTAACACGTACTATATATTGAACGGTTTGCAATAGAAATTCAACATTCAATCATAACTAAAGCAAATGCGATAAAAGAATTATTCTCATAAAACGAGTGTTTGATACACGAGTTATACAAAGTAAAAGCATACTTTCACGTATAACTCCAACAATCTCCCACTTATACTTAAAGTCTACTTTTAGTATACATCACGCATGTCTTAGTGTAGTAGCTCTACGTGACATCTTATGTCAACCTACACTAACCTAATAATTCCTCCCACTTATACTTAAAGCAGATTGGCAATAGTCTTGACTCCCATTCCATCCACATGTCTCTCGAATGTATTCAGAGGCAGACCCTTTGTGAATGGATATACTAGGTTGTCCTCCGACATTTATCTTTGCCACCTCTTTATCTCCTCTCTTAACGATTTCTCGTATAAGATGGTGTTTTTCTTTCAATGTGTTTGCTGGCCTTGTGGGCTCTCGGTTCCCTTGAATTTGCAACTGCTCCGGCACAATAATTGTGATGGGCAAATTCGGAACAACGTCCAAGTCCACTAAGAAGTACTTGAGCCAAACCGCTTCTTTCGCTACTTCACAAGCAACTACTTATTCGGCTTCCATGGTCGAATCTGCGATGCATTTCTGCAAATCGCTTCTCCATGTCATGGCTCCTTCTCCCATGCAAAACACACTACCCGAGGTTGACTTTCTTGAGTCTATGTCTGATTGGAAATCCGAGTCCGTGTATCCTATGGGAACTAGACTATTCGACTGGTAAATCAGCATCTGCTCCCGAGTTCTTTTCAGATACCTCAAGATGCACTTTACGGCAGTCCAATGGTCTTTCCCGGGATTACTTTGATATCTTGCCACCATGCCCACGGCAAAGCAGATATCCGGTCTCGTACACAACATTGCATACATAAGGCTTCCTACGGCCGAAGCGTACGGAACACCTTTCATGTCATCTATCGCCGCTTGCGTCTTAGGGCTTATAACTTTCGATAGATGGATTCCGTGCCTAAAAGGTACAAAACCTTTCTTGGAATCTTGCATGCTGAATCGCTTCAAAACAGTGTCAATGTATGAAGCTTGCGATAAGCCCAACATCCTTTTCTTGCGATCGCGAGTGATTTTGATCCCAAGGATGTGACCGGCTTCCCCTAAGTCCTTCATATCAAATTGTTTTGACAGCCATACCTTTACGTCTGACAATACCTTTACATTGTTTCCAATGAGTAGAATATCGTCTATGTATAATACTAAGAATACCACCGCAGTTCCGTCACGCTTCTTATACACACAACTTTCGAACTAGTTTTGATCAAACCCATAAGACTTAATCACTTGATCAAAACACTGGTTCCAAGTGCGCGATGCTTGCTTAAGTCCGTTAATGGATCTTTTGAGCTTGCATACGAGATTCTCTTGGCCTTTTCCAATGAAACCTTTGGGCAGTTGCATATAGATCCCATCAAGACTTTCCTTAAGGAAAGCTGTCTTGACATCCATTTGCCAGATCTCGTAATCTAAGTGCGCAGCGATCGACAAGAGAATACGGATGGACTTAAGCATAGCTACAGGCCACGGGCCACAAGCATTGCTTTGAAGGTTTCAACCCTTCCGTCCGGTCCTCTTTTCCTCTTGTACACCCACTTGCATCCAATGGGTTCTACCCCACTGGGTGGCTCGACCAACTCCCACACTTGATTATGATCCATCGAACCCATCTTGGCTTCCATTGCCGTTTGCCATGACTCCGCGTCTTTGTCTTGGATTGCCTCATCGTACGTCCATGGGTCTGATTCAACACCGGGAATCAAATCCGAAGATTCTCCTATCCCCATGAATCTCTCGGGTTGCCTGGGAACCCTCCCACTACGACGGGGTTCTGGTTGTGAAGATGTGACGCGTGGTACATCATCTTGTATACTTGGTATCGAGGTTTGACCTCTCAATTCGTCTAAGGTAATTTCACTTTTAGGTTTCCGATTGTTCATATAGTCTTCTTCCAAGAATTTAAAGTGTGTACTAATCATGGTCTTTTGATCCTTGGGACTATAGAACATACACCCTTTCGTTCCCGCAGGGTATCCTACAAACAGCCTTAATTCCGAACGTGGATCCAACTTACCGGTTTCCTTGTCTAGCATGTATGCCGGACAACCCCAAATCCGCAAATGTCTTAGACTGGGCTTGCGCCCGGTCCACAATTCCATTGGGGTTTTAGGAACCGATTTGGATGGCACCAAGTTTAGAATATAAGCCGCTGTTTCCAAGGCGTTACCCCAAAACTACTTGGGTAAATCCGAATAACTCATCATGGATCTGACCATCTCTAAAAGAATCCGGTTCCTTCGTTCCGCCACACCGTTCTGTTTTGGGGTTCCCGGTGCGGTCAACTGGGATACGATCCCTTCGTCCGATAGGTAGTTCAAGAATTCATCGCTGAGGTATTCGCCTCCACGATTGATCGTAGAAACTTGATACTCTTTTCCCTATGTTTCTCGGCTTCGGCCTTAAACTCTTTAAACTTTTCAAAAGTTTCAGACTTATGCCGCATAAGGTAAATGTACCCATATCTTGAGTAATCGTCAACGAAGGTAACGAAATACTCATACCCCATTCTCGCTTTGATCGTCATTGGACCACACACATCGGTATGAACGAGTTCTAACACTTCCGTGGCTCTATTCCCCTTGGCTCCAAATGCCCTCTTGGTCATCTTACCCTCTAAACAGGATTCACAAGTTGGAAACGGCTCGACTTGGAGTGATTCCAAGGATCCGTCTTTCACCAATCTCTCTATCCGCTTTAGATTAATATGACCTAGTCTAAGATGCCGTGGAAGTGTTTCGTTCATCTCCGAAGAACGCTTTCTTTTATTGCTCGAAATGATCGACGTGTTATTAGATTCTTTATTTGAGTGGTGTGCACACTTAATCGTAGAGATTGTTTACCAATGTTCCATGACAGATAACATCATTCTTAAAAGAAAACAGTAACAACTTTATTAAAAGTAACTGAATATCCATCAAAAAACAACTTAGAAACCGAAAATAAATTCTTCCTAAAGTTTGGAACGTATAAAACATCTCTTAAAATTAAAACTCTATCTTCAAAAGATAGGTGCACGACTCCCACTGCTTCGGCTGCCACTCTCGTAGCATCCCCCAAAGTGATTGTGATCTCATTCTTGCTAAGTCGCCGGGTTAGCTGGAACCCCTGAAGAGTGAAACAAATATGATCAGTTGCCCCGGTATCCACTACCCAAACATGGGCAGCATACGCCGCAACAAATGTTTCAACGACTAAAGCATGAGACTTACCTTTCTTTCCACCCTTCTTAGGCTTAGAACAGGTCGCCCTCCAATGTCCCTTCTCACCACAATTAAAGCACTTACCCTTAGCAGCTTTCTTTCCACCTCCTTCTCCCTTTGCCTTGGGTTTCGCAACGCTTGGATTTGCTTGGGTCTGGCCCTTCGTCCTCTTCCTCTTCTTCCCTCCCTTGGGACCCGAAGAGGAAGACGGACCGTTTGCCACCATAGCAACAGTTTGGTGATCCATTAGAGTCTCCGCCGATACCAAAGCTTGCAAGAGCTCGGGCAAGCTATTTGCCCGGTCATTCATTTGATAGTTCAATTGAAACTGCTCAAAGCTCTTCGGCAGAGAATGGAGAACGAAATCGACCTTAGTAGGGAGGTCAAATTCCGCACCAAGTACTTCCAACTTGTTGAGATAACCCATCATCTCGATTACGTGATCCCTTACGGGCGTACCTTCCACCATTTTCAACGAAAGCATCTTTCGCATGGTGATTTGCCTAGCCATACGGTTCTGATGTTGAAACATCGCTTCAAGATTTTGCATTATCTCAGAGGCGGTCTCCATGTGTTGGTGTTGGTGTTGCAACACATCTGACATTGAAGCCAGAATAGTACACCTAGCCATCTCATCGGAGTCTAACCATCTCTTATGCTCTTTCTTGTCCGCTTTGGTGGCATCTTCGGCAAGCTCTTGGGGCTTAGGAGTGGTAAGTACCCACTTGTGGTGTTGTGCGGTTAGGACAATGTCAAGGTTACGTTTCCAATCAACATAGTTTTCACCAACAAGTTTGTTATCTTTAAGTATACTAAACAGTGGATTAAAAGGTTGCGACATGATGAACTGAGAATAAAACATACATTCATATCAATATCTAGAAAAATACGAAATTATCACATAAATTTGATCACATCAATTATATTGAAACCTTAAAACAATATAATCATGCATCAGCCAACATCTCGAAACAATTTAAATGCGCCACGAGGGGTGGTCTATACATTTAAATACATTCAAGCGGATCACAAACTTAAAAGTTACAAATCCTTAATTCATAATTAATAGTTGGCTCCCACTTTGACCACATAGAAATTGACAGGGACTCCGAGGGGAGTAAGTTAATATCAATTTCCTATGCCTAAGTAATAACCATAATTAAATACAGGATTATTATTTCGCTTTGAGCAAGCCACTCGTGGTGAGGGTCAATACCGCCACTAGTAATAATCCACAATCATCCTTTCGGAATTTATTCATGTGAAATCCGTTCTTTTGGCCGATCCGAGGGGGAAATGTATTCCAAAAGAACTTCACAAATAAATAAATTATGGAGGCCAAAATAATCCAATTTTAATATCCGGAATAAAATTGCGATTATAAAAACATACTGAGTAATTTTCAAAAGTAAGGTTTTTCTTGGACAATTAAATTCATGCAAACACATATTAACAAATAATAATAAGTGCACGAAATAAAACATCCATCAAAACAAAAATTAAACACATTGGAGCACTCGAATCCAATTGTCACGGTTTAATTTCTTCACGTCTTGATGCGAAAAAATTGTCCTTGTTGCTTTCCGACGTTCGTCTCGACGTGCTCCCACTCGAACAGCAACACTTCTTCAAAAACAGCATCGTTTGGGGTTCGGGACGACGTTTAAAATCACACGAAAAAAAACACGAACCGAAAAAATTCCACGGCCTGAGATACAGCGCGCGTCGGCCCACGAAGTGGGCCCGCGCGCTTCTCGGTCCGAGAAGCGCTGGAAAAGCGCCCGAGGGGCGCCGAAGCGCAGCCCCGAGGCGCACCCGAGGCGCGCCCGAGGCGCTGCACAGAAGCGCGCCGAGGCGCTGCCCGGGGCGCCCGAGGCGCTGCAGCAGCTGGCCGAGGCTCGCGCACGCCGTGCGCGCGGCGCCGTGCGCCCGTTGCGCACGGTGTGCGCCGTGCACCCCCGTGCGCCGTTTTTTCGCCGTTCGTCCTCGTTTTCTTCACCCCTTGCATGATTTTACCTCCATACACGCGCCACGCATGTATGCGTCGTCTGGGTACGCCATTTTTAATTCTTCGTTCTTCGTCACGATCCGGTTACAATTTATTTTTACAAAAAAATAAATACTAGATCTAGACTAGTCTATTACAATGATCGAATCAAAATAAAAACAACTAATCTACTCGTGGATTTTCTCACGAGAAAAACGAATTCGAACGAATCGAATTAAAAAAAAAAAAATTAATTCACACGCATGAAATTAACAACATTAAAAACCATGACAATTGGATACCTGCAAAAAAGATCTAACAATTCTACTATCCAATTTCAAATTTAATGTTTAACAATTTAAATTCCAATTTAAAATTCAGAGCCCGAAACCGTGGCTCTGATACCAGTTGTTGGGAAAATAGGGGTGCCCGGAATCTATTCGGGATGAACTTTAAATACGAATTTAAATACAATTATTACTAGCATGAATTAATCCTAATTAATTCAAATAATAATTCCAACAACTAATTATCATCATGCATGTTAAATTAATTTCACATATTTAACTAGGCGGAATTAAACAAGTAAATATGTGATTAACGTACCTCTCGTAGTATTGGCCTTTGGATATACGGGACACTTATAATCTCGCTCTATCAACCCAAAGCCTTCTCAAGTATTTCCCTTTTCACCTCACTTGATCGCCGGTGGGAGACGCTTTCAAGTAATTTAATAACTAAGGAAAAAGAAAAATATCTATGCTTCTTGATTTTTCCAACACATGGAATTATGTACTTAGGGATGAAAAAATCATCCCCTATTTATAAAGAGTGATGGCCGAATTTTTGAGGCTTAATGGGCTTGGAGAAAATCTTTTATTAGACTCTAAGAAATCTTGAATATATCTCATATATTCTTTTCTCCATAATAAAATATTCCACAAAAATCCCACTCTCCTAAATATGGGGTATTTTTCGAAAATTCTAAGAGAAAATCACAAGATTTGGATCTTCTTGAATATATGAGATAATCTTGTATTCCAAGAATACTTATCCTCCATAATATCTTTCCAAGAAAATCAACAAAATCTTTTCTCTCCTAACAAACCCAAATTTTCGAAAATCATGGATAAAATCAGCATAATATTATCTTTTTATTTTAATCACCTTATCATTATTGGGCTACTTAATGGGCTACTTGAGGGGCCTTAAGGAGAATTAAGATTGGACCTCCTAATGGACTTCTGAATTTCAATATTGAGCCCCAATATAATTCAGCCCATTAATATTAATTATTACCACTAATAAATTAATATTGCACTATCCATCTTAATCCATATTACGATAATATGGGCTCCCGGTTATTATTTCCCGCGTTTAAGATTATCAAGTCCATTAATTAATTGAGCTTCCGAATAGCTCTAAATTAATTAACATCTTTCACCTTGGAGTAAAGACAGCTCAACATTATTATTCGTACCGAAGAAACTAATTCTTCACTTGCAAGATTTGGTACAATAAAACTTCTGAGCCCACCAAGGGGACTAATCACACGAGCCGTACTCGCACGCGTTTCTCCGTATTAAATCTTAGCAACCGTCGTATGATTAATATTACTGCCCAAGACACAAAGTTCGAAGTCACAATGATTCTCACCCAACATGAATCAAAGCAGTAACTACTAAGCACACACGGTCCTATTTAAGTGACGGAGATTAAGAAATCAACAACCACTGAGGTCTAATTCTTCACCTTTCAGAACAGAAGAATTTCTCCTCGCTGTAGGACCTCTTCAACACATACTAAATGTGCTAGTGCAATCTCTTGGTCAAGACAGACCAATCTGAGCCTTACACATCGACCTTTCACGGCGGATTGTTCAATTCCACCTGGGTCGTGAAAATGTACGTTTAGTTACAAGTAAACTGTTAATGTCGTCTTCCGTGATCGGGTATCACCACATTAACTACAATGTAACACGTACTATATATTGAACGGTTTGCAATAGAAATTCAACATTCAATCATAACTAAAGCAAATGCGATAAAAGAATTATTCTCATAAAACGAGTGTTTGATACACGAGTTATACAAAGTAAAAGCATACTTTCACGTATAACTCCAACAATCTCCCACTTATACTTAAAGTCTACTTTTAGTATACATCACGCATGTCTTAGTGTAGTAGCTCTACGTGACATCTTATGTCAACCTACACTAACCTAATAATTCCTCCCACTTATACTTAAAGCAGATTGGCAATAGTCTTGACTCCCATTCCATCCACATGTCTCTCGAATGTATTCAGAGGCAGACCCTTTGTGAATGGATATACTAGGTTGTCCTCCGACATTTATCTTTGCCACCTCTTTATCTCCTCTCTTAACGATTTCTCGTATAAGATGGTGTTTTTCTTTCAATGTGTTTGCTGGCCTTGTGGGCTCTCGGTTCCCTTGAATTTGCAACTGCTCCGGCACAATAATTGTGATGGGCAAATTTGGAACAACGTCCAAGTCCACTAAGAAGTACTTGAGCCAAACCGCTTCTTTCGCTACTTCACAAGCAACTACTTATTCGGCTTCCATGGTCGAATCTGCGATGCATTTCTGCAAATCGCTTCTCCATGTCATGGCTCCTTCTCCCATGCAAAACACACTACCCGAGGTTGACTTTCTTGAGTCTATGTCTGATTGGAAATCCGAGTCCGTGTATCCTATGGGAACTAGACTATTCGACTGGTAAATCAGCATCTGCTCCCGAGTTCTTTTCAGATACCTCAAGATGCACTTTACGGCAGTCCAATGGTCTTTCCCGGGATTACTTTGATATCTTGCCACCATGCCCACGGCAAAGCAGATATCCGGTCTCGTACACAACATTGCATACATAAGGCTTCCTACGGCCGAAGCGTACGGAACACCTTTCATGTCATCTATCGCCGCTTGCGTCTTAGGGCTTATAACTTTCGATAGATGGATTCCGTGCCTAAAAGGTACAAAACCTTTCTTGGAATCTTGCATGCTGAATCGCTTCAAAACAGTGTCAATGTATGAAGCTTGCGATAAGCCCAACATCCTTTTCTTGCGATCGCGAGTGATTTTGATCCCAAGGATGTGACCGGCTTCCCCTAAGTCCTTCATATCAAATTGTTTTGACAGCCATACCTTTACGTCTGACAATACCTTTACATTGTTTCCAATGAGTAGAATATCGTCTATGTATAATACTAAGAATACCACCGCAGTTCCGTCACGCTTCTTATACACACAACTTTCGAACTAGTTTTGATCAAACCCATAAGACTTAATCACTTGATCAAAACACTGGTTCCAAGTGCGCGATGCTTGCTTAAGTCCGTTAATGGATCTTTTGAGCTTGCATACGAGATTCTCTTGGCCTTTTCCAATGAAACCTTTGGGCAGTTGCATATAGATCCCATCAAGACTTTCCTTAAGGAAAGCTGTCTTGACATCCATTTGCCAGATCTCGTAATCTAAGTGCGCAGCGATCGACAAGAGAATACGGATGGACTTAAGCATAGCTACAGGCCACGGGCCACAAGCATTGCTTTGAAGGTTTCAACCCTTCCGTCCGGTCCTCTTTTCCTCTTGTACACCCACTTGCATCCAATGGGTTCTACCCCACTGGGTGGCTCGACCAACTCCCACACTTGATTATGATCCATCGAACCCATCTTGGCTTCCATTGCCGTTTGCCATGACTCCGCGTCTTTGTCTTGGATTGCCTCATCGTACGTCCATGGGTCTGATTCAACACCGGGAATCAAATCCGAAGATTCTCCTATCCCCATGAATCTCTCGGGTTGCCTGGGAACCCTCCCACTACGACGGGGTTCTGGTTGTGAAGATGTGACGCGTGGTACATCATCTTGTATACTTGGTATCGAGGTTTGACCTCTCAATTCGTCTAAGGTAATTTCACTTTTAGGTTTCCGATTGTTCATATAGTCTTCTTCCAAGAATTTAAAGTGTGTACTAATCATGGTCTTTTGATCCTTGGGACTATAGAACATACACCCTTTCGTTCCCGCAGGGTATCCTACAAACAGCCTTAATTCCGAACGTGGATCCAACTTACCGGTTTCCTTGTCTAGCATGTATGCCGGACAACCCCAAATCCGCAAATGTCTTAGACTGGGCTTGCGCCCGGTCCACAATTCCATTGGGGTTTTAGGAACCGATTTGGATGGCACCAAGTTTAGAATATAAGCCGCTGTTTCCAAGGCGTTACCCCCAAAACTACTTGGGTAAATCCGAATAACTCATCATGGATCTGACCATCTCTAAAAGAATCCGGTTCCTTCGTTCCGCCACACCGTTCTGTTTTGGGGTTCCCGGTGCGGTCAACTGGGATACGATCCCTTCGTCCGATAGGTAGTTCAAGAATTCATCGCTGAGGTATTCGCCTCCACGATTGATCGTAGAAACTTGATACTCTTTTCCCTATGTTTCTCGGCTTCGGCCTTAAACTCTTTAAACTTTTCAAAAGTTTCAGACTTATGCCGCATAAGGTAAATGTACCCATATCTTGAGTAATCGTCAACGAAGGTAACGAAATACTCATACCCCATTCTCGCTTTGATCGTCATTGGACCACACACATCGGTATGAACGAGTTCTAACACTTCCGTGGCTCTATTCCCCTTGGCTCCAAATGCCCTCTTGGTCATCTTACCCTCTAAACAGGATTCACAAGTTGGAAACGGCTCGACTTGGAGTGATTCCAAGGATCCGTCTTTCACCAATCTCTCTATCCGCTTTAGATTAATATGACCTAGTCTAAGATGCCGTGGAAGTGTTTCGTTCATCTCCGAAGAACGCTTTCTTTTATTGCTCGAAATGATCGACGTGTTATTAGATTCTTTATTTGAGTGGTGTGCACACTTAATCGTAGAGATTGTTTACCAACGTTCCATGACAGATAACATCATTCTTAAAAGAAAACAGTAACAACTTTATTAAAAGTAACTGAATATCCATCAAAAAACAACTTAGAAACCGAAAATAAATTCTTCCTAAAGTTTGGAACGTATAAAACATCTCTTAAAATTAAAACTCTATCTTCAAAAGATAGGTGCACGACTCCCACTGCTTCGGCTGCCACTCTCGTAGCATCCCCCAAAGTGATTGTGATCTCATTCTTGCTAAGTCGCCGGGTTAGCTGGAACCCCTGAAGAGTGAAACAAATATGATCAGTTGTCCCGGTATCCACTACCCAAACATGGGCAGCATACGCCGCAACAAATGTTTCAACGACTAAAGCATGAGACTTACCTTTCTTTCCACCCTTCTTAGGCTTAGAACAGGTCGCCCTCCAATGTCCCTTCTCACCACAATTAAAGCACTTACCCTTAGCAGCTTTCTTTCCACCTCCTTCTCCCTTTGCCTTGGGTTTCGCAACGCTTGGATTTGCTTGGGTCTGGCCCTTCGTCCTCTTCCTCTTCTTCCCTCCCTTGGGACCCGAAGAGGAAGACGGACCGTTTGCCACCATAGCAACGGTTTGGTGATCCATTAGAGTCTCCGTCGATACCAAAGCTTGCAAGAGCTCGGGCAAGCTATTTGCCCGGTCATTCATTTGATAGTTCAATTGAAACTGCTCAAAGCTCTTCGGCAGAGAATGGAGAACGAAATCGACCTTAGTAGGGAGGTCAAATTCCGCACCAAGTACTTCCAACTTGTTGAGATAACCCATCATCTCGATTACGTGATCCCTTACGGGCGTACCTTCCACCATTTTCAACGAAAGCATCTTTCGCATGGTGATTTGCCTAGCCATACGGTTCTGATGTTGAAACATCGCTTCAAGATTTTGCATTATCTCAGAGGCGGTCTCCATGTGTTGGTGTTGGTGTTGCAACACATCTGACATTGAAGCCAGAATAGTACACCTAGCCATCTCATCGGAGTCTAACCATCTCTTATGCTCTTTCTTGTCCGCTTTGGTGGCATCTTCGGCAAGCTCTTGGGGCTTAGGAGTGGTAAGTACCCACTTGTGGTGTTGTGCGGTTAGGACAATGTCAAGGTTACGTTTCCAATCAACATAGTTTTCACCAACAAGTTTGTTATCTTTAAGTATACTAAACAGTGGATTAAAAGGTTGCGACATGATGAACTGAGAATAAAACATACATTCATATCAATATCTAGAAAAATACGAAATTATCACATAAATTTGATCACATCAATTATATTGAAACCTTAAAACAATATAATCATGCATCAGCCAACATCTCGAAACAATTTAAATGCGCCACGAGGGGTGGTCTATACATTTAAATACATTCAAGC
The DNA here is from genome assembly GCA_947034835.1 of Ballota nigra. Classification (NCBI taxonomy): domain Eukaryota; kingdom Viridiplantae; phylum Streptophyta; class Magnoliopsida; order Lamiales; family Lamiaceae; genus Ballota; species Ballota nigra. The sequence goes on along the minus strand of OX344721.1, from coordinate 14,370,715 downwards.
GGATCACAAACTTAAAAGTTACAAATCCTTAATTCATAATTAATAGTTGGCTCCCACTTTGACCACATAGAAATTGACAGGGACTCCGAGGGGAGTAAGTTAATATCAATTTCCTATGCCTAAGTAATAACCATAATTAAATACAGGATTATTATTTCGCTTTGAGCAAGCCACTCGTGGTGAGGGTCAATACCGCCACTAGTAATAATCCACAATCATCCTTTCGGAATTTATTCATGTGAAATCCGTTCTTTTGGCCGATCCGAGGGGGAAATGTATTCCAAAAGAACTTCACAAATAAATAAATTATGGAGGCCAAAATAATCCAATTTTAATATCCGGAATAAAATTGCGATTATAAAAACATACTTAGTAATTTTCAAAAGTAAGGTTTTTCTTGGACAATTAAATTCATGCAAACACATATTAACAAATAATAATAAGTGCACGAAATAAAACATCCATCAAAACAAAAATTAAACACATTGGAGCACTCGAATCCAATTGTCACGGTTTAATTTCTTCACGTCTTGATGCGAAAAAATTGTCCTTGTTGCTTTCCGACGTTCGTCTCGACGTGCTCCCACTCGAACAGCAACACTTCTTCAAAAACAGCATCGTTTGGGGTTCGGGACGACGTTTAAAATCACACGAAAAAACACGAACTGAAAAAATTCCACGGCCTGAGATACAGCGCGCGTCGGCCCACGAAGTGGGCCCGCGCGCTTCTCGGCCCGAGAAGCGCTGGAAAAGCGCCCGAGGGGCGCCGAAGTGCAGCCCCGAGGCGCACCCGAGGCGCGCCCGAGGCGCTGCACAGAAGCGCGCCGAGGCGCTGCCCGGGGCGCCCGAGGCGCTGCAGCAGCTGGCCGAGGCGCGCGCGGCGCCGTGCGCCGTGCACCCCCGTGCGCCGTTTTTTCGCCGTTCGTCCTCGTTTTCTTCACCCCTTGCATGATTTTACCTCCATACACGCGCCACGCATGTATGCGTCGTCTGGGTACGCCATTTTTAATTCTTCGTTCTTCGTCACGATCCGGTTACAATTTATTTTTACAAAAAAAATAAATACTAGATCTAGACTAGTCTATTACAATGATCGAATCAAAATAAAAACAACTAATCTACTCGTGGATTTTCTCACGAGAAAAACGAATTCGAACGAATCGAATTAAAAAAAAAAATTTAATTCACACGCATGAAATTAACAACATAAAAACCATGACAATTGGATACCTGCAAAAAAGATCTAACAATTCTACTATCCAATTTCAAATTTAATGTTTAACAATTTAAATTCCAATTTAAAATTCAGAGCCCGAAACCGTGGCTCTGATACCAGTTGTTGGGAAAATAGGGGTGCCCGGAATCTATTCGGGATGAACTTTAAATACGAATTTAAATACAATTATTACTAGCATGAATTAATCCTAATTAATTCAAATAATAATTCCAACAACTAATTATCATCATGCATGTTAAATTAATTTCACATATTTAACTAGGCGGAATTAAACAAGTAAATATGTGATTAACGTACCTCTCGTAGTATTGGCCTTTGGATATACGGGACACTTATAATCTCGCTCTATCAACCCAAAGCCTTCTCAAGTATTTCCCTTTTCACCTCACTTGATCGCCGGTGGGAGACGCTTTCAAGTAATTTAATAACTAAGGAAAAAGAAAAATATCTATGCTTCTTGATTTTTCCAACACATGGAATTATGTACTTAGGGATGAAAAAATCATCCCCTATTTATAAAGAGTGATGGCCGAATTTTTGAGGCTTAATGGGCTTGGAGAAAATCTTTTCTTAGACTCTAAGAAATCTTGAATATATCTCATATATTCTTTTCTCCATAATAAAATATTTCACAAAAATCCCACTCTCCTAAATATGGGGTATTTTTCGAAAATTCTAAGAGAAAATCACAAGATTTGGATCTTCTTGAATATATGAGATAATCTTGTATTCCAAGAATACTTATCCTCCATAATATCTTTCCAAGAAAATCAACAAAATCTTTTCTCTCCTAACAAACCCAAATTTTCGAAAATCATGGATAAAATCAGCATAATATTATCTTTTTATTTTAATCACCTTATCATTATTGGGCTACTTAATGGGCTACTTGAGGGGCCTTAAGGAGAATTAAGATTGGACCTCCTAATGGACTTCTGAATTTCAATATTGAGCCCCAATATAATTCAGCCCATTAATATTAATTATTACCACTAATAAATTAATATTGCACTATCCATCTTAATCCATATTACGATAATATGGGCTCCCGGTTATTATTTCCCGCGTTTAAGATTATCAAGTCCATTAATTAATTGAGCTTCCGAATAGCTCTAAATTAATTAACATCTTTCACCTTGGAGTAAAGACAGCTCAACATTATTATTCGTACCGAAGAAACTAATTCTTCACTTGCAAGATTTGGTACAATAAAACTTCTGAGCCCACCAAGGGGACTAATCACACGAGCCGTACTCGCACGCGTTTCTCCGTATTAAATCTTAGCAACCGTCGTATGATTAATATTACTGCCCAAGACACAAAGTTCGAAGTCACAATGATTCTCACCCAACATGAATCAAAGCAGTAACTACTAAGCACACACGGTCCTATTTAAGTGACGGAGATTAAGAAATCAACAACCACTGAGGTCTAATTCTTCACCTTTCAGAACAGAAGAATTTCTCCTCGCTGTAGGACCTCTTCAACACATACTAAATGTGCTAGTGCAATCTCTTGGTCAAGACAGACCAATCTGAGCCTTACACATCGACCTTTCACGGCGGATTGTTCAATTCCACCTGGGTCGTGAAAATGTACGTTTAGTTACAAGTAAACTGTTAATGTCGTCTTCCGTGATCGGGTATCACCACATTAACTACAATGTAACACGTACTATATATTGAACGGTTTGCAATAGAAATTCAACATTCAATCATAACTAAAGCAAATGCGATAAAAGAATTATTCTCATAAAACGAGTGTTTGATACACGAGTTATACAAAGTAAAAGCATACTTTCACGTATAACTCCAACATCAGCCGCCGATGAGATATCTGTCGATAAAGGGATTCCCTGCCCTGAGACAAGGGAGAAAGATGTTGAGGCGTCTAAGGAGACTCCCAGTTCCGAGGGACAAGTTCCTAAGGTTCGAGATGACATGGCTGAGCCTGAGCAGGCGGCCTTGACCACTCAACAACTGCCTTCAGTGCACCCTGAAGAGGGGACTGAGGATGCAGGGGCTGACAAGGGAAAACAGTCAATCACTGATGAGGCCGTTGATGAAGATGACGATGTGATGATAACTGGGGTCGACCGTGCTGAGTTTAAAAGCATTGTGGAGGTCAAGACTGAGAAAACCACTGAAAATCTAGCTGAACTTCAGGAGGAAGTAATGAGGCTACGAGCTGAAAAATAAGAAGACTCCAAGGCCCTGGCGAAACACATAAGGTGGACGAAGTCAGCCTACAACACCCTTGTCAACAGGGAGCTGATTTTGCTAAAGAGGACGATGACTGACACGGCCAAGTCAGTGAGAAATAAGCGAAAGAGAACGAAGACGATGCTAAGGCAGACCTTGAAGCAACTACCTGAAAAGGATGAGCAAAGGAAGGAGGATCTCAATCAGGCTGTGGAGAAGCTTGCAGCTCAGGCTGGAGCACTATTCACTCAGGCCATCTCTGGCTCAACCTCAAAGTTGGAGCTGGAGTCAAAACGCCTTGCTCAGACTTCAAAAGATATTGCTGAGAGGCTGACTCAAGCAGATGAACGATCTGCTCTGGTGGAGGAGAAGATTGAGAAGGCTGAACAAAGACTCCAACTCTCCATAGAGGTCTTTGAGAAGAAGGTGAACGCTGCAATTAGTTCCGTATTATTTGCAGGGACTGGTATCTCGATGGGAGTTGAGCTACTGAAGGAGGGAATTAATGATGTCCATTCCCTAGCCTCCTTCGTAATCAACAGCGGATCTGACGCATTCCCATCCGGGGCCAATGATGATGCCAAAAAGGGGGAAAAGAAGAAAAGATCCCGCCCTGAGGCATCGGAGGCAGTCAACCAAGGCGAAACAGTTCAAGCCAATCCTGAAGCCGATCCTGAAGGAAACGTGCTGAGGGTAAGGAAGTCAGTAAGGTTGGCGGCAGTGGAGAAAGAAGGAGAGGAAATTGTTGCCAGGCTGAGGGCGGAGGCAGCAAAGGCAAAGGCTGATGAACCTTCCAAGCAACCTGAGCCAGTTCAGAAGTCTTCTCCCATGAGCTCAAGGAAGAACCCCATCACTTACTCAGCTGAGGCAGTGGCGGAGTTATGCGCTGAAGCATGGGGAGATCCTTCTGAGAAATCTGAGGCTGTGCGCAGAGCTGAAATTGCTCAAAAGGAGAAGATGCGCATCTTGGAGAAGAAGGTTGAAAAACTGACTGACATCACTGAGCTTCAACAAAGAGAACTGGATGATGCGGTGATCAGTTTGCTAAGGAGGAAGAAGGCGAAGCCTGAGCCTAGAAAGTACAGGAAGAGGCCAACAGTAAGGAAGTCATCAATTCTTCAAGTCAGTAGGCCAGAATCAGGAATAAGGGAAGCTTATGTCGATGAGTTCATCTCAGAGGCACTGAAGGAGTTTTGGGCTGATGCGAAGGATGAGTTTGTGAAATTGTGGTATGTTGTGAAGAAGTGGGGCGACACTGACGATATCAATGCCCACTTCACTGACTACATGATGGACAATCATCCTGAGTTGTTCCAAAAGATCTTGGAGGAGGCTGATGCAGCTCAAGTCCAAGTGAAGGCTCCTGAGTTCACCATTCGAGCTTCTCCCTTAGTTCCTGGAACTCAGAAGCACAACACGAAGGCTATTATGATGGAAGTCTTGAAGATTGCCAAAGCTGAAGGATATGTGAACCAACCTAGAAGACTTGACGAGCTGAAGGCAAGAGTCTATGCTGGATATGGACTCGAACCTGAAATGAGATTAGTCTAGGAGTTCATTACCTCTTTGTAATAGATTAAATTCATTGTAACCACTTTCATATCAATCAATGAAATCTATTACTTTTGCCCACAGACAAAAACTCATTGTCTTTTTGGCTGTTGTTTAAATTCTGTACTTTATCAAGAATTGCTCTAACACTGTCTTATCTTATAGATAGGTCTTTATATTTTCTCTAAGTGTTTTGAGGATCTTTTCAGTGTTTTGGCATCATCAAAAAGGGGGAAATTGTTGGGACATTGTCAGTTTTGATTAAGATCCCAAAGCCCCTGAAAAGATGTTTGCATTTGTTTTGTCAGGCTAGTCTTGGTTAGGATTTGTACTTAGTCATTTTAGACTTCACAGGTACTCAGTAAGAGGAGCACTTACTGATGGCAATCAAGACTCAGAGCCTGAAGACGAAGTCTACCATCCTGAACTTATGGCAGTCTCCTAAGCTGGCTGAGTAAGTCTCAGTGATGAAGAGTATGACCCTGAGGTCAGTACTACTCAGTGTTGAAGGGAACAGGATAAAACTGAGTTAATGGGAAGACTTGGAGTAGAGCCAAGCACTGCAAAAGGAATGGCAGCGTCAGGACAAGACCGGTGAGCTCAAGACAAAATGAACTTAATAAGACAAGCCTGAAGCTCAGGAATAAGTTCTGACATTCTCACCAACCTGATGGCGTGGACCAATCCGGGAAGGACACGCACGTACGGAACCTGACAAGAAGACTGAATTCAGACTGCATGTTCAACGGGCAAGTATTTAATGTGCATTTAATGCAACTACCAAATCCATGCAAGGACGGCTGCTGCATGAAGATATGTCCGTTTGAAGCCACTCTACATAGATGACTTGAAGGCTATCTCTCCAACGGATAGTTTTTCAAATCACCTATATATATAGAAGACCTTGAACCCATTCAAGGTTACGGAAAATTTCCAAGCCAGAAATTACTCAAGCACTCAAAGCATTCAGCTTAGAAGAAGCACTCGAAACCATCTAAATTTCCCAAGTGTTTCTTAGTTACTGAGAGTTATTCTGTATTCCAAGAGCGAACTAGCATTATCTCAAGCTTAGAGAGATTATCCAATCCTTAGCATAGATTTGCCTTGTAAGGATAATCTCAACCTAGTTGGAATCCAAACTGAAACCAAAACCCTAAGTTAGGTTTGTTGGGAGTAAGTCAGTTAGTGAGTTAGTAAGTGGAGTTTGTATAGATCAGTGAGGTTAGCTGGTCTTGGTGCACCTTGGCACGTTAAAAACAAGAATCCCTTGAGTGGATTTCCTGTTAAATCAGGCCGTGGACGTAGGAGCTTGAGTCTCTGAACCACGTTAAACTCCCTGTGTTGTTATTGCTTTGATATTGTGCATACTTGCTATATTACACATTCATTCATTGCATACGGTTTATCAGGCCTGAATCAATCAGTCTGATCCTTAAAAGAAGCACTGCCCTACTAATCACTATTCAGTTTTGAGTAAAACAAGTTTTTCAGAAAGCAAACTAAACAAGACTTTAAACTACCAGGGCTCACGCATTTCCGCACTGAACTTGAATTGATAGTTAGCCAACTGACCCGCACCAAGTGTAGTCAGTAGGTGTGTTATCAGCTCCTAGTTCTTTACCACTCTGAGTGAAGGGGACTCAGTCAGGTTTTAAGTTTGAAAAATTGGTATACGTGTATTCCCCCCCCCCCCCATACACGTATTCCTCAGTCTTGTACCGGGACCAACACTATTCTAGTTGAAGGTCAATCTATTAGGATTATGGACTTTGATTGTTCGATTTCATGATTGCTCTTGTAATTCGTATTTAGATTGTGTGTTTATCACAACGAGAGTTGGGTCGATGCATGATCTTGTATGGGTGTGAGTGATTTATGCGATTTGAGTGGATATTGAGGTATCGCAACGAGAGTTGGGTATTTTCATTAGAACCTCGTATTTCCTACACGTGTTGCTTAATTGAGAAATTGGTGATAAGTGAGAAGATTAACGATCCGATGTTTTCATTTGACGTGTTTACTTAGGCTTATCCAGTACGGTGAACATGTGATGTTTAGTGATTGCTTCTATAGTTGATCGAAAATATGAATAGTTATTACTTATTGATCGTGTACTTGATTCTCATGTGATGATGAACACCCAAACACTTTTAGTTTTTATTGTTCGAAAATCCCTGAAAATTGCTTATTGCTTTCATTTCGTTAATTGCTTTGATTTGTTTAGTTGCTTTAATTTCGAGAAAACCCCAATCCTAAACATTGACCCGCACTACAATTACGCGACGACGTATAATATTAGGGATACACTAGCCACTAGTCCCGTGGTTCGATATTAAACTTGGTCAATTGCTTACAACAACAACGAACTCGTACACTTGCGAGTAGTTGAATTCGTGTTTAACAAATTTAGCAAACAAGTTTCACTACTCAAACCTCATAAAACTCTATACATACCCCATAAATTTTAAGACTAAAATAGATATAAGTAAAATGTCAATGCTACCTACGTATAAATAACACTAAAATTAGAATTTCTGGAAACTAATCATTTATACGAATAATACCTCCATTGTTGTTCATATTCAACCCACAAGTTAAAGAATAAAATATCTAACTTGACTTCTAATCAAAATATGAGAACTCTTCTCCCTTAATCCAATCTCTCTCTTCCATCATAATCTACCCCCAAATCACCCATCCCTCTACTCTAATATATTCTCACCGTTGCCCAAAGCCCACATCAATGACTTCCTACTCCAAATTACCTACCTATCCAATCTAAAAAAAATTCTCCGCCTACACTCCTCAACGCTATGAAAAGTTGTGCTATCAATGTTGCAAATTTCCCATCGGAAATTGGGCGTATGTATCCTTAGACTTGTATATTATAAAAATCAAGACTTCTACAAACAAAAATTATCCAGTGGCGCCATATGAAATATCTATTCTGAAAATATAAAATATCCCTTATAATCTCTTTTATTGAAATAAAATAAACTAAAAATTATTTTTTGGGCTCTTTGACAACCACTATGCAAAAAATGTTACTTCCATATGCCCGTTCTTAAATCCTTCATATCGTGAAGAACCTAAATCTGGAAGGTCCCACTAAATGATGCAGTGGAAGGGAAGGAGATAATTTTTTTTAATAGAGTAAAAGGGTATTAAGGTCCCAAAATGGGGTGTGATTAGAATATTTTAGTTGTTCCTTTAATTTTAATGGGGCGTGTTTAGTAAGTGGAGTATGTGTTGATGGGCGAACAACTTTGCATTTAATCAACGAAAGATTATCATTAAACCTGATAACAGGATAATGAATGGAAAAAGCTAACAGCTTTGTAGCGGAGCTAGCAGATTCGTAGGGCGAACAGCTTTGTAGAAAAACACTAATGCGGCAAGCAGAACTGTGGCGAGCAGCCTTGCAAAGAACAGCTGTGTCAGCAGCTCAAGCCAAAGTTAATATGGGCGAACAAGGACGTAATGGAGCGAGCAGCATCGTAAAATGATCCCAAGCGAGGAGCAAACAGCTCAGAACGCAAAGGACCATGACATCTAACGAAGACGTACAAGCGAGCAGCCGGTCACCGTCGAGAGCATCTCAGAAGTGCCAAAGACCAAGTACAACATGGGGAATTCCAAGAGTCACTAGCTTAGATATGGTCCAAGTGTCCTAACACTTGGCACCCATCCAATGAGTAATAGTGTAGATGTTGTACAAGTGTCCTAACACTTGGCAAAGATCCAATGGCTAAGCCATCAAGATGGTAACACATGGCCACTTTGTATGTCTATAAATACTCCCTTCTTGTACATGAAAAGGGGGAGAACAATTCAATACATAGCAAAACTCTTGCCAAATTATTTCTTGAACATTACTTAGCCAAATTTCATGATTTCTTGATCTTGTTTGGTGATCTTCACTACAGAAAACAGCCACTAATCATCTTGGTTAGAAAAGGTCATCAACAATTGGCGCTAGAAGAAGGGTTCGAACCTTCGATTGTAGAAAAATTCGAAGAAAGTTTGAGGACTACCACCGGAATCTGCATAATCTCGCCGGAATCCGGGAAGAGGCTGCCGGAAAACAAAAGTGCACATTCTTAGGACAAAGATTTACAACACTTTAAGGGTTTTAATGCATGTGTGCATGAACTAGGGTTTTCAAACCTTCATAATCACACACAAGGCTAGTAACCCTTGGAAAAGGTGTTTGCAAGAACAAGATTACCTCAATCCATTTGCTCATTTACCCATATTTTGATAGTCAAAATGGTTAGATCACAAGAAGAACGACATTCGAGTATATCTCCAAGTCGTAGACCAAGAACTAGGGTTTCTTCTACCGAAGGACATGCACGGACAGTGAGAGCAACTTCGCAGAGGAATATACAAGTTACTATTGACACGATTCCACCAGAAGTTGAAGCTCTTGCTCAAAACCCCGAAGAGCTAGCAAAAACCATTGCTGTTCTTCAATCCTTGCAAAATCGACAAATAGCAGGACCGTCAAGAGCACCTGTGACGACCAGACGAACAGGCGAGCAGGAGCGTACTGGCGAACAAAGAAGTAAAATGAGAGAAGATGCACGTCGGGACGAGGCCGACATCGAGGAAGTTCGTAGAAATAAAGGAAAAGCTCCATTGAGCGAACGTCTAGGAAGCAGAGGAGAATCATCACCAAGTCGAGCAGATGAGTCAAGCAAAAGTACTTCCCGAACAAGTGCTTTGGAGAGATTAGGAACAAGGAATATAAATAGGAGGGAGCCATCCCGAAGGCATGAGGAGCGATCACACCATCCTGCTCGCCCATCAGTGCATGACCGAATCCGGAGGTCAGCTTTTTGCCGACTAGGGCCAAATGGAGCTAGCAACGCTGCTAGGAAGACAACTCAGGAGAAACGTCCCGTTGGCAAGGGACTGCATCGTGAAGAGGTCACTGAACCCAATCACGATGAACTACCTTCCAACGGGAGGACTCCCCCAAACGAGTTGCAGGAAATGAGAAAGGCAATCGAAGAATTGCAGAGACAGTTGGAATCTCAGAAAGGTGTCGGATCAACCGTTCTCCCATCTTCACCATTATCTCCGTCTATCCTCAGTGCACCGATCCAGAAGAAGATACAGTTTCCAGCCATCAACTTGTATGAGGGAACGTCTGACCCTCGAATTCATGTGACGAAATATTCGGATTTCATGATCTCAATGGGGGCAACCGACGCCACACAATGCCGAAATTTTCCACTCACCCTTGGAGATGGCCCGCACAGATGGTTCTCAACATTAGCCCCTGGCTCCATCAACTCGTTTGCCCAACTAAGCAAAGAGTTTCTGTCCCACTTCTCAACTGCTGGGTCCTACTTGACCCACAGACATCGTCTGGCAGATATTAGGCAGGGAGACGAGGAGTCTGACAAGCAATTTCTGGAAAGATTTGATAAAGTCTTGCTGGAGGGCGAAATGGTGAGTGAGGACACAAAGATAGTGGCAGTGATGGCTGGGTTAAAAAAAGGAACTGATTTGTGGAAGGAAATGCATCTGACTTGCCCGAAAACATACGCAGAATTCAGGCACAAAGCAGGAATCCATGTGTCAATGCAGGAGGCCCTACACAGAGAGATGGGAGACAAAACTGATCCGAAAAAGTCTAACAAGAAGTCGGGAGGAAGTGATTACAAAGCTCCGAAGAACATGAAGTCATTCAATGATGGAGCTGAGTTGAAAGAAAAGTTGAGTCAAGTCCTTACTATGTCCGTGGATGCTGTGTACAACAACGTTAAGGACAGGGAAATGTTGTCAGAGCCGCGGAAGATAAGGCAAGAGAGAGGTAAGCTGAACCCGAACAAATACTGTGCTTATCATCAGAACATCGGCCACTTCACGAGCGAATGCCGAGATCTATTGAAGCAATTGTGGAAGTTCTATGAGGAAGGAAAGCTGTCCGAATTCGTGAAGAGGGAACCAGGTAAAAGACCAAGGGCGCCAGTACAATCCAGTTCGGATGACGGAGACAGTGATGACCAACCAAACAAAGTTGGTAAGAGGGGAAGGAAAGTCCCAGCAGCTCCAGCAAGGCATATCCCGGAAATCTTAATGATGGAGCCCACTGGGCCAGTAGGTGGTTGTTCTGATGGGAGGCCACCTATGTCAAAAAGAAAGAGGAAGGCAGAGCTGAGAGCAGTAGATCAGGTAATGGAAGTGGGTGTAAATCCATCGACCAAACGAACAGGGGACCTGACTTTCTCAGAGAAAGACTTAGACGGGATACTTACTCCCCACAACGACTCATTGGTCATTTGCGCCAATATCATGGGGACAAAAGTGCATCGTCTACTTGTCGACACTGGTTCCTACACGAATATCCTGTTCAAGAGCACGGTGGACCAGCTAGGAGATTGTGCTGAGTACATCAAAGACTGTGATCACAAGATTGTAGGTTTTGGAAATGCTGTAACCACCCCGCTAGGAATAGTTACGTTGGCAGTTGAGCTTGTATCAATCGAGGACCCGGAGAGAAAAATGAATAGAATGGTAGACTTCTTGGTTGTAGACCAACAGTCCACTTATAACGGGTTCCTCGGCCATCCTTTCTTGCATGAATTTAAAGCAGCTGTTTCAACGTACTATTATTATCTAAAATTTCCAACAAAGAAGGGTGCAGGTACAGTCAAAGGAGACCAAAAGAAAGCTCGTGCGTGTCTGTTGCAAATACAGTTGCAGGATTATCAAGTCAACATGGCGGACAGGTGCTCAGACAAGGACGGAGATGATAGCGAGGCCATGACTTCCGTTGATACTGAAATAATGGAAGTCGACGAGCAGCCGCGCAACGACAAGCAGTCATGCACAGACAAACAGTCACGCAGCGACGAGCAACTGTGCGCAGACGAACAGCTGCGCATTGGCGAGCAGATGTGCGTAGGCGCACAGTTGAACGAGGACGAGCAGGAATGCGAAGACGAACAGCTTGCCCAAACAGGAGGTAGAGAAGCTGCTACTACCGACAACGAGGGAGAACAAACAAGGGCAATGAACGTTGATGCAGAGGACATAGAGCCACGACTGGGGGCAGAACCGATGGAGATCGAAGATGAGCCAAAGACAGAAGGGCCCATTATTGACCCCAGACGGAAAGGCCAAAAACGAAGGGCTACCCCGGTCGAAGAGTTGGAAACTGTAAAAGTCGACCCGAACCAAGAGGGCTTAGAACTCTTCATAGGGTCCGAGCTACCAGAGCCGTACAGGACCAACATGATTGAGTTTCTTAAAGCAAACCTCGATGTGTTCGCATGGTCGCATGCAGACATGGTGGGCATCAGCCCCGAACATGCCTGTCACAGACTCAACATCGACCCGGGGAAGAAGTCAGTCCATCAGAAGAGGAGAAAATTTGGACCCGACAAATACGAAGCGCTCGATGTGGAAGTTAAAAAGCTGCTGGATAACGACTTAATCAGACAAGCGTTATGCCCGCAATGGGTGGCAAATCCAGTTTTGGTCAGGAAAGCGACTGGAGCATGGAGACTCTGCATCGATTTCACAGATCTTAACGCCGCTTGCCCGAAAGACAACTTCCCATTGCCTCACATTGACCAGCTAGTTGATAGCACCGCCGGACATGAGCTGCTAACGTTCATGGATGCATTCGCAGGATATCATCAAATCGCGATGCATCCCGATGATCAAGAGCACACAACGTTCTACACCAACAAAAACTTGCTATGCTGGAAGAGAATGCCATTTGGGCTAATCAACGCTGGAGCTACATATCAGAGGCTGGTTAACAAGATGTTTGATGATCACATCGGGAAGACGATGGAAGTATATGTGGACGACATTGTTGTCAAGAGCTCAAAAAAGGAAGATCACTTACAGCACCTGGCTCAAACATTTGAGATACTTCGGACCTACAATATGAAGTTGAATCCCAAGAAAAGCAGTTTCGGAGTCCATTCTGGGAAATTCTTGGGACATCTGGTTAGTCAACGAGGAATTGAAGCAAATCCAGTGAAAGTGAAAGCAATCATGGAAATGCAACCACCTAGATCGGTAAAAGAAGTCCAACGACTAACCGGATGTCTAGCAGCCTTGAACAGGTTCATCTCGAGATCGGGGGATAAGTGCAGGCCATTTTTCGAGGCCATCAAGAAAGGAAAGTTTCAATGGACAGACGCCTGTCAGCGAGCGTTCGAGCAATTGAAAGAATATCTCAGCGATACGAAAATTCTTACCAAACCGATCCCAGGGGAAAAGTTATACTTGTACTTGGCAGCTTCAGAAGAGGCAATCAGCTCAGTGCTCGTCCGAGCAGAAGGAAAGTTCCACCTACCCATTTACTATGTGAGTCATGCCTTGCACGAAGCAGAGCTCAGATATTCACCAACAGAAAAGCTAGCATATGCGCTGGTGATGAGCGTCAAAAAACTTCATCCATATTTTTTCGACCACCAGGTGGAAGTGTTGACAACGTTCCCGCTCAAGCAAATACTGCACAGACCCGATGCGGCTGGTCGGCTCCTGAAGTGGTCCTTGGAAATCAGTCAGTTCGGGATTTCATATGCTCCTCGAACAGCGATCAAGGGGCAAGCCTTAGCAGACTTCATAGTCGAACTGACTTTCCCCCAAGATCCAACGAGAGGACATAGCCATCCCTGGCACATGTATGTTGATGGGTCGTCAACTAATACAACATCGGGAGCAGGTATAGTATTGATAAGCCCAGATAGGCAGGTTTTTACTTCAGCTGTTCGATTCGAGTTCATGGCGACGAACAACAAAGCAGAGTACGAGGCTATGATCGTTGGGTTACGCCTAGCATTAGCAGTTGGAGTACGAAGGTTGCAAATCTTTGGAGATTCACAATTGATCGTCAACCAGGTCCGAGGAGAATATGAAGCAAGAGATGAAGACATGGCTTTGTATCAAAAGATTGTTGCTCACTTGGCCTCTTTGTTCGAACAAATATACATTGAACAAATACCAAGAGACAATAATGCTCAAGCAGATGCATTAGCCAGGCTAGCAACCAGCACCGGACCAGCAGAATTGTTGGAAGTGACGCTGACAAAAATGTCCAAACCATCAACCGAAGATTACAAGATCTATCAGATCAACGAAGATTTCGAAGAAGACGACTGGAGGATGCCGATCATTGAATATTTGCAAAATGATAAAAAACCAGACAACCCATTCGAAGCTAACAAGTTGGTTAAAAGAGCGGCAAGATACACCATGATGGACGGACAGTTGTACAAGAGAGGAATTTCGCTCCCACTTCTGAAATGTTTGGTTAGGGGGCAAGGACAAGCAGTACTGAAAGAGATCCATGAAGGTGTATGCGGAAATCATGCCGGAGGACGGGCCTTGGCACATAAAACAATAAGGCAAGGATATTACTGGCCAACTCTCCTTCAAGATGCGATCAAGATTGCCCGAACTTGTCATAGATGTCAATTGTTTGCCCCAAACATTCACAAACCCCCACATGAATTGATTTCAGTCAATAGTCCATGGCCGTTCGCGAAATGGGGAATTGACCTCATCGGGCCTTTTCCCCCAGGACAAGGAAATGTTCGATTCGCGGTGGTGGCTGTTGACTACTACACGAAGTGGGCGGAAGCAGAAGCACTCGGGCGGATCACACAGGAGAAAATGATCAACTTTATATGGAAAAACATTGTTTGTCGTTTCGGGGTCCCTCAGGCGATAGTGACGGACAATGGAAGGCAGTTTGAGGGAAAAGAGATCAGAGATTTTTGCGAAAAATGGGGAATAAAGAAACATTTCTCGACACCATACCACCCCCAATCGAACGGTCAAGTGGAAGCAGTGAATAAAATAATCAAGCATATACTGAAGATTCATTTGGATGACAAGCAAGGAAAATGGTCAGAAGAGCTACCAGAGGTATTGTGGGCATACCGAGTATCCCACAGAACAAGCACAGGCGAAACACCGTTCACAATGGCATTCGGGACAGAAGCAGTGATTCCGATTGAGCTAAAAGTCCCAACAAAACGAACAGCTGCGTTCGACGAAGAAGCAAACAACTCCGCAATGGCAGCAGAGTTGGACTTGCTTGAAGAAAAAAGAATAACAGCAGAATTGAAAAATGCGATCTACAAAAGAAGAGCAGCAAAGTACTACAATTCTCAAGTAAAGGCAAGAGAATTCGAAATTGGGGACTTGGTACTTCGAAAAGTTTTAATACCACCAGGAGTATTCGGCCCGACTTGGGAGGGCCCATACAAGGTGACGAACAAGTGGCACAACGGCACATACGACCTTGAAGACATGGAAGGCAAGTCGTCCCAATACTCCTGGAATACAACTTTACTCAAGAAGTACTACCAATGAAGTCCTGTAAGTCTTAGAAAGTTTGTAAATAGATCCTTTGTAAATTTTTGAAATTTTTGCGCAAGTTTATAAGCGAGCAGATTTGCATTTATCTTATTAGGCGAGCAGAATTGCTTTTATCTTTTGTCTTGCCGAATTTTAGTTTTTGAGCCTTAAGTCCAAATTACTTAGTTGCTCGCCCAAAAATTGGCAAAATACAAGTCTGTTATAAGACGAACATAAAAGCTTATTAAAAGTAAAAATAAGGCTAAGTCCATAACGGACCAATAGCCCACATTAATGCAAGGCCAAATCCACATGCGACCAAAATGGCCCAAACAACTAAAGGTCAAGTTCTATAAGAACCAAATGACCAATTTAAAATTTAAGTGTTTACCTTAAGAAAAAAGGAACACTTAGAAACTGTCATGAGCAAAAAGCAATAGGCGAGCAACTAAGTAAGACAAACAAAGAGGCGAGCAGTTAAGTAAGACAAATGAAGAGGCATAAGCTTGTAGACGAACAAAAATCTTCATATCATTAGATCAAAAAGTTTTACAATAGGAATGAGAAATACAGAAATGTTGTATATCCTATTGTAAGAAAAAACTAAAGTCTTCAAGGAAGAGGTGGAGGAGGAGCATCTTCAGTTCTGGTCGCCGGCGAGCTCGGCTGCCCGCCCTGGGCACTTGTACCAGCCCCGTCTATAGGAGTCAAGGGAAGCGAAGGCAACCCTTCAAAAACCTCATCAGCGGTTGCCGCGTTGGTCGTCGCTGGAGTAGGGTCAGGCTGGCCGCCATAAGTGGGAGCAGCAATATCGACTTCCTCGCTGAAGACTTCCAGGGGAAAGTCGAGGTCGGCCAAATCGGAGACGAACAAAGTTGAGCCAGGAGGAGGAGGAGGATAATTTTTCACGTACTCAATGAAGTCCGTCTTCACCGCATCACGAATATCTTGATTGTGATCGTGGGCGAAGTGGACAGACCGTAAACATTCCGCAAAGGCACAGATGTACCCAAAGTTGGTCTTGTCCATCACTTCCTGCTCATGGACTTCGTATTCGATCAGGTTCTGGCGCTCTTCCTCCAGCCTCTTGACATGCTCCTCGGCAGCGAGCAACCGAGCAGATAAGTCTGCTCGCTCCTTCTCAGCTCTCTCAGCTCTCAAATCTGAGGACTTCACCTCCAACAGCATCTTCTCAGCCTTCTCCAAGGCGTTCTTCTCGCCAGCTAACGAGGCCTCCATCTTCCTCTCCATCAAAGCCAGCATCTTAGCATGCTCGGCCTTGCACTCTTTGATGGCAGAGGCTTTTTCTTCGTCCATCCTCTCCACGCGACGACCCAAATCGCGGTTTGTTCGCTCGAGCTCCATGACTTGGTCGAGCAGCATTTGGGACTGGACCAATTGATGGCTAGTATTGTATGCCATCAGACGAACATTATCACTAGCAGATTGGCCAGTGACAAGGGTGTTCGCCGATTTTGTCCAAGCCCTTGGAACCATCTCGGCTGCTCGGCGAACAGGGGCATCAGGTATATCGGAGAATGAAGGAGGTGCATTCTTCACTACTGAGAGATAGTGAAGAGTAGTCCCGCGGCCAGGATAAAGCGCTGGGTTATACCTAAAACAGAAAACACAGAAGTCAGTGATCAAGTAACATTGCGCCAAGCGGCGAACAACAAACAAGGCGAAGACAATTGACTTACTCCTTGATTTTAACGGGGTCCCAACCTAAATAAGAGGTATCTTTGGGATTGTCCCCTTTCTTGGTCGCCACCAGGCCGGCGACCACTTGCCGTTCATCCACCACTTCCAAAGAGGTGGACTTAGAGGCTGGAGACCGGGGAGCAGCACTGCTCGCCTCCACCATAGTCTTTGATCGCTTGGAGGCGCGATCATCACCGCGAGTGCCGCGAGCATCATCGTCCCGCGGCACTTTCTTTTTCTCCCTCTCTCGTTCCCTCTCCTTCTCCTTCCTCACATCCCGCGGAGAGGAAGTAATTTTGGCCGCAGGCTTGCGGCGACCAGCTCCGGCGGCTGGGCGACCAGTGGGGTTCTCCCCTGCCCGGAGGCGCATGATGGCAAGGGGAGGATCCATCTTCCTTCTTGAAGCGTCTGCCATTTGCTTAACTCGTCCGGCGAGCAAATAGTATGATTCGGGCACGGCCGGAATAGCAACAGTGACCTGTTGATCTGACAAGAAAAGGACAAGTGTTAGGCGAGCAAGAATGATGGACGAGCAAAAGTGAATGGCAAGCAAGAATAAAAAGTTACCTTCTGGGACGGCGGCTTGGGCTTCAAGGTGGTGAGGACTCGTAATCAAACCAGCAAGTTTGCGACAATGAGCCTTCGAGAGATGGTGTATGTCGCGACTAGCAACGTCGCGAAGAGATTTGATGGCTAAGGTGAAGAGAAACTCGTCGCTCAGATTAGGGTTCCCCCACTTCAAATTTCTCAAACCTGCAAAACAACAAAAAGGATTAAAATTAGTCCTATTTATGAACTAATAAGATAAAGGAAGGCCTACGTTTAGCATGTCCAAAGCGTTCGGGCGACATGATGCGCGCCTGCCCGCCAGCGAATCCCTCCGATGCTCGCCAGTCACCACCAATGAAGAAAAATTAGCGGTGCCAACCCTTAATTTTATTGGGGACTCCTTCGATGAGCTTCAACCCGGTTTTAGCTTTAACATAGTACCAACCAGCTCCATCCTCTTGTTGAGCAGAAATTGTCAAGGCGTAGAGAATCTCTGCGGTTGTTATCTTGTTTTTGTAGCCTTCAAGACCAAAAAGAGTCATGAAGGCTAGGAGACTACTCCAACCGTTTGGAGTAATCTGAGTGATCGCCAAATTCATGTCGGACAAGAATCGTCCGATGAGTGGATGAACGGGGAGTGGAAAACCCGTGTTGAGCACATCCAAATTGATCGCCGTGCAACCAGGAGGAGGGCGATCAGCAGTTTCTCCTTCTTTCGGTATATACATAAAAATGTCATACGGAATCTTGTAGGTAGCACGGATGCTCGCCAAGTCTTCCTCGAAGAGCACGCTATCAAGGTTGCTCGCTGCAAAGTCCCCGTTTTGCTTTTTTATGATCACCCTCGATGTGGGGACAAAAGTCTTCGAGTAGCGAGCAGAGTAGTCTGCCCACTCGGTGTCACGAACAACTCCTTCTGGGATCCGGGATTCTGGTGTAGTTTGAGAAATGGGGAAGTTGATTTCCCTTAAAAACTCCCAAGTGAGAGTGGGGCATTGCTGCTCGCTAACTCGTTGGTCGCCTTCTTGACCAACAGAACCCTCTATCTCCGCGGCCACTTCTGCGGAGTCTTCCCCCAAGTTGGAAGAAGTTTCGGGTTCACGAGCGAGAGGTTGCATCTTTTCTTGCTCGCCTGAGCGATCAACAGCGTACGTCTCTATCGAGCGAACAACAGAGTTCGCATCGGAGTCCGTGTCTTCGTCCACCAACAACGTGCGCGGGTTATTCGCCAATGCTTGGCGAACAGATCTGCGCGGAGAATCCAGATCTGCGGGTCTTTTTTCCGGATTTCGCCCGGGTCCGGATTGAGATGAACTTGAGGGGGAAAACTCCATTTAAAAATAAATGATGGAAGAATTTCGCTAAGAGAGGTAATGTACGGATAAAGATGCCACCGGAGAAGTTACGATGGCGGCGACGGCGTCAACAGTACGGCGGCGCTACGGTGGTTCGCGGCCGGAGTTACAGTCGCGGTTACAAGAAGTGCAAATTCAAAAAGAGATAATTTACGAAATTAAAAAAGAAAAAGGAACGTAGGATAGATTACCTTCGAAGAAATCAAAATCAGGGGCAAATACGGAGGAATCTGGGCACGAGAATTACAAGAAGAAAAAGCTTGAGAAGTTATCAATGGCGAAAATCTGAGAAATGCGAAAAGAAGAATGAAGAGGAAAGTGACGCCTATTTATAAGGACAAGGCTGGGGCAAAAACGCAATTTCCGCAAAATACTATAGGCCCCTATGGGCAAATTGGGGGTCGCGCGTGACTGACGCGACGCCTCGCATTCCGTGCCTCGGGAAGCCAACCGTCGCGACACGAAAAAGCGTTCGCTACTGGTCGCGCGCGTGAGCTCTCATGCTCGCCTGTTCGCCCAACTGACCAAGATACTCACCCATATAAACATCCACGTTCCACCATTGCTCGCCCAATTTTCAAGGAAATTATAGCTTGGTCCCAATTGATCAATCCATGCCCAACATGAGACCAAGCTAGGGGGCAATTGTTGATGGGCGAACAACTTTGCATTTAATCAACGAAAGATTATCATTAAACCTGATAACAGGATAATGAATGGAAAAAGCTAACAGCTTTGTAGCGGAGCTAGCAGATTCGTAGGGCGAACAGCTTTGTAGAAAAGCACTAATGCGGCAAGCAGAACTGTGGCGAGCAGCCTTGCAAAGAACAGCTGTGTCAGCAGCTCAAGCCAAAGTTAATATGGGCGAACAAGGACGTAATGGAGCGAGCAGCATCGTAAAATGATCCCAAGCGAGGAGCAAACAGCTCAGAACGCAAATGACCATGACATCTAACGAAGACGTACAAGCGAGCAGCCGGTCACCGTCGAGAGCATCTCAGAAGTGCCAAAGACCAAGTACAACATGGGGAATTCCAAGAGTCACTAGCTTAGATATGGTCCAAGTGTCCTAACACTTGGCACCCATCCAATGAGTAATAGTGTAGATGTTGTACAAGTGTCCTAACACTTGGCAAAGATCCAATGGCTAAGCCATCAAGATGGTGACACATGGCCACTTTGTATGTCTATAAATACTCCCTTCTTGTACATGAAAAGGGGGAGAACAATTCAATACATAGCAAAACTCTTGCCAAATTATTTCTTGAACATTACTTAGCCAAATTTCATGATTTCTTGATCTTGTTTGGTGATCTTCACTACAGAAAACAGCCACTAATCATCTTGGTTAGAAAATGTCATCAACAGTATGTATAGAGGAATTTGGGGTGTGAGTAGTCCTATTCTAAAATTAATCTATAATCTATAATCTATAGTATATTATCTATCTAAGCACTTGTTAATCTTTTTCGCATAGCTTTGCCCATCACTTGTCCTGTCTTGTACAGTGAACTTTTTTTTTTCCTATCTTTCACCTTCCCCACATCAGACCAGTTTTAACGCTTATTTTCTTAATTCTCTCTCAGCTTTACTCCTCCCCAATATTCACACTATCATTCCTTCTTCACCTCTTGGATTTTCCCTTTCAGTTCCACCAATTCATCGTCAATCTTCTCGGTGTGTGGGTGGATAAGGAAAAGTTTTGTATGGACCTCCTTGTCTTGAAATAATGTGGAAAAAAACAATAGAATTTGTTCTTGGTAAGAAGCAACCTTTCTTTTACTTTTATTATGTTTTGATTTCCATTTTTCCTAGTTATTTGGCTTGATATTGGATGTTACATCACACGTTTGTCAATATTCTTGCATGGAAAACTCCTTCTCTTGCTACTCCATTGGCTTGAACATATCACCTTAATCTAGTTAATAGTTTTTCTAATGATTCTCAACTTGATCATCACTGATTACAGGTATTCTTGATTTTTCCTTCAAATAATTATTTATTTAAAAAAAATATTTGCTCAATGCACCATGGTAGTAGCCTATAGATGTATGTAAAAATTGCATTTTAAATAAAACAGCTTCCAATTCTTTGATTACAATTCTGTATTATAATTTAGGCCAAAAGAACCCAATAAGTTTATTAAATAGATGCAACACTACTTTGGTGCCCCAAACGAGATCATGGAAGCTTGTATTTCCTCTAATGTCCTGCCCTTCGTCTTCGAAACGAGCTTTATGATGAAGATGAAAGTAAAACCGCACACAGTTGCAAACATGAAAAAAGTGCCTGATCATAAATTCACCAAAAAAAAAAAAAAAGCTTATTTATGATAACAAATCAAAATATAAAAAAGAAGATGACATGCATCAAATCACCTGCAGAGCTCCACTGTGCTAGAAAATTAAACAAGTATGTAATGATCCAAGAACCCGACCAGTTGACCAACGTCACCAGGCTACCCGCCAAACCTTTCACATTTATCAGAAAAAACTGCAAAATCACACAATCAGATAAGATATGTGCATCTATATAGTTGCTATTCAACCTCACTTGGGCATATATGGAGAAGATTTTAAGAACCTCGGACATTATAACCCAAGGAATGCCTCCCATGCCTAACGAGAAAGATCCCAAGAACATCTGATGCAAGTACAAGAAGCAATTCATTACATTATGGCAAAATTTGTGACATGTAAGAATTTACATGATTCTGCAAATGTTGTGTTACCAAGACACAGTTGAGTGCTAGAAAGGGACTTGAATCCCAGAGCTTTAGGTCCTCCATGGAGACGATAACACAAATGTGAAACTACGAAACCTAACATATTGAGATGAAAACAGATTTGTATTTAAGCTAAACTTGTAATAAGTATGATAATCCGATCAAGAAGCAACCTAAGCATGTTCCGACCGCGGAGACCTGCAGCAGCAGAAGACCGTGTTATCTTTATAGGCAAAGTCTAGTGTAAAAATCAATTTACGGTGCAATTTGTGTGTAATTTTAAACAGTATTAGTTGTTTCACTATAAAGTCATAATTGTGAATTAGTTGCATGATAAAACTGTTTTACAAGCAATTACCATTAGAAGTGGGCGTCTTCCGGATTTTTCCATTAAGAGCGTTCCTACAACGGACAATGGGACCTGAAAAACGGGAATTTCTTGAAAGTTGGAGGAGTGGAGCCTAACAATCAACGTGACGAAAAGGTTAGAATCTAGTAACCTGAACAATAACCATTGCTGTCGTTCCGACTCTACTTGAATAACCTGCAATAAATCCATTGTTTAGCAGATTTTTTTTATATAAAACAATAAAAAAGAATCAGTTGAATTATTTACACAATGACAAACGCTTGAAAAAATCGACACAGGGAAAGCCCATCCATCAATAATGTCAACTTGAACACAGATTTATAAACACCAAATTCAACTGAACGCCTCAATACAAAACCCCATATGTCAAATTGAATTGTATAAAAACAGGGAAAGCAAGCCCATATGCTTCATCAATCAATACTATCACATAAACACCAATTTTAAAACCTCAAGAAAAACCCATGTCAAATTGAACAAGCTCATATGTTTGATAAATAAATAATGTCGAATGAAACACCAAATTCAAGAAAAACCTTGGAATTTGGGGGTATTAATTACCTGAACGTGTTTAGCCCTGACAGACATAAGGGGAGTATCCGGAAGGAATTTTATGAAGGACGTGGAAAGGATCGGGTGATCTTCTGGGCGTCGTCTCTGACCTCGCCGTCGCTGGAAAACTCTTGTTGGACTTCCATGCCGGCGGCTGCGGCGTTGCAGCAGTGCTTCGCTGCAGAGGAGTCAACGCTCTAGGTGCAGCGTCGCGGCGGAGTTGTCGATGCCCGGTGCGGCATCGCGATGGAAGTGCTGATGGATTGGGTGCGGCATCGCGGTGGACGGCGGTGCAGCATCGCGGCGGACGGCGGTGCAGCATCGCGGCGGAAGGATTGAAATAGGTGTTATTGAAATTTAATGAATTTTAATGGTTGTTATTTGAATTGTAATGACAAATTCATTTTAATGGAATATGTTATTTGAATTTTAATGGTTGTTATTGAAGTATTATTAAATATTAATTAATTAATATTTTAAATTATTTTAAAGTAAAAAGGGTATTTTTGTAATTTTATATTTATTAATTTAATTTATTAGTAGGGCGATGCAGTGCGATTGCAATATGCAGAGTGCAAACGCGTTAATGCAGAGTGCAATCCACTAAAAAAAAATTATATGTTGGATGTTCGATCTAATGGTAATAAGAGAGTTTACTTATCTTATTATAATTTTACCTTTTCCATTTACATGTAATTAAGTGGGAGTTCTAGTTATTTAATTATTTTAAATGCTTGAACTTATATTCTTTTATGCTTCCATATGGAATCTATTATTTGAGATGTTTGATAAAATTGAGGATTAATAACTTTAATTTTTTTTAACTTTTTTTATTTGTAGCTACATTAATATCAATACAAATTTATCTCATTTTTCCTACAAAATACCCCTAATAAATAGTACTTCCTCTGTTACAACGTAAGTTTCTCACTTACATTTTCAGGTCTTTCCCCAATAAATTTCTTCTTCCATAAATAACAAAAAAAAAAACAACATTTATATATCAATAAATAAATATATTTTTAAACAACTACTTTTTAATTTTTCACTTTACATAATTATCCACTACTCCCTCCGTCCATGAAAAAAGTCTTGGTTGTCTTATTTGGCTGTCCACGGAAAATAGTCATGTTGCCTAAAATGGAAATAATAAACTTTATCTACACTTTTCAACATACACACATAATATTTTTTAAATAATTTATTGTATACTTGATGTGACACAATATTCTTACTTTTTACATATTATATCAATTTCTTAATAACCGTGCATAAAAAAACATTACTATATTTCATGTACGGAGGGAGTACTTTTTATAAAAGTCAACTTGATACACCATATATTAATAAATAGTACTCCCTCCGTCCATGAGTAAACTTCCCACTTTCCTTTTCGAGCCGTCCACGAGTAAGTTTCCCATTCCATAAATGGAAATAACAACACTCTATTATATATAAACTTTAACCTTCAAACTCACACAATATTACAAAAATGTCACTCATTCACTTTACTTTTCAACACTATTCATTACTTTATCCCAAAAGTCAACATGTGGCCCACCATATATTAATAAACAAATACACTTTCTTAAACCATTCAACAAAAAGAAATGAGAAACTTACTCGTGGACGGAGGGAGTAATAAATAAATTTTAAAACAAAATAACAAAAAAGGGAGAAATTTTTATATATATATATATATATATATTTAATATGGCTACAAAAGCTCTTTGATATCCTAATTAATGAATTAGAAAATTGGTTTGTATAAATAAGTGAAATGAGAAAGATAGAATATTATTCAAAACCCTATTTCCAACTATAAATAAAGGGGGGAAAGATTTTAGCTCCTCTAATTTGGGACTGGGAATACAGAATTTTGAAGCAAACAAATGGGGAAAGAGGGAGAGCTCTGGGACGATTCTGTGCTAATCAAAGCGTTCGACCACGCCTTCTCCAAATATAAGGCAAACCCTCTTTTCATATCTGTCTATGTTTATTTAGCCAAAAACTTTGATCTTAACTGTACAGTTTTCCCCAATTTTTTTTTTTTTTTTTATATTGTTGGTTTTAATGCTTTGTTTCAATCCAATCTCCCTTTCTTCCCCTTCTTCTTCTTGATCAGATGATGCATGGTATGACTGAAGAGAAGAGCATCAAGGAAAACATTCCAGCCATTGAAGCTAATAATGGAAGCAATGAATTTTTCTCCTCTGCTGAGTAATACATAATCTCATCTGATTCACTCTGTTGTGTACTTTGTTGGTTATTCGTGCTTCAATCTTTTTTATTGTTTTTGCAATCTTTTCTATGCTGATTTGCGAAACAGTTAGTTGTATATTATTTAATGCAGGAGATATTTCGGTCTCGTTTTAAAGCAGAAGTGATTAAATGATTATTTGCTCACTAATTCATGATTTGATGGAATGGTTAGAAATTTTAATTGGCAAACATGGTGAAGCATTTTTGCATTTTGATAAAAAGAAAAAAGGATCTAGTTGGTTTACACAGTAGCATCACTGCTTATTAAGAAGGGGGTTATGACTTATGGTATTTAACAAAAGACCGTTTTCTGTTTGTTTGTGTTCTTGGATGGGAATGAAGCTACTCCTGTTCAAATCGAATACCAAATTAAATTATTCCGTTAAAAAAATATGTGGGCTGGGAAGTGTAGATGTTGTCTGAAGTTGGATAGGTTGTAGGACTTGAATCGTAGGGCAGGGGAGAGGGAGCTCTTTCTTGATTTCCCAAATTGGTAAACTATTTTGTTGTTAAAAGCAGTATGTCAATAAAGCATCTGAGCCAGGGGCAACTGCAGCTGATTCTATTGCCTAATTGACTTCAAGTTGGATGAGCTCTTATCCTCTTGCCCCAATTAACGTTACATAGGGCTGTTAATGTTAGACCTTTGCCTTTTGCTGTAAAATTCCTTACTGCTTAACGTCAAACTTTAAGCCACTGGGGAGGAAACAGATCATTTATAATGACGTACATAAAAGCCATCTGTCCATAGGGAGATTTTTCCCCTTGGCTAATTGGGGATTCCTATGAAATAGGCCAATAACTCACTATAAGATTTTCAAGGAGAATCCATGTAATTTTTCCAAATGGATCTCATAGTAAGTGGAATACACCCGGTTGTTGTTCTCGCAGTGAAATTTTGGTTTGTGCTCCATTGTTTTCCTTTTGCATGTACATATTGGCAACTTTTGGCAAATTCAAATTCCATGCAAATTTCATGACACACGTGTGCTAACCCTCTTTTGACTTGTGTTGATGAAGGCATGTGCAGGATATGGATAATCCTTACACTGCAGTGGAAACCACCACCCAAATAGGAGAGACTTCAGAGCTTATACAAAGCAAGGAAGAGTTGGGTTCGTCAAAGTTTGTAAGTTCATCGAATATTCAAGATGGTAATGTTATACCCACCAATGAAATTCCAGCTGCTAAATCAGATTCCCCAAGGAAATATATGATCTCATCTGCTATGCAAACTCAAAACGAGGCCGCAACGTGTTCAAATGGTTCAGAAGAGTATAGCATGTTGTTGAACAAGTACTATGAAGTTGAGGGTCAGAGGCAACAGATTCTGCAGCAACTTTACCAATACAGCAATTGGAATGATCAATTTCCTATATCAACCACACCTGCTGCTGATGAGTATCAGACATCTGTTGCGCAACCTTACTACACTGTTACTTGTCACTGTCCATATGGCTGTCAAAATTGGGTTGCTCCATGCAATTCATCATGTTTGGGTGGTAATTGTGTTGATAAATGTGCTCAGGATATTCCCAAAGGTTCGCAAAATAAGAATTCAATATCTCTTGAAGATCCTGATTTTGGGAAGACAGCAATGATTGCTGCTGAAAGAGCACTTTTATTAACAAAAGAAGCAAATGGAGGTGAGTTGCATATTCAAGTTTCCACGCATCTGGCAACTGTTAAAATTGTGGGGGGGGGGGGGGGGGGGTCAATTGGGGTCATGGGGTTAGATTCTACAATAAGTGGGTGAAATAAGTTAGATCTTTATCTCTCTTTGCTATCATTTGCAGTCCAAAAATTTAATGAATTCTGGACTTGGCCCATCGGAAGAATGTCGCTACAGATAAATTGTTTGGTTTTAATCATTTGATTAGCGTGAGTCAGTTGCTATAAGTTCTCAAGCCCGTAAGTTTAAAATCTACATCATACCCCATCTAAACCATAAATATTTCTTAAAAAATGTCAGAAATAACAATTGAAGGAGCATTTTTTAGTTTCCTTCCGTGGAGATTCTTACATATTGTCTGTCTGAACAATACATGCAAAGGGCATGTAAGTGATTTTCTCCATGTGAATTCTTATATTTTGATACTGGTCAGAGATCCATCTATAGAACTTGGCAGTTTTGTTCTGGAGAAGTCATATTGTTTTATTGTTAGTCGCGCATATCCAAATGTAATCAGGTTCTTCAGGGTAGTCTTTTCAATCTTGAATCTTGATCCACAAGAGTTTCTGCTTCTGAATAATTGGCTTCTGAGCTGGCAATCTTTGTTAAGATACACTCATAAAGTACGAATAAATTCTTTAATGCTTTCTGTATGGTCTTTAACTTTTGCACTATGTTATCTTTGTTGAATTGCAGGGAGGGGCCAACAGCTTGGGTTGGAAATAGGCCGTATTCCTGAAAGCAACTCTGGTACAGATCTTGATGTGGTCTTGAATGCTTGGTACTCTGCAGGCTTTTATACTGGAAAGTGAGTATTTAATAATCTCAGTATTGTACTGATGAATTTGAAATGTCTTTTTCTACTATGCTGGACAAATTACTGTTTTAAGTGCAAATAGTAATTATTGGGGTCGAACTTTTCTGATGTTGCCATGTTATACGAATATAAATCTATTTTTTTATATCTGTAATGAGTGCAGTAAAAGGGTATATGATGAATTACCACGTGGATTGAGGGCATTAATTAAAATAAATGTCTATTAATATTAACTATGGTCTATGGTACAAGCTGAGAGCATAAACCTATTATGCATATATAATTATTGCTGTTTAAACTACCCAAGAAAGGACCAGTTTAGAATCAGCTAAGAGACTTAATGCTGTGCTTAGAGATAGAATTTAATTTCTTTATTTTTATTTAAGAAAAGTAAAAGATGCTGATTTTCCCTTGATAAACGAGCTTATTATAAGTTAAATCCATGGCATCATTCATTCATAATCATTTGTTGAGTTTGTTTAACCAATGCCATGATATCAATGCCATTTCGTCGGATAAAAATCATTGTTGCCCCAAATTTCAGAAACTTTATCTCCATGAGCTTAACTCAACTTGCAGAGTCATGTTATATCGATCCAGATGATCATTCCTGGTGATTTTCATCTAAAAAATGCAGTTGTGGCATTTCAGAAATTTAGACAACGTAGCTTCTATCTTCAACACATCTGACTTGATCTTTTTATGCATTAATCTAGGTATCTTTCTGAGCAATCATTGGACAAGAGAAAACATAATCAAGAAGACCTTTGAGCTTTCAGCGGACATTATCATGTTTGATAGAACAGCTATATATGCCGTGTGTATATATATAGGTGAACAGCATGGTATCCTCTCTCTGACACAAGAAGCTTTGCAAACAGATGTGAGAACGGGGAAGACCTTTTTTGATGTAGTTTTTCCATTTTTTGGTGGTTTGTTTGTAATGCTACAATCGTACCTACCATTTGATTTGATTTTGATGAAATGTGAATCAGCAAACTGGCCAAGTATCTGTTTGGTGAACTTGAACTTACTCGTGCGCTTTGTGTTTCTTTTACAAGACAAATTCACATGTACTCTCCCCCTCAACAGTATTCAAGTTGGTGGAGCATGTAAGCGAATGGCATGTGAGTTTTCTTTCTTAAAAAAATATAATTTTTTTTTTTTTTTTTTTCCATTTTCAAACTCGGGAATTATGCCGGAACATTTTAATTAGTCAGAGTTGCTTGGGAAAAAAAAACAATGGTCTTTCTTTTTATACAAAAAAATAAAATAAAAAATTACTGCTAAATTTTTTAAAAATATTGAGTGCATTTGAAGCATGAATGTGGAACTCATTTTACCCAATCCATTTTACTTCAGTTAGGTCTCTCAAAATTCTCGGTAAATTTAACTGTGAGGAATAAGATTATGCACCAATGACCCATCCCATGTTTTAAGATTAAAAAATCCTCTTGATGTTTTTTAAATCACTTATTAAATTATACTTTCTTCCTTCCATATGAATTTGCATTCTAAGGAGTTACACATCTTTTAAGAAATGTGTATTTTTTTAATAAATTAGTGACAAATGAGTATATATATATTACTTAAGAGAGGATCATGAATTTTTTAAATTTATTATTTTAGCTACAAGTATGTAATGGTCTAATATTGATATTGAGGCATGTATAGTAATTTTTTTAAAAAGTCATATTTCAAATAGGGTGTATATAGTAATTGGAGTTTGTACAGTAAAATTGGGGGTTTGTTTAGCCGTGGTCTTTTAATATTTGAATTAATATTTATAAAAATACACTAAGTAAATAGCCTAATACATATATTAAAATTTAAATTAAAAAGGGTATAACAGTAAATTCAAAATTACAATTAAAAATATTCATTTTAAAATAATATGTGAACTCAACTGGTAGCAGGCCAGTGCGACACAATGCGATGACACGTGACACAATTATAGATTATAACCCGCGACTTAGTACCCGACCCGCGAATTTCGGGTCCTTATATAAGTCAGTTTTTAACCTATTTTCACTCAATTTTGAAATTTCACCGAGATGGTTCATCTTCCACTCTCCCTCGCTTAGTTCTCTCTCTCATTTTTCCGCTTTTTCGATGGTTTTTGTCGGCGGTTGCAGACCAGTTTCCATTCGACGGTGGGTTTTTTCACTTCATTTATCTATTCCTTTGGTGAAATGTCCGTGGTATTTGTGGTGAAGAGTTCTTCGCTGTTGCGTCGTAACCATCATATTAAACCTAGGTTCGTGATTTTTCCCTAGTCTTTTCTTTCTTCGTTTCTATTTGATCCTTATGTTCATGGTTTGAAATCTAACAAAGTTTTTGTGTTTTTGTTCTCGATTTTTTGTTTTTTTGTTTTGTTTCAGCATAGATCTATGTTTTTCCGTGTTATTTTCTTCATTTCGCGATAATACTCTGTTTTTGGTGTTAAGTTGATTATCATCATTGCTTTTCCATGCTCTATTTTGTGTAGTAACACATGTTTGTCGTTTATGTAACATAATATATATTTTTCAGTAACACAATGTTCCTTTGGCAGTAAGATAATATTGTTGTTTCTGTAATATTTTATGTTCGTTCCTAGTCTTTGTGTGTTGAATAATGTTTTTTTTTGTAACACATTTTTCGCTTTTGTGTAAGGTCTTGCTATATTTGTAACACACAATATTTGTCCTTGTGTAACATAGTCTTCATGTATCTGTAATCTTTTTTAGTGTTGTAACATTGTTTTTTGTTATGGTAACACATTATTTACTTTTATGTAACATAGTCTTCCTATATTTGTAACACATAATATATATGTCCTTGTGTAACACAGTCTTCCTGTATCTGTAACACACAATATTTTTTATTGGTAACATAATTTTTTTGTGTGTTTTTTTGCTCTTTTTTTGCATCTTTTAACACTATTTTGTTGATTTTGTAACATACCTTCTCTCTTTTAGTAACATAGATTTTTTTTTTAGTATGTTTAGTAACACCTATATTCTCTGTTTAGTAACATAACAATATTAATTTTAGTGGCACATATATGTACTATTATTGTAGTGTTACTTGTCTTAAATGGAGGCGGATTCATATGAGGATGACTCACCTGTTTTGAGGTTTGAGGGCACTTCAAAAAAGTCTAAGAGAAAGGTGAGGAGAAAGGCAATTTCTGGTGCCATAGTTGTTCATAATTCTCAACCATCAATGTATGTTTATAGTTGTTTTGATTCTGTTTTTTATTTATTCATCTTGTTGTTTGTATATATAGTAACCACATTTTTCTTTGTTTTTAATCATTGTAGGGATTTTACCCCCCATGGCAGACCTATTGCTGTCTTTGAGCTTATTCAATCCCTTAATAAGAAGCAAAAATAAGTTGTTAGGAGCATTGGGTTTGGCAGTTTGCTTGATATGCCCCAGTCGAAGCTCAGCGGGTATTCGATGTTTCAGTGGCTTGCTGAGAATTTCAATCCTGTTAGTTGGCAGTTGTATGTTGGCCATTGCCGTAGATTTATCATCACTCCTGACGACTTGTATGATATTTTCATGCTTCCGAGGAACGAGGGCTTTGAAGTTGCGCATTTTGGTCGGGGTGAGGTGAATGTGTTGCTGGAGAAGTATTCTGAGCTTTATAATCTTAAGTCCAATTCAAAGTTGAGTGCTCTTGCCGATATTTTCAAAAGTAATTTGAAGGATGGTGGTGATGATTTCAAGCGTTTGTTTGTTTATTTCTGCATGTCGTCCATGTTTACTCCAATTACCAATCATTTTGTTAGTCTGCCTTCTGTTCTGAAGTTTGTGGCAGATGTCAATGTTATCCCGTAGCTGGATTGGTGTTCCTACATTTTCAACAAGATGTGCGAGAGCATTGAAGCTTTTCGGAAGAATTCTGTCCACAATGTCACGGGCTGTTTACTGATACTTCAGCTTGCTTATCTCAACAGAATACAGTGGCGTGAGGTTCGTTTGTCATGCAGTATTCCTCTTATCCAGCATTGGGATGATGAGAGGTTGCAATCCCGTTGCAAGCAAGAAGCTGATTCCGGTTCTTATGGTGATGGAGAGCTAGTCGTGGATGAGTATCCGGTAACGGATAATGGATCTTTGAGGAATTCGAAGGGTGGAGATGCGAAGCTGTCCCTTATGGGAAAAGTTGAGGTACCACTTACCTATTTATTATGTATTTCTTATGTGCTAGTAGTAATGTTAAATATTCCATATCAATAATACACTCATTTCTATATAGTAACACATATTGTTACTATGTAGTAACATACCTTAGTATAATTCACATCAGTGATATTAAATATTCAATATCACTTATGTACTCATTTATATATAATAACACATATTATTACTTTGTAGTAACACACCTTAGTATAATTCACATTAGTAACACACCCTTTTCTTTACAGTAACATTTATTATTGAAATCAGTAACACACCCCTTTCTCCGCAGTAACATAACTTCTTTATACTATTTACACATATTATTACTATATGGTAACATACTTTTGTATAATCTCACTAGTGACACACCCATTTCTTTATAGTAACACATATTACTGACATCAGTAATATAAATAATATTTATTTAGTAATATTAAATTAGGAACAACAGTAATACATATTAGTTCGTATGTATTACACTTTGTTGTAGGCTGTGCAGTCGATGTTGGAGAACTTGATGAAAGAAATAAGAGAGTCATCTACTGGTTTAAATTCTATGTTGACTGAAACTAAAACCAACTTGCCTGATTCAAATACAAATTCTGATTCCCAATTCTAGCCTGATGAGTCATTTCTTAGTAAGATTGATGATTTGGTTTATGACTATAACCTTAACCGTTCTTTGAAAAAATTTGATGCGCCTTGTTCTGAATTATTTCCTAACAGTCTCTTTTTAAATTAGATTGTCATTTTTATGAAAATGTTAATCCTGATGTGGTTATGAAGTCCAATCAGGGTGTATCTACTGTGCAAGATTGTGGTGTTACTGTTAATGCCAGTGAAGTTAAGGATGTGGAGGGTGATGATAAGACAGAGTGTGGAGAGGACGAGAGACAGGGAGAGGAAGCTGTTGTTGATGAGGAGGGGGGTGAGGAGACTGATGATGAAAATATTGATGAAAGTGATGAGGATGGGGATTCGATTGGGTGTTCCGAAAGTGATGAGGAAGTTGGTGAAGATTTTCACGTGGAAAAGAGGGTTGATGAGAAAGAGAAAGCCGAGGAGAAAGAAAAGGAGAAAGAGGAGGAGAAAGTTGAGGAGAAATCTGAGGAGAATGTTGAAGATAAAGCTGAGGAGAAAAAAAAAGGAGAAAACTGATGAATAAAACAAGGAAGTGATTGAGAAAGGTGGTGCTGGGAATAAGGAAGGTAATGAGGAGGAAATGGTGGGTGGTAAAGAGGATGATGAAGAAGAAATTGATGAGGCTGAGGAGTTTAACAAGTTGGTGAAAAGTTTGGAGATGAAGTTGGTTTTTTTGCCTCCTTTTGTTGAAAAAAATAAGAAGTATTTTGGTCTGTTGGAAAGGTACCAGATGAAGTTGTTTGATTATGTTTTTCATTACAAGGATAGTGAATTGTAAGTGTTTACTGTTTATTATCTATTTTTTGTCTGTTTTATTGTTACTGTAAATGTTTTTTGATGTAATTTTTTTTTTACTTGCAACAGTGAGGATTTTTTTATCAGCCCAGACAACATGTATCTTGTTCGAGGGAGGACTTATTTACCTTGTCCCTAGGGGAAGAAATTGCTCACAATGTTCTTAATGTCATATGTTGTATTTCTAAAAGTGGCACACACGAGTCCTCGTCCAGTCAAGTTTAAACTGTTTTGTGTTTGGCTTGGATCACAGTATAAGTTTTCTATTCTTTTTATTGTTTTTATTAATATTATAATTTGGTTTTTTTTGTTATTTAGACACCGCTGAACAAAATTCTGAGAGGTGAAGGTGTGAAAGCCCATCTTGAGGATGAAATTTTTGGTGCCTGGGATATGTGGTTGCAATCTTCAACGAAGGATCAGTTAATCAATGCTGACTTGGTAACACAATTTTAAGTTCATAGTAATATATATTTGTTCTTTGTTGTAACACATTTATTGTGGTATTGTAACACGTTTTTATTGCAGATTTTTATACCGTTCTGCATTTATGGTCATTATGTTGTTGATGTTGTTAACTTCTACTTCTAGAACTCAATGTTTGGATAATAAAATACATGTCGAGCCATAAACTTATGATGACTACGTCCTTTATTTGGTTAGTATATATTTCTATTTAGTAACATTTTTGTTTCATTTATACTATTTTTTTTACTTTCTATTTTATATTTATTTTTGTAGAGAGAGTGCATTGCAAGGTTTTTGGCTGAGCTCATTAAAAAATTTAAACTACAAAATGTGAAACTGACCTGGAAGTCAAGTGAAGCAAACAACGATTGTGGTGTTTTTTTATGCACCATATTTTAAACTTCAAAGGGAAACCTTATCAAATACCAAACCTATGTCAGGTAACCACTGAATTATCTTTTGTAACACACTCAATCACAAGTAGTAATACAGTATCATTATACTTGTTTATACAGTAACACATTTTTTAGTATCATTATTCTTGTTTATAAAGTATCATATATATAATTAAATAGTACCACATTTTAAATTGTTTTGTAACATCCACATAACTGAACAGTAACATATATTTACATAATTAAATAGTAACACATCTTTTTTAACCAAATTTTATTCGAGGTTAAAGACTTTCACATTTGTTTTCTAACTTAGAAATATTTCTTAATATGAACACACATTTAAAGTGAATAGTAACACACACACAAGTAAATAGTAACATATTTTTTTTAACTAAATTACTTGATGAATTTTAACATATTTCAACTGAATTCGATGTTAAAACTTTGACAATTGTTTTTGTTTACGTTGTAACATACATATAATTAAATAGTAACACATTTTAAACTATTTTGTAACATCCACATAACTGAACAGTAACATATATTTACATAATCAAATAGTAACACATCTTTTTTAACCAAATTTTATTCGAGGTTAAAGACTTTCAAATTTATTTTTCTAACTTAGAAATCAATATCAAAACAGTAACATATATTTTGTTTACTTTGTAACACACAAATATTCAAATAGTAACACTATATAAACTGTTTTGTAACATCCTCATAATTGAACGATAACACAATATATATTGTTTGGTAACATCAACATAATTGAACAGTAACACAATATTTAATGTATAAAATAATATTTTTCAGTGGTCAATATGAATTTAAATCAAATGAGCATTAGGTGTTTTAGTGTCATATTCAATTGGTAATATTGCCTTTTTTTTTTTTTTTGCTTCATTTGAAGTGTCCTTTCATCCTTGCTTTTCTGCCTTTTGTGATTGAGTGATTAGGATCTCGTATAACCAGTCCTTCAACAGTTTTGTTTGACTTTTGTGGCTGGTGTTTGGACTTGAATGCTTTGGCAGCTACCAAATCTCTTTCGTAACTATCTTCTAGAATTTTCCTCATTTCAACATCTTTTTCACAGTCCAATATCAGATTGTAACTCTACCTTGCCATTTGATGACTCCATGGAATCGAACTGTGGACTTTCTTTGTTTATTTCCATGTCTTTTTCTCCCAAATCTCTGATTTTGCAATTCTCATCCACCTTCTACATATGTATTCATTCGGCATTTCGTCTAACGAGTTAATATGCAGCACCCGTATGCAGTGGTAGTACAACATGCCACACTCTTCAAAAAATTTACAGCTACAGTTGATCCTAACCATGATTTGTTAAAAAATCACCGAATAAATATAAGAATTTATGCGACTTCATACAACAATGTAGTGTCCTCTCTTCCCACCTCTTTGGAAGTGCACGACACACTCTTTAGGAATTCACTCTCAAAAGTATTGAAAAGGGTGAGAGTGTAAACTTCTGCAGCGTGTTTCACAATCCCGTTAATCATCAACGTAGAATCTGACTTCATACGCTGACACTGGAACTCGTTATTTTTTCGTTTTCTCTCCATCAAATAAAATGCCAAGTAGGAGATTTCTTGAATTAATGAGATAATTTTGTATTCCAAGAATACCTATCTTCAATTCATAACAAAATCCAAAGAAAATATTTCTTCCCTATATTTTATTAATTTCGAAAATTATGAGAAAAAATGAGCAATAGTTTTCTTTTATTTTAATCACCTTATTATTATTGGGCTACTTGAGGGGACTTTAGGAAAATTAAGATTGAAGACTTCTAAATTTTAATATTGACCCCCAATATTATTCAGCCTATTAATATTAATTAATATCACTAATAAATTAATATTGCACTATCCATCTTAATCCATATTACAATAATATGGGCTCCTGGTTATTATTTCTCATGTTTAAGATTATCTAGTCCATTAATTAATTGAGCTTCTGAATAACTCTAAATTAATTAATATCTTTTATCTTGGAGTAAAGACAACTCAACATTATTATCCGTACCGAAGAAACTAATTCTTCATTTGCAAGATTTTGTACGATAAAACTTCTGATCCCACCAAGGGGATAAATCACACGAGCCATACTCGCACACGTTTCTCTGTATTAAATCTTAGCAACCGTCGTATGATTAATATTACTGCCCAAAACACAAGGTTTGAAGTCACGATGATTCTCACCCAACATGAATCAAAGCAATAACTATTAACCACACACTGTCCTATTTAAGTGACGGAGATTAAGAAATCAATAACCACTGAGGTCTAATTCTTCACATTTCAGAACAGAAGAATTTATCCTCGTTGTAGGTCCTCTTCAACACATACTAAATGTGCTAGTGCAATCTCTTGGTCAAGACAGACCAATCTGAGAATTACACATCCACCTTTCATAGCGGATTATTCAATTCCACCTGGGTCGTGAATTGTATGTTTAGTTACAAGTAACTGTCAATATGATCTTCCGTGATATTGTATCACCACATTAGCTACAATTTAACACATACTATATATTGAACTGGTTGCAATAAATATTTAACATTCATTCATATTTAAAGAAAATTTGATAAAAGAATTATTCTCATAAACAAGTGTTTAATACATGAGTTATACAAAGTAAAAGCATACTTTCACGTTTAACTCCAACAGCTTCAGGCACCTTAAACTCCATATCCCGTGGCTCGTTCCCTCCCGCAGCTTCCTCTTGCTCTTCCTCATCGACTCCTTTCTCGTATTGCTCTTCTTCCTTTTCAGTTGAGTCATGCTAGGTCCCACTGGTGCCCTCTCCTCTCTTCCTCTTAGGCTTAGGCTCATCCAGCAACCCTGCCTTCTCAAGCTTCAACCTGAACTTCTCGACCACTTTCTGGTGGCTTTTTCTATTCGTGCCCATGTTGTCCTTCTTCTTCCCTTTTAAAGTGACGAGTGGCTCGTTGGGCAGAGGGAATAGGTCATCCTCTCTAAACCTGATACAGTAGGAGCCCAGCTTCCTTTCCACCATCCAGGTGTTCCACAATTGATCAAAATTTATATCCTTTCCAATGAGAGGTTGCGACCGTGGAACTATCCCGGCACTCCTCAATACAGCCGAAATAAGAGCTTCACCTCGGATCTTAGAAATCTTCTTTCCCTCCACATGGTGCTCTATAAAGTCCCGGCCAAAATCTTACGACTTTAGGTTAAGCAAACACCAAAGTCAATAAAGCTCCTTCGAGATTGTTCCGGTTTCTGACCAAGCGTAGATTGTATTCCCCAATATCCTCTTAATGTACCCGATGATTGGGTTCCGAATGGCGTATGCTCGGGCATGTTGGGACTTGTAGTCTCCGGCTAAGCCCCATGTGATCTTCTTCCAAAAATCATTAGGCTTGTACCCTTTGTACGTGGGGTTCTCCCCTTCTATATACGGGAGCATAAGGGCGTCGTTGATGGTCTTCAACAGAAACTCGTACCACTCTTCTCCTCTTTGCAATTAAGTCCTTAAGGAACTTAGCATAGTTCGGCATCTGCTCCAAAGCATCATAAAATGGAATGTTGATATGCAACTTCTTGAAGACCTCAAGAAACTTAGCGAATTTTTCATCCAATTTCTTCTTCATGAACCGCTGTGGATATGGTACCGGAATCACCGATTTTGGCACCCCTCATTCACCTCGCTCGGTTTTCTTTACGTTTCGCTTAACTTCTTTTGCCTTCTTCCACTTAGGAACTCATTCTTTTTCCACTTTCCCTTCTTCCACCTTTTCCTTATCGCTCTCCTTCTCAATCTCCCTATGGACTTCCTCCACATCTGCAGGTAATGGTGGACCATCATACTTGGTGCCACTTCTCAACTGAATCGCTTTACATTGCTCTTTTGGGTTACCTTCCGGCATAGAAGGAAATTTTCCCGGCTCTCTACCCAACGATTTTGCGATTTGGCTAATTTGAAACTCCATGGAAGTGAACCGCCTGTTGTTCTCTTGCTGAATTCTATTGAGGTCCATGTCCCTCCTTTGAAGCTCTTGATCCCTCTGATCATTTTTCTTGTTCATCTCTTTAACGTCATATTCCAGAACGGACAACCTCTTACTTCCTTCTTCCACCTTCTGAAGAATAGCTCGTAGCATCTCATCGGTTGAGGCACTGCCTTCTCCACCTGGGAGTTTCGAAACTGGATCTACACCTGGAGGTACAGTTATTCCGGCTTTCGGATTACTGTAGGAGAAGTTATCGTTCTTTCTCCACCGATTCTGATTAGATGGTTGACATCCTTGGTACCCCTAATTGTTTCTCCACTGATTCTGAGAAGGCTGTGGACCCGGTGGTACAAACGACTGACCATAAAGAGGTCTTTCCTGTTGATTCACACCTTGCTGATAGCCACCCTATTTATAATTAGGTCTTCCCATATAGTTGGCCTCCTCTTGCTGGCATCCTGGCTGCTCCACTTTCTCACTCATCGCATTATTTCCTCCACTCAAGCTCTGCCCAACCTCCAAATTACTAATCTTCTCCATCATAGCCATGAGCAGCTTCCTCGTTCCCTCGCTGTCTTCCATCTGATAGACCCTCTGATGCTCCTGATCTTCATTCCATTGTCCTGCGTTCTTTACTATATCTTCTACTATCTATCTGCACTCAGCTATGCTTCGATTCAGGAATGCTCCATTAGCACATGCATCGAGATGGCCTTGAGCAGTCTTACAAGCCCCACAATAGAAGTAGGCCATAATATCTCCCTCATTGTACCCGTGCTGCGGGCACTCGATAAGCATGTTAGAGAACCTCTCCCAAGTTTGACTCAATTCTTCTCCCGGTCTCTGCTTGAATGGGGAGATCTCTTTTCTAGCCTTCACCGTTCTTGACGGAGGGTAGAAACGCTCAAGAAATAGATGCTCGAACTCAGCCCATGTATTCACACCCCCTCGTGGAAGTGTGTTATCGTACCATTCCTTTGCTATCCCAGTCAGAGAGAAATGGAACAATCTGAGCCTCTTTGCATCTTCGGACATCCCATTGTAGTGAAAGGTAGAAGCTATCATGAGGAAGTTCCTCAAATGGGTGTAGGGGTGTCCTTCCCTACTTCTCCCTTAAACTGGTTCTCCACGAGCATCTTCAAAATTCTGGGAGAAATAGAGAAGTTATTTGCCTCAACTGGTGGCATAGCTACTCCATCGTAATACCGTTGAGGCTGAGCCTCAAACCTTCCTCTAATCGCCATTCCAGGAGGCTCTGCATTCTAGGGTATTTGTGGTTGGTAGACTGGTGGTGGAGGGATCTGTGGGATTTTTGGTTGGTTATGGATAGGTTGTGGAGGGTAGTATGGTGGATAAGGGTGTGGGTAAGGGTGGTTGTTG
Source organism: Ballota nigra (assembly GCA_947034835.1). Classification (NCBI taxonomy): domain Eukaryota; kingdom Viridiplantae; phylum Streptophyta; class Magnoliopsida; order Lamiales; family Lamiaceae; genus Ballota; species Ballota nigra. Next base: position 14,331,529 of record OX344721.1, on the reverse strand, counting down.
TGTTGATAAACTGGATTGTTGAAAGGGTCATTTTGATTCTGGTTTAGAACGGGGTTATTTTGGTTTAGTGGATGTGGGTTTTGGCTGGTGCTTTCCCCTTGGGGTACTTGCTTTTGACTGTTCTCACTATTCGCTCCCTCAATCCGTTCAACATTCTGATTGAGCTCTTCCCCATCGAGATCCAACTCTCCGCCTAAATCCAAATTCATATCGTCTCCAGCTGCAGCAGTCATCTTTCTATGGAAGACTATATTCCTTCTAGCTATGGTCTCAGGATCTAGCTTTGTTCTATCTTCGCTCGTTTCACCCTTAGAGCGCATTTTCATATACCTGAAATCTCCAAAGGAATATCAAACACAACTGGCCAGCAAATAAGAACACAGAAAAAGAAAAACACTCACTACTAACTACTAAACTATTTCCCAAGTTTCACTCAATGAGCATACATCGCCATCCCCGACAACGGCGCCATTAACTTGACCGTAAAATACTAGCTTGACTAGTAGTTACCCCACAAGAGTATGTGATCACTGTAGTATGGGCAATTATAGGGACCAAGTAGTATCGAACCCAAGGGAAAGTTTGTATGCGAATGAATCCCTAGAAATCTATGTCTCGTAGCTAATATGAATGCATTGTTGGTTTAAACTAATTCTACTAATTATCAAATGAAAGGAAATAAAACTATTCTAACTCCGCTGTGAAGTGTAAATATGATGGTGATGCTCGGGATAGGAATCACTACGTATACTAACGGAGTTGGTACAATAACTAAAATAATTGTGATGTTCAAGTTAAAATGTTAAGTGTACTATAAACTAGACAATTAACTTCCCTAATCTAGCACAAAGAATTGAAAGAATAAAAGCTCAGGAATATCCTCAATACTTAGTTATAACAACTTACTTCACTAACCCACTAATTAAATTATATGAGTTGTGTTTAATTATTGAGGCCTAATTTAACTAAGGTGATACGGTCGTCCTATCTAAATAAACCGATTGATTATATACCCCTTCAAAAACCCTCTCCTTAAGCCTGTTCGTTATTAAAGAGTGATGCGGTTGTCTTCTCTCTAACAATTTTCGTACTTAATTCTATGATTATTCTAGGGTTTATTAGAATTATTCAATAATTAAGAGAATTAAAACTATACATCACGGATTATCCTAATTACGTACCAACATCCAAGTTCTACGAGTTCATCCTATCCTAAGCATACAAGGGTTCTAACCTAATATGGTGATTTAAAAAATAGAGGCAATAATAAGATAAACAATCATCAATATAATTAAAACTATGAAAGAATTCAAGAACATATGTAGAAATCAATGGATTCAAGTCTCAAAACCAAATCTCTAAAATCTGGAAAATTAGGTCTAAGAATACCAAGAGTTCAAGAAATCAAAAGGAAAATCTAATCCGTTCAAAAGCAATAACTAATCTAACGAATTCGTATGATAAAAACCTCGATTACAACTTGAATTCCTTGCCAAACTCTCAAAATTACGTCGCCAAGCTCTTCCCCTTCGAAAAACGAGTGTAGATATGTAAAAATAGGCTTGAGACGAAAAAAAGGGCAAAAATACGCTCAGGGAGCTCGACCACTGCTCTCGCTCAGATGCCTACCGCTCGACCATGCTCAGCTCGAGCGGCTCGTTGTCACAGTGCAGTCAGGGCGCTCGACCCCTCTTCACTCGAGCGGTCTTCGGCCACAGAACTCTAGGGGTGCTCGAGCTCTATTGCTCTAGCACTTTCCACTCGAGCGCCTACCTTGCTCGAGCACTTCACCATTTTGAACTAAGTAACACTTTTCTTTGCTCGAACTAATACTTTTCGTATTTCTTCCATATCTTCTCATCCGGGAGTCCGTTTGAGTCGATTCAAAGTCCTACGAACTCCGTTTTCGCCCTCTTTTTTAATATGAGCACCAAAAAGGCAAATTGATGAGTTTATGAAAATACTACTCAAATGACTCTAAATACACACCAAAAGCACTCAAAATATAGACTAATCGGGCACCAAAACATAACAATTCCACGCCTAATCACATACCTTGTATTATTTGATGGAATTCCATTCTCTCATCCCCACTAAAATCTTTCACATTTCCTTCCAAATCATAGTAATTATCACACATTGCAAGAATCATCTCGGCTGCCTCTTTCCAATGCACATGAAAGCTTCCATCTTCAACCTTCTTCAACAAAACCCCACTTCTCTTTTTCTCCGAATTGAATGCTTCCATACGCAAAACATCACAACCCTTCAAAACCTCATCCATATCCATTTCCATCTCCACCACCGCCCATGAATGAATCGTCTTCTTAGTCGGGCTTCCAGAAAACTCGAAGCTATCACCAGACTTGTAAACACTTCCCGTGGTGTTCAACCCCACGCCCTGACAAAAAAAATCAACAACATTCCTCGCGATCGAACTACAACCCTTTCCTTCAATCGAAACCTTCCCTAGCTGAAACTTTGTCACCTTCATCTTCAGCGCCAAAGTCCCCGTCTTGTCAGTACAAATAACTGTGGCAGACCCCATCATAGAGAGCTTCCTCACCATAGCCTGATCCGCCATCATTCTTTTCATCGAATATGCCAGAGTCAGAGTCAGAGTCACAGCTAAAGGTAAACCTTCAGGAAAGCCAACGACCACAATAGTAACAGCGGCTGTGTAACAACCCAAATTTCAATTTAATTGTTTATTTTATTTTGAATAATTCCAAAAATTTAGTGTCGTTAAAATTATAAATTATTTTCATCTCTCAGAATTTTATAAAAGATATATTTTGTTTAAAAAATATATCTATAATATATATAAAATATTAAGATATATAATAATAATAAGTAATTATATGAGATATTTATTTATTACTTTAAGTTATTCCCGAGTGTCTCAAAATCTGTTTTATATAATCATTGATTATTAAACTGTCAATTCTCATCAAGTAATATTTTAGTAATTATTTTAAAAAATTAGATCTCATTATTTTCTCTCCATATCTTCACTGTAGTTCTTAAATATTTAATCCTCAAATATTTTAATCCCCAAATTTATTTATGTTAGTTATTTTCAAATCCTCTTAGTGTTCAAATTCACGTAAACAATGGGATCCTTTTGACGACCCGTTATCCCTAAAATCCTCAACTGAAAAACAAGTCCTCATCTTCTATATATGCATGAATCGCTTAGGATCAAATCATAAAAAAAAAAAAATCATTTACTCACACACACTTGATCTCCGCCGCATACCACAAGAAGAAAATCTCATTTCTCCCTTACTCTCTCAATAACTTGGCGCCACATCTGTTGCCTCTTCTTTAATCCTCCAGAAATCTTCACATTTTCGTCGTAGTAGAGGTAATACCCTCTCCTCTCTAACTTCTTGTTTAGGTACGAAAATATGGTAGTTGATTCAAACTTATATTTTTTTAAACCCTTTTGACTGTAATATGGATCACTAATCTCTTGATCCATTTTTAACCTCCACGTATGTATTCATAGTTTTATTATTAAAATTAATATTTTTATTTACTAATGATCAAAACTTGAATTTCGAAAAGTGTTGCAAAAACCCATTATTTAATTCTTTTACAATCAAGCTTTTATTTTAATTTCATGATAATCTTAGTTATCGCTTGTAAGCAATTTTCGTTGCTGGACAAGTTTTTGGATATGCCAGGTTGTTCTAGTTTTTTATTTATCCATTATTTATTTGGAGATTATTATAATTGTTAGATTACTAATAATACCAATAAAATTATTAATTTCAATACTTAAAATTATTAATTTCAATACTGGTGGTTTGAGGACTTAGATCAGAAGCTTTGGTAACCCTTATTATTAGATAATGATCTGCTTCTATAAGTTTTTGGTTTTTCTATATATTTTAATGAATAAGTTGGAGGATGTATAATGGTATATATGATAAGTTACATCTTGTAAATTGATGATATATGATCAGTAGTTGGTCATACTTTTAGGAGATGCTTATCTATTTAAGGTGTATTAGATTGAATGCTATTTTATATTATAGAGATTAACTAAGATATTAGTTCGGTAATGTATATATGGTTTGATACATTGAGGAGTTAGGTTATATTATTTTTACGTGGAAAGTGGTAAACATGGATAAGGATTTAAAGTTATTTAGTTTAAGAGTATAATTAGGATAACCAATTTCGTGAGTAGGATTATAAATTTAGCTAGTACTTTAGATTAATTAGTACTTTTAATAAGGATTTATAATATTATAAGATAAGGATTTTATTTATATTACCTTCTAAATAGATTTAGTTATCTATTTTAGGTGACGGTAACTGCGAGGTGTAGGCTATTGGGTTATTGCATTCACTTCATCCACGACATTCATACGAGGTGGAGTTTCTATTTAAATTATCTTTACAGTGGTTAGTAGAGCATGTTGTTCACTGTTAAATATTTTACGTGATTTGTTGAACTTGTCTGCTACGTGTTATATTCCATGTATGAAATGTTATGAAATTTAGCCAAGGACTAGTTCACGGGTTCGGGACCATATAAGTTGTCCTCGGGATTATCGGGTCATTAAATTAATTTTGAGAAGGCCCGCAGTGCTCATTGAAAGTTACGTGTGAGAATACCTTAGTCATTGAAACGGCTTTGGGACGGCCCACAAACACAGTACGAGGCAATGTATGGTTATGTATTCATGTTTGCATTGATGTGTTTGACAATTTGTTTGATATTTAACTTTGAACAGCTGAACCCCACTGAGTGTGCTTGCATACTCACCCCATTCATTTTAATATTTTCAGAATGCGCAGCGGAAGCGTGAAGAGGCGATGGATGATGGTTTCAAGCTATTTTAAAGTAAGTTATTTATTAATCCAGTATATCCAAGTTTATCTCTCATGAGATAGTTAAATTTTACTATGAATTACAGTCTCAAATTAATAATCAAGTCTTCCGCTGTTTGTTAAGTATTTTTAATATGAAAGAAAATTTTATATCTTATTTTTAAGTATAGATTATGTTCACGCCTTTGATTTTAAAATTATTCACGTGTTTTTCTAAAATTTATTATTATAAAATTTCGGGCGTGACAGGCTACAACGATTCTTCTTCCCATTATACCCACGATTCCCATTCTCATCCTCTGTATTCCCTGTAAAGTAATGCACCAGAAGAACCACACTAGCTACGATCAATCCAATCTTACCTATCCATGAAGTTAGCTTGTTCAAACGCGCCTGCAGGGGCGTCTGCTCGTCAGAATCACGACTAATCGAGCTCATCATTTCCCCTCCTCCACACAAAGTGTTCATCCCTACAAAAGTGACCACCATTTTGGGGTACCCATCAGCCACCTTTGTCCCCGAAAATAGGAAGGGATTATCGTCCCGATTAACTCGAACATGGTCGCTCTCCCCTGTCATACTCGATTCATCGACTCGCATGGAGTGTCCGTCGATGAATAGGCCGTCAGCGGGGACTTGATCACCGATCTTCAAGCAAACTACAAGCGAGAATATCGAGAGTTGTTGACGCCTCCCTCTCCTGACTACCTTGATGAGGATTGTTGGAAATTGGTTTTTTATTTGGGTATTTTGACCTAAGTTTGACCAATTTTAATTTGATGTTCCATTTACGAACAATGGAAATAAATGGCAAATTCATAATCCACGTTCAGAGTAGATGAATTTGGTGTATTAATTTGCTCAAAACCAATTTCGGGTGAATGAGATATTAATACATGAAAATGGGAATTTATCATTGAAATTCCTAAATTGAAGAGGAAAATGGAAAGAAGGAAAAAGGAATTCCTTGTACCACATTGGAAAATTGGAAGACATGGACCTTCTATATAAGTAGACTTGAGTGATAGATTTATAATCTTAACTAAGTCTAAAAGTGGTGGGGACTAAGGTTAGCCCGAAGAGCTAACCCAAAGACTTGGAAACACACCCGCAAGGGCTCGGGCTCGGGCCCGCGCACATCGCACTTAGTCGCATTGGGCGCTTTAGAGGCGCACTTTGCACTTTCACACGTACGCATCGTCGCGAGGAGCTGAGGAGCCTTGAATTTTTCGAGTCAGTTGGGACCGAATGTAGCTCATGGGATGGCTTACAATTCGAACCAGGGCTCGGTGCGAGAAGTGCGATCCGCGAGTTTCGAACCCGCAATCGGATGGAGCGGGTCAAAGCGTATCGGGTCGGGCCACGCGTGCGGGTCGGCGCCAGAATGGCCACCTGGGCCCGTACGGACGCGTCCCTTGGGTTCAAATTCAAATACAAGGGCTTGGATGGAAAGGCCCAAAGGTCACACCCCTTAGTGATAAGGACACCACACCTCTTCAATAACTATAAATACACCCCCCAAAATGCATTTCCAATCCATCCAAAAAACTAACAAGTCTTCTGCATCAAAACCTTCAAAGCATCCTAGCATTCTAAGTTTTGCATTAGAGTCGAGTCAAAGAAAGTTTCGGATACCCGAGTCCGTTCGCCGATAACTTTTGTTTCGTAGTGCAGTGATCGAGAGTTCCAAAAGTCATTGTATCTTGGGGGCGATTGCCTTTCGACACCGTATTGCACCAAAGTACGGGGCAATATCGTCTTACGGAGAAAGAGTTCAACTCTTTCCTCGACTTACCATTTTAAAGTCCGTGTTGTTGGTGAACGAATTTAATCGTAAGGATTAGTGGCTGTTTTAATCCGTTTTTACGTCACCAATCAATAACGTGTGATTGATTACCACCGTAAATGGTAAATCGGGGTTTGGGTTTATCGAATTTGTAAATTCGGTAGTCGAAATTGGACTTATTTCGTGTATGTGTGAGTTTGGGTGTATTTGTGTGTATTTTTAGTCTGAAATTTGAAAATTATTCAAGTAAGCTGGAGAACAACTATTTATAGAGACTAGCAAGCATGAGGTGTCCAAGACTCTTGGTCTCCCTAGCCTGCATGCTTGACATGTGTCCCTTTGATCTTATCTAAGCTGAACCTTAGCTACAAAGTCTTCTTTGGTCCTTATCTCGGACTCACTGTTGTTCGTCTAGGTCGGCTTAATTGATCTTGTTCTCTCCAACTGAAAGTTGTTCGCCTCTTGAGGTTGTACTTTGGAAGTTGCTCGCCTTATGGCTTTGTTCAGCTTGGCTTTGGGATCTTTGTCCTTTGTTCACTTGTACACACCTCCTTGGCTATTTGTTGTGTCATATTTTGACCAAGTTGTTCGTCATGGATGACTTCACAGTTAGCTCATTCTTGGTCCCGGGCCTTAACACCTGTTCGCCCATTAGTTGTTCGTCGGGAGAGTTGTTCGTCACTTCATACACCTCCCAGGTTGGTTAATGCGCCTAAATAGTGATTTTCTTTGTTTTAGACTTCAATAATTGTTCGCTCCATATCTAGATGATGTTCGCCTATCAACAATTGCCCCCTATCCTGACTAGATGTTGTATCAGACGAGTAGTTTTACGGCGAGCAACTGTAGTTAGGATATCGTTTGGGCCAAGATTTGGACGAGCAGCATCTCTGTGACGAGCAATGTTGGTATAACCGTTTCGTCTTCCCACGATCTGGGGAGATCACGAAGATGACGCCAGCGCAATGATTGCGCGCCGCTCACGCGCGAGCAGCCCCAAGGCGACGCGCCCCTATAATTGTTTATAGGTCCTTCATATTCTAGTTCTGCTCGGAATCTACCCCGCTTTCTTCCAGTTGAGCCCCAGAACTTTCGGAAAATTACGCCTGGGACCCCGTTTTTGCTTGGGGTATAAATAGTGGGAAAACTGAAAATTTTCCCACTTCTCTCCCACTTGCTACAGTGCTCCGGCGATTTCTTTCCTCCTCCGGCGATTTCAAGTTTTTTCGGCGTCCGTCCTTCAGTATTTGGCTTCAAATCTTCATTCCCAGGTAGTTACCTTCTTATTTCTTTTCTTTTCTTTACTTTTTCTCTCGAAATCGCCATTGCCGCCGTGTGGGTCCGAGCGCCGCCGTCTTCTCCGGGAAAGCGCCGCCGTCTGCAACTCTTTTTACCGCCGCCTGGATTTTTCTTCTTCTTCTATGTCTTCGCACTCGAGTAATAAGACTGAGGAGACCTTAGACCCACTCTTTCCAGTCGCGGTCCCCGTCGATCAACCTCCCTTCGAGATTTCCTCAGCGTCGGATCTTCACGTGGATTCAGTGGTTCGCTCTGTGGAGGACACCGGTGTGGGCCCATCTGGGAGAGAACTTACGGTTGTGGCGAGCAAAAATCGGGACGAAAATTCTTCGTCTTCTGCTGAATCTGAAGATCCAGATCTTAACGAGCTCACTCGTGAATTTTTGGAGGGTATCAACTTCCCATCCCCAAGGATGCGGGAAAATGAGATTCCAGCAGGGGTTGCTCGTCTATTTGAATGGCGAGCATACGCTGAACGATATGCGAACAGCTTTTCCCGTCCCCAGAGACAAATAATGGACAAGGTGAAGACTGACTACCAGGCGAGCAAGATCAAGAGTGTTGTTCGCGAAGATGAACTGGACTCCATCCGAAAGGAATATAAAATCCCCTTTGATATTCACATGTGGGCTCCTCAGAGGAGGGAAAGAGCTGATCGCCCACCTCCAGGATGTACGGCGATCAACATTCACACTCTAATTGCCGGACTAAAGTTGCCTCTTCCACCCGTTGTTGGTCGATTCCTGGAGGCGACCAACTTGGCCATCACCCAAATTACTCCAATTGGGTGGATGAACCTTTTGGGCTCCATGTGCCTGTTCGCCTTGGAGGGGTACGTTGATCGGATCACTGCGGAAGAGATCAACTACCTGATGACAATCACAAGTTGCCCCCGAGGAGAAGATGGCTATCACTACCTCAAAGCCAGGACTGGGTTGAAAATGGTGGAAGAGGTGCCGAACAAGATTCGTGACTGGAAACAGCACTTCTTCTGGATTGGGGGTGATTGGCGAGCATCTTCCGGTCCACACGGCGGCCCTGGACGAATAAATTCTCCAGCAGCCTATGGAAAACTGAAACGTAAGTTCAATTCTTGCTCGCCTTTGGACAGTTGTTCTAATTTAACTTTTTTTGTTTGTTCGCAGGCCCTCGTCTACCCAAGTGGGATTCGAAAGAGGAGGAGTTGAACTCCGAGTTCCTGTTTACTTCGTGCTTGGTCGGCCTCCGCAATAAAGCAGATAGAACTATAGACTATCTCTGCCGATCAAGGTGTCAAAAAGCTGCTCGCCTTTTGACTTACCCACATCATTTGGAGGCTCAAGCTGAGGTGCCCCCTGGTATGGAAATTCCTAACCCCCTGCTCAAGTCTTGTTCGTCGTTGACATGTTTAACTTGCTCATCTAATCTTAAAATTTTTTTTTTTTTTTTTTTTTTTAGCCGAGCAAGTAACAGTCGCCGTTCCCCCAAGCTACGCTCTTCTTGAGCAGAAGGTCCTTGAAATGGGGCCACCAAGAGGGAAGAAAAGGAGAGGGGACCCTCCACAAGCCGTGCTCGCCCTGTCGAACAGGCCTGAGGGGGCTAAAGTTCTAAGATCGGCTGCCCCCCCAGTTCAAATTCGGTCTCCTCCCGTCTCCCCACCTCGTGGTGGTAAGCGCCTTAAGAAGGCAGATGGGACCCCACTAGCCGGAGATGTCCCCGGCAAGGGGAAAGAAAAGGTGGGCGAAGGTCATGCTCGCCACGAAGAGGATGCTATAAGGCGTTCTTCTGGGGAGCCCACGGAAAGGTTGGGGAAAGCGAGCAAAGATGTAGGCTCACCCCGTGGCCCAGAAGACCTTACATTCCTAGGATGGGATGATCGGAAGTTTGCCGAGTAAGTATCTATCCTCTCTTGCCGAACAACTTTCATCCATTTTTTTTTATTTTTCTAAGTATCAATTGCTTTTTTTGTTTGCAGATACCGTGCCGATGATTATCCCGGCCGAGCAAGTGTTGTACACCAGTACGCTTGCTCGAAGACTCCCGTAAACATAAGGGAGATTCCTGGCGAACATGTTCGCAAGGCGACGGAGTTGGTCGCCCGGGCCTGGACGCGTCCTCTGGACAAGGCCATCCTTCAGCAGGGGCAGATGGACAATCTCCATCTCTCGATGATGCTCGTCGCCAACGGCCTTGTTACTGCTCAGAGGGCAATCACCCAAGTCGCCGAGCAAGAAAAGTCTGCCCGCCAATATGCGAGTACTGCTCGGCAGCTTTCTGAAGAAAAAGATGGCCTGGTGAGCCAATACGAGGCCAAGATTGCTCGCCTTAACAACCAGATCAATGTTTACATTGATGCTGAGCACAAGCGCCTTGAAGAGATTCAGGCCATGTCCAAAGAGCTAATGGATAAGGAGAATTTGCTCGGCGAGGGAGAGAAGAGATTGACTTCGGCCGAACAAAGAATTGCTGAGCTTGAGGCGGAGAATGCTCGCCTCTGGGAAGCAGAAGCCAACCTCTTCACCCGCGAGCAACTTGAAGAGGAGGTTCAAACTCGCACCGTCCCCATCTCCAACCTTGGATATATTTGCGCCTACGCGGACAGCATCCGTACGGCTGATGCCTATGACTACAAGGAGATGGTGGAGGAGATGGCTAAGGATTTGAATGAGTTCCTCGAGAACTATCCTCCGCCGAACAACGTCAAAATCCAATTGGCGGATTTGGCTGTGCTGGGGGTTAAACTGGATAAACTCGACCCCAGCATCACCATCACTCATCCTCCACCAATTGTTGATGATGGCGAGCAAGAAGATGAACCGGCTGCCGCGGACGAGCAAAGTGCTAAAGAAGCGGAGGATAAGGCGGCTGAAGACCTTGCTCGGGAGATGATTGTCGACCCCTCTGCCGAGCAACCTCAAGATCCTCCTCCCGCCGAACAGCAGTAGTTTTTAGGACTTAGCTTTTTCTTCATCTCTTTTGTAGTAGTTGCTCGTCCCTTTTTGTAGTACTTGTAATGGCTGCTTCCAGCTTGTACTATTTTTTAGGCTTAATGCCTTTCTTTAATGGAAAATGTCTTTCTCATGTTCGCTCATTTTCTTATATATGTTAATTGCCTTTACATTTCTGTCAATGCCTTTACAATTATAACATATAATGTTGGGCTTTTGTTCGAATTGAACCTGCCTTCAGTGGAATCAGGGTTCAGCCTTAGGTTCTGTTCATTTTAAAAAACGAACAACCTTTAAGTGGCTTTGGTCCTTAGGTTCTGTCCATTTGTAAAACGAACAACCTTTGAATGGACTTGTACCTCGAGCTTTTGGACTTTTCCTTTTTTGACGAACAACTATTATATTTACATTGCAAAGTAATTATAAGTGTTGTAAGACTGTCCATCACTATCATATACAATCTGACGAACAGCTTTAAACACAAACTAAAACTTGCTCGCTTATAATATTTTTTGCCGAGCAACACTATTTATAAAACCAAAAGCACTAGCACCAGACTATACAATGTGCCGAGCAACTTTTGAATCTATACTTAAGAAAATTTAAAAAATTAGGCAAGTTTTTAGCCTTCTTAGCCTTCCTTCAGCTCATACGCATCCCTTGCCCCCCAAGACATTTGTTCGCCCAACTTTATTGATAGTACTTCTTTAGATGTACAGCATTCCAGGAGTATTGGGCCGGCTTGCCTTCCATGTCCTCAATATCGTATACGCCATTGATGTATCTTTCTGTTATACGATACGGGCCCTCCCAAGTTGGTCCCAATACACCTGGAGATTGGGCGAGCAACTTTCTTAGAACCAAATCTCCAACTCTGAATTCCCTAACTTTTACATGGGAATTATAGTAACGTTCTGCTCGCTGCTTGTATGTGGCATTTTTTAGCTCGGCATTCAACCTTTTTTCTTCGAGCAAATCCCATTCAGCATTTAGAGCAGAGTTGTTCGCCTGTTCATCAAAGTTGGTCGTCCTAAATGTAGTGGCCTTTAACTCAATTGGTATTACAGCCTCTGTCCCGAAAGCCATCGCAAAGGGTGTTTCTCCGGTGCTAGACCTGGGAGAAACTCTGTATGCCCATAAGACTTCCGGAAGTTCTGTAGACCAACTGCTTTTACTCTCCGCCAGTCGCACTTTTAATGTATGCTTTATGATTTTATTCACAGCTTCAACTTGTCCATTCGACTGGGGGTGATAAGGTGTGGAGTAATGTTTCTTGATCCCCCACTTCGTACAGAATTCTCTCAACTCTTGTCCATCAAATTGTGGACCATTGTCTGTCACAATTGCCTGTGGAACTCCAAAACGACAGACAATATTCTTCCAAATAAAGTTGATCATCTTCTGCTGTGTGATATTCACCATGGCCTCTGCTTCCGCCCATTTTGTGTAATAATCGACTGCCACGACGGCGAATCGAACATTTCCAACTCCAGCCGGGAAAGGACCAATGATGTCCATCCCCCATCTTGCAAAAGGCCATGGGCTGTATACTGACACAAGTTCTTGAGCCGGGGTATGGATACCTGGGGCAGAAATCTGACATTGATGGCAAGTCTTGGCTTTTTTTATTGCGTCTTGACGTAAAGTCGGCCAATAATAGCCTTGTCTGATTGTCTTGTATGCCAAAGCTTGCCCCCCAGTATGATTTCCACATACTCCAGCATGTATCTCTTCGAGTACTGCTTGCCCTTGCCCCCTAGGCAAACATTTGAGAAGTGGGATTGATATTCCCCTTTTGAAGAGTTGCTCGCCTACCAGGTATATCTGGCGGCTCGCTTTATTAGCTTGGCAGCTTCAAAAGGATTGTTTGGTTTTTCCCCACTTTTCAAGTATTTGTCTATACTTGTTCTCCAGTCTTCTTTTTCAGTGGTTTGATCGTCGAGTTGATTGACATTATAGCTTACTGTTGATGGATCTTTCATCTTTGTAACTATAATATCTGCCAACTCTACGGGGCCTTCACTTGTTGCTAGTCGGGCAAGCGCGTCTGCTTGAGTGTTGCTCGTCCTTGGAATTTGCTGTATGAAAACTTGCTGCAACATGGACATCAGGTGAGCAACAATCCGCTGATATTCGATCATGTGATCATCTTTTGCTTCGTATTCACCTCGGACTTGGTTCATGATCAATTGTGAGTCGCCAAATATTTGCAAGCGTCTGACACCAACTGCGAGTGATAGGTGGAGACCAGCAATAAGAGCTTCATACTCAGCTTCGTTGTTGGTTGCCATGAAACCAAATCTGATCGCCGAGGTGAATACTTGTCTGTCTGGACTTATTAATACTACTCCTGCCCCCGAGGCTATGTTGGTTGATGATCCGTCCACATAGAGATGCCAAGGATGATCAAGTCCTCTCGTCGGATCTGGTGGGAAAGTTAGTTCGACTATAAAGTCGGCTAATGCTTGCCCTTTGATCGCTGTTCGAGGAGCATAGGTCACTCCGAATTGGCTAATCTCTAGTGACCATCTTAAGAGACGACCTGCAGTGTCGGGACGATGGAGAATTTGCCTGAGCGGGAAAGTTGTTAGAACTTCGACTTGATGGTCAAAGAAATATGGTCGTAACTTTCTCACGCTCATAACCAAAGCATATGCCAGCTTTTCGGTCGGGGCATATTTGATCTCTGCTTCGTGTAAAGCTTGGCTGACGTAATAGATTGGTTGATGGAATTTGCCGTCCTCCCACACCAAAACAGAACTGATGGCAACTTCTGATGCGGCTAAGTATAGAAAGAGCTTTTCTCCTGGGATTGGTTTTGATAGGATTTTGACATCTCCCAGGTAGTCTTTAAGTTGATCGAAGGCCGCTTGACAGTTGTTAGTCCATGCAAACTTCCCTTTTTTGACGGCCTCGAAGAATGGACGGCACTTATCCCCTGACCTGGATATGAACCGGTTTAATGCTGCTAGGCACCCGGTGAGTCTTTGCACCTCTTTCACCGAACGTGGTGGTAGCAAATCCAGGATGGCTTTAACTTTTGAAGGGTTGGCCTCAATTCCCCGCTGGCTAACAAGATGACCCAAGAATTTCCCTGAGTGGACTCCAAAGCTGCTTTTCTTTGGATTCAACTTCATGTTATAGTGTCGAAGAATTTCGAACACTTGAGTCAGATGTTGAAGATGGTCCTCCTTCCTGGGACTTTTGACCACGATATCGTCTACATAGACTTCAACCGTGTCTCCAATTTGTTGATCAAACATCTTGTTCACCAGCCTTTGGTATGTTGCTCCGGCATTTATGAGGCCAAATGGCATTCTCTTCCAACACAGCAAGTTTTTGTTAGTATAAAAAGCTGTGCTTTCTTGATCGTCAGGATGCATTGGGATTTGATGATACCCTGCAAAAGCATCCATGAATGTTAGCATCTCGTGACCCGCAGTGCTGTCCACCAATTGATCGATATGTGGGAGAGGAAAATTGTCCTTCGGGCATGCTGCATTCAGATCCGTGAAATCTATGCATAGCCTCCAGGTCCCGTTTGGTTTCCTCACGAGTACTGGGTTTGCTACCCATTGTGGACAGAGTGCTTGTCGGATGAGATCGTTGTCTAGCAACTTTTTAACTTCTTCATTTAAAGCTTGATATTTGTCTGGGCCGTACTTCCTCCGCTTTTGATGGACGGGCTTTCTGGCTTGGTTTATATTCAGCTTGTGGCAAGCATGTTTTGGATCTATCCCCACCATATCTGCATGAGACCAAGCAAAGACATCTAGATTCTTGGTGAGGAACTCTTTCATTCGGGATCTGTAAGGCTCTGGGAGCTCAGATCCTATGAATAATTCAAGATCTTCGCTGTTGGGATTAACTTTGAACGCCTCCAGCTCTTCGACTGGAGTCGCTCGTCGTTTTTGTCCCTTCCAACGGGGATCAAGTATGGGTTCCTCAGGGTTGGAATCATTTTCGATGTCCATGGGTTCTGCCCCCAGGCGGGGTTCAAGATCATCATTTGGCTCCGTCCCATTGTTGTTCGTTTGTACTTGGCCCTCCAAGTCCTCCACTGAAGGTTGTTCGTCACCACCTCTTTGTTGTTCGTCAGATGGAGGTTCCTCGCGGGTGGTAACGAGTTGTTCATCCAACACTTGCTCGTCCAAGTGTTGTTCGTCCGCATCCATGTGGTCGTCTATGTCCATCATATTGTTTAGTATTGATGGTTCGTCGATGGGACAACTTGTTGCTTCCATCATGGATATTTGTACAAATTTTGCTCGTAGCTGTTGAACGCATTCTCGTGCTCTCCGTTGGTCTCCTTTAATTGTGCCTGTTCCACTAGCTGTTGGAAATTTCAAACAATAGTGGTAAGTGGAACACGCAGCTTTAAATTCATTAAGAAAAGGTCGGCCAAGAAACCCGTTATAAGTCGACTCCTGGTCTACAACCAAGAAATCTACCATTCTCGTTATATTTCTTTCGGGTTCATCGGCCGTTACAAGTTGTACAGCTAATGTTACAATTCCCAACGGTGTTGTCACAGCATTTCCGAAGCCTACGATTCTATGTGTTGTATTCCGAACATAACCCGAATAATCTCCCAGATTATCGAGGGTCTTCTTGAATAAGATGTTCGTGTAAGCTCCGGTGTCCACCAACAGTCTATGGACTCTGGTCCCCATAATCTTGGCGCAGATTACGAGTGAATCATTGTGCGGAGTTAAGACGCCTTCAAGGTCTTTTTCGGTGAAAGTTAATTCTGCCGTTTGCATGATAGACGGCTTAACTCCCATCTCTTGTACTTGGCCAATCGCTCGTAGCTCCGCTTTCCTCTTCCGGTTAGATTCAGGTGGTTGTCCATCAAAACACCCTCCCGCGGGACCTGCGGGTTCCATCATGAACAGATCTTCTAAAGGTTGAGCTGGCATATTGGGAATTGGTCGCCCGGGTTTGTTGTTTCTCTGGGATTGACCATCCTCTTCGTCTTCTGAGTTGTTCTCCCGGGCTCTTTTCCCAGGTTGCCTTTTAACGAAATCGGAGAGCTTCCCTTCCTCATAAAATCGCCAGAGTCGCTTAAGCAAATCTCTACACTCACTTGTAAAATGCCCCACACTTTGATGGTAGGCACAATACTTGTTCGGGTTGAGTTTGCCAGTATCCTGACGGATTTTACGTGGTGGGGAAAGCAACTCTCTCTCCTTTACACTCTCATACACAGTATCAACTGATACTGTCAATACTTGGTTCAATTTTTCTTTCAAATCCGATCCTTCGGTGAATGCTTTCATGTTTTTCGGGACCCTGTAGCTTGTCCCGACGGGCTTTTTGTTATTCTCCTTAGGATCAGCTTTGTTCTCCCCTAAATTTGTTTGTAGGGCCTCGTGCATGGAAACGAAAATGCCAGCTTGGTTTCTAAACTCGGCATAAGTCTTTGGGCACTTCAGACGTACCTCCTTCCATAACTTCGACCCTTTTTTCAATCCGGCCATCACAGCGACGATCTTTGTATCTTCGCTCACCGGTTCTCCTTCTAGTAAAACTTTATCGAATCTTTCCATAAACGCCCGGTCAGTTTCATCATCATTTTGCCTTAAATCTGATAGCCGGTGTTTTTGGGAAAGATACGACCCCGCCGTTGAAAAGTGAGAAAGAAATTCCCGACTTAGTTGGACGAACGAGTGGATTGATGCCGGCGGCATTGATGAAAACCACTTGTGAACCCGATCGCCCAATGTTAATGGAAAATTCCGGCACTGGGTGGCGTCGCTGGCCCCCACAGAGACCATGTAGTCCGTATACTTCGTTAAATGGACCCGGGGGTCGGCGATGCCTTCATATTGAATGCTAGCCGGAAATTGAATCTTTTCTGGATTGGGGCCTTCAAAATATGAGCTGCCAAAGGTGAGGATGGCATGCTGGTCGTTCCCATCCCCCTCTGTTGGTCCAATTGCCCCTGCATGTTCTCCACAGCCCTCCTTAGGCTTGATAATTCATCAAGAGGTGCCCCCTGACTTGGAGGCTGTTCGGCGAGCAAAGGCATTAACCTTTCTGCTCGTCGCAGTCCCTCGCTTGGAGTGGGCACTTCCTGAGCTTGCCTCCTAATGTTGTTCGCCGCATTTGGCCCTAAGCGCCTGAAGGCTGACTGGGAGAGCCTTTCATGGACTGATGGGCGAGGCTGTTCAAAAGTTGCTCGCCCATCATCTGCTCCCCGGCGAGCAGCTTCCGGTTGGGGTTGGCTAAGTCTGTCTTGGGCACTGGAACGTGTTGTCCCATGGCTAGACATAGTTGTTCGTCCGCGACCAGACTCAGCCTGTACTTCTTGTTGGTCGACCACCTTGGCCTTTCCCTTGTTCCGTCTGACTTGGGCACTATCAACCTCTCGCTGCTCGCCCCTAGTGGTCCTGGGTCTAACAACTTCTAGGGACTTGTCCCTTAGCCTTGCTTGTGTTGGCCTAACCTGCTCTTGTTGCCTCTGGAGGGCCTGGAGAGCAGCAATGGTTTTGGCCAACTCGTTGGGGTTGTTCGCCAAAGCCTCCATCTCAGGGGGGAGGTTATGTGTTATGGCCGTATGCTGTGACCTGTTCGCATGTCTCGGGTCACGGTCCTGGTGGTCGGCCGACGTGGCTCGGGTCTGAGATGCTCTTTTCGACAAACGTGATCCTTGGGTCTCTTTTGATTGAGGCATTTCAATTTAAATTACTTCTAAATTTATAAATTGAAGAACACCAAGAACACCAAGAACACTTTTGTTTGTATCTTCAAATATTTCTTGAGATTTCCTTTGAATCTTCAAGTTTTCAACTTGAAGTTTTTGAGTAATCACACTAAACCGGAGGTTCGAACCCTCCTTCTAGCGCCAAATTGTTGGTGAACGAATTTAATCGTAAGGATTAGTGGCTGTTTTAATCCGTTTTTACGTCACCAATCAATAACGTGTGATTGATTACCACCGTAAATGGTAAATCGGGGTTTGGGTTTATCGAATTTGTAAATTCGGTAGTCGAAATTGGACTTATTTCGTGTATGTGTGAGTTTGGGTGTATTTGTGTGTATTTTTAGTCTGAAATTTGAAAATTATTCAAGTAAGCTGGAGAACAACTATTTATAGAGACTAGCAAGCATGAGGTGTCCAAGACTCTTGGTCTCCCTAGCCTGCATGCTTGACATGTGTCCCTTTGATCTTATCTAAGCTGAACCTTAGCTACAAAGTCTTCTTTGGTCCTTATCTCGGACTCACTGTTGTTCGTCTAGGTCGGCTTAATTGATCTTGTTCTCTCCAACTGAAAGTTGTTCGCCTCTTGAGGTTGTACTTTGGAAGTTGCTCGCCTTATGGCTTTGTTCAGCTTGGCTTTGGGATCTTTGTCCTTTGTTCACTTGTACACACCTCCTTGGCTATTTGTTGTGTCATATTTTGACCAAGTTGTTCGTCATGGATGACTTCACAGTTAGCTCATTCTTGGTCCCGGGCCTTAACACCTGTTCGCCCATTAGTTGTTCGTCGGGAGAGTTGTTCGTCACTTCATACACCTCCCAGGTTGGTTAATGCGCCTAAATAGTGATTTTCTTTGTTTTAGACTTCAATAATTGTTCGCTCCATATCTAGATGATGTTCGCCTATCAACACGTGTCCACATGTTCATCTTCGTCTACACAAACCTTAACTTCCAAAAGCGTAAGACGTATTTTTTCTGTGTATTCAAAGATGTCTTCTTCAACTCCTTCAGCAACCCCTCATCTTCCAGCTGCCCACTCTGAAAAACTGGCAAAATTTGCCGGTACGGATTTTAAGAGATGGCAGTCGAAGATGCTGTTTTACCTGACTATCCTCAACCTCGCTCGGTTCCTAAGGGAATATCCTCCTACGGTTGAGGAGGGGAGCAACGACCAAGACAGGTTGAATGCTCTTGACGCATGGAGTCATAGTGACTTCATGTGTCGAAATTACATACTGAATGGGCTAGACGACTCGATGTATAGTGTCTATGCCACCTATAAGACCGCCAAAGAATTGTGGGGGTCTTTAGACAAGAAGTACAAAATGGAGGATGCCGGAATGAAGAAATTCATTGTCGGACGGTTCCTCGACTTCAAGATGACTGACTCGAAGACAGTCATGGAGCAATCGAGAGTTACAGCTGATTCTTCACGAGATGCATGCCGAAGATATGCAACTTTCGGAATCCTTTCAAGTAGCTGCCCTAATAGAGAAGCTACCGCCTCTTTGGAAGGATTTCAAGAACTACCTCAAGCACAAACGCAAGGCGATGAGGCTTGAGGACTTGATCATGAGACTAAGGATCGAGGAAGATAATCGGAAATCCGAAGTCAAGAGCCACAAGAAGAATGGAGAGGCACGTGTGAACTTTGCCGAGTCCGGGAAAAGTAAAAAGAGAAAGCGTGCCGGCAAGGAACAGAAACCTCCAAACAAGAAGTTCAAGGGCCTTTTTAAAATGAATGTACTAAGTGTAAAGCGCAAAATTAAGCGCAATGTTATTAATGGAAGTAGCGTTAATTACTTGCTTGAGTGTTCTAATTTATGGCATGGTAGATTAGGACATCCAAATTTAAATGCAATTAGACAATTGGTGAATTTAAATTTGCTCCCTGAAATGGAATTCGATTCACAAAGGTGTGAGTTCTGTGTGGAGGCAAAAATGGCCAAAGCAGCATTCCATTCAGTGGATAGAAGTAGTACTCCTCTAGAACTCATCCATACCGACGTATGTGATTTGAAGTTTGTGAAAACTAGAGGTGGAAAGAACTATTTCATAACGTTTATCGATGATTGCACTAGATACTGTTATGTGTATCTTTTGAAGAGCAAAGATGAAGCCATTGAGGCCTTCAAAACTTATAAGAATGAGGTTGAAAATCAACTTAGCACAAGAATTAAGATGATTCGAAGCGATAGAGGTGGGGAATATGTTGCTCCGTTTGAAGAATTTCTCAAAATGGCATCATTCATCAAACTATTGTTCCATACTCTCCTCAGTCGAATGGCGTTGCAGAACACAAGAATAGAACTTTGAAAGAGATGATGAATGCTATGTTGATTAGTTCAGGCTTACCCCAGAATATGTGGGGGAAAGTTGTGCTGTCTGCAAACCATATTCTGAATAAGTTGCCACACAAAATGAGGGACAAGACTCCGTATGAGTTGTGGAATGGTAGAAAGCCTTCCTACAATTACCTCAAAGTGTGGGGGTGTCTAGCTAAGGTTAAAATACCTGAGCCTAAACAAGTGAGAATAGGACCCAAAACAGTTGATTGTGTCTTCATTGGATATGCACATAATAGTAGTGCATATCGATTTCTGGTGCACAAATCAGACGTTCCAGAGATGAACGTGGGAATGACTATTGAGTCAAGAAATGCAGTGTTCTTTGAGAACATATTCCCTAAGAAAGAAAGGGAAGAAAACAGTTCGCGTAAAAGAACTTATGAAACTGCAATTGGTTCACCTGAAGTTGACAAAGATCCTAAGGTTGATAAGGAGCCAAGACGCAGTAAAAGGGCCAGAAAGGAAAAGTCCTTTGGGCCAGATTTTATGTCATACATGATGGAGAATGAACCCCGGACAATTCAAGAGGCATTGTCCAGTCCAGACGCTCCCCTCTGGAAAGAGGCTATAAACAGCGAAATTAAGTCCATCATGCACAACCACACATGGGAATTAGTAGATCTTCCACCGGGTTGTAAGCCTTTGGGATGCAAATGGATCCTAAAAAGAAAGTATAAGGCTGATGGATCAGTTGAGAAATATAAGGCTCGTTTAGTAGCAAAGGGGTTCAGACAGAGAGAAGGATACGATTTCTTCGACACCTACTCTCATGTCACAAGAATTACGTCCATTAGAGTGTTGATTGCTATTACTGCATTGCATGACCTTGAGATACACCAGATGGATGTAAAGACAGCATTCCTAAATGGGGAATTAGATGATGAGATCTACATGGAACAACCTGAAGGGTTTGTCGTGCCTGGCCAAGAGAAGAAGGTGTGTAAACTTGTTAAGTCATTGTATGGACTCAAACAAGCACCTCTTATGTGGCACGAGAATTTTGATGCTGTAATGCTATCAAATGGTTTCAAAACAAATGAGTGTGACAAATGTGTGTACATTAAGGGTACATCGGAAGAATTCGTGTTAGTTTGTCTATACGTGGATGACATGCTCATTATTGGAAGTAATCATGACTTGATCGTGAATACTAAGAACATGTTGAAAAGAAATTTCAACATGAAGGATATGGGTCTAGCCGACGTCATACTAGGGATGAAGATCTCTAGGACATCCAATGGAATTGTCTTAACACAAGCTCATTATATTGAGAATGTGGTTAAGAAATTCAATGTGTTTGACGTTTCCCCGGCTAACACTCCGGTAGATTTAAGTCTACACTTAGCCAAAAATAGAGGGGACCCAGTATCTCAACTGAAGTATGCGAGAATTATCGGAAGCTTGATGTACTCAACAAATTGTACACGCCCTGATATAGCATACTCGGTCAGTAAGCTTAGTAGATTCACAAGCAATCCTAACGAGGATTATTGGAAAGCTCTTATGAGAGTACTAAGGTATTTAAAACATACCGCAAGTCATGGAATCTTGTATACGAGATATCCAGCTGTGTTGGAAGGGTACACAGATGCAAATTGGATATCTGATACAAAGGACTCCAAATCCACCAGTGGTTATGTGTTTACCATCGGTGGAGGAGCAGTGTCATGGAAATCCTCTAAGCAAACATGCATAGCTCGTTCAACAATGGAATCAGAGTTTATTGCATTAGATAATGCTGGTGAAGAAGCAGAATGGCTTCGAAATTTCTTAGAGGTATTCCCTGTTGGACAAAACCTATGCCTCCTGTGATGATACATTGCGACAGCATGTCGGCTATTGGAAGGGCACAAAGTCACATGTACAACGGTAAGTCTCATCACATACGAAGGAGACATAATACCGTTAGACATTTGATCTCAAGTGGAGTAATCTCCATTGACTATGTGAAGTCAAAAGAAAATATTGCGGATCCGCTAAATAAAGGCATTAACAGAGATCAAATGTATAGTGCGGTAAGGAGAATGGGGCTAAAACCCACACATTAAACGGTGTTCATAGCGGAAACTCGTCCATGCAGACTGGAGGATCCCAAGAACTTGGTTCAACGAGACAACTACGTTATGAAGCACTTATGTATGCACTTGTAAAACATTCTTCAAAGCCCATTCTCGAATCCGTTCAAGTGCAAATTTACACCTTGAAAGCCTTTAGGTGCAGAAAAACCTGCTGACGTGTGGTAAGGATAAGCTTAAACAACTTTTAATGATTCCTATATCCCAGGGGTGGAGTATTGTAGGGTACTCTTGATAGGAGATCACTTATATAAGCGTTGAAGTGTGGCCGCTTCTGACTGAAGGTTTTCAGTACACGCTTATGAATCCAAGATAAGGTCCAGGGCCGAAATGGACAACAACGTGAGAACAAAAAAGGTATTAGAATAGTTTTTGTGTGAATGTCATTGTCTTGGTTTACACAAAAAGCCAACCAGTTCAAGACATCGCGTTCACTGAGTGGCGAGTAAATCCGATGGCATCTCACTAGGGAAGGTTCAAAGCCTGAAGCTACATATCCTGATGCAGCAGCGGTTCGTCGGAACTTTTTTAGGTGGTCACATGCATTAATATCATTCATGTGGGGGATTGTTGGAAATTGGTTTTTTATTTGGGTATTTTGACCTAAGTTTGACCAATTTTAATTTGATGTTCCATTTACGAACAATGGAA
Organism: Ballota nigra; assembly: GCA_947034835.1. Lineage (NCBI taxonomy): Eukaryota > Viridiplantae > Streptophyta > Magnoliopsida > Lamiales > Lamiaceae > Ballota > Ballota nigra. The sequence goes on along the minus strand of OX344721.1, from coordinate 14,308,894 downwards.
ATAAATGGCAAATTCATAATCTACGTTCGGAGTAGATGAATTTGGTGTATTAATTTGCTCAAAACCAATTTCGGGTGAATGAGATATTAATACATGAAGATGGGAATTTATCATTGAAATTCCTAAATTGAAGAGGAAAATGGAATTCCTTGTACCACATTGGAAAATTGGAAGACATGGACCTTCCATCTAAGTAGACTTGAGTGGTAGATTTATAATCTTAACTAAGTCTAAAAGTGGTGGGGACTAAGGTTAGCCCGAAGAGCTAACCCAAAGACTTGGAAACACACCCGCAAGGGCTCGGGCTCGGGCCCGCGCACATCGCACTTAGTCGCATTGGGCGCTTTAGAGGCGCACTTTGCACTTTCACACGTACGCATCGTCGCGAGGAGCTGAGGAGCCTTGAATTTTTCGAGGCAATTCGGACCGAACGTAGCTCATGGGATGACTTACGGTTCGAACCAGGGCTCGGTGCGAGAAGTGCGATCCGCGGGTTTCGAACCCGCGATCGGACGGAGCGGGTCAAAGCGTATCGGGTCGGGCCACGCGTGCGGGTCGGCGCCAGAATGGCCGCCTGGGCCCGTACGGACGCATCCGTTGGGTTCAAATTCAAATACAAGGGCTTGGATGGAAAGGCCCAAAGGTCACACCCCTTAGTGATAAGGACACCACACCTCTTCAATAACTATAAATACACCCCCCAAAATGCATTTCCAATCCATCCAAAAAACTAACAAGTCTTCTGCATTCAAAACCTTCAAAGCATCCTAGCATTCTAAGTTTTGCATTAGAGTCGAGTCAAAGAAAGTTTCGGATACCCGAGTCCGTTCGCCGATAACTTTCGTTTCGTAGTGCAGTGATCGAGAGTTCCAAAAGTCGTTGTATCTTGGGGACAATTGTCTTTCGACACCGTATTGCACCAAAGTACGGGGCAATATCGTCTTACGGAGAAAGAGTTCAACTCTTGCCTCGACTTACCGTTTTAAAGTCCGTGTCCACCTGTTCATCTTCGTCTACACAAACCTTAACTTCCAACAAGGATATCATTGCTTAATTTGGAAGGCTATCAAATTGTCTACTCTGTCTGAAATTACTGATTGCAGAAACAGAGATGACAAGAAAAACAACCACAAATATGCTTCCCCCATCATACCAACCTTCTTTAATTCCGTCTTCTTTAATCCCAAATCCAAGTGAAAATGCAGCGCATGCCAGAAGAATGATGATCGTTGGATCCTGCAATTAGAGATGTAAAATTAGTAATCAAATGATGAATAATTAGATGAGACTATTAACAACAATATATAAGTTCAATACAATAGGGTTTTAGTTACATGTACGTTATTTGTTTAATGTACCAGATTTATAGTAATTTGTGATGCAAGTATTCAGAAATGTTGTACATATGGCTTTCAAATGAAATGTTGTACATATGACTTGTTTGTTTAATGTACCGCATTTATAGTTATATTTGATTGTATGTGCTAAAAAAATGTTGTAAATATGAGTGTATTAAGGAAAATTTTGGGTGATAGTAATTTTTTTTAAATAAATATCATTTTAATTGTTAAATTTTGTTTTAAAATAAATAATTGTTTTAGTTGTTTTGTTCTTCTTAATTTACCCCAAATCTTAACTTAAAAATACAAGAAATCTTTTAGATATCAATATTGGGTATATATGTTAAAATATCATGATTCTTAATTTAACATAAAATCTTTTAACACGATATTTATTTTGAAACAGATGAAATATAAATTTTGGGGAAAAAAACAAATTTTATAACTTTAATTAAGAAAATACTTTAGTTAAATTTTTTGAACTAAATAGTTAAAATACTATTGAATAATTGTAATATACCACTTTTTCAAATAGAATAACAAATCAGATTTAAAACTTAAATTTTAAAGAAAAACGAATATTTAATCAAATAAAATCAAATCAAATGCAGTTATACTGGTCTCGATTGGATTCGTTTAAATTCATACCTGAAATGCTTCCCATTCAAAATGGAAGAAGCTGTTGGGGTAAGTATTCCTACCAAATGCTTCATATCTCTGGAACAAATATCTTCTTCATCACCATTAATTCCTCTCTGTTCTCAGTGACTTAGAAATACCATCAACTCCTCCCAGTTTCCCTATTTTGATGGAGCTTTTTCTCTTTCACAAGATCAATGTCATTGAACAAAGGGTGACGCTCAACAACAAATCTTGATGATGAAATCTTTTTTGTATCAATGGGAATGTTACTTAGAAGAGAAGAATATTGATGTTTGGAAGGAGAAAGAAAGGCCCTCGAGCAATAAATGGTGGCAAAAGCCACGTGCCATCTCTTTTTATTATAATTTTGCAAGAACTATCAAGCTCCATGAATGACAATCTTGCATCAACAATTGCAGACACTGTTAATGTTTAGTGAATCAAATTGAAATGAATGGTTTTTTTAGTGAACGAATTAATGCAAATGAGACTAAGAAAATTGCAAAGTAGATGTGTGTGTTAATAGAAATTGGTTGATTCTTATATAGGCTAAAATTTATAAAAGAAAGTCGGTTGGGCATTTAATCAAATAGTTTATGTGCTTTAAATCTAGGACACGGTTAAGTAATCAAGAATTTGGATTGGGTGACAGAAAGAAGGAATAATGACTTGGATGAGATAGGGGTATAACGGAATTTCTTGGGAGTTTTCGTTGAACGTGTAAAAATAGAAGAACGAAGTTTCTAAGTAATATTTCATCTTTTCTTTTATTATTATTGACGTAATCTAAATGTGTACGCACTACGTGTAATAAATGTTGTCCTTTCTATTTTCTCCAAATTTTGGTTTGATTATTTTTACACAATATATGCTCAATGCAGGTTCTAATATTGCAAAAATTCTATAGATGCCCCTAGAAATGAATGAACGCGAACTGTTATTTAAATTTTGGATTAAGCAAATCAATAATCGTTACGAAGAAATTATGCAATATTAAACTTTAATTAATCTGCAGGGTTAGTAACATATAGGCACAATTGGGAGGATGTGATTGCATTAAACCCCACTATTTTCCTTTCATTTCAAGACACCCCAATTTGTGGGGTCACACCACAAAATACCATTTGCAACGGGTTCGTCTACGCTACCCAGCTGGGTACTACCAAGCATCTTTATTGAGCGACACGTGTAAAGCAGCCGCATTATTTTTTTCACGCTTAATTAATCCATTTCCTTTATTTCTAACAAAATAAGCCCATTTAATTTTAGTGCAACAAAGAATGGATAAGTTGGACCCACCTCATTATTTATAATTTTATAATTCCACACCAAATCAACTTTCTACCTCTGCCTTGTTCACGTTTGCAGCAAAGCACCATTACCATTTTTTTAACCACCTAAGTGACTTTAAGCATAAATAGAGTAGCCTTTAAAATATAATAAAATATCATACTTACAAAATTTGACAAAAGAAAAATGCAACCCAATGCAACACACTTTAAACCACACCAATATGCAGTATATCAAAAACAGAGCAACAACAGAAAGTGCAATCAAGACAGAAGAACATCATGAATTGGGGCTTCAATGTGAGGATCTCAAAAGTGATTTTCTTAGAATAGTTCATTCTTTAATTTGTATTGGTGTAAATATTTTCTGATTTGGTTGGAAAATTGTATATTCAAACTTGTCTTTTATAATACACAATTTAGCATATTCTTCCACCTGTTCGATCATTTGCCTCAATGACAATTTATATAAATATCTGTTTTTTCTTCTCAAACTAAGATTGAAGTATCAAAAGATGAAGTATACCTAAATCATAAATATCATCATACTCTTCATTTTCAAAGAAAAGTACATACCAGTCTTCACATCTAAATGGCATACAAAATAAAGGCTTAAATTTAAGCACCTAAAACTACATCTTAACCAACATACATCAACTAATGTTCTCTAAAGATTACAGATTATACATTACAATAATATGTCATGTATATGAAATTTTATCATCTCTTCACAATCCACACACTTTTGCAATAGAACAATTAGATATGATTATTTCTAACACAGACAATACACAATTCTAAGACAGACATAATACACAATACACAATCTGCAGGTATCAAATAAGCACCATCTCAGGTACCAAATCAGCACTTAAATGCACTATAACAAAATGATTAGCAATAATTGAATACTCATGCAAAGGTTTCATGGTCTTTATCCAAAAAGATCTTTCAAGAATACATATCAACAAAACAGTGTAGCCAAAATACAAAAACATATATTGAACAAAAACAACACTAGTCTCTAATTAATTACGGAGTAGGTAGTGACATCTTCTTCACCTATGAGAAATGTCCAATGGATATGGAGAGTGTGCTAGTTGAACGTGATTGTACCATGATGGTTGAGAATCACATGCACCTTTAGTTAATAACGTCGAGTATGGAGCTTGGCTTTCTTGAGGAAGATAGGAACCACGCTGAAAAACAGGTTTTAAAGCATTTGGCATTTCTTGTGAAGCTTGGAAAAGACATTCATCCACAACATTTTGTGAACTTTGGAGTTTACGTTTTGCCAATTTGGAATTCCTATCTAAAAATCATAATGTTATGATAAAAATAATTATTCATAAAGCAACATAGAGAAAAAATATGCAAGATCAGTTTTTTTTTTTTTACCTAAACAATGTGCAGCTTTCTTTTTTGCTTTCTTTCCTCTAACATCCCAATGACGTTTATGTTTATCAGTAATTCCTTTAGCACTTTGTAGAGGATCAAGTATAAGAACGTCTTCTGGTTGAGAGATGTCTTCTTGGGCAGCCAAATCCTTTAAAGTAAGACTTTCAAACAAAGTGTTCAATTCTAACTTGGCACTTTGTAGTAATTTCACCAAGATGCGTCTTGCCTCCATGTTAGATTGAGCTTTGGTTGCAAGATCATAAGTTCCTCTCATAAACTCATGGACAAATGCCATACTAGATGCATTGTTGCAAAATCCATTGCCGTTGCAGTTCAACCTATCAGATACCCAATTTTTTACTGTTTTTATCCACCTTAACTTGATGTACTTCTCTGGAATATAATCCAAATTAATAGTATCGAAAACTTTTAGCACATGCCTGCACAATATACCACATGTCTCAAACTTACGACAACTACAATTTGCAGATTCATTCTGAATATCAACTTGAACTACTATAACTTTCGAACTCCCCCCACCACGAGATGTCAAGACGAAGGTTGAAGAACCAAATGACTCTTGTTTTTCTATGATAGCAAATCCCATCGACTCAGACACCTCCTTCTGAAACAAAGAGAATATCTCCATTGTGTATATCTCAGCCGCCTGAATAAGCCACGGGTTATGTCCTACGGGAAGCCTACTATGGTGGCTACGTGTATCCTTTTCTTTTTCATCCAAGCGCCAAGATTCCTGAACTTTCTCAAAAGCAATGACACAATCATATAAAGAAGATGTTGCTCCACCAAATTTTCTTTTTAAAGCTGCATTTGTGCACTCACTTCGTGATGTAGCCTTAAGCCTAGCACTAAACCTATGGTTACTAAACCCCGTAGCCCATTTGTCACGCAATTTGTACATGAGGTTGAACCAGCTCTTCTCACTAATATTATACTCATCCACCATTTGTTTCCATGTGGTTTCGAATTCCTCCTCATCTTGATAATAAAGCATGCATTTGTACCACAAAGATTTGAAATTTGAATCACCATTTAAGCTGCCAAAATGTGAAGGTGCATTCTGATTTATATGCCAATGACATAATCGATGATGTGAGTTCGGAAAAACAATTTCAACAGCATTCATCATCGCTTGACATTGGTCAGTAAAAATTGTTTCAGGTTGCTTTTCACCCATTGACTTGAGAAATGTTCTAAACAACCACTCAAATGACTCCTGAGTTTCATCAGATATGAATGCAAGTCCAAACATGACATTTTGTGAATGATGATTTATACCCACAAATGGACAACACATCATGTTGTACTTATTCGTTCGGTAAGTTGTGTCCACCGAAAGCACATCACCAAAGTATTCGTAGTCCACACTACATCTATAATCTCTAAAGAAAAGGTTAACAAGTCTTTTATTTTCGTCCCTCTCAACATTCCAATAGAAGTAAGGCTCTCTGTTTGTCATTTCCATGAAGTGTTCAACCAATTGAGCAGCATCTTCGTTCTCAATTTTACTTTCTCTTCTCAAACGGGAAATTGAATTGTAAATGTCTTTCCGTGTAAACCCAACATTTTCTCTTCCATGTGATGAAGATTGGAAATGTTCATATACCCTAGCTACAGGTATTCCACACTTCACCATTGATTCAATGCATTGCGTCATTTCGACACTTAAATTACGTGACGATTTTAACAAATGTGTTTGATCCGATGGATACATATCATGATTATGTTCTCTCTCAAATGCTGTCACTCTCCAATTTTGACCTTTTAATCTAGCAACTCTTAACTTTGCTTTGCACCCACATCTATCACTAGGTTTCACATAAATAGGTACGTTGAGCACAGAACGCTTCTCGTCTTTGCTGCCTTCACAAGAACATAAAAAGAATTTTGCTTTTATTCCAGAACCATCAGTAAAACGCTCTGTATTACCTTTTCTAACGCTGAAACCTTTTGCACGTGCATAAATACAATAAATTCCATAAGCCACCAGTTCATCGGGCATTGGTTGATTAACCTCTAATTTACGTTCCATTTCCTCTATGGTTAAACTTGCAAAATGAAGTTCAAAATCCATGGATGCTTGAGACAAATTCAAATCTGGTAAAAAAAATGGTATTCAAAATCTTATTGAGTTTAAAGGAAAGAAAAAAGTGTAAAAAAAGTAAAATTTCAAAAAACTTACCTCGAAGAGATTGTTGATTTTCTACTCCAGACATTTCAGGATGGATTTGGTCCATAAAATAAGCAAGCAAAATTCCTACATTTAACAATAATATAGTTTATATGATTTATTATTTCACAATTCTGTAACATTTTTACAATAAACTAAGTACATAATCTATAAAAAATACATACTCTATTTTTTTTGTCTTGGTCGGAGATCCACCGAAACTACGTGCTGCCGTCAAGTTCTTTGTAGGGGTGAAAATACCTTTCAAGAGCTTAACTTGGTGTTGTTGAATGGTTTGTACAGATAGCGTACGAAGAAGAAGAAAAGACAGAGGGAAAAGAAGTAAAAACAGAGGGAAAAGATTGAAAAATAGAAACTAAATGTGAAATGGGCGGGAGATAATTAATCTGGTCTGAATCTTAATTTTAATTGGGTTATTGACTGATTCTAGCATTAATTAGACTTAAGGTAATAATGGTAGGGCCCATTTTACCCCATCTTTTGGATTGAAGGCGTGAATTAAAATATGAGGAAGAAAGGTAGGGTCCACCTACACGTGTCAAGAAATAAATAAAGCTGGGCAGCACACAGCAGCCTAGCATAGACGAATTCATCTGCAACTATCCTGCTACCATTCCTGCTTTGTGGGCCATGCTTGACTTTTGGCAGGTATGTGTCTGCTTTATAGGTTTTTTTTAATTTTTTTGTATTTTTTAAGTTCACTTTGAATTTTTGAAAACTTTGAATTTTTAAAATTTTGATTTGACCGATTCATTTTCTGTTTTTTATTTTATTTTATCCTTTTTTCTTTGTAGACACATTTTAATTTATTTTTTCTGTATTTCAGGTTTGTATAGCCTTTTCAACCTTTTTTTTTTCAAATTTTGTCATAAATCGTTTTTAGTATGAATAAACACAAATAAAAAAATGCACCACCTCTTTATCAAATATCATTTTGCATATATAAAATCCTAAAATTACATTATTACACTTTTAATTTATACTTCAACTCAACAACAAACACAAACAAACAATGAATACAATAATTTATTTGCATATTTGATTGCATAATGCAATAAATTAATTGCAGAACACAATAATTTATTTGCATATTTGATTGCATAATGCAACAATTTTATTGCAGAACGCAATAATTTATTTGCATATTTGATTGCATAATGCAAAAAATTAATTGCAGAATGCAATAATTTATTAGCATATTTGATTGCATAATGCAACAAATTAATTGCAGAATGAAACAACTATTGCAGAATGCAACAATTTATTTGCATAAAAATGTAAAAAATAATTTCTTCCAGTACGCCTCTTCTCTTCTCTTCTCTTTGCTCCACCATTTTTTAGATCCCCAACATGCAAACAAACATCAGTTCAACATTAGATTAAATTATACAACAAAATCCAGAGAAACCCTCAAATAATCTGATTAATTATCAACACAAATCAAACCCATAAAACCCCCCACAAATAAAATCCAGAAAATCCCACCCATTTAAAAGACTTTCTAATTCTTTGCCTGATAAAATCCAGAAAATACAGTGATTTTATTTAATTCCACACACAAAAAGATCTAACATAGATCATACCATCACCAATCAATAAAAAAATCCCCAAAATTTCAGTCCTAAATCAAATCACGGCTTTAAAAATTGCGGCTTCGATCCGGCTTCGACTCCAGCGAGGCAGCACAGATCTTGCAATTTATCTAATCATCAAGACTGAGAATAAAAATCAAGAGATAATATAATTGCCCAAATCAAAACTTTCGCACTTTAAGCAAAAATATATTGGGACCGAAATCTCTGTTGGGTTTTAGAGACACAAACACCATGTTCGGCGCAGCGGAAGATTACGATTCACCAACAACGAATCTCAAACATGGTTGTATAACATAACAATTAAAGGATAAATAACAATATATAAATCCTTACAGCGATTTGTACGTGGAATCCTCAACTACGGTATCCACGTAATGGCTTTCTACCAACCCGCACCGATATGCCAGCGTTGAATCTCGAGACAAATTTGCTAGGAAAATTCCGACTGGAGATTTTATGGAGAAATTATATTTCTTGTCACTACAAAAAAGATGGAGATTAGCGACGGGAATTTTGCGACGGCAAGAATATCCGTCGCAAATTCCTGAATTTGCGATGGATTTTTGTAAGCCGTCACAAAAAAATGACAATTTGCGACGGCTTAGGAAGTCCGTCGCAAAATATAGTAATTTGCGACGGATAAGCCGTCGCAAAATCTAGGGCCCACCGACTTCGTCTTGAACCGGCTACATTTGCGACGGAAAGGTCGTCGCAAATTTCAATTTTGAGTTTGCGACGGTCAATTCCGTCGCAAAACATACCCGTTTAAAGGTGACCGTTCGGGAAGCGACCCGTTTGACCGATTTGCGACGGAAGAGGCCGTCGCAATTTAAACTTTGTAATTGCGACGGACTAAAGCCGTCGCAAATGTGAGCGGTTGAAATTTGTCAGGCGGGTTGGTGGCCAATAATTGACCCGTGTCGTCGCAAAAGAGCTCTGCGACGGAATAGCCGTCGCAAATAATGCAATTTGCGACGGAAATTTAGGCCGTCGCAAATTTACGCAGTTTTATACCAGTCCCCTTCCTTTTCCTTCCCTTTCACTTTCACTCACGAAAAAAATAAGAAATGATACGGTTTTAATATGTTCTTCACGTATAATTGGTGTATTTGTCATTGCCTTCAACCTCAGTGTACGTATTTGTCATTGCCTTCAACTTCACCGTACGTTTTCACATTTTTAACCGTTTAATTGTCATATTTTTATTGTTTCAATTTTTTAGTACACTATTAGGTAATGAGCATGATATATGTTTATTTGATGGGTTTTAGTATGATTGATGATATATGTTTATTTGATGGGTTTAGGTTAATTTTAGTTTGTGTGATATTTTATACCTATTTTTAGTCGAAACTCTGCTCAATTTTTCTGTACACTATTAGATAAATTGTGTGATGTTTGTTTATTTAATTGGTTTACTATGATTGATATATATGGTTGCGTTGGATTGATTTTTGTGAAGAAAAATTGTGTATATCCTTATTTTTAGGCAAACTCTGCCCAATTTTTTACAACTCATGTGATATTTACTTTTAATTTGTAACAGATGCAATTTCCAGATCGTGGTTGGATGTACTCAATACCTAGAATGATAGGAGGAGGCATTAACTCTGTCTTTTGCAATAAAATTGATGAGTTTATTGAGTTTGCACTACAACATCCATGCAATATGGATTGTATGGGTAATATTAGGTGTCTGTGTAAAGACAGAAGATGCAGAAATATGAGATTCTTGAGTGTTGATGAGGTTAGAACTCATCTTGTGATTTCCGGTTTTGTTCCCCGTTATTACAACTGGACCAGTCACGGTGAACAACGGTGGAATATTGACATCGAAACCGTAGAATACTGGTATACTGGGTGGAGCGGTGGTGGAAGTTCTGATGTTGGTGGTTCAAGTTATGTTCCGTATACTCAATTTGAACCACAAATAGAGGATGAACCTGATAGATATCGGATGATGATTGCAGAATCTGTTTTGGGTGGTCAACCACAATTCAATGAAACACCTATGGAGGAGGAACCAAATCATCGGTCAAAGAAGTTTTTTGATATGCTTAAAACCGTTGATCAAAAGTTATTTCCTGGTTGTGAGACTGAGACGCAATTGTCATTCAATGCTCAAATGTTGAACATCAAAACTGAAGGCAAGGTCAGTCAAAAAGCGTTCAATCAATTTGCTAAATTGTTCAAACGAGCTCTACCTGAAGACAACACGGCGCCTGATAATTTCTATCAGAGCAAGAGGCTCTTGAAACATATGGGTCTACCCTTTGAGAAGATTGATTGTTGTACAAACGGTTGCATGTTGTTTTGGGATGAGGATGAGAATCAGGATCATTGCAAGATGTGTGGTCACCCACGGTACAAACCATCTGGTCGTACAAAAAGTAAGAAGAAAGTGCAGTTGAAGGCTTATAAGGCAATGTATTACCTTCCCATCACTCCTCGTCTAGAGAGGTTGTATCAGTCCAGTGCCACGGCTAAAGACATGACATGGCATGCTGAGGAGTGTTCTGGTGAGAATTCTGGAGAGATGCGGCATCCTGCAGACTCGGAGGCATGGAAACATCTTGATAGGGAGTTCCCAGATTTTGCAAGGGAGACGAGAAATGTGAGGTTAGGCTTGTGCACGGATGGTTTTGCCCCATTTGGAATGCACGGAAAAAAGTATTCATTATGGCCTGTGCTGTTGACCCCGTACAATCTACCTCCTTGGTTGTGCATGAAGCCTCAACATATATTTCTTAGTATCTTGGTGCCTGGACCACACAACCCCAAGCATAAATTGGATGTATATCTCCAGCCATTGATTAAAGAGTTGAAATCTTTGTGGTCTACGGGGGTGGAGGCCTACGACGTTCATAGGAAGCAGAACTTCACAATGCGAGCTGCACTTTTGTGGACCATTAGTGACTTTCCAGCATTTTCTATGTTGTCTGGGTGGTCAACAGCAGGAAAACTAGCATGCCCGTATTGCATGGACGGTTCTGATGCATTCTATCTTCCGTTGAGTAGAAAAGTGTCATGGTTCGACAACCATCGCAAGTTTCTTCCTCCTGATCATCCCTTTCGGAGGAACAAAACAGATTTTCTAAAGGGTAAAAATGCAGTAGGCCGCCCAAGACCACGGATTCGATCAGGTATGTGTCTGGGTACTGAATCACTACTGATGTCTATGTGTCTCATATATATAAGTTAACCATATATAAATTAATTATTTCAGGTGATTCGTTGTTGTATGAGGTTACAGTCACTGATTTGATGAAGAGGAAGAGGAAGAGGATGAAGATGAGGAAGAGGATGAAGATGATGATGAGGATGACGAGGAAGAAGACGACGATTAGAATTACTAAATTATTGTATATATAACAAGTGAAAAACGAAAATGAATTAATTTGGTGAATTATGAAAAAAAACGAGTCAATTTGGATACATACACAATTAATTGCGTACAAATGAACGAATTATAAATTTAAGCGGGAGTCGAAATAAATAAATTTACAGAAATAATAAAAATTAAATGGCCCCAATATTTATAAAAACAAGTTAGAAACGAAAATGAATTAATTTGGTGAATTGTAGAAAAAAAATGAGTCAATTTAGATACATACACAATTAATTGCGTACAAATGAACGAATTATAAATTTAAGCGGGAGTCGAAATAAATAAATTTACAGAAATAATAAAAATTAAATGGCCCCAATATTTATAAAAACAAGTTAGAAACGAAAATAAATTAATTTGGTGAATTGTAGAAAAAAATGAGTCAATTTAGATACATACACAATTAATTGCGTACAAATGAACGAATTATAAATTTAAGCGGGAGTCGAAATAAATAAATTTACAGAAATAATAAAAATTAAATGGCCCCAATATTTATAAAAACAAGTTAGAAACGAAAATGAATTAATTTGGTGAATTGTAGAAAAAAAATGAGTCAATTTAGATACATACACAATTAATTGCGTACAAATGAACGAATTATAAATTTAAGCGGGAGTCGAAAAAAATAAATTTACAGAAATAATAAAAATTAAATGGCCCCAATATTTATAAAAACAAGTTAGAAACGAAAATGAATTAATTTGGTGAATTGTAGAAAAAAAATGAGTCAATTTAGATACATACACAATTAATTGCGTACAAATGAACTAATTATAAATTTAAGCGGGAGTCGAAATAAATAAATTTACAGAAATAATAAAAATTAAATGGCCCCAATATTTATAAAAACAAGTTAGAAACGAAAATGAATTAATTTGGTGAATTGTAGAAAAAAAATGAGTCAATTTAGATACATACACAATTAATTGCGTACAAATGAACGAATTATAAATTTAAGCGGGAGTCGAAATAAATAGTTTTACAGAAATAATAAAAATTAAATGGCCCCAATATTTATAAAAACAAGTTAGAAATGAAAATGAATTAATTTGGTGAATTGTAGAAAAAAAATGAGTCAATTTGGATACATATACAATTAATTGCGTACAAATGAACGAATTATAAATTTAAGCGGGAGTCGAAATAAATAATTTTACAAAATAAAAAAAATAGTTGGGCAAAATATTTTAATAAACAACTTAGATACGAAAAGAAATTAATTTGGTGAATTATAAAAAAAAATGACTTAATTTGAATACATATACAATTAATTGCAAAAAAATAAACGAAAGTAGCTTGTGCCCTAGTGGCGCGCGCCCTCTCCTCTTGCACAAAAGGTCCCGTGTTCGATTCCCCTTGGACGCAAAAAATGGATTAATTGTTCCAGGCCTAATAAGACTAATATAGAAGGTGGGCTGCATATAATAAGGAATGGGCCGGTTGGCCCAGTGGTCCGCGCCCGCCCCCGCCCCGGCCGCCTCGGGTGCCCGGGCTCGAACCACGCGAGCCACTTTTTTTTTGTATAGGCTCGGTAATTTGCGACGGCCATATTCCGTCGCAAATATTGAATTTTGCGACAGAAAACAGCCCGTCGCAAATTATAACACAAAAAAGTATAAAAAATATATAAAAACATTTGCGACGGAATTTAGCCGTCGCAAATGTTGTTGACCCGATCGCTATGATGCACGGATTCTTCTAAAAATATAACAATGCAGTATCAGATTCGCACCCGCCCCCTAAAAGGGGTGCGATTCTTGAATCCGCGAATCGGATTCTCCACGTGGCGAATCCGGCTGCCACGTGGCGAATTCACTAACGGATACTCGAATCCTCCTTGCGAATCCTACTTATTAAGCATTAAATATGTTATTTCAATTTAAATTTATTATATAATATAATTTAAATTGACAATGTGACACTTGTTTTTTATTGAAATCACTGTTATGACGTATATATTAGGCTAATGGAACTTACATTAATTTTGGTTTACTTAATTATATCAAATTATTGAATATGTTTAAATTTTGGGTTACATAAAATGTGAATTATATACATTCGATTTACAAAATTTCAAAATATATTTGTTTTTTCTAAGTATTATATATAATAAAATATAAATAAACAGACGTATCCTTGACGAATCGTACCCTAAGTTTTTTGAAAATTCGTATCCCCGTATCCGTATCGTATCGCCCCCGCACTCCCGCACCCGCACCTGTGCAACATAGCCCGATCGGGTCTGACCCGAAAAGTTTGCGACGGACTACTGTCCGTCGCAAATTCTGTGTGACCCGGCCGGATCTGACCCGCCGATTTTGCGACGGATTTTTCCGTCGTTAATTTGCGACGGATGGCCGAATCCGTCGCAAAAATTTGCTACAGCTGTTTTAGGTACGGATACGTGTCCGTCGCAGATCCCGTCGCAAAACACTGTTTGCGACGGATTTTCCGTCGCTAATTCCGTCGCAAAACAGTGTTTTTTTTGTAGTGTGTGTCACTTTCTTAATTCTCATAGGACACATATTTATAGGGATTAACTTAGCTTAATTCCTAAGCAAGTTATCGGGTCTAGCCCGTAATATAATCTCTACAGATTATATCACCCTAGATATGTTCCTACGAATAATATATTTATCATATCTATTATTCTTGTATAATAATATTCCAAATATTATTATTGGGATTTCATATTTAATTAAATCCAATTTAATTAAATAATAATAATAATTAATTCCAAATATAATTATTATTATATTCTCCATAAATTAAATATTATATCCAATACAATATTTAATCAACCAACTATAATTGGTAAATTGTCATTACTTGTTGTGTGACCCATAGACCCTCGTATATCGAGCGATTAGTCAAACTAACGGTCTTAATTGAACCCTAGACAATAAATTAGACATTCTCAATATACGAGGTACGTTGCGAGAAAATCTGCAACTACCTGTAATATTGTAGGCTATTGTGATATCTTCCTTTCATTTACGAATACTCGATTAAGCCTTGAACATGATGAAGTGTCTATTCAAATAGCTTAATCATATTATCTCAAATCACTAATTGATCAAGTATATCACACTTAGCCACAAAGTCTAAGTTGATGCGCGTCGACCGACGACTTAGATCCAATTATGATGAGAAAATGAGTATTCTCTCTAAATCCACATTGAGGAATGAATCCTATTCTTGGCTCAACTACCACGCACATGTATTTCGTGATGAACCCAATCCATGCCATATCTACCCGTGGAAGGGTGCAAGCGTCGGTTATGGTCAAAGTTCACCACTCCACACATGTCGTGCGTATTGACCTCAAGTCAGAGGAGTATCACATCGCTCCCACTAACCGAGACACCCGTAGACACATTATGTGGAATTACATCAAACGGTTTCTCGGATGGGTATACCAATACCCTCTAAGGTATCTGTGCATCCATCATGAGATACCCGGTATCTCGTAGTAAGTGAGATCTTACTACACTCTCTAAGAGTATGATGCAGATCGCACACCAATCTCAATTGCATCATCAATATCCCATTCTTGATGATCCTTGATCGGGGCTATTTGAGAATCATACTTAAGTTATCTGAGTTCTCACTCACTCAATGACAATAGTGATTCATGGGAACACAAATAAGAGTATATGCAAACAATCAAACATCATATTCAGATAAGTGTAATGCCATACATTTAATATTAAACAAACAATAATATTAAACCAAATCTGAATATTATCTTAGCATTATGTCCTTTCGATGGATTGTCTCTAAGACACTAACACTAACAATCTCCCACTTGGACTAGAGCCAATCACCTACATGTCTAACCCCTAGACCATCAAATTTCTAGTGTGTACATGAACAGTGAAAAGGATTTGCAAGATTATCCTTTGTGGGAAATATTTTAATTTCATTTCTCCTATCGATATGATCTCTCGGATCAAATGATAACGCCTCCGTAAATGCTTATTTCTGTTATCAGATCTCGGTTTCTTTGCTCATGCAATCGCACCAATGTTGTCATAATACAACTCTATTTGACAACTGCCACTCGGAACTACCCCTAGTTCTCTCAAGAACCTTAAAATCCAGACAGCATCAAAGACTTCTGATACAGCAATGTACTTAGCATCGGTTGTTGAATCTAGGGTGAGATCTTGCTTGGAACTATTCCAACTCACCGCCTCATCATTGAGATTGTAAATATAATTTAACTGTGATTTGTAATCTTCACAGTCTAACTGGAAACTCGCATCAGCATAGCCCGTAACGACTAGCTCTAACTTCCTTCCGTAGACAAGAACATGTTCTTTAGTACGTCTGAGGTACTTCATAACATTCTTGACAGCAATCCGGTGAGACTCACCTAGATTCTGCTGGTATGTACCAGTGATGTTGACAGCGTAGGCCATATCTGGCCTCGTGCAAGTCATGGCGTACATGATGGAACCCAACTGCAGATACATATGGAACGTCCTTCATGTGCTCGATATCAGCTTCGCTAGAAGGACAATCCTTCTTCGACAGCCATATCCCATGATTTGTTGGTAGAGACCCTCTCTTAGAGTTCTCTATCGCAAAACGCTTCAACACCTTATCTACGTAGGTGGATTGTGACAGCTCTACCATCTTCTTGGATCTATCCCTATGGATCTTGAACCCTAAGATGTAGCATGCTTCACCAAGATCCTTTATCATGAAGGTCTTTGATAACCAATCTTTCTCGGACTGCATTGACGGGATGTTATTTTTTATAATCAATATGTCATTGACATATGCGACTATAAAGACAATACTCTTCCCGCGGCGTTTATGATAAACGCAAGGATCTTCCAAATTTCAGATGAAGTCAAAGGATTTAACAGCTTCATCAAATTGGATATTCCAACTCCTAGAAGCTTGCTTCAATCCATAGATGGATTGTTTAAAACATGCAAAACCCGTCGGGGGTTGCCCTGCGTTGGGCCTCCGACGCTCAAGTCAATATATAATTTTTTGAAGAAGAAGTAATATTTTTAGGGGAAGAAATGCAGAGTATTTAAGTATGAAGATGAAGGAAAGAAAGTTACCTTTCACCTTTGGGGGGAGGGGTATTTATACCTTGATATTGCAAGAGCATATGTGTAATTTCGTGTGGATTGGGGGCCAAGAAACCCTAGACACGTGGCAGTATGTTATAGAAGAAAGGTGGGTATTGATGCATTGTATATCAAGTCTTACGAAAGTGAGAAGTAAGTGCTCGGCTTATGTCTTATCTGTGTGAAAGGATATTGATTTCTGGGGTTGACAAAGTATATTTGGTTAAGGTTGAAAGAAATCTTTGTGTAGATTTGGAGTCTTAGTTCAGGTCTTTTAGAGACCTGACAGGTTATTTATAGACCTGGTTGCTCATTTGAGCTTATTACTTGTAATTCATGGTTTTCGATTTCCTCGAGTTTCTAGATGTATTTTTTCTTATTGAAGGATCTTTGCATGTTAGGTCTCTTGAGGACCTGACTTCTTTACTTGTCAGCTCTTTAGGGGACCTAACTTCTTTATGCTTCTTGTGCCTTTTCTTTTTAGGCATGGTGTGATATTAGACTTTGAAGACTAATTGGGTCTTGTTATGTGATGATAGAAAATGGATTGGACCACTTTGAGTCAGGTCTACTGTTATACGCATCACTACCCATTACACAAAATTTTAAATTGTGTGTTCCAGAAATGGTGCAAAGTGTTTGAGTACGGATGAAGATTGTATAAATTAAGCATTTAATAACCTGTTATTCTCGACTAAATATATACGTGGCCAATGGTTTCAATTTGGTGCAACTTCTTATAACTTTTTTTAATAGGTTATTGTGTGTACGTAATGAGATGTGGATGCATAGATTGAATTGTTCTGGCATGGGTTTAATATATGTTTTATCGTGTAAGATCGTTATGATATACATATGGCCTATAAAAAAACTGGTAATATCGATTATCATAGTCCATTTTAAATATTAATAGTGAAGAATTGATGCAAGTCGTGGAATCAAATTAATGTTTTTTGGCTTATCTTTTGAGCAATTTAAATGAGAAACGCGAAAAAACTTCATGCAACTTTTGAGATATTTCATAACCAAATAAGCAGCAAAAACGTTTACGAGGGAATCGTTAAAGCTTCTTGACATCTTCCAAATAAAATATACATGCACCTTTTATAAAGTTTCATGGAAATAAAATCAGCATATAACATATCAATTTCTGAATAATAGTGGAGAAAAGATGACTACTGTGCTTAGTTTTTGTTGGGTCTATGCTTACTTTTCTTGTTCCACTCCTCTGAAATGCTTAATTTTCTTGATTCATACAATAATAGTGATTTGCCACACTGTAACTAATTAATATGGTAACAGGGCTCTTTAAAATGTTTTGCTTGAGAGTGTGTAATAACGTGTTTAATCCTTTTTCTGAAGGCCGAGGACAGGTTGCGTTGGCTATTACGTGGACAAATTAGCCGGAATCCCCAATCCTTTGCCGAGAAGGACCAAGATTGATAAAACTGTTGTAAATCTGGAAGATTTGATATTCCAAATCTAGGAGATTTGGTGTGGACATTACTTGAGGACCAAGAATCATATTGGGCCTTATCCATTAGACTAGGGTTTTTACTATTATATATATCTCATTGTATTCATGAATTATGTACTCTGATACACAACAATATTAGTGGAACTTCTGGTTTGGATCGCCCCCAGACGTAGTCCTTCCGGACGAACTGGGTAAACAAACGCTGTCTATTTAATTTACGCACTCAATTACAACACGTTATCAGCACGAGTCTCTGCCCGAGATAAAACGGTACGCCTCAGAATTTTCCCGTTGATTCTCATGAGTTAATTCCCTTACTCAAAATTATTTGATCCATGCTTTACTCAATTTATATGCACGAATATAATTATCCTGTTTGATTCTCATATTCGTTCTTGTTTGAATTATATGCGTCATTGTGTTAAATTCGTTAATATTATTTCTTGGATCGAGATTGAAAAACGAACGCCGGTTGACGCCATGAGACGCACGTCGTTGCGCTACCCGAAACGGCCCCGAAGCGCCGCCCGTGGCAACGCCATGCCGCCGCCGCCTGAAGCGGCCATGCCTCCTCGCCGCCGTCGCCGCCGCGTGGCCCGCGGCCCCGCCGTCGCCTGCGCAGCCCTGCGCCGCCGCCTCCTCACCCATGCGGCCCTTCGCCGCTGTCGCCGCCGTAGTGGCTAGAAGCCACCGCGCGCGACACGGCCTTGCGCCGCCGCGACGCAGGTGGCTTCCCCCGACGGAGCGGTCGCCGGCGCCTCCTCACCCAGCCGCCTCCGCGCGCCTCCAGGCGTCGCGTTGAGGCGGCGCTCATCCTAACGCGGCCGAAATCGCGCCGAGGAAGAAACCCAGAGATCGGCCTCGATCGCGCCTAGCAGACGCGATCGGAGGCAGGAAGTCGCGCATGGGAAGCGCGATCTTTCGGGCTGGTCGCGTCCCCTAAGCGCGATCAGCCCCGATTTCTCAATTTTTATTTTTTTTCGTTTTTCCTTTTGTTTTTCGATGCTCTCCACTCGCCGTGTGTTCCCTGCATAATTGTACGTGCACTTTTAGACACATGTTGCGATCTCCCCTTGTGAATTTTGTGATAATCCCGACTTTGCTTCGGTCTTTGTATCACAAAATTTATATTATATAATCCTGAAAATATTTCGTTAAATTGTGTTAATGTACATGAAATAATTATTCTAATGATTATTTCCTCTGTCCATTAAACCGTATATTTTCTGCAAATCATTTTCATGTGATTATCGTTATTTGTTGTTATTGCATGCTTGAGTGATTTGATTATCCTTCGTGCATTAACACTGTGCACATAGTTTATAGTCCGCTCTTCATGCCCGGGTAGGCGGCGCCCGATATTTGCCGGACCGTAATTTTATGCCTTGGGTAGACGGCGCCCAGTACGTGCATCTATGTGCCTTAGAATAACTAGATAAATCTTTGTCTCCCCGTTGTCTATGTTTTTTGTCAATCCTCTTACCCATGTCACTTTAATTGTAGTGCATTATGTCTGATATTACCAAAAGAGAATTTGTTGAGCTTACTCTTGATGGTAGTAACTACCTGACATGGGCGCTAGATGTCGAAATACATATAGCCTCGAACAATCTTAGCGGCACGATTGTCGATGATCCAAAATCAACTGACGCCCAGAAGGCGAAAGCTTTGATTTTTCTTAGGCATCATCTCAATCAGGACCTGAAAAATGAATATCTCACTGAAAGAGATCCCGGAACGTTGTGCGGCCGTCTTCGTGCACGGAATAGAGTGGCTACAATGTCATTAGCATTTATGGAGGCCCATGATCGAGTCTTCAAGCCCAAGAAATAAGTAGTTCTTTTGTTTCTGTTTTAATAAAGCCCGTACATTTATTTTGGTTTGTTGGACCCTTGCACGGGCCGTAGTTTCCTATTTATTTCGGATTGTGAATCATTGTTAGGGTTGCTGAATTTGAGAATTGAAATAATATTGCAAGACACCTAGTATACGTAGTATCAAGGTGATCTTCTTCGTGTTCTAATCTTCCGCTACGTCAGTTGGTATCACGAGACTGGGTACGATGCCTCCCCGTCGCCAGGCTGACCAAATCGCGGATTTGGGTCGGCAAGTGGAAACCCTTGCCGCTGGGTTGGAGAATCTACGCCTCACAGTGGCCAACGCCTTACCGGCGGTTAGACACGATCCCATTCCTCAACCCGAAATTCAGCGTAGAGACAGGCGTCGCCAGAGTCCGCCGCCTCCACCCTACGAATCTGACGATGCGTTGACGGATGAGGATGACACTATCTCCAACGGTAATCCCTTTGCACGGCGTGGCCGTGATGAGGTGGATCGGCGTTGGGAACACGGATTCAAGTTGGAGATTCCGGAATTTACGGGCGCCCTAGACCCGTGTGAGTTTTTAGATTGGATCGCGGTGGTGGAGGACGTTCTCGATTTCAAGGACGTTCCGGATGACAAGCGTGTCGCGCTTGTGGCCACAAAGTTTCGTAGCCGGGCTGCTTCATGGTGGATGCAGTTGAAGCAAACCCGTTTGCGCCAGCGCAAACCCAAGATCAAATCATGGCTGAAATTTCGGAAACACATGGAGCGTGAATTCTTACCCTACAATCATGAGAGTTCATTGTTTCAAAAATTCTTATCGTTGTCTCAAGGTACCGGCACGGTTGATGCTTATACTGACGAGTTCTATAAGTACCAATCCCGGTTGGATATTCGTGATTCGACTTCACAGTTGGTTTCCCGCTACGTGGGCGGTTTGAATCGGGGTATCCGTGAAACCCTAATGTTGTTTACTCCGTTCTCGGTGTCCGAAGCGCATCAACGCGCGGTCTTAATCGAACAGCAGCAATCCCGTCGTGCTCCGTCAACGTGGTCGTCTGCCCGTGCGTCCGCATCCGGATCCCAGTCTGTCCGGGGCTCCATTTCGACTACTCCGCCCGCTACGGGCCCTTTACCTGCGCGCCCTCCATCCGTTGGTGCGTCTTCATCCTCGACGATTCGCTGTTTTGCGTGTGGAGAGGAAGGCCACCGTCGTGCAGCTTGCCCTCATGCACGGTGTCGCGCCTTGCTTATTGATGATTGGGAGACATCTTACGATGGTCCACCGGTGTTTGATGAGGAGCCATCGGCTGAGGTGCCGGAGGAGCATGTTGTGGGCGATGTGGGCCCAGTTCTCGTCTTGCGCCGTTCTTGTTTGGCTCCAAGGGGCCAATCTGCATCTGATTTGCAGCGCAACCACATTTTCGAGTCCACTTGCACTATTGGAGGTAAGGTTTGTCGCTTTATAATTGATTCGGGGTCTTGTGAAAATGTAATGTCTGTTGATGCTGTGACTAAGCTGAATCTTGCCACCGAACCTCACCCTTTCCCCTACACCTTGGCTTGGATTCAACGTGGAAGTTCGGTAACGGTTGATCGTCGTGTCAGCGTGACTTTTTCTATTGGCGCTAAATACAAAGATGTTGTGTGGTGTGATGTCGTCCCAATGGATGCTTGTCACTTGTTATTGGGTAGCCCGTGGCAGTTTGACCGTTCTGTTATGCATGATGGTCGTCAGAATATTTACAGCTTCATGTTTGAGGGTTCCCGTATTATCTTGCACTCTACTCCACCATCCCCTCCTGTGTCTACAGAATCACTATTGTTATCCCGGTCTGAGGTGCTACAGGCTGCCCCGTTAGCCCCTTTTCTGGTACTATTATTGCACGTTGATACAGATCCGCCTGAGTCCCCGGTCCATCCTCGTATTCAGGCGTTACTGCTCGAGTTCGCTGATGTATTTCCCTCAGAATTACCTCCAGGGCTGCCCCCATTGCGCGATATTCAACATCATATCGACTTGGTTCCTGGTGCATCTCTACCGAACCGACCTCACTACCGAATGAGTCCTGTGGAACATGAGGAATTGCGTCGCCAGGTGGAAGAATTATTGTCTAGAGGTTCTGTGCGACAAAGTTTAAGCCCGTGTGCTGTGCCTGCTCTTTTAATCCCTAAAAAGGATTCTTCTTGGAGAATGTGTGTGGATAGCCGTGCTATCAACAAGATCACATTGCGGTACCGATTCCCGATTCCCCGTTTGGATGACTTGTTGGATCAATTGAGTGGAGCTTCTGTCTTCAGTAAAATTGACTTACGCAGTGGCTATCATCAAATCCGTATTCGCCCGGGTGATGAGTGGAAAACCGCCTTCAAAACTCGTGAAGGGCTCTTTGAGTGGTTGGTGATGCCGTTTGGTTTATCTAATGCCCCTAGTACATTCATGCGTATTATGAACCAAACTTTGAGATCGTTGATCGGTTCGTGTGTCGTCGTCTACTTTGATGATATTTTGGTGTACAGTCGCACGTTGGAGGCCCATGTTGAACATCTGCGGGCTGTCCTCCTTATTTTACGAGGCGAGAGCTTTTATGCTTCCCCAAAAAAATGTATCTTTGGAGTGAATTCAGTTCTTTTTTTGGGATACGTCATTTCTTCGGAGGGAATTCGTGTGGACGATTCTAAAGTAGATGCGATTCGGGATTGGCCGTCCCCTTCTTCGGTGACAGAGGCTCGTAGTTTTCACGGCCTAGCGTCTTTCTACAGGCGTTTTATTGCTCATTTTAGCTCTATTATGGCTCCGGTCACTGATTGTATTGGTACCAAGCCTTTTGCATGGACACCGGCGGCAGAATCAGCCTTTCAGTGCATTAAAGAGCGACTTATATCAGCTCCTATTCTCTTACTTCCCGATTTTGATCAGCCATTCGAACTCTCCTGTGACGCTTCCAAAGTCGGCGTTGGCACGGTTCTTAGTCAAGGTGGACGTCCTGTGGCATTTTTTAGTGAGAAATTGTTAGGGCCTCGTAGCCGGTATAGCACTTACGACGTCGAGTTTTATGCGGTGGTGAGAGCTGTGCGCCATTGGAGGCATTACCTATTTCATCGGGAGTTTGTTTTATATTCGGATCATGACGCTTTACGGCATCTTGCGACACAAGACAATCTTTCTTCTCGCCATGCGTCTTGGGCCGCGTACCTCCAACAGTTTACCTTCGTCTTAAGGCATCGATCGGGTACTTCTAATCGTGTTGCTGACGCTTTGAGTCGTCGAGCTTTAGTTGTTTCCGAATTGCGGGTTTCTGTTCCAGGGTTAGAGTTGATTGGAGAGGCATATGCGGATGACAATTTCTTTGCTGTCATCTTATCCCGCATGGCTGCTGGTGAGCCTTCTGATTTTGTTCTCGTCGACGGGTTCTTATTCAAAGGCACTCGCCTTTGCATTCCGAATACCAGCTTACGTCTTCGCATAATTTCGGAACTGCACAACGCCGGCCATGTTGGCCGTGATAGATCCATCGAGCTGGTGATGCGCTCGTATTTTTGGCCTACGCTTCGGCGGGATGTCACTCGTTTTGTATCCCGTTGCAGAATATGTCAAGTATCGAAAGGGACAGCTACTAATGCGGGCCTATATCGACCCCTGCCCGTTCCGTCATCCCCTTGGACGGCGATTAGCATGGATTTTGTCTTGGGCCTACCTCGGACACAACGGGGTAATGATTCCATTTTTGTGGTGGTGGATCGTTTTTCGAAGATGGCTCACTTTATTCCGTGCACGAAGACGGCCGATGCTGTTAAAGTTGCCACTCTATTCTTTCGGGAAGTCTATCGTCTGCATGGTTTGCCTTCGACCATTGTTTCGGACCGCGACACCCGATTCCTTAGTTTCTTTTGGAAGAGCTTGTGGCGCATGGCCAACACGCGTCTGGATTATAGTAGTGCCTATCACCCCCAAACGGATGGCCAAACAGAGGTTGTCAATCGTTCGTTAGGGAATTTATTACGTTGCTTGGTCGGGGAACATATACGTTCGTGGGATATTCAGTTGAGTCAAGCCGAATTTGCACATAATTCGGCTGTGAATCGGAGCACGGGTCTTCCTCCTTTCCATATTGTTTACGCCACGTTACCTCGGGGTCCGTCGGATTTGATGTCCCTACCATCACCTGTACGAGCAGACGCGAGAGCTGTGGACATGATTGAGGCTTCCGCAGCACTCATCGTGCTACTCGCGATCAATTAGTGGCGGCCAATGCAGCGTACAAAGCTGAAGCGGATAAAGGTCGGCGAGCGGTGGAGTACGAACCGGGTGACTTCGTTTGGGCAGTACTGACGAGGGACAGGTTTCCAGCCCATGAATACCACAAGTTGGCCGCACGGAAGATTGGACCTTTGGAGGTCCTTGCCAAGATCAACCCTAATGCTTACCGTTTGCAGCTTCCCTCGCATCTTCGCACGTCCGATGTCTTCAACGTGAAACACTTGATCCCATACTCGGGCGACAACGATGAGGAGCAGCTTGATTCTTCGGGTTCGCGGACGAACCTTTTCTCGGTGGGAGAGAATGATGTGGCTACAATGTCATTAGCATTTATGGAGGCCCATGATCGAGTCTTCAAGCCCAAGAAATAAGTAGTTCTTTTGTTTCTGTTTTAATAAAGCCCGTACATTTATTTTGGTTTGTTGGACCCTTGCACGGGCCGTAGTTTCCTATTTATTTCGGATTGTGAATCATTGTTAGGGTTGCTGAATTTGAGAATTGAAATAATATTGCAAGACACCTAGTATACGTAGTATCAAGGTGATCTTCTTCGTGTTCTAATCTTCCGCTACGTCAGTTGTGGAAGTCCCTGAAGGACCGTTTCCAACAACAATATGAAATACTCCTCCCTCAAGCTCAATACGATTGGTTGAACCTCCGTTTCCAAGACTTTAAATCTGTAACGGAGTATAACTCAGCCCTACATCGTATTGTGTCTCAGTTAAAGTTATGCCAGAAAACCGTAACTGAGGACGACTTAATCCAGAAGACTTTGTCGACTTTACACGCAAGCAACCTTGTACTCCAGCAGCAGTATAGGGCTAAGAACTACACTGTACACTCTGAGTTCATTTCTGCACTTCTGGTAGCAGAAAAGCACAACCAGCTCCTTATGCAGAATCATAATGTGAGGCTGGTTGGCTCGACAGCGGTGCCCGAAGCACATGTTGTAGCTCAAAGTAGTAAAAGAGGTCACAAGCGTGGAAGGGGGAGTGGAAGTAAACGAACTCGTAGCCAAGGCCGAGGTCGTAACAAATCCGGTAATTCAGGTGCCTCGAATGACAGTCAAGCTCAGGTTCGTGGGAAGGCTGCACCTAACACGAACTCCGCTCCCCGAAAATCTGACAATCAAGATAAGGGTGAACAATCCTGCTACAGATGCGGATGCAAGGGCCATTGGTCTCGCACGTGTCGTACTCCCAAATATTTGGTCGAGGCTTATCAAAAGCAGCAGAAGGACGATAAGGGGAAGGCTCCGAGAGTTGAATCTCACCATGCCAGTCTGCCCGAAGCAGACTCTGACCTAGACAATGAAGATCATAAGAGCATTAAGCTTAGGGATTTCGGTGATGACGAGTAGATTTGTGTATTTAGTTATTCTTAGTATTTTGTTTTCTGAATAAAATAATTTCACATTATGTTTTGGATCCTTTCTTTCGGATATTTTATTTATAGATGAATTTATTAGCTTTGATGTGTTTATCATAATAGCTGTCCATGTGTTTATTCGGATAATGCTGTTTTTTATGGCTAGTAAACATATCAACTATTAGGTTTGGGTTAATTTCCTCTGGCATGATAGGGTTGAGGTAGTGATTTATGATTGGTAGATAGCGCCACCACTCATACAATCTTATAGAAGAACTTTCTTCCTTCTCCCCCGGATTGTACTATTTTCTACATCCGCCGTCAAAATCTCCATCTAGCCATGAGTATGAAATTACATGACCCGAACTTCCTTAAATTAGGCATCCGCGGTTAAGTCATCCAGGACAATATATGATACGTAGGACTCTACCCAATTTGAATAGTAGAATCCTTCATGTTGATGAATTTATTTGTGATGCATGTTCTAAGGGTAAGTTAATAGTGCGTCAGTCGCGCACTAAGGTTGGACTAGTGTCTCCGGTTTTCCTTGAGCAAATTCAAGGAGACATTTGCGGACCGATTCACCCAGCATCAGGACCATTTCGTTATTTCATGGTCCCTATTGATGCCTCCACTAGGTGGATATTTGCATTTTGCTGTCCACCCGCAATCAAGCTTTTGCGAAGCTCATTGCGAAGACTATCGAGCTTGGAGCTCAATTCCCGGATTATCCAATTAAATCGATTTGCATGGATAATGCAGCTGAGTTTAGCTCGAAGGCCATTATGGCCCTGGGAATTTAAGTGGAGCATTCGGTCCCCTACGTCCATACTCAAAATGGTCTTGCTGAGGCGCTAATAAAACGTATCAGATTTATCGCGAGACCATTGCTTATGAACTCTAAACTACCCACCTCATGCTGGGGGCATGCAGTCCTACATGCATCCAAATCCGTCCAACTGCATATAATGATCATTCCCCCCTACAGTTAGTGCGTGGGAAAGAACCTAGCATTTTCCATCTGCGAATTTTTCGAATGTGCGGTATACGTACCGATTACGATACCCAAGCGAACATCTTTGGGCCCACAAAGAAAACTCGGTATTTACGTCGGATACGACTCTCCATCCATTGTGAAATACCTCGAGCCTTTGTCCGGGGATCAATTAACGGCCCGGTTTGCTGATTGCACGTTCGATGAAGATTACTTCCCGGCATTAGGGGGAGATCCGAATTCAAAATTGAATGAATGCCGGGAACTTACGTGGAACGTAAGTAATCTTCAGTATCTAGATCCGCGCACTAATCAATGTGAACTAGAAGTTCAGAAGATCATTAACCTGCAGAACTTATCAAATAACCTGCCAGACGCGTTCACTGACCATAGAGGTGTGACTAGATCGCATATACCTGCAGTAAGTGCTCCCCAAAGGGTTGAGGTCCCAAGTAAAATGAGTACTCATGCCCCCACACGCTAAAAGCGTAAGGGACCTTCAAGAGATAGTAACACACCTAAACGAAAGGCTAGCAAATCTGGTCAGTCGAATGGAAATCTCTGGAAGAGATCCGTCTAGATAATCTCAAGTCTCAAGGAGACGAGAGTCCTAGTGATGAAGCACGTGCACAAAATATTTCATGCACTAGGACCGTGGAACGACCAGACCCAGATACAATGGGAAATGGGGAAGGTCTGGTTGACGTAAACGTCAAAGTCTCTGTGAATTTCACAGATACGGGAGAAACAAGTAATATAAATATTACTGTCGTCGACGACACATTTGCAGCGACATTTGCTCTTTCCATTAACGATCCGGATCCAGAACCCAAAACTATCGTAGAGTGCCGGAAGCGCTCCGATTGGGTAAAATGGAAAGAGGCAATTGAAGCAGAGCTCGCATCGCTTAACAAAAGACAAGTATCTGACTCTTTCGTTCGTACACCCGCGCGCGCTATCCCTGTAGGATATAAATCGGTTTTTGTACGAAAACGAAATGAGAACAATACTGTGGAGAGGTTAAAGCGAGGCTGGTAGCACAAGGGTTTTCGCAGAGACCCGGGATTGATTTTGATCAAACCTATTCTCCCGTCATGAACTCAACGTCATGGACTCAATAACGTTCCGCTACTTGATATATTTGGCAGTTAAGTTGAATCTCCAAATGAGATTAATGGACGTAGTAACCGCATACTTATACGGATCACTCGATGCCGATATTTATATGAAAATCCCAGATGGATTTAACATTCCTCAGTTAAGGGATGGAGAAAATCACAGTATGTATAGCATACAACTGCGTAAGTCGTTGTATGGCCTGAAGCAATCGGGCCTTATGTGGTACAACCGACTTAGTGAATTCCTTCAGAAGAAGGGATACACGTTCGATAAAGTTTTCCCGTGCGTATTCTCGAAGAAATCGCAAGACGGTTTTTGCATCATATCCGTATATGTTGATGACCTGAACATAATCGGAACATGCAAAGAGATTGAAGAAGTCAGTTCAATCTTGAGAGCTGCATTCGAAATGAAGTCCTTGGGTAAAACCAAGTATTGTCTCGGCTTGCAGATCGAGCACCTCCCAGAAGGAGTCCTTGTTCATCAGTCGACCTACGTGAAGAAGGTATTGGATAGATTTCACATGGATAAATCTCATCCACTTAGCACCCCGATGGTAGTCCGATCCCTCGAAGTGGATAAGGATCCATTTAGACCAAGAGAAGATTCAGAAGAAATTCTGGGACCAGAAGTTCCTTATCTTAGCGCTGTTGGAGCTTTGCTCTATCTTGCAAATTGCACCCGGCCAGACATTGCATTTGCAGTTAACTTGCTTGCGAGATATAGCGCTTCTCCTACGAGGAGACATTGGAATGGTGTTAAGCATGTTCTACGATACCTCCAAGGATCTCAAGATCTTGGACTGTTTTATCGTAAGAACCAAGACAAAACCTTGGTAGGTTATGCGGATGCCGGCTATTTGTCTGATCCCCACAACGCCGTATTCCAGACTGGTTATGTTTTTCTCTGTGGTGGAACCGCAATCTCATGGAGATCGGTTAAACAATCCATGGTTACCACGTCTTCAAACCACTCAGAGATCATAGCTTTATTTGAAGCCGCACGAGAATGTGTTTGGTTAAGGTCCTTGGTAAAACACATTGGTGACTCGTGTGGTATCGCCAAGGGTGATACACCTCCCACCGTTATATTTGAAGACAACGCTGCTTGCATCGCACAAATGAGTAATGGGTACGTCAAGGGAAACCTGACGAAACATATTTCACCTAAGTTTTTCTACACATACGAACTCCAGAAGAGTTACGTGATTACCATTCAAAAGGTGCAATCTAGTAACAATCTTGCAGATCTGTTTACTAAATCCTTACCTACGTCTACTTTTGAAAAGTACGTTCGTGGTATTGGGATGCAAAGACTTAAAGTGTTGTTGTCTTCAGGGGGAGCGGTAACCTCGAAATGAATCTGGAAGATTTAGATCTAGAAGATCAATGACATTCCTCCCACTTATTATTGTGGCCGATCCTTAGCACGTGGAGTCTTTATGACAAGACATTTATGTCGTAATGTCCAAGGGGGAGTGTTGTAAATCTGGAAGATTTGATATTTCAAATCTAGGAGATTTGGTGTGGACATTACTTGAGGACCAAGAATCATATTGGGCCTTATCCATTAGACTAGGGTTTTTACTATTATATATATATCCCATTGTATTCATGAATTATGTACTCTGATACACAACAATATTAGTGGAACTCCTGGCTTGGATCGCCCCCAGACGTAGTCCTTCCGGACGAACTGGGTAAACAAACGCTGTCTATTTAATTTACGCACTCAATTATAACAAAAATAATAAATTACAAAATTATTTATGGATTGGAACAAAGTTATAGGACTATTTGTGATATTTTTTCACTGGAATTCACATACCTAGTTATCTCTATGTATGCTGCGAGTATTTTAACCTAGTAGGAGTACAATTATTTTGATACCGGGAACTCAAAAATTTCCCCAATTCTAAATCCCATTGTGTACATACCAAAAGTGTTTATTCTGAAAAGGAGTACAATTCATAACACCCATCACATTAAAAAACTAATGTTATCACACGTACAGAGGACGCCATCTAATTTAATTATAACTACTATTTTGTTAAAATATTAAATGGTATATATACCTCGAGTAAGTTTTTTTTTTTTTTTTTACCAAATGCACCGTGCAACACAAATATATTTTCAAACAGTTAGAATTGTTTTCCCTAGAGAGTTAGGGTTGTTTACACTAGTAAAACAACCCTAACTGTCCAATGAAAATAACCCTAACGGTTTAAAAATACATTTGAATTGCACTATGCACATGGTCTATACAAGACCTTGACATATACCCCACACACGCATAGCCATGCCATGTGGAATCAAATAACAAAAGTGTGGAAACATAAAGAGTAGGTTTTATATGAAAATAGTTTATGATAAGTTTATCATGAAATAATTTTAAAATATAATTAATTTAGATCAGTGGTATTATATTTTAATTGTTTTAAATTTTCTTGAACTCGAATTAATGATACTCCTGAAGAAATTAATGATATATTCTTAATGAAATTAATGATACTTTAAAATTATTTCAGATAAGATTATCATAAACTATTTTCATGTAATATTTTGTCAAACAAAAAACGCTGCACCTACTAGGCTACTATCAACATCTCTATAATACGTGACACACAAACACATAGCAGAGAAACACCACACGCGCGCCATCTAACAAAAAACCATGAAAGAATTGAGTTCACTTAGTTAAAGTTGAGAATATTTATTATAAACTTTTTTATTCACATATAAGTAATTTATAGATTGTAACTAACAAGGACAGTACACAAGCTATTGATTCTTCAACTGCTTGCATTCTTATAAGTTAAGGGGTTTTACAAAAACATCAGACCTTTACTGCAGCAGCAGCCTCCTTAATTTGTTCGATTGTGAAAACGCCAAACATATCATCATCTGCGACTGCGTTTACCACTGCAAACGCGACGTCTTCTACACTCACGGGAGGGGCCAAAAGTAGATCAGAGGCCGGTAGAGAGTTCAATGGTTTTGTGAAGTTCCCTACAGCACTCAAAAGTTTCTCTAGTGGTTCCCCGATCAAGTCCAAAGGGATCTCAAATCCATCAACCTTTCTTTTCCCGTATATGAACCCCGGCCTCAACACAACTCCTGTTGATGTTGATTTTTTTTTTTTTTTTTTTTAAAACCACCAATATCATCACCACCGGGTAACACAACATTGGAGTATATGGGTTGAGAAACACAAAAAAAAAAAAAAAAAAAAATTAATATAAGGTTTTACAGGATTAAAATCCTGCCCAAGCAACAATTGCCGTTTTTCCAAATTCTATGATCCCTTTGGATGCCCTAGTGACATAAAACAGTGCATTATAAATAAGACTTCAAAACCTAAGCCCTAACTTAGCCCACGGTGCTGTTTATTTAATAAAATAAAATAAAAAAGGTCCTAATGGACTCAACTATTATAATAATAAGACCTAAACTTAAATGCTTTCAAAGAATGATCAATCACATGACTTTTAGCAGTATGGTTCTCATGTAGTCCATACCACTTGCTCAAGGAGGAAGAAAAGAATAATCAGTAAGCACCAAAAATGAATCGATCATCCCATGATTTTACATAATAGCCCTACCATAAAATGTGCATTATCCGTCGAGCATTTATCGCCAAACCGAGTTTTTTTCATTTATGTTTTCACACTTAACTAAATACACATGCAAGTCACGCCCTTATCCCAGAAAAATAGCCCACGAGATTAAGATTTTTGCATCAACGACAACAAACAATTAAGTTAGCTCAGAAGTACCTGTCATTGGGTATTTGGATAGAACTTCAGATTCAGCTTTCCTTTTTCCAGCAAAGTACCCCGTTGAGAGTAGAAATGACGGCAGATTATAATCATGAACTGAGATCAATATGAACTTGGGAATACCTGCGAAGGGATGAAATATAAATCCCGGTTTTTGTGGCATGGCCCATTATGTTAAAACAACATAGATTGGAATATAACCTATTAATCTTTTCTATTAATAATGTTTGTGTCTAACTCCAACAAAATTCAAACAATCACCAATACATGTAGAGTCCACTATCTTTCTCACTACAGTGTGAGTCACATCACATAAGAAGCCAGACGCTTTAGAAAAGCAGAACTTACTGTACCCCATTTTAATATCTTAAAGCCACCCTGTAATGAGAGATTTCAACGCATGTTGTCTAGAAAAGTAGTGATGGCTTCCCATAAATTACCAAAGAAAAACACCTTATAAATTAGAACATTGAATGAGCCTCTATAAGCTATTCATTTTTTGGTTGTATGACGGCAAAGGAAATGATAAATCCTCACCAAATTCTTTAGCGGCATTTACAGCCACAACATTAGCCTCGCCATTGATCCTTTGCATCTGTTCTTCACTACCAAATCCTCCAATTGTGGAAACAACTGTTGTGGCACCAGCAAGAACTTCATCCCAATTTGCATAAAAGACATCTCCTGCAGAGATCATTAATCACTCTGGTAAATGGATGAAATGTAATAAGGGAGGTGGGTGAATAAGAATAATCATGGTAGCTAATTGCCATTCTAGTTTTTATTTTTTTATTTTATACGAAATGTGCAAGGGATGAGAGATCACTCACACTCGGTACATCTGTAGATTACAACCATGACTACATAGCATAACCCCAATTTCTCACTAGATCAGATACAAACTATGCCTAAAAAAATCTATGACTCGACAGCCATAAGGCCACTCTGTATTTGATACTACCCCAAACATCTTCTAAAGTCTCCTCACTATTCTAAAAAATTATCTTACATACTATTTTAGTAGTTGAGGTCTCTCCTTACATACTCCCTCCGTCCCATAAAAATTATCTAAATAATTGTTATATACATACTCCATCTGTTCCATACAAGCTTTCACACTTTCTTTTTCGTCCATTCCATAAAAGCTTTCACCCCCCATAAATTTTCAAATTCTTTGCTTTAAAATGATACTACCTCAGTCCCATAAAAGCTTTCAAATGATATTGTGAGGATGGAGTTTATGGAGGGTTTTCCATTTTAAGGGTGTGAAAGCTTTTATAGGACGGATGAACAGGAAAGTGTGAAAGCTTTTATGGGACGGATGAAAAGGAAAGTGTGAAAGCTTTTATGGGACGGATGGAGTACTATTTTAATGAAGGAAAAAAAAAAAACAGAAAGAGGTTTGCAGCAGAGAATCTTCTATGGAAATTTCGATACAGTCATGATTAGTTCCTATACACCTGTCACAGGCTTTTTGAGTGATTTAACAATTTGTAACATGCACTATATGCTCATGATACAAATGAAAAGAGAGCCTGCCTGTCAGCCATGTGACCTGATCCACCCATGAGCCTGAGTAAGAAGGTTTCCCCGACCTGTTACCAAAAATAAATTTCATAATCTATATCTACAGATACCATCAAACAGAAGTCTGGCTTTCAGTCTGATGCCATGCATAATACACAGAAACATCCGCTATGTCAAAAACAGTTTTTCCACGAGAACTTAAAACACAACTTCTCTATCATACTAAATGAGAAATCATTATTCAGCTTCTTGAAGGAAATTCTTATACCTGCTAAGACTAATGACATCTATACCCTTTGATACTGCAGCTTTGCAAATTGCAGAACCCACAAAGCCACTGCCTCCTAGTACTACAATCTGGTGAACAGGTTAGTGACAGTTAGTTTTTACAAATTAATGACTGCTGTGTGTTCTAATCTGAAAAGGAGGAATAGGATCAATCTCAAGTTCATACTCTCTCAGTCTTCACATCAGCTACAACATCAATTGTTCCGACATTAAAATTCTCCTTAATGTCAGGGTCAGTGTAACTGCACTTAACAGCAACCCCCCTGCATGACCTACAAGAACAAAAATAAATTAGGACTTTTTTTAATGAGTATAAAAATAAATATGATGTAAATAAGTTGGTCTCAACATCATCATCATCACAACAATAATGTCAACCAATTCAGGGAGACCTACTATTATATATGATATATCATTGAAATAGACAATGAAATTTACCATATCGGCAAATGCAAGGCAATAATTACTATAAGGCTATAAGCTGCTGTGAAAATCATTAGTAAGTTTTCCATGTAATACGCATACGCTATTGGAAACATCAGAAAGTTGGTTCGTGGAAAGTTAGCATTTAAAAAGATGGGCAGCTTGGTTTTGAATGTGGCTCCATCTGCCAATTCCCACAAATAAACTGTTAGCCACATCTTGTTACCATTTTCAGTACACCAGCATATGGCAATTGTTGGTTAGTTCTTTAGCAGTGTTGATTTTCTACAAGAATAATTGTGAAACATGTCCTTTATGCATCTGTATTAAGTCACAATTGAGGCCAATGCTCCGATGAAATTGGAGAAGGAAACGGGTAAGAGAATTCTGGCGTTACCCACGAGTTCATCTTATAGAGTACCATAATGCCACAATGAGAATAATGGCAACTATATCATTACATTAACAAATACAATTGCAATATCCAAGAGAGGTGCTAAATACTGAAAAAGCAGACCCAATAAAAGAGGCTTGAGCTTATAAAGAGATGCGTAGCACATTTAAAACCATTAAGAATTTTTGTAATTTAAAAATATTACAAAACCACACTGTTACTCAGCACTTAAATTTCACTAGCAAAGCATTATTTAGCTTCAAATCAAACTTGATAACCCTTCTATTCTTAACCAATATGGGCTGGGAATGGGTTTTTCAACATTTTGCTTAAGAAACAAACAATTGTTCAAATCCAAAACATCCTCTTCCAGTTAACCATAATCTTAGAAAACAGAAGCAAGAAAACGAACCGATGGCGAGAGAAATTGACAAAATGGGGAGTGCCACAAATGGAGGCAAAGAGGGTTCTGCTGGATTGGGAAGAAGCTGCGGAAATGGAGGCGATGCAAGACAGTGAAGCCATTTCTCCAACTGTGGGCACTTTGTGTGTTAGTAATTGCAGCAGTAATCACAAGATTTTCAGGAGAAGCTCCATGGGATTGGGATGCCGCTTTCTTATGGCCTTTGAATACTAAATGCAAAGAGTGAATTCTGTGGTTTTTTATTTTTCCTTTTCTTTTTATTTTGTTTTATTTTTCTGGATAAAAAACAATAGAAACCCAATTGGGGTCGTGTTTGTTGCAATCTTTTCTGCTCTTGTGCCTGTGTTTCGCTAAATTTGTGTAAACCACTCAGCGCTCTAAAAAAATATTGACGATGTTTCACTATCTTGAAAATTAATTAATGGTGGATAATTCCAAAAGTAGCGTTTGGTTAGCAATTTTTCAATAATAATGGGAATGAAATTATTTTTCATTAATATCCCTATAATAAAAATGATATGTGGGGAGAAGACTTGTTACAATTGTGATTCTATTGCTAGTGTCATGCCTCAATTTTGACATAGAAGTGGACAACAAATGGTTGTTGGTAGAGGAATGGGGGAGTGATTGAAGAGGATAATTGTAGGAAGAGAATATGATAATCAAAATGGAGTAGTGATTACTTTATGAGTAGGTCTTGTATGAGACCGTCTCATAACATGAGACAATGAGAATGAATATAATTTGGGCATTGACTCATTCACACTTTAGTAGGGGTAGGTGTTAATTTGTGTTGTCTCATGCCGTGAGACGGTCTCTTACAAGT
This sequence comes from Ballota nigra, assembly GCA_947034835.1. NCBI lineage: Eukaryota > Viridiplantae > Streptophyta > Magnoliopsida > Lamiales > Lamiaceae > Ballota > Ballota nigra. Next base: position 14,273,234 of record OX344721.1, on the reverse strand, counting down.
TTTTGTCTTACTTTATTTAGGAGAGGAGGTGGTGATTTTGTACTCATTAACCATCCAATTACACTAATTTTCAATCTCATTCTCATTAGTATTGAAGAGTTGCTAATCAAGCGCCCCCTAAATACTCCCTCCCTTCCCGGATTATTTTTACAGTTGTTTTATTTAAACGTGTCACAATTACTCACATAAAAAAAAATTATCTCACAAAAGTTAATAAAGCATAAAGTTAATATTCTTTTATTCAACTTCACACTCACATACTCCTTTTTTTTTCCTCAAAAAATATGTAACTTTCATATGTGAAAGTAAATGAGGGACGAAGGGTGTAACATATTCTTTTACCTCTTTTTAGGTTCACATACAGTAAAACCTCTATAAATTAATAATGTTGGGACCGAGAAAAATTATTATTTTAGAGAGGTATTAATTTATATATAAATTAATAATTTATTAATTTAAAGAGTGTTTTTCCAGTATGATGAATAAAAATTTTATTTTTATAAAAATAGGTTATTGAATTAATATTTGCACTATATTCATTGAACTACTAATATAATAAATATATTCATTATACATAACATAAAATATATATATTCATCATGCATCATATTCATCAATGTATGTATTTAGTTGGAAGTCATTGCATTTAATTAATATAAAATGTATATCAATCAACCAAGGAAAATATATATAAACAGAATAAAAATTCTTTAAAATCATACAATACAATTACTTCTCATTTAAAAGGTGTTCCAAAATAAAAAAAATGACAAATCAAATTCGTAAAATATTGTGTGAGTACAAAAGAGATTATTTCACACATACCAAAAAAGATTTGATATTGAAAATATAATTAGAAAGGTAGTCAAACTGCAACTATTAATAAATTCAACAATATATTTTTATTTATTAAATTAACCTAGTTATTTTTGTAATTTGAAGAAATTATTAATTTATGATATTGATGGAACCACTAATGTATATAGGTTTTTTGAAAAAATATTATTTTATTATCTTATTGAAAATGATAAAAAATTTAACTAACCCAAGTAGGGATCGGAGAAAATTATTATTTTAGAGAGTTTATTAATTTATGGAGGTTTTGTTGTATATTCATTTTCTCAAAATATCATTGTTCAATATACGAGGTGTCAACATACAACATACAAATTCGGGTTAACAAGAAACTTACTCATATAATTTTTTTATTATTTGTTTGATCGTCCAGGAAAAAAAAATTAAAAATGGCTTGATTGTCTATTTAGCTTTATTTACTATTTTTCGCACTTTGCATTTCTAATTTCTGATTTTTCAAATTTCAACACTTTTTGCACAATTTTACTTCTTCAAATATTTCGTATGCTATATTTTCATTTTCTGTATCGTTTGCTCGTTATTTCTTTTTTTTTTTTAATGGATAAATTGTGAGTAAATACACTATTCGAAAATTTTTGTGGAACAATAGCTTAGGTGGATGAGAAAGAGAAAAAATATAGAAGATGTGGAACTATCACCAACAAAGAAGAGTCGTATGGAGATGGATGAAGATCTCCAAAATGCTAACCCAGAAACGGCGGTGGCTGCACTGTAGTCCCGCCGAACCCAATGATTGCCCTATCCTGGAACTGTCGCGGGCTTGGGAACCAAGCGACAGTACGGGCGTTGAAAAAGATCCTGCATGAGGAAAATCTGAGTATAGTTTTTCTCATGGAAACAAAAATGTTATGTACTCAAATGATTTGTTTAAACAAGAGAGCTTTAAATTTCAAGAACTGTTTCCCGGTCGATTGTTCGGGAGAGGGAAATGCTCGTAGTGGAGGCTTATGCATGTTGTGGAAGGAAGACATATCTCTCTCACTAGCCTCTTTCTCGCACAATCACATCTCTTTTAATGCAGAGGCAGGGGAACCAAGTGAAAAGTGGACTGTGACGGGGATCTACGGATGGCCGGAAAAACACATGAGAGTTAACACATGGAGTTTATTGAGGAAAATAAAACCAGATGAAACATCCCTGTGGTAATGCTTCAGAGACTTCAATTAAGTCCTTTGGTCTACTGAAAAACTAGGTGGCCATGACCATCAACACTCACAAATGAGGGCTTTTAGAGACACAATGGAGGAGTTAGGTGTGTTTGATTTGGGATATAGAGGTCATAAATTCACCTGGTCTAATGGTAGAGAGGGAGTGGACAATATTCAAGTGCGATTGGATAGAGCTTTTGCAAACCCACAGTGGCGGATACTCTTTCCGAGCCATGCTGTGTTCCATAAGCCAAGGATAAAATCAGACCATGCCCCTATTTGCATTGAATTTGGCAGCCAAGAGGTACAAGAGGAAAATGTGGTGAAGAAGGAAAGAATCTTCAGATTTGAGAAGATGTGGCTAGAAAATGAACACTGTGAGGAGATTGTTGTGAAAGGGTGGGGAGAGCAAACTGTGGGGAATTGAGTTTCTCTGATCGGGCTGAGGTATGTAGGCGTACCTTGAGAGCGTGGGATACGAAGGTATTTGGCAACATTGGTAAGAAGATCGATAAACTAAAAATAAGAATATCGGAGCTTCAGGAAAGGCCCCAAGATGCTGCAGTAATACAAGAGCTCAAGATGGCTGACATTGAGATGGAGGACTTGCTGAAAAAAAAAAGATTCGATGGGGCCAACGATCTAGAGCTCTTTGGTTGAAGGAAGGGGGTCGAAACACATCTTTTTTCAATAAAAAAAAGCCTCACATAGAAGAGATAGAAACACAATCAGAAGGATAAAAACCAAAGAAGGAGAGTAGGTTAAAAAGGAAGAGGATATAGGGAAGGTCTTTATGGAGTTTTTCGGGGACTTGTTCTCATCGGACGGACAATGTGTTGGAGTTATACGTGAAAGTATGTTTTTACTTTGTATAACTCATGTATTAAACACTTATTTATGAGAATAAATCTTTTATCGCATTTGCTTTAGATATAATTGAATGTTGAATATTTATTGCAACCAGTTCATTATAAGTGGTACATGTTACATTGTAGTTAATGTGGTGATACCCGATCACGGAAGATCACATTAACGGTTTCCTTGTAACTAAACGTACAAATTTACGACCTAGGTGGAATTGAACAATCCGCCGTGAAAGGTCGATTTGTACATCTCAGATTGGTTTGTCTTGACCAAGAGATTGCACTAGCACATTTAGTATGTGTTGAAGAGGACCTACAGCGAGGATAAATTCTTTTGTTCTGAAATGTGAAGAATTAGACCTTAGTGGTTATTGATTTCTTAATCTCCGTCACTTAAATAGGACCGTCTGTGCTTAATTGTTACTGCTTTGATTCATGTTGGGTGCGAATCATCGTGACTTCAAACCTTGTGCTTTGGGCAGTGATATTAATCATATGACGGTTGCTAAGATTTAATACGGGGAAACGCGTGCGAGTACGGCTCGTGTGATTTGTCCCCTTGGTGGGCTCAGAAGTTTTATCGTACCAAATCTTGCAAGTGAAGAATTAGTTTCTTCGGTACGGATAATAATGTTGAGTTGTCTTTACTCCAAGGTGAAATATATTAATTAATTTAGAGTTATTCAGAAGCTTAATTAATTAATGGACTTGATAATCTTAAACGCGGGAAATAATAACCGGGAGCCCATATTATCGTAATATTGATTAAGATGGATAGTGCAATATTAATTTATTAGTGGTACTAATTAATATTAATGGACTGAATTATATTGGGGCTCAAGTAGCCCATTAAGTAGCCCAATAATGATAAGGTGATTAAAATAAAAAGAAAATATTATTGCTGATTTTTCTATTGAATTTTCAAAAATAGCTTATATGGAAAAGAAAAGATTTTGTTGATTTTCTTGGAAAGATATTATGGATGATATGTATTCTTTGAATACAAGATTATCTCATAAATTCAAGAAGATCCAAATCTTGTATTCTTGGATCATAATTTTCGAAATTTACTTATTAGATGAGGAGGTTGAGATTTTTATGGAATATTTCATTATGGAGAAAAGAATATATGGGATATATTCAAGATTTCTTGAAGGCCAAGAAAAAGATTTTCTCTACCCTATTTCATATGAAAATTTCGACCATCACTCTCCTATTAGTAGGAGATGATTATTTCATCTCCAGGTTACAGTTACATAATTCCATGTGTTGGAAAAATTAAGAGCAAAAAAATATTTTTCTTTCAATCAATCAATTCCCTAATTGATTGATTGAGTTGGTGAGATCTTTGGATTGATATCTTCATTCTGACTTCCAATCCGATCAAGGTTGACTTCATTTGAATTACCAACGGTCAAATATTTCCACTGCACAACTCTGATTCTTCCAGAGTAGGCAGAACCAGACACCAGATGACCCAGAGGTCCTCTGGTCCAGAGTCGGTTAAGAAACAGATTATCCAGTAGAATCTGGAGGTGATCCTGAGCATCTTTTGTTTCACCAGACTCGTCTGGTCTAGGGAAAAGTCTTCTGCCTCTGGTCTGAACATCTCTGATGAAGTCTTCTGGTGGAGTCCTTTGGTGAAGTCTTCTGGTGACTCTTCTGGTCTAGCAGTTCCCCCTAGACTAAGTCCTAATCTAATTCCTCATTTGGCTAACAGGTCCAGATGGTCCTATTACATCTTCTGGTTTGTTTAACTAATCAAAACTAACAACATTTTTCCTAACAATTTCCCCCTTTTTGATGAAGTTAAAACAACAACCAGAACTAATCAAAACTGATTAAGCATGAAAATCAAAATGAGATAAGACCTTAGAATAGATCTTATCAGGCAAACAATTAGACAACAAGAAGTTGTCTTGAAACAAAAGAGATATGGTATTTCATTAATAATCAGAACATATGAGATTACAGATTACAAGGCAATTCCTATCAAGCATATCTCCTATCATCCTTAAGCACAAGAAACCAATCCAGGAAGCGATCTTGAACAGCTCTGAGCTTTGCCAAACTGGATGGAGTGAAGTCCTTGAGAACCTTGGTTTTGAACAGCTTCTTGATTTCTCCCCAATCAATCTGATCTCCATTCATTGGAGTGTTAAGATAGTGAAATTCAGGTGCAGTTACTTCCAGATTGAATACGATGGTGGAGTCCATCAGTTGCTTGTATAAATTAGAGTCGTAGGATTTCATCCAGGTGTGAAATGTCCTGTTGATTAAGTCTTCATCTTCTAGAGGAGGCTTGTGGATGTAATGTTGGATGAACCGGAAAGTCTTCGTATCCTTCCATCTGTTAATCAACGGAACAGGCACAGTTGAATTAAAAGATCCTTTTTTCTTGAGAGGTAGGACATCCATCACTTCAATTGACTTCTTCTTCTTCTGGCTTGAACTTCCACTTGCACTAGGAGGAGGGAGACATGCTTCTCTTGCCTTCTTGTTCTGCCTTCGAACATATCTAAGTCTCTGCTCCTCATCAATGTTCTTCCTTATTCTGGCAGCTTTTTCTTCTTCTGTCTCTTCTCTGAATCTCTTCTCTGCCTCTTCCACCACTTCTTCTAAGAAGGTCTTTTTCACCCTTCTTAACATCTTCCTTGCAGGACCAGGAACAGTCACTGGATCTAGCTCAAAGTCCAGGTTCTCCTCATCTGCAGTCAGTTGCCTGGCCACATCAATAGACTTGAGCTCATCCTTCTTCTTCTTCTGGAGCTCAGCTTGAGCAAGAGTACTCTCCAATAGGTCCAGCCGACCAGAATGGTTGAACAGAGTGTCATTTGTACTCTTTGCCAGCTCAGTTCTGGCCTTTTCTTCCCCTTTTTTTAACTTCATCAAGAAAGGGGCTCAACAACCTGCCTAATCAGAGAAGACAGCTCAGCATTAGAAGAAGAATGAATATCTCTGAGTTTCTTGGCTTCTTCAACATATACCTGTGCCTCAGCCACCAGGCGCTCCTGCTTCTGCATCATCTCCTGCAGGGAATCCTTCATCCTGGCAGTCTCAAGCATTTGGGAGGCCATCTCTACCTTGAGAACTGAAACTGGGCGAAGCTGGTCCAAAACATGCTCTTGAAGCTGCTTCTGGCTGTCAATAATATCCAGCTTCAAGAAGAGGCCATTTGCCTTGAAAGAGGCCTTAGCAGAGGCGAAAATGGCTTTGATCTGCTTCAGAAATCGCTTTCTCTCCTATCTGATCTGGTGCTCTATATGGCTGGCCCCAGATGTTGCACTGCCTTACTGAACCTGCCAATCTCCTGGATTTGTTCATTGAAGAACAACTTCATCTTCTTCAGCACGGCAGAAGTGACATCAAAATCCTCTTCATCAGAGTACAACTCTGGAGGAAAAGAGAAGTGAGGACCAAAGGTGTATGAGGGGCCCTCTGGAGAGATCATCACTCTACGCTGGATCAGCAAGGTTCTGACAACTACCTTAGCAGAGGCTGGAGACTCGAGCTCTGCAGGATTCTGCACATTAAGCTTCTTCTCCACCTGGATCTCCCACTGAGCAAAACCAGAGGAGCTCATTTCTTCCAATAAGAGCACCATATCTTCAACATCTTCCAGTCTGGCCTTGCTTCATACTTTACCATCAGTCAAGTCTGCTAAGAGGGGTAAGTACTCCAACAAGATTGGAAATTGCTCTCTTAGCCAGAGCTGAGCACTTACACTCATACTCTGTCGGATTGGGCCCATATTTGACCCATTGAATGTGAAGGGAGTGGTCATCCGAGCAGAGGAGGATGAGGCTAAGTTAGGAGGCTCCAGTGAAACATCCTCAGCTTCACTATCATCGCTAAGTGAATTTGTGGGGGAGGGAGGAGGACCAGGGAACCCCAAGGCCATGGAAGAAGAGGGGTTCTGGTCAAATTGAGTGGGGATGGATAGGTGTTGAGTTTGAGAAGTAGAGGGGTGTTTTTGAGTAGGTTGTTCTGCACCAGAAGAGGTAGAGGGCACCTCTGGTACAGAGGATGTTTGTGGGGGTGAAGGGTTGGTAGGTAGAGGAGTTTTTGATTGAGCGTTAAGGGGAGAAGCTGTTTGAGTGGGAGGGGGAGTGTTTGGGATAGTCTGTTCTGGTAATGGAGATTGAGTACTAGACACAGAAGGTATAGGTTGGGCTACGGTTTCTGGTGGAGATAGGGAAGGGGAAATAAGATTAATAGGAGAGGGGGAAGAGGGATGTACCTCAGCTGAGTCAACATCAGCTGGTGCAAAGGCAGAGGCAGACACAGGGGCCTCTGAACCTTTGCCTTATTCTTCCTCAAGATGTTCCAGAAGAACTCGGCCCAACCACATTGAACACCATCATAAATGGCTCGCATCACACACAGACGACCAGTGAAGATGTCATCTGTACTGTGATTCTCGCACATCAGTACTTTCACAATAATATCAAAAAGTACCTTGTACTTTAACGAAGATGTTTATCCAGAAATCCCTTCGTCAGCATGAAGATCTAGCGAAGATCTTGAACGATTTTGTGGCTTCTTCCTCCTTATACTTCAGCGGATCAACACCGATAGAAGAAATGTTGCCAAAAAGCTTCCAAAAATCATGCTTCGTGAAGACAACCTCTTCTCCATCAATCTTGGAAACAATATCTCCATCGTGAATCTTCATCCTCACCATAAATTGTGCGACATACCCATCCAAAGTGTGAAGACCTTTCGGGACAGCAGAGACAAGATCTTCAACTCCAGACTTGTGCAATAACTCCAGAATCTCCAACGCAGCAGGATTGCGAGTGGAGTAGAAGTCAACGGTCATCTCCGTCTTTAATTTCTTGCATACGTAATCTGGGTCGAAGTTACATTTGGGAGCCATTTCTGTGAAGAAGATTGAAAAATAGAACAGAAATTGTTTGCAGAGAAAAGTTAGGGTTTGAGAATTTGAACAAGTGAAGAGACACAAATGAACAAATTCAGTCTATAAAAGAGATGTACGTGTGGATTTGAAATAAATTGAAATGTGTACGCGTGGAATTAGCATTTAATTGAGGGGACAAGATCAGTTTGTCAATTGATTGACATTTTGCACTTTAATATAATCTGATGGCCAGGATTGAATTAGGCAAGTTACATATTTAATTGCGTGCGTGGCATGGTCATTGGGACTGGGTTCGAGGAGGTTTGTGGCAATCAAGAGAAAAAGCGAAATGATTGCCTAGGCCCACGACCCTAGTTCTAAATACACTCTGAATATGAAACGTTTTGGGTGTATTTAGTAATTTAAAAGGTGTGTCCCAATGATCAGAGGCAGAAAAGTAAATCCGTTCCTGTCATCTGGTATCGTAACCAGATGATACCACAAGTATTCTGATGCTACATCTCACCTGGAGTCTGGTAATGTAATTCATCTGGACATAACTCATCTGGAGATATAACTTCTTTGGTATATTCTATCTGCACAAGTGTTAGTGATAAGGATATATAGGAAAAAAGAGAATTATTGAAATCAAGGATACTCTTCTGGTGTTCCCCCTAAGACAAATCTGTCTCTGGATCTAATAACCCTAATTCAAAGGCTAATTCCCTGAATCTGGTTTCTGCCAACGGCTTTGTGAGAATATCTGCTCTCTGTTTCTCTGTTGCAATCTTTTCCATCCTTATATCTCCTTTTTCCACATGGTCTCTGATGAAATGGTGCCTTATATCAACATGTTTGCATCTGGTGTGAAGAACCGGATTCTGAGTAATGGCTATAGCACTGTTGCTATCACAAAAGATTGGAATATCCTTAGCCCTAATCTGGTAGTCCCTAAGCTGCTGACTAATCCAGAGTAGTTGTGAACAACAGCTGCCTGTGGCCATGTACTCTGCTTCTGTAGTTGATATAGCAACTGAAGTCTATTTTTTAGAGAACCAAGATACCAACTTATTCCCTAAAAATTGACATGTTCCACTTGTAGACTTCCTATCTATTATGCACCCACCATAATCTGAATCTGAATATCCACTTAATTCTATATTGTCATCTGCAGGATACCATAAACCCAAATTAATTATTCCCTTAAGATATTTCAAGATCTTCCTAGCTGCTTCTAGGTGACTCCTCTTAGGATTTGCTTAAAATCTGGCACAAACACCTACAGCAAAAGTGATATATGGTCTGCTTGCAGTCAAGTACAGAAGAGAAACAATAAGTGTCCTATACTAAGTCTGGTCCACAATCTCTCCAGACTTATCTGGGTCCATGTTAAAATTTGTCATCATAGGAATCTTGGCAGCTTTGTTAGATCCTACTCCAAATTTCTCTAAAATGTTTCTGGTGTACTTAGTTTGATTGATGAAAATTCCTTTCTCTGTCTGCTTAACCTGCAGACCTAAGAAATAATTCATCTCACCCATCATGGACATTTCAAACTGGCTCTGCATGAGATCTTCAAACTTCTCACACAGCTTCTTGTTAGGGGATCCAAATATAATGTCATCAACATATATCTGGACCAGAAGGATGCCCTTTCCTTCTTCTTTCCTAAACAAGGTCCTATCAATCTTACCTTTAGTAAAACCATTGTCCAGAAGAAATTGAGAAAGAGTGTCATACCATTCTCTAGGTGCCTGCTTAAGCCCATAAAGAGCCTTCTTAAGCTTATACACCTTGTCACCTTGTTCAAAACCAGGAGGTTGTTCCACATACACTTCCTCAATGAGAATCCCATTAAGAAAGACAGATTTCACATCCATCTGGTATACTTTGAACCTTATGTGAGCTGCATATGCTAGAAACAATCTAATGGCTTCTAGTCTGGCAACAGGAGCAAATGTCTCATCATAGTCTATTCCTTCAGACTGAGAATAACCCTGTGCCACTAGTCTTGCCTTATTTCTAGTAATGACATCATTCTCATCTTTCTTGTTCTTGAAAATCCACTTAGTGCCTATCACCTTTTGATGTCTTTGTCTGTCTACTAGCTCCCAAACATCCTGTCTGGTGAATTGATTCAACTCCTCCTGCATTGCAACAATCCAATTTGAATCTTTCAGTGCTTCATTTATGTTCTTAGGCTCAATCAGGGACACATAGCAACTGAATAAGGCAGCTAAATTAAGAGTTATCCTTGTCTGGACACCCTTAGTTGGATCTCCTATAAATAACTCATTGAGGTGATCAATCAGGGTTTTCCTTCCCTTGGTCCTGCCTGGTTGACCATCTACTGCAGTGCCTTGGTGATTATCACCAACTGCAGGAGAGCTTCCCCCTACAGGAGTTCCAACCTCTTCTAGTTCTGCACCTTGTGGAGGCTTCTGCTCCAGAGAACCTGAAGATAGGTCATCATCTGAATCCGAATCTGACTCTGAATCAAGAATAAGTGGATTGACTTTGATAACTCTGGGAGTAGTCTGATTCTGAGTCTCTTCTGGAGACATATTCCTTAAGTCCACCTTGCACTCAAGAGTAGATTCATAAAAAAACAACATGAGGTGTTTCTTCCACACAAAGAGAATTCCTATTAAAGACTTTGTATGCCTTACTGGTGCTGGAATATCCTAAAAATATTCCATCCGCCACTTTAGCATCAAAGGTCTTTAACTTGGACTTCCCATTGTCATGGATGAAACACTTGCATCCAAAAATATGAAAGAATGATACAGATGGGGTTTTACCTTTCCATACTTAATATGGTGTTTTACTATGTCTCTGGGCAATGAGACACCTGTTCTGAGTGAAACAGGCTGTGTTTATTGCTTCTGCCCAAAATCTTTGGGGTGTGTTGTACTGTGTTAGAAGAGTTCTGGCAGCTTCCTTAAGGGTTCTGTTTCTCCTTTCTGCTACTCCATTCTGTTGGGGTGTTCTGGCAGCAGATGTCTCATGAAAAATTCTATTTTCCTTACAGTACTCTGCAATGTGTGAATTCAAAAACTCTGTCCCTTTGTCACTTCTGATCCTCACTATGCTCTGGTTCTGCTCATTCTGAATCTGCTTGAAGAACTCTGGCAGCTTTGTGATAGTTTCATTTTTCTTAAACAAGAACACTACCCAAGTGTATCTTGAAAAGTCATCTACTATCACCAAGGTGTACTTCCACCCACTGAAACTAAGAGGTGAAACAGGTCCAAACAGGTCCATGTGAAGTAGTTGAAGTACTCTGGTTGTGGTTGTGCTCTGGACATCCTTGAAAGAAGTCTTGGGTTATTTACCATTCTGGCAGGAACCACAAACCTGATCCTTCTTGAACACTTCATTTGGAAGACCTCGAACTAGACCCTTTCTGGCAATCTTGTTGAGTGCTTTGAAATTCAGGTGACTCAACCTCTTGTGCCAAAGCCAGCTGTTCTCTGCAGATCCCTTTGCAACCAGGGAAGTATTTCTAGGACAACTGTTGAAATCTGCAAGATAAATGTTACCTTTCCTCAAGCCAATAAGCAAGATATCATTAAAATCATAAGAAAAGATAATGCATGAATCACTAAAGAACTTCACTGAGTATCCATTGTCACAAAATTGGGATACAGAAAGCAGATTATGCTTGAGTCCTTCAACATAGTAGACTTCATCTACATATACGTCATTGATGATCAATTTTCCAACTCCTCTGGTGACTCCAAAGTTGTTGTCACCAAACATTACTCTAGGCCCATTCAGTGGCTTGAAATCCTGGAGATGATTTTTCTCAAATGTCATGTGCTTGGAACATCCACTATCAATGTACCAGACATTGTTGCTTGAAAGTCCTTTCTCCAATGGGTTTTTGTCCTCCTGCAGAGAAATCAATTAGGTCCCCTACTAGTACTGGGTCCTGATTGGTTAGTTGCAGGTTTTGTAGGAATCCAAAGATAAAGATCATCCCTTGCTGGATGAGGAGATCTTATTGTTGGAGTTATACGTGAAAGTATGATTTTACTTTGTATAACTCATGTATTAAACACCTATTTATGAGAATAATTCTTTTATCACATTTGCTTTAGATATGATTGAATGTTGAATATTTATTGCAACCAGTTCATTATAAGTGGTACTTGTTACATTGTAGTTAATGTGGTAATACCCGATCACGGAAGATCACATTAACGGTTTCCTTGTAACTAAACGTACAAATTCACGACCTATGTGAAATTGAACAATCTGCCATGAAACGTCGATGTGTATATCTCAGATTGGTTTGTCTTGACCAAGAGATTGCACTAGCACATTTAGTATGTGTTGAAGAGGACCTACAACGAGGATAAATTCTTCTGTTCTGAAATGTGAAGAATTATACCTCAGTGGTTATTGATTTCTTAACCGTGTGTGGTTAATGGTTACTGCTTTGATTCATGTTGGGTGAGAATCATCATGACTTCGAACTTTATATTTTGGGCAGTAATATTAATCATACGACGGTTGCTAAGATTTAATATGGAGAAACGCATGCGAGTACGGCTCGTGTGATTAGTCTCCTTGGTGGGCTCAGAAGTTTTATCGTACCAAATCTTGCAAGTGAAGAATTAGTTTCTTCGGTACGGATAATAATGTTGAGATGTCTTTACTCCAAGGTGAAATATATTAATTAATTTAGAGTTATTCAGAAGCTTAATTAATTAATGGACTTGATAATCTTAAACGTGGGAAATAATAACCGGGAGCCGATATTATCGTAATATGGATTAAGATGGATAGTGCAATATTAATTTATTAGTGGTAATAATTAATATTAATGGGCTGAATTTTATTGGGGCTCAATATTGAAATTCAGAAGTCCATTAGGAGGTCCAATCTTAATTCTCCTTAAGGCCCCTCAAGTAGCCCATTAAGTAGCACAATAATGATAAGGTGATTAAAATAAAAAGAAAATATAATGCTGATTTTTTCCTCTTAATTTTCGAAAAAGCCTTATTAGGAGAGAAAAGATTTTGTTGATTTTCTTGGAAAAATATTATGGAAGATAAGTATTCTTGGAATACAAGATTATCTCATATATTCAAGAAGATCAAAATCTTGGATTCTCTACTAATAAATTTCGAAAATAGCTAACTTATAAGGTGGGTAAGATTTTTGTGGAATAGTTTATTATGGAGAAAAGAATATGTGAAATATATTCAAGATTTCTTAGAGACTAAGAAAAGATTTTCTCCAGGCCCATAAAATACCTGTAAATTTCGGTCACTTCATCTATAAAAAGGGGTGATTATTTCATCCCCAAGTACATAATTCCATGTGTTGGAAAAATCAAGAGCATATATATTTTTCTTTTTCCTTAGTTATTTAAATTACTTGAAAGCACTTCCCACCGGTGATCGAGTAAGGCGAAAGGGAAATACTTGAGAAGGTCTTTGGGCTGATAAAGCGAGTTCGTGATTGTCCTGTATTATTCAAAGGCCAATTCTACGAGGGGTACGCAAATCACATAACTTCTTAGTTTATTCCGCCATAGATTTTATGTGAATTAATTCAACATGCATGATGATAAAATTGTTGTTGGAATTTTTATTTGAATTAATTAGGATTAATTCATGCTAGTAATAATTGAATTTAAATTCGTATTTAAATTTCATCCCGAATAGTTCCCGGGCACCCCTATTTTCCCAACAACTGGTATCAGAGCCACGATTTCGGTCTCTGATCTTTAAATTGGAATTTAAATTGTTAGACATTAAATTGAAATTGGATAGTAGAATTGCTAGATCTTTTTTGCAGGTATCCAATTGTCATGGTTTTAATGTTTATTTTTTCATGCGTGTGAATTAATTGTTTTTAATTCGATTCGTTCGAATTCGTTTTTCTCGTGAGAAAATCCACGAGAAGATTAGTTGTTTTTATTTTAATTTGATCATTGTAATAGACTACTCTAGATCTAGTATTTATTTTTTGTAAATAAATTGTAACCGGATCAAGACGAAGAACGAAGAATTAAAGACGGCGTACCCGGACGATGCATGCATGGACGTAAAATCATGCATGGTGTAAAAAATAAGAACGAACGACGAAACCCAGTGCACGGAGTGTACTAGGTGCACGGCGCCATGCACGACGGGCAAGCCGAGGCGCACGAGCGCGCGCGCGAGGCGCCGCCTCTAGGCGCTCGGCGGTTGTACCGAGAGGTGCGCGGCCCACCCCGTGGGCCGACGCGCGCCGTATCTCGGGCCGTGATTTTTTTTATTTCTGTTCTAGTTTTTTTTTGTGATTTCAAACGTCGTCCCAACCCCCAAACGAAGTTGTTTTTGATAAAGTGTTGTTGTTCGAGTGGGAGCGTGTCGAGATGAACAATGGAAAGCAATAAGGACGATATTTCGCATCAAGACGTGAAGAAATTAAACCGTGACAATTGGATTTGAGTGCTCCAATGTGTTTAATTTTGTTTTGATGGATGTTTAATTTCGTGCACTTATTATTATTTGTTAATATGTGTTTGCATGATTTTTATTGTCCAAGAAAAACCTTACTTTCGAAAATTACTAAGTATTTTATTTAATCGCAATTTTTTTCCGGATATTAAAATTATATTAATTTGGCCTCCATAATTTATTTATTTGTGAAGTTATTTTGGAATACATTTCCCCCTCGGATCGGCCAAGAGGATGAATTTCACATGAATAAATTCCTAAATGATGATTGTGGATTATTACTAGTGGCGGTATTGACCCTCACCACGAGTGGCTTGCTCAAAGCGAAATAATAATCCTGTATTTAATTATGGTTATTACTTAGGCATAAGAAATTGATATTAACTTACTCCCCTCGGAGTCCCTGTCAATTTTTATGTGGTCAAAGTGGGAGCCAACTATTAATTTTGAATTAAGGATTTGTAACTTTTAAGTTTGTGATCCGCTTGAATGTGTTTAAATGTATAGACCACCCCTCGTGGCGCATTTAAATTATTTCGAGATGATGGCTGATGCATGATTATATTGTTTTAAGGTTTCAATATAATTGATGTGATCGAATTATGTGATAATTTCGTATTTTTCTAGATATTGATATGAATGTATGTTTTATTCTCAGTTCATCATGTCGCAACCTTTTAATCCACAGTTTAGTATACTTAAAGATAACAAACTTGTTGGTGAGAACTATGTTGATTGGAAACGTAATCTTGATATTGTCCTAACCGCTCAACACCACAAATGGGTACTTACTACTCCTAAGCCCCAAGAGCCTGCCGAAGATGCGAGCAAGTCGGTCAAGAAAGAGCATAAGAGTTGGTTTGACTCCGATGAGATGGCTAGGTGTAGTATTCTGGCTTCAATGTCAGATGTGTTGCAACACCAACACCAACACATGGAGACCGCCTCTGAGATAATGCTCAATCTTGAAGCGATGTTTAAACATCAGAACCGTACAGCTAGACAAATCACTATGCGAAAGATGCTTTCATTGAAAATGGTGGAAGGTACGCCCGTAAGGGATCACATTATCAAGATGATGGGTTATCTCAACAAGTTGAAAGTACTTGGTGCAGAATTTGATCTCCCTACTAAGGTCGATTTCGTTCTCCATTCTCTGCCAAAAACCTTTGAGCAGTTTCAGTTGAACTATCAAATGAATGATCGGGCAAATAGTTTGCCCAAGCTCTTACAAGCTTTAGTATCGACGGAGACTATAATGGATCATCAAACTGTTGCTATGGTGGCAAACGGTCCGTCTGCCTCTTCGGGTCCCAAGGGAGGGAAGAAGAGAAAGAGGACGAAAGGCCAGACCCAAGCAAATCCAACCGTTGCGAAACCTAAGGCAAGGGTGAAGGAGGTGGAAAGAAAGCTGCTAAGGGTAAGTGCTTCAATTGTGGTGAGAAGGGACATTGGAGGTCAACCTGTTCTAAGCCTAAGAAGGCGGTAAAGAAAGGTAAGTCTCATGCTTTAGTCGTTGAAACTTATGTTGCGGCGTATGCTACCCACAGTTGGGTAGTGGATACCGGGGCAACTGATCATATTTGTTTCACTCTTCAGGGGTTCCAGCTAACCCGACGACTTAGCAAGAATGAGATCCTCGTCACTTTGGGCGATGCTACGAGAGTGACAGTCGAAGCAGTGGGAGTCGTGCACCTATCTTTTGAAGATAGAGTTTTAATTTTAAGAGATGTTTTATACGTTCCGAACTTTAGGAAGAATTTAATTTCAGTTCCTAAGTTGTTTTTTGATGGATATTCAGTTACTTTTAATAAAGGTGTTACTGTTTCTTTTAAGAATGATATTATCTGTCATAGAACGTTGGTAAACAGTCTCTATACGATTAAGTGTGCACACCACTCAAATAATGAATCTAATAACACGTCGATCATTTCGAGTAATAAAAGAAAGCGTTCTTCGGAGATGAACGAAACACTTCTATGGCATCTTAGACTAGGTCATATTAATCTAAAGCGGATAGAAAGATTGGTGAAAGACGGATCCTTGGAATTATTCCAAGTCGAGCCATTTTCAAGTTGTGAATCCTGTTTAGAGGGTAAAATGACCAAGAGGACATTTGGAGCCAAGGGGAATAGAGTCACAGAAGTATTAGAACTCATTCATACCGATGTGTGTGGTCCAATGACGATCAAAGTGAGAATGGGGTATGAGTATTTTGTCACCTTCATTGATGATTACTCGAGATATGGGTATATTTACCTTATGAGGCATAAGTCTGAAACTTTTGATAAGTTCAAGGAGTTTAAGGCCGAAGCTGAGAAACATAGGGAAAATAGTATTAAGTTTCTACGATCAGATCGTGGAGGCGAATACCTCAGCGATGAATTCTTGAACTACTTATCGGACGAAGGGATCGTATCCCAGTTAACCGCGCCGGGAACCCCTCAACAGAACGGTGTGGCGGAACAAAGAAACCGGACTCTTTTAGAAATGGTCAGATCCATGATGAGTTATTCGGATTTACCCAAGTCATTTTGGGGTAACGCCTTGGAAACGACGGCTTACATTCTAAACTTGGTGCCATCCAAATCGGTTCCTAAAACCCCAATGGAATTGTGGACCGGGAGCAAGCCCAGTCTAAGACACTTGCAGATTTGGGGTTGTCCGGCATATGTGCTAGACAAGAAAGCCGGTAAGTTGGATTCATATTCGGAATTAAGATTGTTTATAGGATACCCTGCGGGAACGAAAGGGTGTATGTTATATAGTCACAAGGATCAAAAGACCGTGATTAGTACACACTTTAAATTCTTGGAAGAAGACCATATGAATAATCGGAAGCCTAAAAGTGAAATTACCTTAGAGGAATTGAGAGGGTAAACCTCGATACCAAGTATACAAGATGATATACCACACGTCACACCTTCACAATCGGAACCCCATCGCAGTGGGAGGATTGCTAGGTAACCCGAGAGATTCATTGGAATAGGAGAATCTTCGGATTTAATTCCCGGCGATGAATCAGACCCATGGACATACGACGAGGCAATCCAAGACAAAGACGCAGAGTCATGGCAAACAACAATGGAAACCGAGATGAGTTTGATGGATCATAATCAAGTGTGGAAGTTGGTCGAACCACCCAATGGGGTAGAACCCATTGGATGCAAGTGGGTATACAAGAGGAAAAGAGGACTGGTCGGAAGGGTTGCGACCTTCAAAGCAAGGCTAGTGGCCAAAGGGTATACTAAAAAAGAAGGGATCGATTATGAGGAGACTTTTTCGCCTATAGCTATGCTTAAGTCCATCCGTATTCTCTTGTCGATCGCTGCGCACCTAGATTATGAGATCTGACAAATGGATGTCAAGACAGCTTTCCTTAACGGAAGTCTTGACGGGATAGATATCTATATGCAACAGCTCAAAGATTTTATTGAAAAAGGCCAAGAGCACCTCGTATGCAAGCTTAAGAGATCCATTTATGGACTTAAGCAAGCATCGCGTACTTAGAACCAGTGTTTTGATCAAGTGATTAAGTCTTATGGGTTTGATCAAAACGAGTTCGAAAGTTGTGTGTATAAGAAGCGTGGCGGAACTGCGGTGGTATTCTTAGTATTATATGTAGACGATATTCTGCTCATTGGAAACAATGTAAATGTATTATCAGACGTAAAGGTATGGCTATCAAAATAATTTGATATGAAGGACTTAGGGGAAGCTGGTCACATCCTTGGGATCAAGATCACTCGCGATCGCAAGAAGAGGATGTTGCGCTTATCGCAAGCTTCATACATTGACACTGTTTTGAAGCGTTTCGGCATGCAAGATTCTAAGAAAGGTTTTGTACCTTTTAGGCACGGAATCCATCTATCTAAAGAAATGAGCCCTAAGACGCAAGCGGAGATAGATGACATAAAATGTGTTCCGTACGCTTCGGCCGTAGGAAGCTTTATGTATGTAATGCTGTGTACGAGACCGCATATCTGCTTTGCCGTAGGCATGGTGGCAAGATATCAAAGTAATCCCAGGAAAGACCATTGGACTGTCGTAAAGTGCATCTTGAGGTATCTGAAAAGAACTCGTGAGAGGATACTGATTTACCAGTCGGGTAGTCTAATCCCCGTGGGATACACGGACTCAGATTTCCAATCAGACATAGACTCAAGAAAGTCTACCTCGGGTAGTGTGTTTTACATGGGAGGAGGAGCCATTTTATGGAGAAGCGTTAAGCAGAAATGCATCGCCGATTCGACCATGGAAGCCGAGAATGTAGCTGCTTGTGAAGCAGCGAAAGGGGCGGTTTGGCTCAAGAACTTCTTAGTGGACTTGGACGTTGTTCCGAATTTACCCGACATAATAACTGTCTATTGTGACAATGCCGGAGCAGTTGCAAATTCAAAGGAACTGAGAGCCCACAAGGCCAGTAAACACATAGAAAGAAAATACCATCTTATACGAGAAATCGTTAAGAGAGGAGATATAGAGGTGGCAAAGATAGCATCGGGTGACAACCTAGCGGATCCATTCACAAAGGGTCTGCCTTAGAGTATATTCGAGAGACATGTGGATGAAATGGGAGTCAAGACTATTGCCAATTTGCTTTAAGTATAAGTGGGAGGAATTATTAGGTTAGTGTAGGTTGACATGAGATGTCACGTAGAGCTACTACACTAGACATGCATGATGATGTATACTAAAAAGCAGACTTTAAGTATAAGTGGGAGATTGTTGGAGTTATACGTGAAAGTATGCTTTTACTTTGTATAACTCATGTATTAAACACTTGTTTATGAGAATAATTCTTTTATCACATTTGCTTTAGATATGATTGAATGTTGAATATTTATTGCAACCAGTCCATTATAAGTGGTACTTGTTACATTATAGTTAATGTGGTGATACCTGATCACGGAAGATCACATTAACAGTTTCCTTGTAACTAAACATACAAATTTACGACCTTGGTGGAATTGAACAATCCGCCGTGAAAGGTCGATGTATATATCTCAGATTGGCTTGTCTTGACCAAGAGATTGCACTATCACATTTAGTATGTGTTGAAGAGGACCTACAACGAGGATAAATTCTTATGTTCTGAAATGTGAAGAATTAGACCTCAGTGGTTATTGATTTCTTAATCTCCGTCACTTAAATAGGACCGTGTGTGCTTAATGGTTACTGCTTTGATTCATGTTGGGTGCGAATCATCGTGACTTAAAACTTTGTGTTTTGGGCAGTAATATTAATCATACGACGGTTGCTAAGATTTAATACGGAGAAACGTATGCGAGTACGGCTCGTGTGATTAGTCCCCTTGGTGGGTTCAGAAGTTTTATCGTACCAAATCTTGCAAGTGAAGAATTAGTTTCTTCGGTACGGATAATAATGTTGAGCTGTCTTTACTCCAAGGTGAAATATATTAATTAATTTAGAGCTATTCAGAAGCTTAATTAATTAATGGACTTGATAATCTTAAACGCGGGAAATAATAACCGGGAGCCGATATTATCGTAATATGGATTAAGATGGATAGTGCAATATTAATTTGTTAGTGGTAATAATTAATATTAATGGGCTGAATTTTATTGGGGCTCAATATTGAAATTCAGAAGTCCATTAGGAGGTCCAATCTTAATTCTCCTTAAGGCCCCTCAAGTAGCCCTTTAAGTAGCACAATAATGATAAGGTGATTAAAATAAAAAGAAAATATAATGCTTATTTTTTCCTCTTAATTTTCGAAAAAGCCTTATTAGGAGAGAGAAGATTTTGTTGATTTTCTTGGAAAGATATTATGGAAGATAAGTATTCTTGGAATACAAGATTATCTCATATATTCAAGAAGATCCAAATCTTGGATTTTCTACTAATAAATTTCAAAAATAGCTAGCTTATAAGGTGAGTGAGATTTTTGTGGAATATTTTATTATGGAGAAAAGAATATATGAGATATATTCAAGGTTTCTTAGAGACTAAGAAAAGATTTTCTCCAGGCCCATAAAATACCTGTAAATTTTGGTCGCTTCATCTATAAAAAAAGGGGTGATTATTTCATCCCCAAGTACATAATTCCATGTGTTGGAAAAATCAAGAGCATATATATATATATTTCTTTTTACTTAGTTATTTAAATTACTTGAAAGCACTTCCCACCGGTGATCGAGTAAGGCGAAAGGGAAATACTTGAGAAGATCTTTGGGTTGATAAAGCGCATTCGTGATTGTCCCGTGTTTTTCAAAGACCAATTCTACGAGAGGTACGTAAATCACATAACTTCTTAGTTTATTCCGCCATAGATTTTATGTGAATTAATTCAACATGCATGATGATAAAATTGTTGTTGGAATTATTATTTGAATTAATTGGGATTAATTCATGCTAGTAATAATTGAATTTAAATTCGTATTTAAATTTTATCCCGAATAGTTCCCGGGCACCCCTATTTTCCCAACACTTATCTTTCTTCCAAATCTATCTACCAGCACATGTCCTCTGACAATGACAAATTGAGCTGCTGGTCTGATGAGAACACCTTTCCTATTCACTGGTCTGGTGTATCTCACTTTAAATCTGCCCTTTGGAATGACATGCCTCAAAGACATGGTCTTAAAGGTCTGGTTATAGGGGTACATCCTAGAAGAACCATCTCTGGTGTCATAACTACCCAAATCAGTTGGTTTTCTATAGATGAGTTTCTGGTTCTGATGAAAGCTAGACCTTTTATGGTAATTATAGTTCCTTTGAGTGTATCTGTTCTGGAATTGATTCCTCTGAGAAAACCTTCTTTGGGGTCCCTGGTTCTGATGATAGTTCTGTTGTCCATAGTTCCTTCTCTGAGAATTCCTATTCTGATTAAAGTTCCCCCCTTCTTGAGTGTCTCCTCTGAGGTTCCCTAATCTGCCTAGGTTCCACTCTTTGAGGATTCCTCTGAGGTCCTCCAATCTGATTAGGTCTTACTCTTTGAGGTTTAATGTGAACAGAACCATCAATTGTCATTGGTTCCCCATTTTGAAGTTTAGTCTCTAAGATTTTCTCTTCCAGTACAGTTAACTCTTCTGGACTACATTCTATATGATTAGCAGAGTAGTTTTTTTTCCATCCAGGTCTGTGAACTACTTTATAACCATTACCAGTAGAGTCATTTTCATCCCAGATTTCTACCAATTCACCAGATCTTACAGACTTGTTTTTGTTATAGTGATATTTATGAGATCTTGTGGTAATTCCAGAATATCCTAAACCACTCTTATCATTAATGCGCTGAGAAGACTCTGATATAATATATACAATAGTTGGTATCTTTGGAGCTTATCTGGGCATAGGTATTTCCTCAATAGTTTGCTCAACTTGCTTTCCCTTGATAAGAGATTGGTATTTGGCTCTAAGTTCATTGAACTCATCTTCCTTAGAGTCTCTTTCTCTTATGAGCTGATCTACCAGAGTATCTCTTTCTGTGATCTTATCCTGAAGTTCAGAGACTTCTTTGGAATGATCTTTTATGAGATCTTTGGTGGATTTCTGCTCATGAGATAAGGATTGGACTTCTGCTCTGAGCCTACTATTCTCCTTTTCAAGTTTCTGGCAAAGTTGTACACAATTCTGGAGATCTGATAGCATTTGCTGCATATCAGACTCTCTGGAAGTACCAGATGAGTGAGAGGATTCAGTATATTTGGAATTAGATAAACACAAGGTAGATTCTTGTACCTCATTGATGTCTGCCATGAGACACACATCATCATCAGATCCAAAGTCAGAAGAAGAAGAACTTGAACTAGTATCCTCCTCCTCTGCTTCTGCCAGCAATGCTCTCTTGTCTGCATATCTCCTATCTCTCTTGAGTCTTTTCTCTTCTCTTTCTCTAGTAGTGAGTTGAGGACAATCATAGTTGTAGTGGCCTGGCTTGTTGCAACTGTAACAGGTGTTGTCTCCTCTGCGACTGGGACTAGGATCTCTCCTCCTGGAGTTGTACTCTGGTCTGGCTGAACTACTCTCTCTCCTCTGGTAGTCTGATCTGCCAGAACTGCCATCTATCCTCTTTTCTGGTGACTTGAATTTGGTCTCCCTTGAGTCTCCAGATGACTTCTCTTTATCTGCAGACTTGAAGGAACTCTTCCTGTCTCTGTCTCTGGTAGATTCCTTGCAGTGTCTTTTGTACCTGCCATACTTGGAGCTCATTTTATCAAATTTTCTAGTTAGGAGTGCTACCTGCTCCTTTAGGCTCATGTCATTTGTAGTAGACTCCTTCACTTTTTCTTCAGTCTTGATAGTTGAAGAGAAAGCAACTCATTTCTGACCAGAAGAAGAAATCTCCTCTGATTGATCTTCTTCTTGTAAGTCATACTCGTAGGCTTTCAAATCAGATAGAAGAAGAAGATGATCAAGAGTGTTGAGATCCTTGTTGTCCTTGATGACTGTGACTTTGATCCTCCACCTGCTGGTTAGTGATCTTAAAATTTTACTATTAATTTCTTTTTCAGAGTAGGTTTTACCTAAGGCACTAGCCTTGTTGAGCAGATTTGTGAGACGCATATCCAGCTGGTCAATGGTCTCATCTGGCTTCATCTTGAATGTGTCAAATGAGTGTTGAACAACCTGGAGCTTGTTGTCTTTGATCTTATTTGTTCCTTCGCAGAGCAGAGCCAATTTATCCCACATTTCTTTTGCAGTGCCACAGGTTCTCACCTTTTCGATCACTTTCTTGGTGAGGGTGTTGATTATTTCAGTCCTTGCCACCTGGTCCAGGTTGTATAGCTTTCTCTCATCATTATTCAGTTCATCTCTTCTCTTGAGAATTCTCTGTCTTGGAACTCTGCCACCAGCTCTTTCCTCTACAGCTTCACTGGTTTCTTCCCTGGACTCTGATCTACCATCATCAATGGGAGTCTAGTAAAATTGAATGGGGCCACTCTCAACCACATCAAGCATGCAGTGATGAATAGCTCCAAGATGATTGCTCATCATGAAACTCCAGTGGCTATAATTCTCAAAAGAGAATTCAGGCAACTTGCAGTTCTTGTAAGAAGATTTTGAAGACATTTTTAGAAATATTAAAAGGAAATTCTATTGAAAGAATTTTGTAGAGCAATGGATCTGCCCGGTGACCACCAAAAGCTTCTTCAAAGCAGTGGTCTAGGACACACTGCTCTGATACCACTTGTTGGTCCCACTAGTCAGTATTTGAATTTATACGGAAGCTAAAATAATAATCTTTTATAAAATATTTTTATCAAGAGCACAAATAACACAAGAGATAATAATGAAAGCAGTAAATAAGATAAGATATATAGTGGTTCGGATATAACGATCCTACGTCCACTCTTCTTTTTTCAAGAGGCCTTACTAACCAACCAACTTACTCACGAACACTGGAATTGACAAGTACCAGCACCTTGTTACAGACTTTAGATCTAACTTCGATCTAAAATATTGTCTACTCCAACCTTATCTATCAAGATGAACAAGTTGAGTATTTTCCAACTACTAAACTCCTTAAGAGTAGATATGGATTTAGAAGTATAAGAGTGCTAATTGCTTGTGAATATTAAAGCTTGAGTATGATCTTCGTGCACGTAACTAGAGCTTTTCTTCATACTGGCACTCTTATATTTATAGAGGTGATTAGGGTTTAGCCGTTGGAGAGTTAATCTAATCAGATCTCTATTTATGGAAGCTTCAATCAATCAATTCCCTAATTGATTGATTGGGTTGGTGAGATCTTTGGATTGATATCTTCATTCTGACTTCCAATCCGATCAAGGTTGACTTCATTTGAATTACCAAAGGTCAAATTCTTCCATTGCACAACTCTGATTCTTCCAGAGTAGGCAGAACCAGACACCAAATGACCTAGAGGTCCTCTGGTCCAGAGTCGGTTAAGAAACAGATTATCCAGTAGAATCTGGAGGTGATCCTGAGCATCTTTTATTTCACCAGACTCGTCTTGTCTAGGAAAAAGTCTTCTACCTCTGGTCTGAACATCTCTGATGAAGTCTTCTGGTGGAGTCCTCTGGTGAAGTCTTCTGGTGACTCTTCTGGTGAAGTCTTCTGGTCTAGCAGTTCCCCTTAGACTAAGTCCTAATCTAGTTCTTCATCTGGCTAACAAGTCCAAATGGTCCTATTACATCTTCTGGTTTGTTTAACTCATCAAAACTAACAACATTTTTCCTAACAATTCCTAGTATTATACGTAGACGATATTCTGCTCTTTGGAAATAATGTAAAGGTATTGTCAGTGTAAAGGTATGGTTGTCAAAATAATTTAATATGAAGGACTTAGGGGAAGCCGGTCACATCCTTGGGATCAAAATCACTCGTGATCGCAAGAAAATGGTGTTGGGCTTATTGCAAGCTTCATACATTGATACTATTTTAAAGCGTTTCAGCATGCAAGATTCCAAGAAAGGTTTTGTACCTTTTAGGCATAGAAAGGTGTTCCGTACGCTTCAGCCGTAGGAAACCTTATGTATGCAATGCTGTGTACGAGACCGGATATATGCTATGTCGTGGGCATGGTGGCAAGATATCAAAGTAATCCCAGGAAAGACCATTGGACTGCCGTTAAATACATCTTGAGATATCTGAAAAGAACTCGTGATAGGATACTGATTTACCAGTCAGATAATCTAATTCATGTGGGATACACGAACTCGGATTTCCAATCAGACCTAGACTTCAGAGAGTCTACCTCGGGTAGTATGTTTTTGCATGGGAAGAGGAGTCATTTCATGGAGAAGTGTTAAGCAGAAATGCATCGTCGATTCGACCATGGAAGCCGAATACGTAGCTACTTTTGAAGCAGTGAAAGAGGCAGTATGGTTCAAAAAATTCTTGGTGGACTTGAACGTTGTTCTAAATTTGCCCGACATGATCACTGTCTATTGTGACAATGCCGGAGCAATTACAAATTCAAAGGAACCGAGAGCCCACAAGGCCAGCAAACACATAGAAAGAAAATATCATCTTATACGAGAAATTTTTAAGAGAGGAGATATAGAGGTGGCAAAGATGGCGTTGGAGGACAACCTAGCGGATCCATTCACAAAGGGTCTGCCTCAGAGTATATTCGAGAGACATGTGAATGGAATGAGAGTCAAGACTATTGCCAATCTGCTTTAAGTATAAGTAGGAGGAAATTATTAGGTTAATGTAGGTTGACATGAGATGTCACGTAGAACTACACTAGACATGCATGGTGTATACTAATAAGTAGACTTTAAGTATAAGTGAGAGATTATTGGAGTTATACGTGAAAGTATGCTTTTACTTTGTATAACTCATGTATTAAACACTTTGTTTATGAGAATAATTCTTTTATCACATTTGCTTTGAATATGAATGAATGTTATATATTTATTGCAATCAATTCATTATAAGTAGTATGTATTACATTGTAGTTAATGTGGTGATACCAGATCACGGAAAATCACATTAACGGTTTCCTTGTAACTAAACGTACAAATTCACGACCTAGGTGGAATTGAACAATTCGCCGCGAAAGGTCGATGTGTACATCTCAGATTGGCTTGTCTTGACCAAGAGATTGTACCTGCACATTTAGTATGTGTTGAAGAGGACCTACAACGAGGATAATTTCTTCTACTCTGAGATGTGAAGAATTATACCTCAGTGGTTATTGATTTCTTAATATCCGTCACTTAAATAGGACCGTGTGTGAGTAATAGTTATTGTTTTGATTCATGTTGGGTGAGAATAATCATGACTTCGAACCTTGTGTTTTGGGCAACAATATTAACTAGTATGTACCCCGCGAATTTCGCGGACTGGAAATTTTTTTGTTATTATTATATCAAGTTATAAATATTAATATTTTAAAAAATATCTTATAGTTTCGATATAATTTTAAAACTATAATTATAATTCAACAAATAATAAAAAGTACTAAACACGAATAAATAGAAAATTTGAAAAATATTACTAATTCGCACATTTTTTTAAACAACTAATTCACACAATCAATCTCAAATTAGTATAACACAATATTACTTAAAATTACAATTATTGTATACTATGTCAGTTTTCCCCCATGGTATGAAAATGCAATAACAATCGAACGCAGGAGATTAACTCTAAAGATAGAATCACACATTTTAGATCTAAAGGTAACATTTGACAAAAAAGATGTCATAATTAAAATGAAATATTGTGTAGATGTTTGTGCGGGAACAATTGATAAATATGTTGAAATTTATAATACACAATTCAACAATAAGAATTGACCTTTAGGCACCAATCTTAGTTTTTTTTTTAAATAAATTTTTCTCCTGGACATTTCACTTTACAGATATTTTGCACACAAAAAAAGAGTTAAAAATAAAAATTGTTAAAACATATCGAAATCCTAATCTACAAAATAATATTTATATTTTACAGTTTCAAATTTTATTTTGCAGGTAGAATTTTATCAAAAAAGAAAAAAATGTGTTACAGTCTATTATTGATGGTAAGATATTATATTTGATGACAAATTTTTTTGGAATCATATGCTATTTCGGTGGAAATATCTTTTAAAAAATATTTCAATTCCTTATTACAAATTTCACATCTATTAATATTTAGCAAAATAAATTCTAAAAATATTAAAGAAAAGAAATCGATCAACCGTGAAAAAAGATATGCTTGCATTAATTTAATATTTAAAATCTTGATTGATTTAATGTTTAAAAAAATATTCTTCATTATACATAAATATTATGTTTTCATTGATTAAAATATATTCAGATTTATTGTATTTTAGAGTAAGATATTTTTTGAAATTATAATATTTAAGTTGTTAGTAAAGAAACTTAATGTTTTTTTTTTTTGCGTTTTGACCAACACTATACTTTTTTATCCATAAAAAACTTATTCCACATATTAAATATATATATATATATATATATATATATATATATATATATATATATTATTTACATAAATATAACAGCCTTTTACTTATTTATCATTTACAATACTATTTTAGTATTTATATGTTAAAATAATATAAAAGAAAAATTGAAATCCTAATCTATGAAAGAATATATGTACTTTACAGTTTAATAGTCTATTTTTGCGACATAATTTTATCCAAAAATAAACTTTTTTATTATAATCTATTATTGAAGACAATATATTATATTTGGTGGCAAGATTTTTTTGCTATCATATTATATTTCGGTGACAATATATTTTCTTAAATATTTTAGTTCCCTTCGACGAATTTAACATCTAGCAATATTTTGTAAAAATAACTTCCAAAAATACCTTAGAAGAGAAATCGTTCAACCGTAAAAAAAGATCTACTTGCATTAACATAATATTTAAAATAATATTCCATATTTTACATAAATTTTTTGTTTTCCCATTGATTAAAATATATTCAGAGTTATTATATTTTAGAGTAAGATATTTTTTAAAGTTATAATACTTAAATTGTTAGTAAAGAAATTTAATGTCCTTTTTTTGCCAGTACTATAATTTTCTATCAATAAAAAATTTATTCCACATATTTTAAGAAAAAATATATACATTAATTATATAAGATATAATTTTTTTTACTTATTTATAAATTACAATAATCTTTTAATATTTGTATGTTAAAAATAATATAAAAGAAAAATCAAAATCCTAGTCTAGAAAAGAATATATGTATTTTGTAGTTTAATAGTCTATTTTTGACGCATAATTTTATACCAAAATAAACTTTTATATTACAATCTATTATTGAAGACGAGATATTATTTTTGGTGGCAAAAAATTGTTGGTATCATACACTATTTTGGTGACAATATTTTTTCCAAAATATTTCAGTTCCATCATACAATTTTTTTACATATATCAATATTTTGTAAAAATAACTTCAAAAATATCTAGGAAGAGAAATCGTTCAACCATAAAAAAAAAGTTTCTACATCACCTTTAAGTTACCTGCAATACAAAACGAAGAAACATAAAATTTAATCACATTTCACCAATAAAACAAACCTTATTCAGAAAAGAATAATAGTTGGATCAAAATCGTAGGCGTGCAGTGGGAGAATCTTCTTATTGAAAGAGAAAAAATTATTAATGTTGGATTCTAAAAAAACACGAATGTAAAGATATGAACATGAATATACTTTAGAAACTTACAAAAAAATTATGGATACACTCGAATGATCTTCAACTCAGATTGATGCACATATAATTTTCTCTTAATGTGCGCCTAATCATCTACATGTGCATAATAAATTAGTTTACCTGCAAAATAAAAAATAGGGATATGATCTATACAAAAAATTATAGAGATAATCCAAACAAATGAACAAAAAATAAAATAATATTTCTTCACATAGTAGACAACAAATGAGAATATGAAGAGAGGAGATGATGATTAGGGTTGAGAATCATAATGAAAACTAAAGAGAGATTTAACATTTATAGTAAATATAAAAGGAAATATATGGTTGAGATTAAAAGTGTAAAATATATAGTGTAGATTAAGTTTTGATATGATTTAAAACATGCCAAAAATAACTTTTAAGGAGAATGCATGATTTTGAAATGAAATAATTTGAGAGGTGCCACATAGGCCTAAGAATAAGGTGGTGCTGACACATCATTTTGGAGAGATTTGAAAATATAGTATAATAAAATCATACGACGGTTGCTAAGGTTTAATACGGAGAAACGTGTGCGAGTACGGCTCTTGTGATTTGTCCTTGTTGCTAAGGTATAATACGGAGACACATATTTATAGGGATAAACTTAGCTTAATTCTTAAGCAAGATATCGGGTCTGCCCCGTAAATATAATCTCTACAGATTATGTTTACCCAGATATGTTCCTACGAATAATATATTTCCATATCTATTTATTCTTGTATAATAATATTCCAAATATTATTATTGGGATTTCATATTTAATTAAATCTAATTTAATTAAATAATAATAATAATTAATTCTAAATATAATTATTATTATTATATTCTCCATAAATTAAATATTATATCTAATATAATGTTTAATCAACCAACTATAATCGGTGAACTACCATTGCTTGTTGTGTAACCCATAGACCCTCGTATATCGATCGATTAGTCAAACTAACAGTCTTAATTGAACCCTAAACAATAAATCAGACATTCTCAATATACGATATACGTTACGAGGAAATCTGCAACTACCTGTAATATGTAGGCTATTGTGATATCTTCCTTTCATTTGAGAATACTCGATTAAGCCTTGAACATGATGAAGTGTCTATTCAAATAACTTAATCATATTTTCTCGAATCACTAATTGATCACTTGCGTCGCACTTGGCCACAAAGTTCAAGTCGACTTGCATCGGCCGATGTCTTAGATTCAATTATAATGAGAAGACGAGTATTCTCTCTTAAATCCACAATGAGGAATGAATCATATTCTTGGCTCAACTACCACGCACATGCACTTCGTGATGAACTCAATCCATGTCATATCTACCCTTGGAGGGTGCAAGCGTCGGTCATGGTCAAAGTTCATCACTCCGAACATGTCAGGCGTATTGACCTCAAGTATGAGGAGTATCACATTGCTCCCACTAACCGAGACACCCGCAGACGCATTATGTGGAATTACATCAAACGGTTTCTCGGATAGGTATATGACTTGAACGCAAAATACTAGCTTTACTAGTAGTTACCCCACAAGAGTATGAGATCACTGTAATATGAGCAAGTATAGGGACCAAGTAGTATCGAACCCAAGGAAAAGTTTGTATGCAAATAAATCCCTGGAAATGTGTGTCTCGTAGCTAATATGAATGTAATGTTTTAGTTTATGCTAATGTTACTAATTATATTCTAGGAATTAGACTAATAACAGAGTTAAATCTATTCTAACTTCGAGTTGAAGTGCAAATATGAGATGATGATGCTCGGGATAGGTATTCCTACATATGCTAACGGAGTTGGTACGGTAACTAAAATAATCGTGATGTGCAAGTTGAAATCCTAAGCGTACTAAAACTAGGCAATCAACTTCCCTAATCTAGCACAAGAATTGAAATAATAAATGCTCAAGAATTAACCCTAATACTTAGTTCTATCAACCTACTTCACTAATCCACTAATTAAATTATATGAATTGTGCTTAAACATTGAGACCCTAATTTAGCTAAGGTGATGCGGCCGTCCTCCCTAGATAAACCGGTAGATTATAAACTCCTTCAAAAACCCTCTCCTTAAGCCTATTCGTTATTAAAGAGTGATGCGGTCATCTTCTCTCTAACAATTTTTGTACTTAATTCCAAGATTATTCTAGGGTTTATTAGAATTATTCAATAATTAAGAGAATTAAAACTATACATCACAAATTATCCTAATTATGTACCATCATCCAAATTCTCCGAGTTCATCCTATCCTAAGCATGCAAGGGTTCTAGCCTAACATGGTGGTTTGGAGAATAAAAGCAATAATAAGATTCATAATCATAAGCATATCGAAATTAACGAACGAATTCATGAACATAAACGAAAGATGGAATCAATCAATCAAGGCTCAAAATAAATCTTAATAAATATGGAAAACTAGGTTTAAGAATCTCAAGTATTCAAGAAAGAAAGAACAAAAACTAATCCGTTCAAAAGTAATAATTAATCTAAGAATTCGTATGCTAAAAACATCGATTAACACGATGAAAAACCTTGCTGAAACTCTCAAAACTCCTTCCCAAGCTCTCCCCCTTCGAAAATCGAGTCTAAATATGTGATGGTGTCCAAAAATATGCTTGGAAAGGTATATATATAGTGTATGGGCCGGATTTGGGTGAAAAGGGCCGAAACCGCTTGACCAAGTGCTTTGCTTGCTCGAGCGCGTAGCGCTCGAGCGTTCCTACTCGAGCGTTCCTACTCGAGCGTTCCTACTCGAGCGTTCCTATTCGAGCGCCCCTCTTTCTCCAGAACACAGCCAACACTCGACCACCTCTTGCTTGAGCGCCTAGTGCTCGAGCTCCGCTCACTCGAGCGCTCCATTCCTCCAGCGTGACACGGGCACTCGACCTTGGTGTACTCGAGCGCCTAGCGCTCGACCAAGGGCCACTCGAGCGGTCCCCAACTTCCAGTGCATTTTGGGCGCTCGATCAAGGGTACTTGAGCACTTCCTCCTTTTGGGCAAAGTGACACTTTTCTTCACACGAACTAATACTTTTCGTATTTCTTCATATCTTCTCATCCGGGAGTCTGTTTGTGTCGATTTAAAGTCCTACGAACTCCAATTTTCGCCCTCTTTCCTAATATGAGCATCAAAGGGACAAATTGATGAATTTATGAAAATTATACTCAAATGACTCTAAATAATCATCAAATACGCTCAAAATATGGACTAATCGGGCACCAAAACCTCACAATTTCACGCCTAATCAGTATACCAATACCATCTAAGGTATTTGTGCATCCATTATGAGATACCTAGTATCTCGTAGTAAGTGAGATCTTACTACACTCTCACATAGAGTATATTGCAGATCACACATTAATCTCCATTGCATCATCAATATCCCATTCTTGATGATCCTTGATTGGGGCTATTTGAGAATCTTACTCAAGTCATCTGAGTTCTCACTCACTCAATGACATTATCGATTTAAGGAAAAACAGATATGAATAATACAAACAATCAAACATAATATTCAGATAAGTGTAAAACCATACATTTAATATTAACTCAATCAATAATATTAAACCATAAACTGAATATCATCTTAGTATTATGTCCTTACAAAGGATTGTCTCCAGGACACTAACACTAACAATTAATTCAATGACCCATTTTTATAAATATAAATTTTTTATTCATCGTACTGGAAAAACACTTTTTAAATTAATAAATTATTAATTTATAGATAAATTAATACTTCTCTAAAATAATAATTTTTTCCGGTCTCAACATTATTAATATATAGAGGTTTTACTGTATTTATTTATTTACTGTTATAAAAGTGACAAGAGGTTGAAAAATACTTTTTGACCATTTTGTCCCTACTTTATTTTTATATTTACTATTTTGTCCTAATACTTAATTTCTCTAATTATTGTCATAATTTTTTTAAGCAAAGTCATTAATTTTTCATCTTCACATCTTATATGTTACCTGAGTTTTGTAGGTTATATAACAGCTCAAGCCCAAAACCTTAAAACGGGAAAAATCTAGGAAGATCAACAACTAAAATTAGATCTTTGCAAAAGATGGGTCCATTCGTTTGAAATTAATCTCAACGGTGATAACAATGTCTCTTTCGAGCTTTCGATAACCTCTTTCATGCCAGATTCATTTCATTTGTATAATCATCTTCACTGATTAGGTATATATTATCTTTCAATAGTTGGTATTTTACGGTAATTTCTAATGTAAAGAGGAAGTTTTTGTTCCAGCTCTGTTTCATCGTATAGCCACCTTCATTGTTTAGGTAGATACTATCTTTCAATATATAGTTGGTGATAGTTGGTGTTTTACGGTTATTTCTAATGTAAAAGGGAAGTGTTTGTAAACTTTTTATTTCTCAAAATTCACAAAGTATACACAATAATGAAAAACTTAAACTTGAGCATTTTATAATGCATAAAAGAGGTTCATCAGTAAAAACTTCTACTACTACTTTTTCTAACTACTTATATAGAACGTGCAACACACATGGTGTTTAACTAGTACTACAAAAATGAGTGAGGTGTCACGATTACAAGCATCAAAGCCTATCTAGGGACAAGTGTCTTTACTTGTATCATTTTCTTTAGAGCACCACTAATGTAAGTGAGGAATTTGACACATGTGTTGTCATCTAAAAAAGTTTTATATATATTTATATCTATACTATATAAAAAGTGACCAAAGATTGTAAATCATTTTTTGATAACTTTACCCCTCCCTATTTTTTCTTGTGTACATATTCATCCATCCTTTATTAATTCTTTTCACATGTCTGCGCCATTTCGTTCATTCTTTTTTTTCTCTCGATAATTTCTGCTCCACGGCCTCCAGTGATCGCTGCATTCTCTCCGTTGTCACCCGCCCACACTAGTCCAATTGATATCCTTAGGATTAGCCCAATTGACACCATTAGGATTCTCTCTGTTCTAGATAACTATTCCGGTGGGGTCGAGCTTCGAACATCGATGCATGATTTGGGGTCCTAAATAGCGGCGACCCTAGGCAAGGAAGGAATGCCGCACACGTAAGCGAGGCTGAGTTAGTTAACTTAATTATGGCAATTTTTTTCATAAATATTGGGTAAACATTGTTCTTTTTCATAAATATTATTCTTTTTTGGGACGCCAGACCATGTTCTTTCTTAATTCCTTTTGTGTATTTTACTCTTGTATTGTTGCTAAAAATGAAATTTGATTTGGTGTTCTTTTATTTTGTAGATGCCTCATGATAATGGGAAGATAGGAGGAACTTTAGATGAACGGTAAGGAGAGATCTCGAGAATTCCTTTAAATGGAGGAAGAATGTTTTTTGCATTTCAATTTTTTTATTAGATTATTTTTATGAATTTTCTCCCAAGTGTTTTGATGTTTTCGTTCATTGTCTACTTTAAATAGGATTGAGCTTGAGTTTAAACTGATTGCCACAATATTTCTTGGTGTAAGTTTTTCGATATAAGTTGTGTTTTTTTCTGCAACAGTTTACACAACATATAATCTTTCTCTGCCGATGAACGGGAGAAGCAGTTGATGCACATTCTTCTGAGTAATGAAGAATTTTGATTTTAACACAGTCCATGATCTCTCTTGTGTATTAGGGGTGGATGATTTTTGTTATACTATATTATCCTTCGCCACTTTTGCACCAACTTCTGGTTTTTTTTTCTATCACTGAAATTGTGATAATATTGACCCAATATTTTATTAGTAATTCATTTCTTCATCACTATATGTTGTCGACAACTTCTCCTTGGGTTTTGACACCCTACCAATATTAATGTCACCATGCTTGGAGGAGAAAATTGTGCTTGAAATTTAGAGGACGGTATCATTGATTAGTGTGATTTTTGCTCGAAATTCATTTATTTAATTTGCCTAATTTCATTGAATTCTTGCATTTATTTACATTAATTTGACCAATTGCGCTTAATTGTCGAGAAAGGAATTTTGTGTTTATTTTACAGGAAATTGAGTATTTTAGAAGTAAATACGAGCCTTCAATTTATTGAGGTCGAGCGAGGAGAAAAATCGAGAAGAATTAATTCGAGAATATAAGAGGAAGAGAAATGGGCTCGTTGATTAATTTGGATCAAAGGCCCAACATATGAATAGATTGAAGAGGCCCATTTATAGTATCAAAGCAGCAGCCCAATATTTCGGCCCAAATTGATAGTAGGCCCAATTGCCATTTAATATTTTTTTTTAACGGGATTGCCATTTAATTTGAAATGTAAATGAATGAGAAATCTTTCAGCTGCAAACTCACGTGCATGCTAAAGAAATGAAGAAGGAAAAAAGCCATGCGGGCCCCACTGCTAAATTTGGAAAAGGTCAAATATGCCTTTTAATTAAGAAACCCACTATGCTGCAAATTCGTAGATAGAGAAAGCCATAGAAGCTCCCACCACCATGGACGAAGGAAGAAGCCCGTCGCACGCCTGAATGGAGAAACCATAGCCACGCCCAGAATCTCGCACTGCCCACGCCGGAGAAATCCGCCGGGAAAGCTTGGAAGCTTCACGCCTAAAACCACCGAGTCGCCGGAAAATCTGGAGATGCTCTGATTAGGCGTGAAATTGTTATGTTTTGGTGCCCAATTTACTCATGTTTTGAGTGTTTTCGATGAATATTTAGAGTCAAATGAGCATTATTTCTATACATTGATAAATTTGTCTCTTTGATGTTCATAGGTGAATAGAGGGCGAAAAGAGGAGTTCGTAGGACTTTGAATCGACTCAAACGGATGCCCGGATGAGAAGATATTGAAGAAATACGATCGGTATTAGTGCGGACGAGGAAAAGTATCATTTGGAAGGGTTAGAGATCACTCGAGCGCATCACTCGAGCGCAACCGCTCGAGCGAATCACTCGAGCGCGCAAACATACAGAACCATTCTTGCGCTCGAGCAGCTCGAGCGCCACCGCTCGAGCGAATCGCTCGAGCGCCCAAAAGTAACAGTGTAATTCCAGCGCTCGAGCAGCTCGAGCGCGACCGCTCGAGCGAATGCACCATTCGAGCTACACTGCTCGAGCGGGACCGCTCGAGCGTTTTGCTCGAGCGCCCCTATACTTTTGCCTCCGGATTCGTATTTTCGGCCCGTTAACTCCCGTTTCGACCCGGTGCCTATATATACCTCTTCCAAACACGAAAAAAAGAATCCCCAACCTTTAGATATAATTTTAGACTTAGTTTTGGAGAGGAACGAGACGAGCAAGCTTTACTTTTACGTTGTTAAGGTTTTTCATACGAATTTTAGTTTCTTTTCAATTCTTAATTTCTTTTCATTAGTTCGTACTTTAAACGCTTTTAATTTCGTTTTAGTTAATTCAATTTGAGTTTTTCGTATCTATTTTCTTTTTAAACCCTAGTTTATGTTTATTATTTTCTTTATTCAATTCATCATGTTTATGTTCGTCGTTTCTTTTATTGCTTTTATTTTTGTTAAAACCATGTCCGGCTAAAACCCTTGCATGCTTGGGTTAGGATGAACTCGTAGAAGTAGGATGTGGGTACGTAATTAGGGTAATTTGTGACGTTAGTTTTAATTCTCTTAATTAATGAATTCATATAATTAATCTGAACTTTACCTTTAAATTTCGTACGAAAGTGTTAGAGAGAGGACGACCGCATCACTCTTTAACAACGAGTAGACTTAACGAGAGAGTTTAGGAAAGGTTAATTCATCTACCGGTTTAGCGAAGGAGGACGACCGCATCACCTTAGTTAAATTAGGGTCTCATTAATTAAGCGCTATCTATTAACTTGTTAGTGGATTAGTGAAGTCGAGTGTTAGGGTAAAGTATTAGGGTTTAGAATCTTGAGCTTTCACCTTGCATTCTTAGACTTAGGTTAATTCTCGGTTGTCACGATTACTTTGATTATGTACCTGCTCCGTTAGTATACGTAGGGATTCCTATCCTGAGCATCACCATCTCTCATTAGAAAACAACCCGTAGTTAATTCGTTCTTTTTCATTCTTTAGTTAATTAGTCTATTTTAGTCTTTTAATTAATTTTTCAAAAACCCAAAAACATCACACTCATATTAACTACGACGCGTAGATCTTCAGGGATCTATTCGCATACATACCATCCCTTGGGTTCGATAATACTTGGTCCCTATACTTGCCCATGCTACAGTGAACCCGTTCTCTTGCGGGGTAGCTACTAGTAGAAGCTAGTGTAGTCGCTTCAAGTCAATGGCGCCGTTGCCGGGGATGGCGTTATATGCTTTTTGAATAGGACTTGTCGATAGCTTAGTAGTTAGTAGTGGGTGCTTATTTTCTGTTTTTTTTTATTTCTTATTGTTATTTTTAGTTATTCGGCAGTTGCGTTTTGATCCTTCTGCTAGTGTGTCAGGTTTATGAGAACACGCTCACAAGGGAATACGAGTGAAGAGAGATTACCTGCAGATCCTGAGACAATAGCCAGAAGGAACCGAGCTTACTTGAGAAGAATGAACGCTGCCGACTTAGGGAAGGAACCAATGGACATCAATAATGAGTTGGACGATGCTGCCAACGATTTCAATCAGGCAGTAGACCGAGTCGAAGGCACTGGAGTTAGTGGTAGCCAGAATCAAATTCCATTAGGGGATAGCCAGAGCCTAAACCCGGATACACGAAACGTAGGGAATCCAGCTCAGAACCTTGTCCATAATCCTCCTAACAACCCTGCTTACCCACAAAACCCGAATAACCCTTTCAACAACCCAGTATACCAACATTACCCATACCCACCTTATCCTTACCCACCATACTCGTACCATCCACCACCAGCCTACAACCAACCACCTATTTACCAACCACCACCCCAACAAGTACCCGTACCAGCTGCTAATCCTCAATACGTTCCTCAGAACGTGGATCATAATATGGCGATTAGAGGGAGGTTTGCAGCGCAGCCACAGCGGTACTATGATGGAGTGGCTTTACCTCCTGTTGAGGCGAACAACTTCTCGATATCACCGGGGATTTTAAAGCTGCTGACCGAGAATCAGTTCAAAGGGGTGATCGGGAAGGAGAATCCTCATACACACTTGAGGAGCTTTCTCATGATAGCCTCAACATTCAATTACAATGGCATGTCTGAAGATGCCAAGAGGCTTAGGCTGTTCCCATTCTCACTGACGGGAATAGCCAAGGAGTGGTACGATAATACGCTCCCGCGGGGAGGTATTACCACTTGGGCCGAGCTCGAGCGTCTGTTCCTCGAGCGATTCTACCCTCCATCTAGGACGATCAAGGCTAGAATTGAGATCTCGTCCTTTCGCCAGAAGTCTGGAGAGGATTTACGCCAAGCGTGGGAGAGATACTCAAACATGCAGATAGAGTGCCCGCAGCACGGGTACAATGAGGGGGATATTATGGCGTTCTTCTACAGTGGTGCCAGCAAGGAGGGCCAAGCCCATTTAGATGCATGTGCGGGCGGAGCATTCCTGAACCAAGGCATAGAGAGGTGTAGAGAGATCGTTGACAACATTGTCACGAATGCCGGTGCTTGGAGTGGAGATGCAGATGTGCAAAGAGTGCATCAGGTGTTAGAGGGAGAAGGAACTAGAAGGCTGCTGATGGCCATGATGGAGAAGATCAACAACCTCGAGTTGGGGAAGAATTTGGGTGGAGAGCATGCAGTGGAGAATGAGAGAGTAGACCAGCCCAGTGGACAGCAAGAGGTAGCCAATTACATGGGAGGTCCATATTACAATCAGAATGGCTACCAAGGTGGTAACCAGTATGGAAGGCCTTCTTATGGCCAACCATTTGTACTTCCAGGCCCACAGCTGCCTCAAAATCAATGGAGGAACACACAAGGGTATCAAGGAGGCCAGCAGCCTCCTCAAAACACATGGAGGAAAAATGAAAATTTTTCCTATGCTAACCCAAAAGCTGGTATTACTGTTCCTGCAGGTGTTGATCCGGGGTCTAAACCTCCTGGTGGAGAAGGCGGTGCATCAACCGAGGAGATGTTGAGAGCTATTCTTCAGAAGGTGGAGGAAGGTAGCAAGCGGTTGTCATCCTTGGAGTATGATGTGAAGGAGTTGCATAAGAAGGGTGATCAACGTGATCAAGAGGTCCAGAAGATGAATGTTGAGTGGACTAGAACTCAACAAGAGAACAATAGAAGGTTCACTTCTTTAGAGCTCCATATGAGCCAGATTGCAAAGTCAGTAAATAGAATGTCGGAGGGGAACCCGAAAGAGCATTGCAAGGCGATCCAGCTGAGAAGTGGAACCAACTACGAAGGTCCTCAGATGCCTGCTGATTCTGAGACGCCCCAAGAAGAGATTGAGCCTAAAGGAGATGAAGTTGAGAAGGGGATTGAAAGTGAAGGAATTGAGAAGAGTGAGAGAGTTCCTAAGTGGAAAAAGGCAAAGGAAGCAAGGGAGAAAGTGAAAGAAACAGAAAGAGATGAGTGGGGGGTACCCAAATCTGTGATACCCGTCCCGTATCCACAACGCTTCATGAAAAAGAAGCTTGATGAGAAATTCGCTAAGTTCCTTGATGTTTTTAAACAATTGCATATTAATATTCCTTTTTATGATGCTTTGGAACAGATGCCGCACTATGCGAAGTTTTTGAAGGACTTGATTGCAAAAAGACGGCGAGTGGATGAGCCGAAGTTGGTGCAGCTGAACCACGAGGTGAGTGCACTAGTGCACAAGGCGCTTCCACCAAAGCTGAAGGATCCCGGGAGCTTCACGATCCTATGTGATATTGGGAACGGGATCAAGAAGGGAGCGTTGTGCGACCTCGGGGCGAGCATCAATCTCATGCCGTTATCGCTTTTCAAGAAGTTGGAAGGTGGTGAACTTCAATCCACAATGATGACGCTTCAACTAGCCGATCGGTCTATTACTCGACCTCAAGGTGTGGTTGAAGACGTTCTAGTAAGAGTTGGAGATCACATCTTTCCAGCCGACTTTGTAGTGCTAGAGATGGAGGAAGATGAGCACGTGCCCCTGATCTTGGGAAGACCGTTCTTAGCTACGGCGGGGATGGTGCTAGACGTGGCGAATGGGAAGATCACGTTGAAGGTTGATGATCAAGAAGTGAAGATCTCCCTATATGAAGCCATGAAGCACCCGAAGGAGGATGAGAGCTTGTATTGCATGGATGCAATTGATCCTCGTGTTGAAGACACACATTCTCTCCCTAATCCATCTCATATTCGTGATTTTGCTAGTCCTTCACTTGATTATGTAACCCATGAGCGTTATGATCTTGATTATTTTGATAGGGATGAAGTGAAGAAGTTGAAGGATGAAGAGGTGAAGAAAGTGGACGTGGTCCAGTTAGAAGGGAAAGGAGGAGTTAAGAAGAAAAAATCCAAATTCAAGAAATTGTTTAGTAAGACTCCTCCAGATAGAGGCAAGAAGGAGTTGAGACCCATAACACTTGGGGATGAGAATAGAGGAAAGGAGCTCATGATGGTGGGGCATCAAGGAAAGGAGTTCAAACACCACTCTTATGAGAGTAAGGGAGGTAAATTTGAGTATGATGTCCCATAAGCTCCTTGAGCACGGTCCGGCATGAGGACCTTAAAAATAGCGCTGAATGGGAGGCAACCCATTTTTATTTGCTTTCATTTATTTTTAGTGTCTTTTTATATTATTAGGGTGTTTAGAGTCGTATGTCTAACCTCGTACTCGAGAGCTTTATTTTGTAGGCTTGTCTCTAAAGGAGTAAAGGAACCAAAGAAGGGGAGATTGAAGGAACCAACTTGAGACAAGGGAATGTGCAAAGCTACTGAGAGAAATTGAATTATTTGGTTGAGGTAACCCACAACCCCAAACTTAGACCTCTAGCAAGGTCGAAGTTTGGGGGGGTGGAGTTTTTTTTTATATGTTTTGTTGTTACATTGCACCGGAGCACCCCTTATCTTTGAGTTGAGTTAGTTATTTGGTGCCGTGAGATGCTCCTTGGGCTATTATTAATTTGTTTTGTTACTCAATATTTTATGCCTATCAATCACCTTATGCTTGTTGATTGCTATCTTTGAGTATGATTTGATGAGTAGGGTGAATTGTGAGGCTGAGTTAGGAGTTTTCTTGTGTGAGTGTTTGAGTTAGAGTTGATTTGAGAAAGAACTTGTATGCTTGTAAATTTTTCTTTTGAGTGCTTGTGTGATGAGAGTGAGAATTCACTAGGACTAGCATGGATGTGAAAGCCGTGAGAGTTGTGCCTTACGAGATTTAAATGCATGAATTAATCTCTTCGTTTGTGAGTGGATCGTCACCTTAGAGGATGCTAGAACTTGCATGTGCTCTTGCTTCTTGATTGTGTCTAGTTTGATATGCCGAATGTGATCTTAGGCCATCTTTGATTTAATTGAGTCACTTAGCCAAAATTTTCCTTACCAATGACATTGATCCCTTGTTAGCCCCTTTGAGCCTAGAGCCTATTTTATTTGCTAGCACATATGAACACTGTTCCAATTCCTAAGTCTTTTTGTCCCAATTTGAGTGGAGAATAGGAAAGTGTGAATGTGAAGGGAGTGAATTGAGTTGAAAAAGGAAAAGGTTGTTTGTTGAGTGAATATGAGAAGAAGGGTGTGAATGAGTTTTGAGATGTGGGAAAAAGAGAAAGAAAATTGAGAATGAGCAAAAAGAAAAATTGAGCTCATGTGTTTGTGCGAAAAAAAAAGAAAAACAAAGTGATTGAAAAAAAAGTGAAAGAGTGAGAAAGAAAAAATTGAAGTGTTGAGAGTAGTGGAATTAAAGTGTATTGATTGCAAATGTTGAAGTGATTCTGCTCCTAATCTCAAAGTGCCAAAGTTGATTTTTCTATTCTCCATTCACTTGAGTCACTTACCCCATATTGTTATCCCACCTGTCCAAAGAGCCTACATTACAACCTTGAGAAAAGTCCTTTTTGATTCGGCATGGATTTCTAGAGTATGGTCGAAGTTGAGAGCATTTACAAGCCTATGGCTGCCAATATGTGTGATTGATTGATTGAGTGAGTCCCTTAAACACTGTTATACACTTGTGAGGGAGTGAAACACATCGTTGAGTGCACGTCCATGCTTGATCTTGGTGTTTCTTGTTGTTGTTGCATGATTATGATGAAAGAAAGTGAGTGAGTATACGGGTGATTGACCTTTGAAGCTCGAGTTCAATTACTTGCATGATTTGATTCTTGACTCATTCCTAACAATTTCACTTGACTTATTATTTCGTTGCTTGAGGACAAGCAACATGGTAAGTTTGGGGGGGGTTGATTAGGCGTGAAATTGTTATGTTTTGGTGCCCAATTTACTCATGTTTTGAGTGTTTTCGATGAATATTTAGAGTCAAATGAGCATTATTTCTATACATTGATAAATTTGTCTCTTTGATGTTCATAGGTGAATAGAGGGCGAAAAGAGGAGTTCGTAGGACTTTGAATCGACTCAAACGGATGCCCGGATGAGAAGATATTGAAGAAATACGATCGGTATTAGTGCGGACGAGGAAAAGTATCATTTGGAAGGGTTAGAGATCACTCGAGCGCATCACTCGAGCGCAACCGCTCGAGCGAATCACTCGAGCGCGCAAACATACAGAACCATTCTTGCGCTCGAGCAGCTCGAGCGCCCAAAAGTAACAGTGTAATTCCAGCGCTCGAGCAGCTCGAGCGCGACCGCTCGAGCGAATGCACCATTCGAGCTACACTGCTCGAGCGGGACCGCTCGAGCGTTTTGCTCGAGCGCCCCTATACTTTTGCCTCCGGATTCGTATTTTCGGCCCGTTAACTCCCGTTTCGACCCGGTGCCTATATATACCTCTTCCAAACACGAAAAAAAGAATCCCCAACCTTTAGATATAATTTTAGACTTAGTTTTGGAGAGGAACGAGACGAGCAAGCTTTACTTTTACGTTGTTAAGGTTTTTCATACGAATTTTAGTTTCTTTTCAATTCTTAATTTCTTTTCATTAGTTCGTACTTTAAACGCTTTTAATTTCGTTTTAGTTAATTCAATTTGAGTTTTTCGTATCTATTTTCTTTTTAAACCCTAGTTTATGTTTATTATTTTCTTTATTCAATTCATCATGTTTATGTTCGTCGTTTCTTTTATTGCTTTTATTTTTGTTAAAACCATGTCCGGCTAAAACCCTTGCATGCTTGGGTTAGGATGAACTCGTAGAAGTAGGATGTGGGTACGTAATTAGGGTAATTTGTGACGTTAGTTTTAATTCTCTTAATTAATGAATTCATATAATTAATCTGAACTTTACCTTTAAATTTCGTACGAAAGTGTTAGAGAGAGGACGACCGCATCACTCTTTAACAACGAGTAGACTTAACGAGAGAGTTTAGGAAAGGTTAATTCATCTACCGGTTTAGCGAAGGAGGACGACCGCATCACCTTAGTTAAATTAGGGTCTCATTAATTAAGCGCTATCTATTAACTTGTTAGTGGATTAGTGAAGTCGAGTGTTAGGGTAAAGTATTAGGGTTTAGAATCTTGAGCTTTCACCTTGCATTCTTAGACTTAGGTTAATTCTCGGTTGTCACGATTACTTTGATTATGTACCTGCTCCGTTAGTATACGTAGGGATTCCTATCCTGAGCATCACCATCTCTCATTAGAAAACAACCCGTAGTTAATTCGTTCTTTTTCATTCTTTAGTTAATTAGTCTATTTTAGTCTTTTAATTAATTTTTCAAAAACCCAAAAACATCACACTCATATTAACTACGACGCGTAGATCTTCAGGGATCTATTCGCATACATACCATCCCTTGGGTTCGATAATACTTGGTCCCTATACTTGCCCATGCTACAGTGAACCCGTTCTCTTGCGGGGTAGCTACTAGTAGAAGCTAGTGTAGTCGCTTCAAGTCATGCTCGACGCCGGAAAACCATAGCTCTCGCCGGAATTCGAGTTGCTCAAGTAAGCTAGCCACGCATCGAAGCTCGACCACTCACGACCGTCGCCTGGAACGAAGCTCTCGCCAGAACCCGTTGACGCCGGAAATTCATTTCAAGCAGCGCCACCATCACTAATCGCCGGAAGAGGCCGATTTCCACCTGGAGCTGAGAGAGAAAGTGGCGGGGCCCACACACAAGAGTTCAAGAAAATGTTTCAGCAACTTTAGAAAACATCATTGCTAACTCGATCGAGCGCTTGGGTCGAGTTTCACAACTCGTGCGAGTCAATGTCGGTTTTAACAGAGAGTTGGGAGCCAATTTTGCCGTGCTCGACCAAGAGGTCCGGTCGAGTTGGTCAACTCGGTCGAGTTGACCGAGTTGAGCAATTTTGGGTAAAAATTCGAATTTTCACCATTTTTCAGGGATTTCTTTACAATTTCGTCTCAAGCCTTTTCCCACACTATAAATACTCATTTTCTCAGATTTCTCAAGGAGAGACACATATAAACACACACCCCACACACCATTTTAGTTAGATTTCAGTTTTCTTTCAATTATTAGAGTAAATTAGCTAGCATTTGAAGAACAATTTTCAATTCCAAGTTGTAATCACTCTATCTAGGTGACTTCTATCCTTTATCTTTTAATTAATTGGTATAACTTTCTCATTTATGGTTAATTGCAAT
This sequence comes from Ballota nigra, assembly GCA_947034835.1. NCBI lineage: Eukaryota > Viridiplantae > Streptophyta > Magnoliopsida > Lamiales > Lamiaceae > Ballota > Ballota nigra. The sequence goes on along the minus strand of OX344721.1, from coordinate 14,229,328 downwards.
TTTATTATGATGATCTTCATGGGTTTATTGATCTCTTTTGTTTGTTTATCCATTGATTGTGTTAGATTAGCCATGGGCTAATCCCCTAATGCTTTGGGTGTTTGAATTATGATGGAATTAGTGTTATGATGTTAATTGAGCTTTGATTGTGCTATTGAGTTGGTTCGATTGCTTCTATTAATGTGTTTATCTTGATTAGATTGGTTGATTAGGTTTAGTAGCTCTTGTTAGGTTAATTTGTGCTACAACGAGAGTTGTGTGTGGGTTAATCGAACTTGTGGTGAGGAATTTGGTTAATTAATCGGATTCAATTAGTCATTTATTAACTTGAGAGAGGGTAGATGGCTAGACCACCATTAATAGACATTAGGAACCTTAATCTACGGGTTTAGGGGCTTAGTGAAGGGAGAATACTTTAAGTGCATCGCGTGCTTTAAGTTATTCACTATCCTTTGTGCTTTTGGTAACTAATTAGGTGCTAATTAGTTCATTTGATCACCCAAGCCTCAAAAGGGATCGGTATTCAAAACTTTAGTGATAGCTCTTAGTAAGAACCAACGAAGTAGCACAAGACAAGTGAAATTAACGAACGTAGCATTGATTCCGTCATAAGGATTTCACCCGAAGCATTACCCTCAACTTGCACTTCTAACGAAGTTTTAAATTGCTTTTTAGTTTAATTTGTTCATTTCAATTCTAGTGCTCATTTCGATTATTGTCTTTTCATTTCAATTAGTTTAAAAACTCCAAAACACGCTTCTACAATTCTACGAAAACTCATAATCTTAGGGATTCACCGATCAACTAAGTTCTTGGATCGATACTACTTGGTCGTATACTTGCATGCTATAACGAACCCATCCGCTTTTGGGTCGTGTTTGCTTGTTTGATTTGAAGTTGCAAAAATACGAAAAAGTCAATCATGCACTCTTTGTTGATGCTCCTCTATCGGTGCTAGTCCTTGAGAAGTTTGAAGGAGATAATTCGACGGATTAGGAGAGACATGAAAGATAAGGATAAAACAGAACTCCAGAATAACCCATTGGATTCATAAAAAAATTGAAAATTTGAGAGAATTATGAAAATTAGAATATTTTAATAAATTGGGTAAGTTTGAGAAGTTGGAATTTTCAAGAAGATTATTGGGACTTTGAAGACGTGCTTTGGAATTTTGTAGAATAATATTAGAGTTTTGGGAAGAAGCATTTTTTGTGGCATTAATTATTCGTGTGGAACCAAGACTCTCATGCGTAACCTCGCCAAGGATCCGAGACGACCTCATTGGGCTACTGGTATCTCAACGAGGTCCTGGGATGACCTTGCTGGGCCACTAGCATCTCGATGAGGTCCTGGGACGACCTTATTGGGCCACTAGCACCTCAGTGAGGCCAGAAATCAACCTCGCTGAGCCAATAACACCTCGGCGAGGTCCGATGGCAACGTCACCTGGAGGCTGAGGCCACATTGGGATCGAAGATCAATGTACCTCGGTCGCCTGGACTACGACAAGAACAAAAGATGAAGTCAAGTCCAATCCACCCTTGGGACATTGTCAACGAAGGTCAAGACCTAGGACACTGAGCCCAACAAAATCAAGACCCTTTTATGAAAAGGATCAGAGAATCAGTCCAAGAGTGGCCGCTCCAGCCGTATTATAGGAAGTAAATCCCACTATGTAAGATGATCTTATACTATAGGGCATTTGTTAAACACGTAAAGGGCCAAATCCGCCTGACAGTGGGATTTTGTGCAATCTTTGTACTCAAATCCTTACATTTAATTCAAGGATTGCCCAAGATACTAGAACAACTAAGGGAACATTTCTTGTGTTATAAGTACAATCTCAATGGTTCATAATAAAAGATCACAAACCTTAAAACCCAAGTATACACAAGACTTGACAATTATCTGAGTATATATTGCTTTTGTTATTCTTGTTTTTCAACATTTATAGCTCATCTTGCATTAAATACTTCAATCATTCACATTTATTAGTTGAAGTCGTTCATAAAATCACAATCTCATATCTAATCTCACAAGATTACATTCGTCTATTAACAATTTTGAAAACATATTATATATAAATTTAATATTTCACGTATGCATATTTTTTTTGAAAACATTTAAATATTTAAATTTACATAAATTAATATTAATTTAAGTAAGAGTTTAGTTACTTTTTATTAAAATAAATCTATCATATTATTGGGGCCGCTTAAAACATGTGGTCGTGAGTAGATTGACACATCGAAGGTCGGACCCATTTGATCTTAGCATTAACTTGGACTGAGACATGGACCTTCATCCCCTTCCTGGACTCTCGAATTCATCTCTACGACAGTCGTCTTCTCAATTAAAGTTAAAATGATATAATTTATAAAGAGTCAATCCATCACCATGTTGGGCTTGCATGAAAGTACACAAAATAAGTTCCAAGGAGTTGGTAACAAGCCCATACCTTAAAGATGATATATCAACTCCAATCACTCTAACATTATTGTAGCTAATCATAGTCAGGTGAACATTGCACAATTTCACTCCATAAAAGATTGGAGTTGTTTCATTTGAAAGCGTTAGATTCTAAGTGATGAATAAAAAAAAGTCTTAATGATCACTCAAATTCTTGTCTTCACAACATTCATTAACATTTAATTTCCAAAATTTATCTTTATATTTGTTTGGTAGATTGCGAGTTCATTTAACACAAAGCCACATAATCATCTTAGTTAATGGTTCGAATTTACGACTATCAACAATTGGTGTTAGAAAGATTCTTACACGCTCAAAAAATATTTTCTTTCAATAATTCTCTAAAAAACATTCGAAGATTTCTTAAAATCATAAAAACACTAAAATTTCCCATTTATGTCTACTTATTTGAAAAATAAAAAAATTAAGAAACATATCTATCCCTAGCCAAATGAATGGCCACCGAGAGCATTATAATTAACTGAACTTCAACTTGGGAGCTATTGTGGCACACATTATCCTATAATTGGCCTAAATCCTACCATAGAACCGGGGTTTCGGGCTCGATAAGTGTATCTCAGTTAAGAACAACTCGGTAGACAAGTGACCTCGACTGTCTGAAGACCATATCGTCCAGGATACACAGACCCGACAAGATCGTGGGTCAACATCAAAGAAGATATGAAAGTATTGATAAAATATATAAAAGTATATATAATGCGTATTATTCGATCTACCATTGTAATTAATACCCTAAAATAAAGGGCTAGGATGACTTAAGAGCATTTATATAGTCATTAGAGTTAAACCTCTATAAATAGAGGATCACACCTTTGTTATAGAGGACTTCTCCTCCCTCATCTAAATGAGACTTACATATAATCCACTATATAGGCTAGAGGTCTTCTTCAAGAACTCCGAAAGTCATCTCCAAGGGAATAACCCATTGGTTCTTCTCCCATTGTTAGTGTTCTTCGTGTTCATACCATTATCATATATTTGTTACCCGTTAATCAATCATACCCCTATATCCATGGTAAAAAATGGTAACAACAAGAGAAATCCCCTGAACCCTGAGCACTTATGGAAAGCCATGATTCACCTTGGCCAATGCCTCTGCAACGTAAATTAGCAAGATACTCGTGTTCCTCAAGATAGCGGGAGTATGAGATCAAATATGTTGGATGTTATATCTAAATAGAATAGACAATTGACATTGCCCCCATCAGAGAGTAGAAGCTCAGGTGGTAGCCGCCACAACCAACTGCACATACATGAGCCTGAAATATCCAAGCGATTAACCTACGAGCTCACACTCCGTACCCATCTCATCCAATGAAGACCGATCCCTAGGTTCATTTAGACAAATATGTGATCTGGATGAACTCCATGAGTGCAACCGAGGCCACTCAGTACCAAAATTTCCCAATACTCTTGGCGATATGCCCATTAGTGGTTTTGTTCCCTTTTAATGGGGTTATTCGTCTTGAGTTAGGGGCGAAATTCCTCAGGAAAATAATTCAACATTTACTTGGTAGCATTTAAATTTTGTCTTGGTACAAACATGTAACACAATGTAATTGTTGGTCTACTTCGTAACTCAGTCACTTAAGGACACTGAGCTCAAATATCTGCCCTTAAAAAAGTTAACATACATCTTGATCATGAGTGTGTGCGAGTTATGGCCATACTTCTCCGACCATCAAATTGAGATATCTACCACTTTTTCCTTGCAACAAGTCTTACAAAGACCAAATTCAGTCGATCGTCTCCTAATATGGCCAGTTGACCCCTTGTTCACCTCCTCTAGATAGATCATCCCTGCAAGAACAAACAATGATCCTCCCACAACTTGTTGTATGATATGAAAACAATTACCCACGGTTGAACCACATACTTGGATGGGTGGTTGACCCACCCAAATTCATCAAACTCTACTCTGACCATTGCGATCTTCCTAGGCCACTCTTTGTGTTGTGCCATGGACTTCAACCTTAAGGTCCTTACTTGGGAGGTCCAAGTAATCGAGATGCATACAAGAGGTGTGTAATACTTTAGCACTCACTTGTGAATGAACTAATCAGGTCAAGGAAAACAAACTCTTTATAGATGTTTAGAAATTTAAACATATCAATATACTTCATAGGGAGACCAGTGATTAGCTTAATACTCGTTTTACCAGCATCATAGACGAGATTACCTCACTGGGATAGGAAAACACCAAAAGGGAAATTGCTCTAAGGATTTTGCGAGCCTTTCTCACTAGATGGCAAACCAAGGCCATTGTGATGCAAGACTCAAGAATCTTTTAAAGATCTATATTCAAGAGTTGTTTTCTAACTTGAAAGTATTCGAGTTTGATCTCGAAAGAATGGAGGAGAATAAACCTTCAACATCAACTAAATCAACAACTATAATAGTTAAGACACATGGATCTGCCTTACCCCCAGCTAACATGAAGTAATAACTAGCTTTAATGGCAAGAAGATTTGATAAGTTGAATCCTCAATTTGACCAATACAAGAAGTACAATAAAGAATTTAGGGAAAACCAAAATATATAAATCCCTTATCATCCCATCAATAAGATGGGTATGTGATGTTCATTGACGTCTAATCCCATCATTCTATCATGAAGGCGTATCCAACTCCAGTTCAATTGTTAGAAGTCGGGATATTTTCAATATCCTGACATGGGTTCTAAAAATCACGGCGAACTACGTAGCAAACGTGATAAGAGGTATGCTGATCGCAAAGTCATAGTTGTAAAACAAACCATCATTCAATTTTCATTTGCCTGTTTTATATTGTTGCTCTTTTAATACACATAAATTTTACAAACATTATTGAACTTGATAATCAGCTCTCATTTGAACAATTGATGAACAATTTAACACTGCTTAAGCGATGCTCATGATAAAGCTGAAGAGAAAAATTTAACAATTGTGAGACAGTCGCATCTTTTTCTTGCTACCATGACTACAATTCCTATTCCAATTCATTGTAACATTATTAGCCCTCAATTATAGCTTCGCCAAACAGTTCCTTATATTTTCCGTTATCCATTTTTTCCTCGACCACTACTATTAATCACAAACTCCCTCGTAACCCCACCCCCCCCTCTACACACACAAATGAAACTATAATGAATCTCTGTTCTTCTTCTTCCTCTGTGCTCTTCGCTTATTCTTCTACACCTAGGGTTTCCAATTTACATTCTATTTCCAGATTCTCTTGCTCACTGAAATCCGGCGGCGGCGGCCAAGGCGGTCGGAGTTGGAGTCGGTCTTCGTGTCTTGTTTTTTGCGCTTTAAAGCTGCGAGGAGTGGTCGAGGCGATTGCTGACAAAAAGAGCTCCTTCAGTAGGACTGCCGCCGCCGCAGCTGTGGTGGCCTCCGGCTCCGCCTATAACCAGGACGAGATTTCAACGCCTCGAACTTTCATCGATGCCTGCACAGAACAAGGTCATTTTCATTGCTCTCAACGTTGTCAATGAACTAGCTTGTTTGCATATCTGCACGTTTTACCCTCTTCGTTTTCTGATTGCTCTCATTTTCATTGATTTAAATATTCAAAATAAAAGAAGAAAGCATTTAAGCACATCATATATCTGTTGGATGTCGAGAGACCTGTTCTTGGCTTGATAATTTTTTAGTGTGTTGGCGTGGCACTGTCTTCTGGTTTATCAAGTATCTGAAATTTACTGACTGTTTTCTAGTTTTTAACCAATGGTCATTATTCGCATTTTTTTTTTTTTTGAAACAGCTAAAAAATTTATTTCCTCAGAAGTCAGGGGTATAAGCAATACCCAAGATTACAAGAAATACCAGGTCCCTTCAAGGGTAATATCCGCCCAGACTTACATTCCTAGCCAATCATTAGACAAGTTATACTAATTCTCCCAGATACAATTTAACCCTTTAAACCAATCTCTAAGACAACAGCTATTCAGATACACTATTAGTCCGCAGCCAACTCCAAGTTCGGGATTTAAGTTCCTCCACAATCTTTTCTTCTGAGAATGTGTTCGTCTGTGTGGTTAATTTGGGAATTGTGAGTATAGCTATTGATTATATGATGTGAGAAGTGGACTTAGTAACCTTGGAGATGCTGTGTTTTGGTGAACAATTCTTCGAGATTGTAACTGAGAAGGCTTTCTTTGTGCTTCCAATGGATGTACTGGTCATATAATTTTCAATGGTAGTCAGAGAATCTATGTGGAGAATTTCGAACTCTTACTTGTCATTAAATGTGCAAAAAACATGAAACCATTTCATCTCTTCTTGTTTCTTAGATATCTGATACTTTTGTGCAAACATCATTGTCTACTATATGCAATTTTAGCTAGGCTATTTGAGCCTTGAGGAGGGATACACTATTTCAGTGAAGTGGTATTGTCGAGAGCGGCACCGGTTTCCTCAATCGCAACTAGATCGGCATGTTTATACATGAAACTTTAAAAAGAATGTAGTTTGAGCCTTGAGGAGGGATACACTATTTCAACTGAAAATGATTTGTTCACTGTTCGAATTGTGAGTATAACAAGATTCTATAAAGATTCACAGGAACAGGGAACATGCCTAGATCTTTGGCTAGCCATAATTGACAATTTCATGTTAAAACCAAAGATCATTGCATACTATTTAAAGTGTTGAAAGTAACATTAATAGAAGTCCAGTGCAGCCTACTGTAATAGAAACGTACAGTCGAGGTTTCATTAACTCCATTAGTTGTATTTGCGAGTCCTGAAAAAAGAGGGGAAGCCAAGAATTGGGAAGTCTAAAGATTTGCTAGAAATGAGAGACTATTTAAAATAGAACAGTGAACTGATTCAAAAAAGGAATAGACAGATCCCACTTTGTATATACTCTGTGACACCAGGCTAACCTTCCTTTTAACGTGAGTTTAACCCTCTCTAGTCAATGATATTGCAATAGACATCCCAGGACTCAGAAAGAACATCATGAGAACTGCACAGAAAAAAATTAGGCAAATTTAAATTATGTTATTGATTTAAGTCAACACTTAACAGATGGATGACCTTTAGAAAGAGCATCATTATACTTAGTTTATTATGTTTATTCAACAGTAAGCTATACTCACTGGCATTGTAGATTCACTAACTGTTGTAGCTCCTATAAGTCCTTTTTTTTTTTTTTTTGATAAGAAACAATTTTATTGCTTATAAAGCTCAGGGATGAGAGATCCCTATAATAATACAAGTAAAAGACTTAAAAAGTGTAGTACCAATTCCTAGCTAGCTACATCCAACAAAGTCAACCCCTTAAAAGAAACTTGACTCAAAGACCACAAATCAACTTTAAATTTGATCCTATCCCACATATCATTTATAGACTCAACCTTATCATTAAAAGTCCTATTATTCCTAAAAGTCATATATGTCATCCAATTATATGTTTGTATTTTCCTAATTTAATAGCTGCCAACAGTTTATTCATTGCTGGACAGTGATATTATGATCTAATTTCATTGTTTAAGTTGTCGCTGTTAGATTTCATTGGTTTCTGTCTAGGGAGATATTGGTTATTGACTTATTTCTGAACTTTGATTCACACACATTTTTTTCTTCTTCTAACATTCCTTGCTACATATTTAACAATTCACTTTAAGTACTATTAATTGTTGCAGAACTGTTTACCTAGATGGTCTAGCGTCCTTGGAAGTCTTAGGCTCTCTTCAGAAAAACTAGGTCAACTCTAGGCTATGGATAACGACCAGAACTAGTTCCAGAATGTACTTCTCCTCATTCATGATTTAATGATTTAGAAACAACAGTTGCTGATTCACTTTAAGTACTATTATTTGTTGCAAATTTATTTTACTTAGATGGTCTAACAAGTCGTGGGCTTTCTTCCGAGAAAATAGGCCAACTCTAGACTGTGGATAGCAACCAGAACTAGTTCCTGAATGCTAATTGTTCTTATTCATTATTTAATGATAGTAGGTTCACTTTCTTATGCACATTTAGACGACAACCTTTGTGACCTTCCTCCCAGTCTCTCATAAAATATCATGAGTTGGAGTAGGCTGTAGGCATATGTTACCTAATATATTGGTTGATTTCCCCTTTATGTAGGGTTAAATCCATAGTTTTGAAAGGGGTGTTAGGCGCTTGCGGCTATAGGTAGAGCGCCTCTTTTATGTAAAATTGGGTGCAGTTTTAAGGGTGCGCGCCTCTTTGACTTTCCACTTCTTGTTCACCCCTAAACGTGTTTGTGTAAAATTTTTTGAAATAAAAACCCTTTTTTGACAAAAAAATAACTCAAAAGAAAACAAAGGCGAAATCATAAACAAGGAAATGATGTTGAATTTAGGCCTAGGGTTTAAGAAAAAAATTGTTTAAGAAAGAAGAAACCGAGAAACAACACGTGTCCCTGTACACTAGGTTCTTTTCCCGCTTTTTTCTTTGTGAATCTTATGTCTATTGTTGTGGTTTTTACGTATGGTAAGAACCAGGCTTCTGATTAATTGTTGCCTGTGCTACATTTGATGTGTTCTGTGTGTTTATGAGATCTAACTTCACAATTTTAATGGTTATTACATGTTTACTTTATGTTCTAATGTTCATTAGTTGTCTTTAAAGGTCTTATTATCTGATTTTATGTGGTACTGAACTTTATTTGTGTCAAATATGTTATATTAATATATAAATAACGCTTAGTGAAAAAGGAGAAGAGGCGCGCGCCTTGCGCCTCCGGCGCTAGGACCCCTCTTGTGCCTTTAAAAACTATGGTTAAATCTGTATTAATTCACGACCTTTAGATCCAATCTCAATTTAACCACGACTTTCAACGTATTTGTGTAAACTCACCACCTCTATAGCTATTTCAATCCGATACACGTTTTAAAATTCCTGCACGATTTTGGTGACGCGGCTGCTAGAGCTAATGTATTTTTGTCAAGCTGGATGGCATGTTGTATGACACATCATAAGAAAAGGTCCACGTCATAAAATAAAAATAAAAGGAAAAATAAACAAAAGAGTAAAAACCCATATTCATCCTTCACCCTTCCCCACTAATTCCTCATCTTCCTGGCCGAACCTGGTGAGCCTCCTTTCCTCTCCCCACCCTACCATGCCGCATCCCGTAAATTCCCACCCCCATACATTACCCAACCCCTGATTCATCTTGAAATCATCGCTGCCTTGTTCACAAGGGGAAGTTACTAACTCACACATACATCTAAAGTGAAAAGTTATATAAACTAAGCTTGCTATCTGAACCCAAGATGGGCATTTTAATTTGGTATGTTTGAATAATTTTCTTTTTTTATTAATTTGGTGGCAATGGGAATAGAGGTGAATAGTTAGGGGAGCCGGGCAATAATTTTAGATTTTTAATTGTTTTCTTTTGCTTTTTTTTTATATATTTTTTTCTTTTAATTTTTTTTTTAATTCGTCGTTTTAGATATTTTAAAAAGTATTTATCCCTTGGGACATTTAATCCTACGCGTCGTTCGACATGGCGTGCACCGGGGCCAAAAACACAAGCTCCGGCAAGCCACATCACCACTAATTGACCGTCAAAAACGTGTACTGGGTTAAACCACCAATAGGAGGTTATTTTATGGAGTATCAAAATTTTGAAAGCCATGATTTGACTGATATTTGGTCTAAAGGTCGTGAATTTGTGTAGAATTAATCTATTATATGTGTGGTACTTCATGTGGACATCCAGTCTCACACATCAGACCTGCTTATATATTATTTAATGATAGCATCTTGAATTGTAAGTATGTATGGACTGCAAGTCATGATCGATGTTTTAATCTAAAGCTTATCTGCAGCAAACTCAAGCTTTTACAGCTAATATTAATGTTTAGTCCTTCAGCTTGTAATAGAGTATGCCTGAAATTGTTTCGGTGAAAATTATGTTTTCAGACTTGCTTTTGGGGATACAGAAAGAAGCAGATGCTGGAAGATTGCCAAAAAATGTTGCTGAGGGGATGGAGGAGTTGTATTACAATTACCGGAATGCTGTAAATTAACTCTTATTTTGCTCATGGTGCTATACATCTTTTAGTTTAGTATATTAAAAACACCGAGCCATATTTGATTAGTCTTATCAATTATTTTCAGATTGCACTCCTATAATTCTGGAACATGAATCTCGCTTTAATTCTCCCTCTCTGATGAATCCTTAAATCTGCTAGTTAGTTCATTGCACTTGCTTCTAGCAAAAGCTAATAAACCCTTAAAGTTAAAAAGGAAAAAAAGAAGAGAAAAGGACAAACTGTAGTTAAATAAGATATTGTAATCACAATTTCTACTTAATAAATTTATTTCCTTCCAGCAATCATTCACGATTTAATCTATTCTTGTTGCCTATTTATTTATTTATTTTGTGTGAGTTCGAGCCAATTGGTTGAAAGTTGAAACTGTTATGATGTACTTGCTTAATGGCAATCTTCAATGCTGTGGTAATTTTTCTTTTAAGAGTATGTGGTGGCTCTTCCAGTACTGGAAAGGGAAACTATGTTGGCTGAACCAGATTTGTTTCCAAAATGTAGTTTTTGTAAACACAATGTTTAAAGAGTGTGTCTTGGTATTAATGCCATTGGCTGAGTGGGGCAATCATAATACAAGTAGTCTCTCATCCTAATTTACCTATTGTCAGTTATAGTAACATTTGGAACTCTCTTTTGTAGTGTTTATTATCCCAACTAGGTATATTGTGAATCTCTGAATCTATCCTCTTCCTAATTTTTTGTTTGCGAAGTAATTTATCTGCTTACGTATAATTAAGACTGAGAAAAAATGTGTTTTGGTGCTGCTATTATGTTGGATATCTTTGTGAGCAGGTATTAGTGGTGGGAAATACTCTGGGCGTGTTGTTATTTGCACCCTAACTCCATGTGTGCTTATGCATGGGTAGACTAATTGTAAAAACTGATTAGCTGTTTATTATGTTGCCTCTCACAGTGTACCCCCCCAAATCACTCTCCCTTATATTGTTTGTGTTGCTTACTGCTAATTTAGTTGCAGATATCAATATCATGTTACATCACCTGAAAGATAAAATCTAGCTATAAATTATATTCATCAATTCACAGAAATATCACTATTGTTCGTTAATTGTAAAGGTGCTTCGCTGCCTTGATGACTAGGCTTGGCTTTTCTTTTTTATTTTCTGTAAAAAAACAAATACTGTAAGTACATGATGTTAATGATATTTAGGCTTTAGTGATTATGCTAAGTTCTAGCTTGAACTTGTAAAATATAATTCCATTAAAGAGTGGCTTGTAGTGATTTATAATAATGTGCAAAAATTCTAATATGTAGTGAAATATCAGCACATACTATATACAACAAAAAATAGTAAAATAAAGAAACCTGAAGCTACACCCTGTGTTAATTCCTTTCTGCTTATAAGGTTTTCTGAACGTGAACGGACAATCATCTGATAGCGAGGTCCTTTCTAGGCTGTGGGCTAGGATTGTTACAACTATGATTCAATGTATTGAACAGGGAACTCGGTTATTGAGTATTTTATATTTATTTCTTTTGTCCTGTTGCTTTTAATGAGAAACAGGGAACTAAAAATTATTGGATATTTTATATTTATATCATATGTCAGTTTGCTTTTAATTAGAGAAGGAAAAAAAAAAATGCAAGCCAAATTTTTAATGGACCAGAATGTAATTAATGCATCCTATTTTTCCCTGACTTGCATTACCTGCTATGGCTGGTAGTTACTCAGCCATCAATTCTGGACTTTTTGTTCTGTTTTTCAAGGCAAAACTAACACATGCAGATAAGGAATAATTTTTAGTTTATTTCTCTGTCTTATGATTTAATTGAAAATGCTGAATAATTACAATTAGATCTTATTGAATGGATAATAAATTGAGTTTATTGGCTTGTTCTTTTTCTGCTTGAAATTAAGAAAAGAAAAGAAATGAATTACCAATGGCTTCTTCTATTGGCACGTAATGATGATGGTGAAAGTTGCACCTTGGAGATGCTTCAATTTTCATAGGACCTACCACTTTGTCACCTTGCTTTCCCTCTGGACTTCTAGCTATTTCCATATTTTTCTTGATAAAATGTGCTATTGCAATGGGACTACTGTAACCATTTTACTTGTTATTTTATTACCGAGAGTATTACAGACTCTTTTGCTATTTTCTGCATATATTCTGGCGTCACTTATTGAATGAAGTGTATTTCAGGTTTTGAACAGTGGACAACCCAATGCTGATGAGATTGTTTTGTCTAATATGGCTGTTGCATTCGACCGTATGTTCATGGATGTTCGGGTAGTTCTCTACTACTTTTTTTTTTTAATCTTAATTTCATGATATGAGCTACCCAATTTGCTGCTAGTTTTTCCAGCATCTGATCTCATTTTCTAAATCAACTTTTCAGGACCCATTTCAATTCTCACCATATCACCAAGCCATTCGAGAACCTTTCGACTATTACATGTTTGGTCAGAAATATATTTTTCCCTTGCTTGATTTCAGGTTAGTCACCATGCCTGTAATTTTTTTTTTGTATTAGGTGCTAATGCTTGTATAATTGTATGACTGATTTATCTCAAACTTATATGTCATAGGCTCTAGAAAAAATATAATAGATTGTCTTATGATAAATTTAGTGTTGGTACCTGAGCTCAAACTGGTGACTGAAGACAAAGACTAAAGCCAAATCACATGCTCTTGGGAAAATTTTCCTCTTTCTTGCTCTGTACTCTTCAAACAAATTGCAGTAGGGTAAAACCTTATTGGAACATTCATGCCACGCCCAGTGGAGGTTGATATCACAAGAATAGGTGTGGTTGTTGGACTCTGTGGAGAACTACTGTTTGTAGTTTTGCGTTACCTCGAGCTGCCATGTAATGGTTGGGATGACTTGGAAATTGGTTTTGATTGATAATAGGATTGTTTTGCACCTGTTTATACAGTTGTGCAACCAGAAAATAATGGATATAATGCAGAATGGCAATTTGTTGTTAAACTTTGTTGTCCAGTTTGGTGTCTGCATGTGTGTGTGAATATTAGTCTTCCTTGCAATTATTTCTGTAGCTTTATTTGCCTTGGCAGTTTTTTGAGCTGATATCTGAAGAAGATATGCTATCCCCAAGTACTATAATAGTGAAAGTTGAAATTTTTATGAGATGGGGATGATGGTGATACTCATTTGCATCTGGTTTCGTGGGAGATGGTGGCACATCCAAAGGATTTGGTGGTCTTGGGATTGGGAATCTTCAGCTTCAAAATAAGGCTCTGTCGGGGAAATGGTGGTGGCGCTTTCATTTAGAGGAGACTGTGTTATGGCACAAAGTTATCAGAAGCATATACGGTCTTCAAGAGAATGACTGAGATGCTGGTTTTGCTGTTAGATCTACTTTTCGTAGCCGTCGGAAGTCATCTCTTCGTTTATCTGAAGTTTTTGCGGTCTGTGGAGGTTGAGTTCAGGTGCATAGGGGGGATAAAGTTCGTTCTCTTAGGAGGATAATTGGTTGGGCAGACCTTCGTTCTCCAGCTGTTTTCCCTCTTTATGCAGGCTGTCCTCTCTTCACTACAAGCGAATTTCTTCCTTCTTATCTGCATGCCACCTCTTTTCCTTCCCCTTCTTGGAATTTTCATTTTCATCGGAATCTTAGGGAGTGTGAGGTTTTGAATTGGAACAGCTCCTTTCTTGTCTTGAGGGTGGTTTCTATGGTCTTTTCTTCTAAATCTTTTCCGCTGACTTTTTCTCTAGTTCCAACTCTGTTTCTTACATCTGGTGCAATCTCATTTGGAAATGTCTGGTTCTGAAGAAAGTGCAGGTGTTTATGTGGCTGATAGGATTGGGGAAGTTACTCAACTTGATTTCAAAAAAGCTTTCCGAATAACTCTCTTTCCCCAAATTGGTGTGTTTTGTGTAGATGTCAATCTGAGGAGTCTAACCACTTGTTTATTCATTGTTCTTTCTCAAATCGTTTATGGTGCAGGGTGATTGGAGAGTCAGGGTGTACGTGGGTTTCTCCTCAGACTATTATTGAATTGTTCCAAGCCAACGTAGGAGGTTCTTTTAGCAAGAGATATAATTCTTTGGAGGATAATTGTTTCGGCTGTATGCTGGTCTTTATGGCTATAGACTATAGAGGAATAATATAATTTTTGAGGATGCTTAGTCTTTAGAGGATGTTTGGGGTAGGGTGAAGTTCAGGCTAGTCTTTGGGCTTCTAGTCATAGCTTGTTTATAGGTTGCTGTCTTTTGGATATGAGAAGGGATTGGGAGTTTGCTTTTTTGTAATGATGATATAGGATGCTGTGTATCCTTTGAGGGACTTCTTAACCCTCTCATTTTTATTATTAATAAAGTTTTTCTTTTCAAAAAAGACAAAGATGAAGTGTTGTCCTCTTGTTAGATTAAATTCTTATATAGAGATAGCTATTGCACTCTACCCTTATCTTCATCTTGAATATCTCTAGAAATGGCCGTTGCAGATGGGGTAACATTATTCTGGCAGCTTTATGATGGAATTATTTAGGAGTAGGACCAACATTGAGTTGTACCGAATTCTGGCACTGAAATATTTTCATCAAACTTTTGAGGTTTCATAAAAGAAAGGGATAAAGTGTTATGGGGACTGATAGTCCCAGCATTATGTTGGTGCTTTGGCTGGAAAAAAAAAATAAAAGAGTCTTCACGAAATGTTGAAGAATCTCTTATGGAGGTGTGAGTTAGCTTAGGTTTAGTGTTTCTTTGTCAAACATTGTCAGGGATTGGAGATGCTTTTTCTCATCTCTTTTTTGTCTGTTCTTAAGGTGATTCGTCGTGTCTTTATATCATCCTTCTATAGTTCTGTTTAATCAATTTAGTTCTCT
Organism: Ballota nigra; assembly: GCA_947034835.1. NCBI lineage: Eukaryota > Viridiplantae > Streptophyta > Magnoliopsida > Lamiales > Lamiaceae > Ballota > Ballota nigra. The sequence continues at coordinate 14,214,020 of OX344721.1, read as the reverse complement.
TTTCTTATTTAAAAAATTTAAGTTTCATTATTGGACTATATGTAATTTGTTCATATGCATTTGCAGAAACATTGTCCCTTGTTGTGTAGGGATGTGTAATGCTCTAATCTTCATAAACTTTGTATTTCAGAAATTCATTTCTTGGCAACATCTCCGTGTTCAATGAAATGGAAAAGAAGCTTCAGCAGGTGCACATATTTTAGTACTCTTATAAAAAATTTTGTTGTTCCCCTTTTATGTTTGTGGACACCTATGTTCTTTGAAGCAAGTTTTTTTTTTATTGGTGACATGGTTTTGTTTGTAAGTGAATAGTTATTTTCCTATTGGGTAAATGCATGAATTGGAAAGTCTTTATCACTGCCCAAGTAATAATGCGTATAGTTTGTTTTTTTCTTATAAGAAATGTGAACTATTAAGTAGTAAAAATAAAATATTTACAACCTGTGGACAAGATATCTACTCCATGCACTCCTGATCAAATGACCAGAAATGTTCATAAGAAAGCTAAACTCCAATCCCTAAACAAGCCAAAAAAAAAAAAACCGAAAAGCCTGAAGTCTTTTATGCTTATGTTACTACAAAGCCACTCTAGTTTTACTACTATCACAACATTCCAAAAACAGACTCAAATCAGTATCTTTAAAGATCCTGTATCCTTTCCAACCAAATAGACCAGCATACATTGGGAAAATGACTCGATAAGTCCCTTGCTCTGTACTCTGAATAGATCTGAACATGATATTGGCATGCCCAACAAAGACCAAGCTTAACTAAGACTTTGGACTACAAAAACTGGTGTGAATGGACAATGCAGGAAGATACATTCCCGAGTCTATGAGCTGGACCCTGCACAACACATACAATTACCAACTAGGAGAAGAAGAATGTATGGGTTTTCTCGTCTGCACCACCTCAAGTAGGTAACTTGCACAAAAACCACCAGCCTTGACAATTGAACCTTTGTTGGCGCTGGCACCTTCCAAACAATCTCACGGAAATAAAAAATGAGAGTATTAGTATTCGGGAATAGATGCACATAGATCGCATGGACTCAAGTTCTGTAACCACTGCCTAATATCCTCACCCGTATTCACCAAACTCACATTCTCTTACAATGCTCAATGCGGGACAAACTGAAGCATTTCAGCATCAACATTACCTATTCCACTCCTCCAATGTTTCTAAATAAGATGATATTACCATGCACTTGCTTCAGTAATCATCTCTTTCCTTCCTTTGCTCAATGGTGGCCTAATTAATTTTCATGTAAGTAATTATTTGGCGCTCCACTTCCTAATTGTTTGGCATATGAATGCACTTCTGGTACTATGATAGAAACATGCATTGCATGCTGAGTGTTTAAGACCCTAACCTCTCATTTGTGATTTATCTTCTTTCCCCCACTTAAAGTTACTACTCTGCCACCACTATTCCCTTGATTATGAATGCTATTACTTCTCAATCCGACAATTGGTAAACTTTATCTTATGTGTGTCTGAATCTTTTCCCTTATTGAATATTATTTTAAACCGAGGCGACCAATTTTAGAGTAACATTTAAATGCTGCCCAATGTGATTTTTTCTCTTTCTTGATTTTTACTCCGATTGTATCCCATTGTCATATATTTCAGGGTGAGAATATCATCTTAATTTCCAACCATCAAACAGAAGCAGATCCAGCTGTTATTGCTTTGTTGCTTGAATCCTCTACTCCATCTATTGCTGAGAATTTGGTGACAACAAATGCTCTATAAAAAATTACCATTACCAGTTACACACTTGCATTTCTGTATTTTTTGGATTACCAATATGTTTTTCAACATAATGCAGATCTACATTGCAGGGGATAGGGTTGTTATTGACCCCCTGTGCAAACCATTTAGTATGGGAAGGTGCTTTGTTCAGTGCTGCAGAGTAATCTTGTTTTCTTATGTATACCCCTTATTGCTTATTGATGCACTTAAATTTTATTGGTTAGGAATCTTCTATGTGTGTATTCCAAGAAACACATGAATGATGATCCCGGGCTCACAGATATGAAAAAGAGAGCAAATACGAAAAGCTTGAAAGAGATGGCAATGCTTTTGAGGTACAACTATGTTGCCTTGCTAAACGTTCTCTAAATATTTAAGAACTGTGAGAAGATTGTGGTGGTTATCCTTTTACCTTCACTCCCATTTGTGCGCTCTCTGTTGTACATCTTGTACTTCCTTCAGGCCCATTGATTTTGATATAATCAGTATTTTACTTGTTTTTGGATTTAAGAAGCTACAGATCAAGACACATAAGGGCTCTAGCCATATTTCGACCAGTGATTAATCCGTAGATACCAATAGAAAATAACTAGGCACTCAAAACAAGTATAAGCTCGAGCATCATTAACCAAATCATACGCTGTTCAGTTGTTATGATGCGTCTTTATTGATCATCGTGACTTTCAAATCAAAACTAGCATCATCGGGTGTAAGTCCTATTGTGAAACATCTGAGGGTGGTAATGATGGAATCTCAATGTAACAATATCTATTAGTATCTGGCGCTTTAGAATAATGGTTAAAGTTTTTCTTGTCGCATCTTGTACTTCGATGAAGTTGGTAATTAATTAATTACATTGAAGGGTGCATTATCTGCGGAGATACAAAAGTGGAAATGGGAAGTTTAATAAATTACTGTAGAAACTCAAACAAATCAAGCAGAGGTGGTAGGCTTACACTTATCCAATCGGTCCTGAATGCCTTGCCTACATTCTATATGTCACAATTTAGGATACCTTCTGAAATTGCCAATCTCATGGAGAAGGAAATGAGGAACTTCTTATGGGAGGGTGTGAGTGGTGATCATGGTACTCATTTAGTTGCTTGGTAGAAGGTGACTCGGCCCAAAGAGATGGGTGGTTTGGGAATTAGGAAGCTCTTATTTAAAAATAAAGCCTTGTAGGGAAAATGGTGGTGGCGATTCTCAAATGAAAGGGACTCCTTGTGGACTGTTGCAGCAAGTATGGCTTACAAGAAAACGGGTGGGATGCAGGTTTAGGGTTTGGTCGACCTTTCGGAGTCCTTGGAAGTTCATTTCTCAGGTATATCCTGATTTTATGCGATCGGTGAAGGTTGAGGTAAGAAGGGGTGATTTGGTTAGGTTTTGGGAAGAAGCTTGGTGGGGTTCTTTTTTCTGTTTGCTTTCCTTCACTCTATCGCCTGTCTTCTAGGCATAATACGCCTACCAAACTCTGATATTGGGTCTAGTCCCCTAGCTTGGTTTTTTCATTTTATAGGAATTTGATGGATGAAGAAATTCAGGAGTTAAGTGAGCTTCTTTTGTGTCTTAATGGTGTTACTTTGAGGGTTTATGAGGATGATTGTATGGTATGGGCTGCTGACCCTTCGGGTTTTTTTTGTCAGGTCTTTTTTAAGTTTTTGTTAAATATGAATCTCTCTAATGTTTCTTTGGTGTAAACCTGTTTGGAAGGCTCCAGTTCCTATGAAGATACAAGGTTTCCTTTAGTTGTTGGTTTTGGGAAAGTTGTCTACTTGCGATATTATTCAAAAACGTTTCCTAATGTTCCTCTTTTCCCTAGTTGGTGTGTCATGTGCAGGGGTTCTTCCGAGAATAGCAATCATCTCTTCATTCACTGTCCTTTTTCTCAGGAGCTATGGTATAAGGTGATTGGTGAGGTGGAGCGCAATGGGTTTTTCCAGGTTCTATATTGGATTACTCTAAAGTAATATGGGTGGCCCGATAAGTAAAAAGGGGAAAATCTTGGGGAAAGTCTTACGGTCTATTTTTTAATGATAAGGTTGAGTCTATACATGATATGTGGGATAGGATCAAATGTGAAGTTGATTTGTGGTCCTTGAGAGCTTCTTTCGAGGGTTTATCTTGTCGGATGTAGCTGGAGTTGGTGCTTCGTCTATTACTTGTAATTTTGTAGGGGTCTCTCATTCCTAAGCTTTATAAGGAATACAATTGTCTCTTATCAAATAACCTGATATCTAAAGACCAGTACACAAACAATCAAGGGACAATCATGGCCTGGTACCCTTTCAATCTAGGCTTGCGTGATACGATCAGTCAATCAGCAATATACTGTCTCGGGCTCTCGGCCAAGTTTATTTTAAATTGCTGCCCTGCCAAATTTTTTTTTTTTTTGATTGAACCAACTTTACTCCAAATCATCTGCTTACTAGAAATTCTGTGTAAAGAAGTCATGCCATGGTGAATATATCTTGTTGCTTGTAGTAGATTCTGAGCATGTGACTTTGGCCTTGATTTCAGGGCCTGTATGTGCTTAAGTGTATTGTAACAAGGGAGCCAGAGAGTAATACCGTTCCTCCTGATGTGTTTAATATGGAGAATAAAAGGTAGATAATATTGGCTGTACCGATACCAAGGTTTCAACTATAAAGCTATAAAAACTAAGGTATATAATGACTACACTAATGAGACGAGTCTGTAAAATTGGGAGAAGTGGATTGGCTTTATTACTAAGGAGTAAGGGGTTTGTTTATAAAATTGAGGATTTCAAATCTTGCAAGGTGGATTTGAAATAAAGTAAAAGGTGTATTTGAATTTTGTATATGTTTAGGAATTGGGTGTGTGGATTTTTTTAGAATTTGATAGGATAGAATTTTGAAATATTCGATGATAGAGGGATTATTATATTATAAAAAAGTAGCGTTGAAATGATTGAATAATTGTGTAAAGTAAAAAAAACAAAGAGAGAGATGATGATGATGATAAAATGTATGATAGATGATTGATAGTGTATTGAAAATTGTGTTATTGAAAAAAGTAAAACAGGTCCATACAGAGGTTTGCTCTGGCTTGAAATGGGTCCACCCGCTAGTGGATTGTGGGTTGGGTCTCCTGAATTAGTCGGTCCTTAGGCCGGATATCGAGTATCAAAAAAAAAAAAAGTAAGATAGGTGTATTATAGGTATTATTTTAGAGTAGAATTTTAGAGGATTTGAAATCCTATACCAAAATCCGGATAAACAAACAAGAATTTGGATTTGAAATCTCAAAAGTGCCCTGGAAAACCGGTAACAAAATAGCATGAGTGAATTTGAGACTTCCATAATTTTCCTCAAAACATTTGAAGCAATTCTACTTTGGTCGAATGCCATGAGCAAATTCTGATTTTTAATAAGGTGACAGAGGCTATTAGTAGGATCAACAAAGCAATAGTACCCAAACAGGGAAAAAAATTTGTCTCTGTTTTACTGAATTATGGATTTTTTAGATCAGAAAGTGCAACTTCGATTGCTAAAATACAAAAAATGTAGTAAAAAACATTTTTTAAGGTGGAATTAGAATGAAAATTATGGATTATGAACCTTTCAGATTTGAAGATTTTAAAATGCTACATGAAAGCATTGTTCCACATTGAACTCTGTTTCGGAGTTCCATTTGGGCTTGGGCTGTGAAAAGCATACAATTTTTAGATCACTTAACCTTAAGTTTTAGTTAGTTAGATCATATCAGTTGATATTCTTTTTAATTAAAAAAATGCGATGATTCATCTCACAGGTTTCATTTAATTGAAGAAACAATACAAACAGGGTATTGCAAGATAATGTAATCATGAACTAAGCCATGATCTGTACTCTGTAGTTCTAGGTGTGAATTTATATGCAATAGGAAATCCTTTTTGCCCTTCATTTTCTATAGAAACTATGACATTATTGGTTGGAATATGAAATTTCATTCGCGTGAACAGATTTTAACACTTTAGTTTTCAGTGATGTTCTGGGCATGTTTTCAAGATGATTATGAATAACTATGTTCTTACTTCAAATATGTGTATTTAGAAACCGAAACTGTTTGGCCAGCATAATAACCATGTACAATGTAACTTATGTCTGGGTAGCTACATCACTCTATCCGCATTCAAGATTCTAAGGTGGTCTGCAAAATGAGACAATCTTAAGGATTTCAGTTCCTATCATAACCTGTTTATGCAGTTAGCCATCTCCATTGACCATGAGACTCTGTTTAGCTTACTGACATGAGCACTTTTCATTGACTACATTCTGTTTTGGACAATGCCTTTGGCGATGATAGTGGTGGATGAGAAATTGGTTGAATTTTTCATCATATAGAAACTCCACCCTAATAACAGTGAAGTCACCACCAACGTAATAGTTGTATTAAATCTGGCATTTTTTATACAAATTATGCTACTTTATCCATAGTTCGGACTCATGATTACTTTCTTGGATCTAGGGGTGGATCAAAAATTATTTGGATTGCACCAAGTGGTGGGAGGGACCGCCCTGATCCTGTCACAAAAGAATGGTATCCAGTATGTGTTCTTTGTCTATTCACCTAGTTTGCTTCATATATAGGCATGAATATGCTGAAAATTGTAGAGTTTGTTTAGTTACATGTTCAAACTCTTCCTTTCTTTCCAGAGTTTCAGGGGTTGAAATTATTTGCACTATATTTGTGTAAAAATGAATATACATTCATCTTCGTTCTGTGTCGACTTTACTGGTGTTTTGCATGAAATATTAGTATATACATAGAGATGAGTTCCCCAAATGCTTGACTAGGCACAAAATCCCTGTAGATGGAAATAAATTCAAAAAAGGAAAGTAAATTGTTTGTGATGGAAAACAAGGCGAACTAATTCATTTTTTTTCTCATATTCAAATAGAAGTGGCTTTTAGTTTTTAACAGATCGTTGTAACTGATAGATGGTCATAATAGGATTAATATCTCTTCCGTTTGTGCTGGCATTTTGTTAGCTTAGTTGATAGAAGCATGAAAACCTGAAAACATATGTGTGAGTTATCAATATCATGGCGCATAATTAGTACTGGGTTGTTTTTTCCTTGTACAATTCCATTGTTGTCATGTAAGAGTTTGTTAGCTATGTGCAAGTTTTAGTCTCTCAGGAATTTTATGATAATCTGCATGAGTCTACCTGAGTTTTGGGTGTGTTGCATGACCTCCCAAGTTTCAAATCTTGGCCAAAACATGCAGTTTCTGACTGTGCAGTTCTCTTTGCAGAAAATGCAAGTTTCAGTTGCAAATAACCATGAATAATTTACAATGTATGTCACTATTGCCATAGATATTATTGTTGTTGCTTTGATAGGAAAAAGAGACAGTGTGGGGCTTTTTAAGTGTTGCCATGTCTTGTTGTTGGTCCCACAAGGTAATTTGAAAGAACTGAAAATGCGGAAATGTTTTGAGAAAAACTTTTAATATGAAAATCCTTTTTAAAAGAATTTATTTTAAAACAATTTAAAACAGTTTGAATGCATGAACTAAAAAGTAAAGAACACAATATTTTATAGTGGTTCAGATCAAAGTATCCTACGTCCACTCTCCCTTTTCCTTAAGAGGCCCCACTCACTTACTTACGTACTGGAATGACAAGTACCAGTTCCTTGTTACAATTCAAGCTTTCAAACACAACTTGTTCTAGGTTCGCTCACTGCAATCTTTCAATGAGAATAAATTGAGTATAATTCTAGCAACTCCTTAATAAGTAGATATGTGTGAAAGTGTATGTGAATGTGGGAATAGATGTTTCTAGCTTGTTCTTTTGATGCTTCGCATGAATTTCTTGTTTTCTCCATTCCCACCACTTGTATTTATAGGAGAGAAAACTACCTGTTGGAGAGCTAGTCAATCGGTCTCCTATAACCTTGAAGTAAAAAATTCATTCAATCCTTGATTGATTTAGTTGGTGAGATCCTTTATCTTGATTTGGTTTGTCTTTGGTTTGTCCATCAAATCTTCAATCACTTAATTGTGGGTGAACTAATCTAGCATATTTTTCTGACTTCTTCACCTTTGTCTAGTCTTAGTCTGCTTCTTGGACTTTTCTGGTCGGGGTCTTCTAGTATAACTATTCTGGTCACAAGAAGACTTAGAAGACTTATTGTTTCTCCAAAAAGTTAGCTGGCCAACAGCCTTAGCTTCTAAGCTGAACAAGAAGACTTTGAGTCTTCTGGTACAACTCTTCTGGTCAGCTCTTCTTGTCTTCTTGATTTAGTTCTCCTTGACCCAAGTCCTATTTTAAACCTATACTATCCTTCATCTGACTAACACTCCCAGCTGGTCTTATTACAACTTGTTTTAACATCTTCAAAACATCTATACAATTTTATCCTAAGACTTGTTATGTACACAAGCCAGGTGATTTTATTGCACCCAAACCAACTGCCTCTACATTGCTTCCCATCTCATTTTATTTTGCTCTAGGTTATATCTCAACTTAAGATATTTGTTAGGTGATGCAAGAGACATAATTTAAGTTTTCCTTTCCTTTTCTTTTGTCGCCCTTGGATCGTCCCCAACATAGGTTGGGGGTTATGGCACGAGCTCCAATCCATCAATATATCAAAAAATATGTCAATGATGTTGGAGTAGAGGGTAAACGAGAATCAAGTAAACACACATGCATACACTGGGCAATCCTGTCGCACTCCAAATTGTCTGACAATCTTAATTATATAAAACGTGAGAAAACCTACAACAAAAACAATACTTATAGATCATCTAGGCCCACGGGTAGACTCAACAATAAAACAAAATAGTAAAATATAATACGAACATAAATATATAAATAGCAAGTCGCACGCTGATAGACCACAGGTGTATCACAAAAAAGAGGTGCTGCAAAATGGTTATCGAATCAGATTCAGGTTCATCGTCCGCGTCCAAGACCACCATACCTAGTGAATGGTTCACACAGATGTGGGACGGTGAGTAAGGATCCTTGCAATCTGAAACAGATGCCATGCAAACGAAGATCCCTGTATTCTGATTGGGACAATTGCTGAGGTGGGCAGGTGGCCAAGAAAACAGTCAGCCCGTAGAGTGGACCGATTTTGTGGCCAAGGGCCGGGAAACCACCGGTTATTAGGTTGAGTAAAGTTCAGAGAGCAGGAGAACCCCGACACGGCGGGCTTGGACGGCAATACCAAGCAGGGGGCTTACCCTGAAGGTGGTACGTGAGAAAGCCAGGCGGGGTTGCGAATTAGGCGGCAACTCCGAAAGTTCCGCGCTTTATTTCACGCGCGAGATGCATAGTACAGGCGATGTCATCGGCATCCTTGGAACTGATGCGAAGTCTGATGTCATTACGAAGGCCATGAAGGAATAGACCCAGAGCGTCGGAGTCAAACAGGTGGGGAACTGATGCTAGTTGGGCAATATATCTCTAAACATATTCGTCCACTATGGAGGTCTGACGAGTTAAGTCCAACGCCTTGCAAGGGTTGGCTCGGTGATCAGTCCCATATTGCTTCACAAGTTCCAATGAGAAACACGGCCAACAAAGAGTTGGGCAGCGTGAGCATAGCCATTGCAACCACTGGTGGGCCTAACCGTTCATGGCCACCAGGGCGTACCCAATCTTCATGTCCTCAGGTGTCTTCTCAATAGCAAAGAATTACTCGGCTCTTGAAAGCTAGGAGGATGGATCTTCGTCGCTGAAAATTGGGAGTTCAATCTGGGAGTAGGGTTCCCTGCCGCCACAGTGGGTGGCGCGATAGCAGGCTTTCGACGAAGCTTTCCCTGGAGACATAGGCTCTTGTGCTGTGTTCTTGCCCTCCATCAGGCCATGGAGCAGAGAGTGGATTTCCGCGATCGAAGCAGTGAGTGTTTCGAACTTAGTCTCCCACAATTCCATAGCCTTCACCAATGCGGAGATGTGATCATCCGTCTTCCTCATCAGGTCGGTGGGGACCAATTTGTTGGAGTCAAGGGTAAACAGAGAATCAAAAAATACAAACATGCACACAATAGGCAATCCCGTCCCACGCCAAATAGGCTGAAAATCTTAGTCGTATAAAACTTGAGAACCCTACGAAAAAAAATACGTATAGATCATCCAGGCTCATGGCCCAATTCAACAATAATTGAACGATTGAACGTAATAAAACAAAAAAGTAACTAATTCAACACGAGCATAAATATATAAATAGCAAGTCGCACGCCTAACCCATCTTCCTGTTCCGACTCTAATTGACCATAAGTCCACATGTGTATCAAACGACATCAAAGTAATGGAAGGAACATAGGTGGACACAACATACTTAGCGACCCATCAGAACTAACACATAATGCAAGAACTAGCATGTGAACGAATCTATAATCAATATAAGAAGCATGTAACCTATTAAATACGAACATACATCCAAACTGATCCATACGAACAAGGGCTAGAAATACACAAAAGATGTAGAGCATGTGTACCAATATATGTAATTTTCTGGTCGATTATCCTCTTTGGCTTATCAAGAAGGAGGCTCCAGGGAAAGAAAGAGGAAGTAGGAAGAAGATCACTCCAAATAGTACAAAAAATTACTTTCATAGCTCTTACCCTTGAACAAACTCCCTAGCTGAACTCAGTGAAAAGTTGCCAACTTGCCATGAGAAGTTAGCCTCCATCATGACATCAACCTAACAGGAAGCAACGACACCTGAACAAAATCCTTGGTCATTCCACAAATCTGCATTAAAGTGAGCTTTTGTATACTGGTAATCCACGATATACCAACTGACTGACATATGACCAAACTTGAGATTAACAAGGTTACAATAACCCACATTGGTTCCACATGAAAGTGTGGAAGGTTATATCTGTGAGAGTCAATCATTTACCATAGTTTTATTTTAAATTAGGTCTCCCTAACTTATCTTCCTAACAATTGGTCCGACATGCTGGATTTGGGCGGGCTGCGGAAAGGGGTTACCTGATGGTGGGGTTGGGGCCCAAGGGGGGTTGCCACCCTGGAAGTGCGCTTTGTATGGGTTGCCACTCGCAGTGGGCCGTATGTGGTAGTGCGATTTGGAGAGGGGATGGATTGATACGATATCCCACATTGGATCCACATGAAAGTGTGGAAGGGTATATTAGTGGGTGTCAACCCTTGACCTTTGACCATTGTTTTGGTTTAAATTAGAGCTCCCTAACTTATATTCCCAAACATGTATCAACTTTAAACAACAATCGCTCTCAAAACCCCGTATCACCCTAGAAACTACAATCACTAGACCCAATAAACCAGAAGATATGACGTTGAACTAGATTCCCTACCTCGGCAACTGATGGCTAGAAGTAGGAGGATCCAAACCGAGTAGAAACTCAAGTGGTACTTATGCTTGAAGAATTGTGCCCAAAGAGAAGACTATGACTTGATCTCCACCACATTTTATAACTATAAGTTATAGGCACATTACTTAGCTTATGAAGGCCAAGTCCAGCCTTACCAACTGGTACACACATGTGCTCCCATCTAAACCAGAATAATTTTTTCTGCCCAACAAAGTGCCGCCTCAAGAACCGTGTCATAATCTGCTTAAGACAGGCAACATGCCATTTGAAATCCTCCTAATATGCAAGTAATACAGAAGCAAAGTCGCAAGAGTACTATGAATGAATAGTGAAAAATAACGTACTCCTTAGACGCTCCTTATATATAATGGCATAGCTAAATTAGTGAAAAGGAACGACCCACATTGAAACCCATTGAGCAAATTCTACATTAACAGTCGATTCTTTGAGGAGTGGGGTCCATTAGTACTTTAGCTAATTGGGTTTCTGTGTGGGTTTCGGTGAGCAACCTCTACATTCATGGTCGATTCTTTACTCTTAGTCAGAAGATGATGGATGTGATTCATGGCGGGTCACATACGTAGTTGATCTGGCGCTCATTCGAAGCACTCTTACGACTTTGAATTTGTATGACTTGCATATTATGAGGTCTCTGGATGGTATATTGTGTGTTCTTAAGTATATTAGGCACCGAGGGATAAAATTAACGGCATTGGTTTATATGGGAGTACATCTGTGTATCGCTGGATTAAGGTGGTGTAGGCCTTCGTTGGCTGTGTGATGTGCTTATGGCTTATAGCTATATGATGTGGTGGAGATTCAGGTTACAGTCATCCCTTGTTAGTGCTAAATGGAGCGATCTACTTCCTATTTCTCTCTTGAGAGTCAGTTTTGATAAATTACTATAGGTAGTCGTCTCTTTATATGAGGCATTTGTGTTCCTTCCAAATTTAATTGTTGTCCTACTCCACTGATTGAGACGGTTCCCAATCTATTCCTGAGAAGTAATGTGTGACTCCATTTTGCACCATGATTCACTGCATACTACATATATATCACACCCTAAGTAATTGGAGACATAATGTTCAACATACGTTTCTCGATACCTTGATTGATTTTTCAGTTCACGTGAACCTGGAAGGAACATCATGAAGCATCACGACATTCCTTTCAGAGCTTCTCTCATCATTTTTACCTGTTAGTGATGGTGGGAAACTGTTTCCAATTCATTGACAAGACTTTACTCCTGTGGATTAATGTCTGTTGCTCCTACTATGGTTCTGAGACCAGTTCGATGCACGTTAGTTCAATGGCAAGACACAGCTCCTGATGCGACGGTTGATTGAGAGACCAGCGTTGCTTCTGGAGGTGGACGTATGGGATTATCTTGGAAAAAAAGCTGCTGAATATAGGGCTAGGATATTAGGGAAATTTTGTAAAAAAAGGGAGAAGCTTCGAAACAGTGCTGCTGCTCGTGCTGTACGCTAGGTTCTTTCCTCAGTATTTTGTGAACCTTATCTCCGTCCGTTGCAGTGCTTTTATGTCTTATGCCTTGTTTTTAACTCGGCATATGCTTCTCACAGCAAGAGAATTGACAAATCTTTATTGAGATAAGACTAGCCCATTGGGCTATTCCTCATATATTAAGGCTCCAGTATTATTTTCTTTTAGATTTCGTTTTGCTTATGTCCAAGAGGCACGTCTGGTGCCTCACGCCTCAGGTGCTAGAAGGCCCCTTGTGCCTCTCACCTCTGACAGCTTTGATCTAGTTTTGGCAAGGTTCTTTAAGGTGATCACAACCTTATCTAGTTACAAAATCAATATCTGCAGCTGATTGATTGTCAATAAAATACTTTGAGATAGTTCCATCTTTTACTACGAGCTTATTTCTCTGTACATATTTTGTTAACTTCCTCCTCCATGAACCTTCTTTGATTTGCTTTATGTTAAGTAGTTTGTAGATTGTTAGGACAAGCTTCTTTCCTTGAGTGTTTTCTTTACTACTGTTCCACACCACTTGCTAAGAACTCTGTACTTTTGGTATGTGATTATTATATATTGTTAGCAACTATTTTCAAATAGTGTATGTTATCTGCCCTGCTTAGCATATCTGGTTATCTTGGTCCTAGTTTGGCCATTTTATAATGATCCGAGATCTGCAGGCTCCTTTTGATGCATCTGCAGTGGACAACATGAGAAGACTTGTAGAACATGCTGGTGTCCCTGGCCATATTTACCCCTTAGCGGTCTTGTGCTATGATATTATGCCCCCACCACTTCAGGTATTTCCTTATCCAGAATTTCAGCCCTTTAATGCATAATGTTCATTTCTCTGCTTCTAACTGAAATTTATTAATAGGTTGAAAAAGAAATTGGTGAGAAAAGAGTGATGTCCTTTCATGGAGTTGGAGTATCAGCTGCACCGGAAATCAGTTATCAGGAAATTGCTGCAACCTTGGGAGATTCTGAACAGGTTACTTCTTTAGCTGTTCATGTTATCAGTCATCGTCGTTTAACAGTTTAAAGATTTTGAATGGATAATGTTTTGTGGGCACTTGTGTGGCAGATTGGTAAGGTATAGTTATAAGAAATAGTTAGAAAAAAATGTGAATAAATCAATCAGAGGTCACATGATTCTATTAAATACAGTTAATGTCCATGTAAAATATGATGAATCTTGCACTAACAGAAAATTATGTAAATTTCTTGTACATTTGGCTCAAGTTTCTATACTGTACACCCCTCATTTCATTTAAAAATGTCACTCGTGGAGGTTAATGATGGTATATGCACCAAATTTGGTTAAATCAAGTTGAAATAGAAAGGGTCCATTGTGTGGGGTCAGGGCACTGCTTAGGATAAGCAAACAGAAGTCCATTCTTTTCTATGTATGTATATGTTTGTTTATGGATTGGAGTGGATTTCAAAACCAGTAGGTGGATTCAATGTGTAGCAAAAGGTGTATTTGGACTTTTTATATGTTTTGGAGTGTAGATTTTGTAGGATTTGTTAAGGTGGGATTTTGAAAAAATATGTGATAGATGATCGATTGTATATTGGAAATTGTGTGTAAAGTTGGGGATAGATTGTGTTAAGTAAAAAGGATGAGAGAGAGTGTTGAGTTGTGTGGAATCTTTGGATATTTAGTTATTATAAAGAGGAGGGAGATTGATTTTTTTTTTAGAAATTGTGTATGAAAAAAGTAAAATAGGTGTATTATGGATAGAATTTTAGAGGATATGAAATCGTATACCAAAATTCAGATAGATAAACGTGGATAATATGGATTTGAAATAAAAAAGTGGGGTGTGGGACTGGAAACAAACATACCCTAAGTTTGTCACGTGTTGACCAAGCACAGGACATCTGCATTGTATTCAACAATTGCCTCTTTGTTATGTATGAGAGTTATGTTAATATTTTTTTTTCAAGTGACGTGTTAAAAGAGTCTGATGGTTAATCCTCAGTGCTCTAGTTTTACCTTTAATTTTTACTCCATGTCTTGCAATATTTACTCATGAAGAGAAACCTACAAATTTAAAATATTATGCTTCTATAACTTGCATGGCTCATAGCATAACTGCTTTTTATATATATATATATATATTTTTGTTCTAGATGGTTTTATTAAATATATTGGTTGATGCATATTGAGTTGGAATCTTTTAGTGTTGCATCTTTCTTAGAAGCTTAACCATTCATTAAGGTGTTATTTGAGTCTATCTGCACGGTAATTAGCATATTGCATATTTTGCTTTTCAAGAGAAGATAAAACTTGAATGTCCAGTCCACTTTTTCTCTATTAAAAAGTGCTCTCTACATTTATGTAACCCATCAAAAGATGAATTTAAATCTGGGTAACCGTTAAAAATTTAAATGCTTAGGTAGTTACTTTTGTTCTGTTTGCAGAGTCAAGGATGAATGGGAAATCTTTCTTCTGTCATTGTGCGTTCTTCAAATGTTTAACCAAGAAAATATGTTGTGATAAAAGACGTGTAGCATACTGCTTGTATACGCAGTGGATTCTAAACTCTCTCCTTCTGGAATTTAACTTTGGACAGAACTAAGAAAATTGGTTGGTGTTGAGAGACGAGCATAGAAATATGAAAGTGGTCAACTAATGTATGCAGCCATTTATTCTGGTTATGTTTGGGGAAAGACGATTAGACGAGCATAAAGAAATCAAAACTGATCATTCAATGTATGCACATATATATATGCATATGATTTTTTTTTTTTTTTTTTTATTGTAGGCAAAAATGGCATACTCGCAGTCCCTGTATGCTTCTGTGTGTGAGCAGTACAAAGTGCTGAGCTCTGCAATACACGGGAAACAAGGTCTTGAAGCGTCGACTCCTACCATCTCACTATCGCAACCATGGCGATAGCTGTCTCTAGATTTACATATTGGTATGTTTTCGACAATCTGGTAAAATACAAATTGCAATTTGAGTGCTTTTGCAGGCTTCTTACCGATCATATTATCAATTTTTACTGTTACCAATGGTTTTCCAGAATGAATGAATCTGTTGATGGTGATCATGCCTGCAGGCCAGGTGAAATGAACATCTACCTACGGACATGAGACATTACATAATGACACTCTGCTTGCATATATTACTTCGACTTGCATACACAAACATCAACTTTGGATTTGGAGGCAGTGCTGGGGGTGGACAATACTTGCAAGTTTCACACAGAATCGAATTTGACGAGAGAATTTGAACAGCGACGCAATGAGCATTTACTTGTACATCTCATGTGCTTGGTAGTATGGCTTTATATAATTGTCAGTTTTGCACCAAGTTGGCAGCGCGATTTTGACCATGTCAAGATATTGATGGTCCCGAGTAAGAGTTGCCATATAATACCCCGATTCATCTCATTTTTAACTCTTGTCGTTCAAGAACGTCTCCCACGAATTAAGCAAATCATTAAATAGTAGATAAATGTTTTTATTCTTTTGTTTTCCTAATTGCCACCCAGACTAACGAACAAGTACAGCATAAAAGAAAAATTAAAATATGATAAAGTATTTATTTTTCCTTGATGATAGTTGCAAAATGATAATTATTTTAAGGGCACGGCTATTCTAACCCACTAAATTGCTAAATTAACCTACTACTAAGTTAACCCAATGTATATTTCAGTTATTTTTTAATTTTTCTAAACACACCCTCTTTAAATTTACAATTATAACTCTAACATAATATTTACACCCACTTTATTAAATAAACACCTCTCATCATCAATTTAATTTAGAGGTAATAACTCTCCACTACATTGTATATTTCAATGACTGTGTGTACAATTATTGTATACAATTTTTAATTATATGTACAATATTTTTATGTAATGGAGAGTAATATTTTTATGTAGTGGAGAGTAATATTTTGTTGTTTCATGTACTACACACTAATTTAGCATTTAATTTACAATATAGGATTACAAAAAGTACACTTCAAAAAACAAAAAAAATCGCACAAACCCCTTTACAAATTGCAACCATTGACATAATCTCAGTAAACTCTCTCTCTTAAATTGTTCTGTTTGAGTTTTATCTATCATAATTTCAATTTACAGTGCACCTCTCTTTCTTCTTCTTGTCTCTAGAATATATATAGGTATTGAGAGAAAGCTAAGCAATCATGGGTGGTGACAATGTCCTTTCTTATGCTTCTTCTTCGATTGGTACTTTTCTTCAACAAATTTAATTTTCCATATGCGCCGGCAAACACACAACCTCACATATTCTCTTGTGTATTTTTTTGTATGCATGTATGTTGTGTGGTATAGATTTGATCATCGATTACCGTGTTTCTGGGTGCTTTTATTTTAAAATAGAATAAATCTTTGATCTTTCATAATTTTCCTTTCACTGAAAAATTTGAAGTTACTATTGTTGTATTCAGTGTGCGCACGCCGAGTTTGAGTTTGAGGGAGAAAATAGGGGCGTGGGTTTCCGAGAAGCGGCTGAAGGTGTGGAGTTGCGGTGGTTTTAGGAGGTGGAGAGAATATATTTTAATGTAGATGAGATTTGGATGTGGGTATTAAAAAAAAGGGTGGACTTAGTAAATTAATTTTTTTAATTTTAATTTCAAAGGGGTATATTAATATTTTTTAATAAGGCTATTTTTGTAAAAATAAAAGTGCGGGTGAACTAAGCAATTTTATGTGGGTGAATAGCAGAGCCCTTATTTTAATGTTAAGTATTCTTTTCTAAAAGGAGGTACTCTTTTATGAAATATTTCACATGTAGAATATATTTAAAATAGACAAATATTAAAAAAAATAGCATGTAATAGATTGTTTTAGGTCAAAATTTGCGAATCCTAAGCGGGTCAAACTGATTTAAAAAAATAAAATGTGCAAGACTTATTTCAAGATTTTTGCTCCTAGATTGTGTTACTATATGAACAAACGTGTATTACTGTAAGACAAATGAGTGTTACTAGTCCTTAAAAAATAGATTTTTGTACTTTAAAATAATAATAAGGATAAATATGTGTTTTTTAATTTATTCTTCATCCATTTAAATCTAAATTTATTATTTTTTACATTAACACACATTTGCTCCAACAATAACATACATTTGCTCTAATATTAACACACGTTTGCTCCAAATTAATACATATTTGTAGTAACACACATTTTCTCTATCGTTAACATACTTTGCTCCAAATAGTAACACACATTTACATTAACACACATTTGCAATAACGCATATTTACTCTAATATCAACATACATTTACTCCACCAGAAACACACATTTGCTCTAACATTAACACACATTTACTTTTACAGTAACATATAATTCTCCTTATATTAATACAACCTGTGAGGAAGCTTTTATATATTTGTGCAAGCACATTTATCCATTGAGTGAGACATTTGTATTATTATAGTAATATACTTTTCACTACCTTACATGTGTTATTGTGTGGAAAAATAATTATTTTTGTAATAAATAAATATTTGTGAAAACCTATATTTGAATAGACAGTAACACAAATTTTGTTCTTATATTGTATGGAATTTTTTTATTTCAATAAAAAAAACACACAAAAATTGATGAAAAAATAACATTTGGTCTAACTAGTACTCCCTCTGTCTCAGTTTTGTTTTATCACTGCACTATTCACCACCTTCAAACATTTCTAAATTACAGCCCATTTCACTAATAATTATATAGAAAAATATCTTCATTTTGTCTCATGCACTTAACTTGAATAATATGTCACCATTAAAAAAATATTTTATCCATTTAAATACTACAATCAAGTCTCACATTAAAGTCAACAAAAGTTAAATTTTTAATATTTGACCTCATTTAGCAATAGTTTTATCCTTAAAACACTATAACATGGAGGGGTATAATCTGGAACATACTATTCGTAGCTAGAACGTTAGATTTGATGAAGTGTGGATTTTTAGTAAGGTTAAAAGGTTTATAGCCACATAGGCTGTTCATTTAATCCGATAATTCGCTATCACTGTTGATAGGCGAACATCAATTACTGCTTGACGAACGAGAGTTAAGGCCTAAATGAAGATTATGAAGCAAAATACCCAAACTAGAGATGACTAACGAGGATAATCAAAATGAGAGTGCATAAATTAATTCGGGAAGTGTATTAAGTGACGAGCAACTACCTTGACGAACAGGTCCAAGACCTGGGGCCAGGTATGATCACCATACCAAGTCCTGGGTGACGAGCAACATTACTAAAATGTGGTGCACTTACCCGCACATAGAGTGTACGTCACCAATCAGCCTATCAAGTCAACTAGACCATTGACGAACAAAAATTAAAGATCCAGGGGCACATCAACATTAAACACACAGGCGAACAACTTATGAACCATATAATCAAGGAGCGAGCAACAAAGACAGAAGACACAAGTAAAGCCTCCAAGCAAATAATGACGAACAACAACAGATCCGTGATAAGATTAAATACAAGACTTTGTAACTAAGTTTCAGCTTAGATAAGGTCAAATGTGGTAAAAAAGACACATGTCAAGCATGCAAGCTTGGTAGTCCAAGAGTCATGTACACCTCCTACTTGGTGGTTAGTATAAATAAGTTGTTCTCCAACAATAAAAATAAGTTCAAATTCACAAACACCCCAAATACACACACTCATACACCAAAACGTACACATATACGAAATAAATACGAATTCAACCCTCGTATTTACGATTTTAAAACCCAAACTATCGAATTTACCATTTACGGTGGTAATCAATCACACGTTCTTTTTTAGTGATCCTAAAACCGGTTAAAAACAACCACTAATCTACGCGGTTAGAACCGATCACCAACAATTTGGCGTTAGAAGGAGGGTCCGAACCTCCGGTTTAAGTGTGATTATCAAGAACTTCAAGTTTAAAACTTGAAGATTTGAAAGAAATCTTCAAATCTTTCAAATCTTCAAGTTTTAAACTTGAAATTCTTGATAATCACACTTAAACCGAAGGTTCGGACCACCCTTCGAGTGCCAAATTGTTGGTGATTGATTAGGCGTGAAATTGTCATGATTCGTCACTCGAAATACCCTTGTTTTGATTGATTTAGATGAGTATTTAGAGTCATTTGAGTATCATTTCTATAAACTTATGAATTTGTCTCTTTGATGCTCAAAGATGGATAGAGGGCGAAAAGAGGAGTTCGTAGTACTTTGAATCGACTCAAACGGACGCCCGGATGAGAAGATATCGAAGAAATACGAAAAATATTAGTTCGAGGGAGCAAAAGTATCATTGGAGTGCACAAGCAAGGAGCACTCGTGCACATAGTGCACGAGCACTCGTGTATAGAGCTCGAGAAGACGCAGCACGTGTAGTCGCAGGTCGTGCAGTTTTTGCTCTCTGGACGAATTGGGGTGCTCGAGTGGAATGAGCTCGTGCACTAGTGCACGAGTAGTGCATGAGCATACGTGATTTTTGGCCCATTAACTCCCGATTCGACCCGTTGCCTATTTATACCCCTTTGGAGCACATTTTTACAGACCACCACTTACCACTTGATAGATTATTACTTTTAGAGTTCATTTTTGGAGAGGAAGGAGAGGAGCAAGCTTTACTTTACGTTTAAATCGAGGTTTTAGCACGAATTCTTATTTTATTTTCGTTTTACTGTTACTTTTCATGAGTTCGATTACGTTAAACACTTTAAACTTCGTTTTCATTAATTGAATTTCAATTCTTTGCAAGTATTTCTTTAAACCCTAGTTTATGTTTGATCTTTTATTCGTTCTAATCATCATGTTTATGTTCGTCACTTTTTCTATTGCTTTCGTTGTTGTCAAAACCATGTCTAGCTAAAACCCTTGCATGCTTAGGGTAGGATGAACTCATAGAAGTAGGTTGTGGGTACGTAATTAGGGTAATTCGTGACGTTAGGGTTTTAATTCTCTTAATTAATGAATTCTTAAAATTAGTCTTAACTTTATTCTTGAATTTCGTTCGAAAAGTGTTAGAGAGAGGACAATCTTATCACTCTTTAACACGAGTTGGCTTAATGAAAGGGTTTAGAAAGGGTTAATTAATCTACCGGTTTTTCTAAGGAGGACGACCGCATCACCTTAGTTTAAATTAGGGTCTCGTTAATTAAGCACAATCTATTAACTCGTTAGTGGATTAGTGAAGTCGATTTCTAGGATAAAGTATTAGGGTATTAAGTCTTGAGCTTTCATCTTACAATCTTTTACTTAGGTTATCTCTTGCGCGTCACAATTATTTTGATTATGTACCTGCTCCGTTAGTATACGTAGGGATTCCTATCCTAAGCATCACCATCTCTTACTTGAACACAAACCTTAGTTAATTTGTTTCTCTTATTCTTTAGTTTATTTAGTTTATTTTAATTTTAATTAATTCTTCCAAAAAATTCAAAAACATACACTCATATTAGCTACGACGCGTAGATCTTCAGGGATCTGTTCGCATACACTCCATCCTGTGGGTTCGATATTACTTGGTTGCTATACTTACTCATACTAAAGTGAACCCGTACGCTTGCGGGGAATCTACTAGTAGAAGTTAGTACATTCGCTTCAAGTCAGTGATCGGTTCTAACTGCGTAGATTAGTGGCTGTTTTTAACCGGTTTTAGGATCACCAAATAAGAACGTGTGATTGATTATCACCGTAAACGGTAAATTCGATAGTTCGAGTTTTAAAATCGTAAATACGAGGGTTGAATTCGTATTTATTTCATACACACGCATCTATCATTGCATGTAAGCCCTTTAACACTTGAATTTGCTCGAAAATGACTCCGTTCTTTATCATTTTGACCCCAGAAATTATAAGAAATAACAAGTTTTACCCTGTTTTCTACCTGGGTATAAAAACGAGTGGGAAATGAAAAATTTCCCACTCTTCACCCTTTGCTACAGAAACTTCCGGCGAAAACCTCCATTTCCGACGATCTTCAAGCTTTTCCGGCGATTTCTTTCAAATTTCGAGGTACTTAATTCATTTTGTTATTTGCTTAGTTCATATTCCTCTTTTTCTTCTATTATTCCCTTTCGGAAATTACACTATCACCACCGTGACAAATCTACCGCCGTGGGTTTGAAAATTCGCCACCGGATTCTGCAAATTCTACTTCCAAATATACTATGAATCGTCCATTTCTTCTTAAAATTCATGTCCTCTTACTCGAGTAATCAAAATTCGGAGGAAAATCTGGACCCTCTTTTTCCCATTGTGGCGTACGAGAAACAACCTGTTGGGTTTTGGAGGCACGAACACTATGTTCGGCGCAGCGGAAGATTTTATTCACCAACAACGAATCTGCATATGGTTGTATAACATAAAACACAAAAGATGAATAACACGTATATAAATCCTTACAATGATTTATATGCGGAATCCTCAACTATGGTATCCACGTAACGGCTTTCTACCAACTTGCACCGATATGCCAGCATTGAATCTCTAGACGAATTTGCTAGGAAAATTCCGACTGGAGATTTTATGGAGAAATTATATTTCTTGTGTATTTTGGAATTCACATATGACACATATTTATAGGGATTAACTTGGCTTAATTCCTAAGCAAGATATCGAACCTAGCCCGTAAATATAATCTCTACGGATTATATTTCACTAGATATGTTCCTACGAATAATATCTTGACCATATATTATTCTTGTATAATATTATTCCAAATATTATTATTGGGATTTCATATTTAATTAAATCTAATTTAATTAAATAATAATAATAATTAATTCTAAATATAATTATTATTATATTCTCCATAAATTAAATATTATATCCAATACAATATTTAATCAACCAACTATAATTGGTAAATTGTCATTACTTGTTGTGTGACTCATAGGCCCTCGTATATCGAGCGATTAGTCAAACTAACGGTCTTAATTGAACCTTAGACAATAAATCAGATATTCTCAATATACGAGGTACGTTGTGAGGAAATCTGCAACTACCTGTAATATTGTAGGCTATTGTGATATCTTCCTTTCATTCACGAATACCCGATTAAGTCTTGAACATGATGAAGTGTCTATTCAAATAACTTAATCATATTATCTCCAATCACTAATTGATCAAGTATATCACACTTAGCCACAAAGTCTAAGTTGATACGCATCGGCCGACGACTTAGATCCAATTATGATGAGAACACGAGTATTCTATCTAAATCCACATTGAAGAATGAATCCTATTCTTGGCTCAACTACCACACACATGTACTTCGTGATGAACCCAATCCATGCCATATCTACCCGTGAAAGGGTGCAAGCGTCGGTCATGGTCAAAGTTCATCAGTCCACACATGTCGTGCGTATTGACCTCAAGTCAGAGGAGTATCACATCGATCCCACTAACCGAGACACCCGTAGACACATTATGTGGAATTACATCAAACGGTTTCTCGGATAGGTATACCAATACCCTCTAAGGTATCTGTGCATCCATCATGAGATACTCGGTATCTCCTAGTAAGTGAGATCTTACTACACTCTCTAATAGTATGATACAGATCGCACACCAATCTCAATTGCATCATCAATATCCCATTCTTGATGATCCTTGATCGGGGCTATTTGAGAATCATACTTAAGTCATCTGAGTTCTCACTCACTCAATGACAGTAGTGATTCATGGGAACACAAATAAGAATATATGGAAACAATCAAACATCATATTCAGATAAGTGTAACGCTATACATTTAATATTAAACCAATAATAATATTAAACCAAATCTGAATATTATCTTAGTATTATGTCCTTTCGATGGATTGTCTCTAGTATACTAACACTAACACAACCGTCGTTCGAAATCTCATCGGAGACACATCCCGACGTTGATTCGGTGGTCCGATCAGTGGAGAATACTGGTGTTCGTCAATCCGGGGAGGAAATTATAGCGGCTGCGAGCAGGGATTCAGACGAGGAGTCCTCTTCAAGCTCATAATCTGAAGATTCGGATCCCGAATTTGACGAACTAACTCGTGACTTTTTGGAGGAAATAGAGTTCCCAAACCCTAAGATGCTCGAGAATAAAATTCCTTCTGGAGTTGTCGCCCATTTGACTGGCGAGCATATTCTGCTGAATTCATGAACAAATTTCCCCCCATTGAGCGTGAAATGATGGATTTGGTGAGAACTAAATATCAGGCGAGCAGGATTAAGAGTGTTGTTCGCAAGGAAGAGCTCGCCCTAATCCGAGAGGCTTATCAAATTCCCTATGATATCCCTATATGGGCCTCAAAAAGGGAAGAAAGAGCTCGCCCCCACCAGGATGTACGGCGATCAACATTGACACCTTGATCGCCGGCTTGAGGTTGCCATTGCCCCCGGTGGTTGGTCGTTTCTTAAAGGCGATCAACCTCCCCATCACCCAAATTACTCCAATTGGGTGGATGAACTTGCTCGGTGTCATGGGTTTGTTCGCCCTGGAGGGGTACGTTGACCGCATTACTGCCGAAGAGGTAAACTACCTAATGACAATCACCAAATATCCAGTAGGCGAATAAGGATACTACTACTTGAAGGCTCGGACTGGTCTTAAAATTATGGAGGGAGTGCCGAACAAGATTAGAAACTGGAAGGAGCACTTCTTCTTCATAGGGGGTGATTGGCGAGCATCAATTACTGCTTGGCGAACAAGAGTTAAGGCCTAAATGAAGATTATGAAGCAAAATACCCAAACCAGAGATGACTAATAAGGATAATCAAAATGTAAGTGCACAAATTAATTTGGGAAGTGTATTAAGTGACGAGCAACTACCTTGACGAACAGGTCCATGACCCGGGGCCGGGTATGATCACCATACCAAGTCCTGGGTGACGAGCAACATTACTAAAAGGTGGTGCACTTACCCGCTCATAGAGTGTACGTCACCAATCAGCCTATCAAGTCAACTATACCATTGACGAACAAAGAATTAAGATCCAAGGGCACATCAACATTAAACACACATGCGAACAACTTATGAACCATATAATCAAGGAGCGAACAACAAAGGCAGAAGACACAAGTAAAGCCTCCAAGCAAATAATGGCGAACAACAATAGATCTGTGATAAGATCAAATACAAGACTTTGTAACTAAGTTTCAGCTTAGATAAGGTCAAATGTGGTAAAAAAGACACATGTCAAGCATGCAAGCTTGGTAGTCCAAGAGTCATGTACACCTCCTACTTGGTGGTTAGTATAAATAAGTTGTTCTCCAATAAGTTTAAATTCACAAACACCTCAAATACACACACTCATACACCAAAACGTACACACATACGAAATAAATACGAATTCAACCCTCATATTTACGATTTTAAAACCCAAACTATCGAATTTGCCATTTATGGTGGTAATTAATCACACGTTCTTGTTTGGTGATCCTAAAACCGGTTAAAAACAACCACTAATCTACGCGATTAAAACCGATCACCAAAAATTTGGCGCTAGAAGGAGGGTTCGAACCTCCGGTTTAAGCGTGATTATCAAGAACTTCAAGTTCAAAACTTGAAGATTTGAAAAAATCCTCAAGAAATTCTTGAAGATTCAAACAAAAGTGTTCTTCAAATTCAAATTTGAAGATTCAAAGATTGAGATGATAATTCAAATAAGAATGCCTCAATCCAAGGTAACTCAGGTTTCACATCCCTCGATGGGGGTTTCCCCGACTCGAGTCTTATCTACTGATCATCAGGACCGTAATCCGCGTCATGCAAACAAGGTTCAACCTTCAGTAGTGACTCACATAATGCCTCCAGATTTGGAGGCATTGGCTAGAAACCCCCATGAATTGGCCAAAACGATAGCTGTTCTCCAGACAATTCAGAAACAACAAGAACAACCTAGACCTTCACAAGCAAGGTCTAGGTCTCGATAACTAGAAGTAGTGAGAGCAAGATCTGCTCGAGGCGAGCAACATGAGGTTAACATCGCCCAAAATCGAGGGGACAAAGGCAAAGCTAAGATGGTGGACCACATGGAAGGTCAGGCTGAATCTGCCCATGGGCGAACAATAATGTCTAGTCATGGGACATCTCGTTCCAGTGCACAGGACAGATTGGGCCGACCACAACTTCAACTAGAAGTTGCTCGCCCGGGACCAGAGCAAGGGCGAGCAACTTGCGAGCAAGCACGCCCGTCAGTACATGAAAGACTGACTAGGTCTGCCTTCGGGCGCCTAGGTCCCAATGCAGCGAGCAACCCAAGGAAGCTGCATCAAGGGATTCCCCCTCCAAGTAAGGGACTACGACGAGCAGAAGGACATACATCCTTGCTCGCCGAACAGCCTCCAAGTCGGGGGCATCTCTTGAGGAATTGTCAAGCTTGAGAAAAGTTGTAGAGAGCATGCAAGGCCAGCTTGACCTTCAAAGAGGAATTGGGGCGACCATCATGCCATCCTCACCACTATCTTCAATTATTTTGAAGGCCCCAATTCAGAAAAAAATACAGTTTCCGGCGAGCATACAATACGAAGGCATTGCTAATCCCCGAGTTCATCTAACAAAATATTCAGATTATATGATTTCCATGGGAGCCAGTGATGCCACGCAGTGCCGGAATTTTCCCTTAACATTGAAGGACAGGGTTCATAAGTGGTTTCCTGCCATGCCACTCGTATCCATACACTCATTCGCCCAATTGGGCCGAGAGTTCCTCTCTCACTTTTCAACTGTAGGATCGTATCTTTCCCAAAAGCACCGACTATCAGATTTAAAACAAAACGATGACAAATCAGATCAGGCTTTTATGGAAAGAGTTGATAAAGTATTGTTGGAAGGGGAACCGGTTAATGAGGATACAAAGATTGTAGCCATCATGGTCGGGTTGAAAAAAGGATTATATTTATGGAAGGAGATACGTCTAAAATGCCCAAAGAGCTATGCCGATTTCAGAAATCAAGCCGACATATTTGTCTCCATGCACGAGGCTTTGCAAACAAATTTGGGGGACAACAAAACTGATCAAAAGGGGAACAACAAGAAACCCGGCGGAACAGGCTACCGAGTCCCAAAAAATATGAAGACATTCAATGAAGGAACATAGTTGAAGGAAAAACTAAATCAGGTGCTAACAGTATCTATTGATACTATATACAACAATGTAAAGGAGAAAGAGTTGCTCTCCCCTCCTCAGAAAATCCGTCAAGAGACTGACAAACTCAACCCAAACAAATATTGCGCCTACCACCAAAGTGTGGGGCACTTTACAAGTGAGTGTAGAGATTTGCTTAAGCAACTTTGGCGGTTTTATGAGGAGGGAAAACTCTCTGACTTTGTCAAGAGACAACCTGGAAAGAGAGGCCGGGAGAGCAGCTCAGGGGATGAGATTGACGACCAATCTCCGAGGAATAACAGACCTGGACGACCAGCCCCCGCCGTTGTTGCTCGCCCAGTGGAAGATGTGTATATGATGGAATCCGCAGGACTTGCTGGAGGATGTTCTGATGGGCGACCACCAATGTCAAATCGAAAAAGAAAGGCAGAATTACAGACAATTGATCACATACAAGAAATGAGGGTTAATCCATCCGTCCTACAAACATCGGAGTTAACCTTTACAGAAAAGGACTTAGAAGGAATATTAACCCCTCATAATGATTCTCTCATAATTTGTGCCAAGATTATGGGGACCAAGGTGCATCGATTGTTGGTAGATACTGGAGCCTACACCAACATCCTTTTAAAAAAGATGCTCGATCAACTGGGAGATTATTCGAGTTATATCCAAGATTCAAATCATCGTATCCTAGGCTTTGGAAATGTTGTAACAGTCCCTTTGGGAGAAATTAGGTTGTCTGTACAACTTGTAACGGCCGAGGAACCAGAGAAAAATATAACAAGAATGGTAGATTTCTTGGTTGTGGATCAAGAGTCAACTTACAATGGGTTCCTTGGTCGGCCCTTTTTGAATGAATTCAAAGCTGCATGCTCAACCTACTATTATTGCATAAAGTTCCCAACAGCAAGTGGGGCCGGTTCGATAAAGGGAGACCAAAGAAAAGCTCATGAGTATCTCCTACAGATGCTATCAAAAGAAGGACGAGTGTCCATGATGGAAGCCACCACCAGTTACCCAGTTGATGAACCACCAGTACTGAAAGATGTGATGGAGGCGGAGGAGGATTGTATGGATCTGGGCGAGCAACTCCTACCCGCTGACGAACAATATTTGGGCGAGCAACTCATTACCACCAAGGAGAAAACTTTATCAGACGAACAACATTCGAGTGGTGACGAGCAACTTGCCACCGAAGGCCTGGAGACCCGTAACCTGGAAAACAATAATGAACAAAGACAGGCAGATGATCTTAAACCTCATTTGGATGCAGACCCGATGAACATCGAAAATGATATCGACCTTGAGGGACCAATAATAGATCCTCGTTGGAAAGGACAAAAACGACGAGCAACTTCAGTCGAAGAACTGGAAGTCTTTAAAGTTAATCCCGAAAATGAGGATCTAGAGTTGTACATAGGATCTGAGCTCCATGAGCCTTACAAATCCCGAATGAAAGATTTCCTCAAGGCAAATCTAGATGTTTTTGCATGGTCTCATGCATATATGGTTGGGATAGATCCAAAGCATGCTTGCCATAAACCCAATATCAACAAGCAAGAAGGTCAGTCCATATCAAAAAAGAAGGAAGTACGACTCGGATAAGTATCAAGCTTTGAACGAAGAGGTGAAGAAGTTGCTAGACAATGATCTGATCCGGCAAGCACTTTGCCCACAGTGGGTAGCAAACCCGGTCTTTGTGCGAAAACCAAATGGAACTTGGAGGCTATGCATAGATTTCACAGATCTTAATGCAGCATGCCCGAAGGACAATTTTCCTCTTCCGCACATCGATCAATTGGTAGACAGCACTGCGGGGCACGAGATGCTAACATTCATGGACGCATTTATTGGATACCATAAAATCTCGATGCATCCCGATGACCAAGAAAATACAGCATTTTATACCAATAAAAATCTATTGTGCTGGACAAGGATGCCATTTGGTCTTATCAATGCGGGAGGAACATATCAAAGGCTGGTGAACAAGATATTCAACGAACAAATTGGAGACACAGTGGAAGTCTACATTGATGATATTGTGGTCAAAAGTCCCAAGAAGGAAGATCATCTTCAACACTTAGCCTAGGTATTTGATGTCCTCCGATACTACAACATGAAACTGAATCCAAAGAAAAGTAGTTTTGGAGTGCATTCAGGGAAATTCCTGGGCCATCTTGTTAGCCAACATGGTATTTTGGCCAACCCATCAAAGGTCAAAGCAATCGTAGATATGCAGCCACCTCATTCAGTAAAACAAGTTCAAAGACTAACAGGTTGTCTAGCAGCTCTGAACAGGTTCATATCACGATCGGGAGACAAGTGTCGTCCATTCTTCGAAGCTATCAAAAAAGGAAAGTTCACATGGACGAGCAACTGCCAGAGAGCATTCGAACAACTTAAAGATTACCTGGGAGATGTAAAGATTCTATCAAAACCCAATTCAGGAGAAAAGCTCTATTTATACCTGGCAGCATCTGAAGTGGCGATCAACTCTGTATTGGTGCGACCATATGGTAAATTCCATCAACCAATCTATTACGTCAGCCAAGCTTTGCATGAAGCGGAAATCAAATATTCACCAACCAAAAAGCTAGCATACGCCCTTGTCATGAGTGTAAGGAAGTTAAGACCATACTTCTTCGATCATCAAGTCGAAGTATTAACAACTTTCCCACTTAGATAAATTCTTCATCGCCCAGACACAGCTAGTCGTCTATTAAGATGGTCACTGGAGATTAGCCAATTTGGAATGACCTATGCTCCTCGAACAACGGTCAAGGGGTAAGTATTAGCCGACTTTATCGTCGAACTAACTTTCCTTCAAGATCCAACGAGAGAACTTGATCACTCATGGCATCTCTACGTTGACGGGTCATCTACCAACATGGCCTCGGGGGCAAGTGTAGTGCTCATTAGCCCCGACAAGCAAGTTTTCACCTCGGCCATCATATTCGGGTTCATGGCAACCAACAATGAAGCTGAGTATGAGGCCCTCATCGCTGGTCTCCACCTATCTCTAGCAGTAGGTGTTAGACGTTTACAAATATTTGGTGACTCACAATTGATCGTGAACCAAGTCTGAGGTGAATATGAAGCAAAGGATGATCAAATGATCGAATACCAATGAATAGTTGCTCACCTGATGTCCTTATTAGATCAAGTTTTTATTGAGCAAATTCCAAAGACGAGCAACACTCAGACAGATGCACTAGCTCGACTAGCAACAAGCGAAGGCCCATCAGAATTGGCGGATATTGTTATAACAAAGATGAACAACCTGTCAATGACAAATTATAACGTAAATCAACTAGATGAGCAAACCGAAGATGAAGACTGGAAAACAGAAATAGTTAAATATTTGAAGAGCGGGGAAAAACCAAACAACTCCTTTGAAGCAGCTAAGCTAGTCAAGCGAGCTACCAGATACACTCTGGTAGACGAACAACTTTTCAAAAGAGGAATATCAATCCTACTCCTCAAATGTTTGCCTAGGGGGCAAGGACGAGCAATACTCGAAGAAATACATGCCAGAGTATGCGGGAATCACACTGGGGGGCAAGCCTTGGCATACATAACTATCAGGCAAGGATATTATTGATCGACTTTACGTCATAACACAATCAAAATGGCAAAAACTTGTCATCAATGCCAGATTTTTGCCCCAAATATTCACACCCGGCTCAAGAGCTCGTTTTGGTTTACAGCCCCTGGCCATTTGCAAGATGGGGGATGGACATTATTGGCCATTTCCCAATAGGAGTCGAAAATGTTCAATTTGCCGTTGTGGCAGTCGATTATTATACAAAATGGGCAGAAGTAGAAGCTATGGTAAAGATCACACAGCAGAAGGTGATCAACTTTATATGGAAGAACATTGTCTGTCGTTTTGGAGTTCCATAAACAATTGTGACAGACAATGGTCCGCAGTTTGATGGGAAAGAGCTGAGAGATTTTTGCATAAAGTGGGGAATTAGAAAACATTATTCTACTCCCTATCATCCCCAGTCCAATGGACAAGTTGAAGCCGTCAACAAGATTATCAAGCATACATTAAAAATACGATGGACGGAGAGCAAAGGAAATTGGTCTGAAGAACTCCCGAAAGTCTTATGGGCATACAGGGTTTTTCCCAGGTCTAGCACCGGAGAAACACCCTTTGCAATGGCTTTTGGAACAGAAGTTGTTATCCCAATTGAGTTAAAGGTCAATACGATCAGGATGACCAACTTTGATGAACAAGCGGACAACTCTGCTTTAGCTATTAAAATGGACTTACTCGAAGAAAAAATATTAAATGTCGAGTTAAGAAATGCTACATATAAGCAGCGAGCAGAGCGTTATTATAATTCCCATGTCAAAACCAAGGAATTCAGAGTTGGAGATTTGGTTCTAAGAAAGTTGCTCGCCCAACCTCCAGGTGTATTGGGACCGACTTGGGAGGGCCGGTATCGTATAACGGACAAATTCCTTAATGGTGTATATGATATCGAAGACATGGAAGGCAACCCGACCTAATACTCCTGGAATGTTGTACATCTTAAGAAGTACTATCAATAAGACGAACAAATTCAACTAATGGGCGAGCAGAAGTCTATGAGGACAAGTGAAACAGAAAACTTGCCCATTTTTTTGAAAATTTTGTTAAGTATAGGATGAAAAGTTGTTCGGCACATTGTATAGCTTGGTGCTGTTCATTGTTGTTTCCATGTAAAATTGCTCGGCAAAAATATTATAAGCGAGCAACTATTTTGCATAAGTAGTCAAAGTTGTTCGTCAGATTGTATATGTTAATGATGAACAATTTTAAGGCACTTGTAAATTTTCATGAAGTAAATATAGTTGTTCGTTTAAGGATGAGTCTAAGCTCGAGGTATAAGTCCACTTTTAAGGATCAAGGCCATTTGAAGGTTGTTCATCTTTTAAGATGAGCAGAACCTAAGGCTAAACCCATATTCTATTTAAGGCCAAAGTTCAAATCAAACAAAGCCCAGTACTATATGTTTTAATTGCAAAGGCATTAGACAATAATG
The DNA here is from genome assembly GCA_947034835.1 of Ballota nigra. Taxonomy (NCBI): domain Eukaryota; kingdom Viridiplantae; phylum Streptophyta; class Magnoliopsida; order Lamiales; family Lamiaceae; genus Ballota; species Ballota nigra. The sequence continues at coordinate 14,182,358 of OX344721.1, read as the reverse complement.
TAAAGACAATTAATATATAAAGAAGAAGATGAGCGAACAAAAGACACTTTCATTAATACTAAGGCTTCAAGCCTAAAAAATATTACAAAAAACATTAAGGTGAAGAGCAACTACAACAAAAGGATGACGAGCAACTATTACAAGAAAACTACATCAAGAAATTCTAAGATCTATTCTTGTCCTTGCTCGCCTTGGGGAGGGTCTTGAGATTGATCAGCTGGGGGATCAACAATCATTTCATTGATCATGTCCTCGGCTGCTTTCTTTTCTTGCTCGGCAGTACTTGGCTCGGCATCCACAACTTGCTCGCCTTCTTCAACAGGAACTGGAGGGTGGGTAATAATGATACTGGAATCAAGTTTGTCAATCTTGATCCCATAATCTTCCATGTCTCCGAGCTGGATTTCTATCCCGTTGGGAGGGGGATAATGCTCGACAAACTCAGCAAGATCCTTCCCGATGTCTTCAACAATATCAGGTCTATCATAGCAACTAACTGCACGAATGCAGTCAGCGTAAGCGCATATATCCCTAAGTTTGAGGAAGGACCCGTTCGAACTTGCGCTTCAGCCTCGAGCTGTTCGGAAGTGTACATTCCCCTCATCACCTCTTTCAGGTGAGCAACTTCGTCCTCAGCCTCGGCCAACTTTTGCTCGGCAGCAGCTTCTCCTTTCTTTTTCTCCTCAAGTTCAGCGTCCTTATTCTTTAGCTCGACCGACAATGCTTGATAGTCTTCAATACGTTTCTTTTCGATGTCGTTGGCGAGCTTGAGCTGATTGTTGAGATGAGCAATTCTGGCCTCATACTGGCTGACCAGGCCATCTTTCTCTTTAGTCAGTTGCCGAGTAACGACGAGCAGCCTCCTCTAGCTCCAGCTGGGCCATCCCTTTTTGGGAAGTTACGAGGGAGTTGGCGGCCTACATCATCGAGAAGTGAAAGTTGTCCGCCACTCCCTGTACTAAAATTGATTTGTCCAGCGGCCTTGTCCATGACCGGGCGATCAACTCTGTGGCCCGACGAACATGCTCTCCAGGAATCTCCCTTATGTTAACAGGGGTCTTTGAACAGGTATATTGGTGGACAGGATTTGCTCGCCCAGGATGATCATCCCCCCGGTATCTGCGAACAAAGATATAAATGATACTTAGAATTTTTTTTTTGGAAGTAAGAATTTACAAAAGCATGAATATTAAGCTGGGGCACAAACTTACACAGCAAATTTCTTGGCATCCCAGCCAAGATAAATAATATCCTCTGGCCCTCTCGGGGGAGTCTGCCTATCTTTGCCAGCCTTGCTCGCCCTTTCTGCTGGCTCAGTTGAAGTGTGGCGAGCAACTTCAACGGTTTGGGCACGGGAGGAACCCTTGCCCACCTTCTCTTTCCCTTATCACCAGTAGGGGCATCCTGGGCTACAGGGGTCCCATCTCCCCATTTCAACCGTTTGGCCCCATGGGGAGATCCTGCTGGGGGGGATGATGGATTGGCGCTTGAGGGAGGGGAAGCTTACCGAGCAACTGGGGCCCCAACAGTTTTGTTCGTTATTGCCAAGACCTTGGATGGCGGATCCACTTTAATCTTTCGTCCTTTGGGAGGCGGTATCTCGTGGACTCTTTGTTCAAGGAGACTGAAACACGGAGGAACAGCTACCGTGACTTGCTCGGCTAAAAAAAAAGAAAGAATATTATTAGACGAGCAAATGTTGAAGATAACGAACAAGTGTTTTAGATGAACAAGTATTTCTTTGAGAGTTGGAAATTTTTTATATATACCTGGGGGCACCTCAATTTGGGCCTCGAGATGATGTGGATACGTGAAGAGGCGAGCAGCTTTTTGACACCTCTCCTCGTTCACGTGTTGAATGATCCTATCCGCCTTGTTCCTAAGGGCGACCAAACAAGATGTAAAGAGGAATTTCGATCCAATCTCCTCCTCCTCCTCGGTATTCCACTTGAGCAATCGAGGACCTGCGAGCAAACATGAAGAGTTAAATTAGAACAACCTAATTCAAAGACGAATAAAAGTAAGCTTACGTTTAATTTTTCTATATGAGGCAGGGGAATTTATGCGCCCAACACTATCGTGCGGGTCAGAAGATGCTCGTCAATTACCTCCTATGAAGAAGAAGTGCTCCTTCCAGTTCCTAATCTTGTTCGACACCCCCTCCACAATTTTAAGACCAGTCCGAGTCTTCAAGTAGTAGTATCCTTTTTCGCCTACTGGATATTTGGTGATCGTCATTAGGTAGTTGACCTCTTCGGCAGTAATGCGGTCAACGTACCCCTCCAGGGTGAACAAACCCATGACGCCGAGCAAGTTCATCCACCCAATTAGAGTAATTTGGGTGATGGCGAGGTTGATCGCCTCTAAGAAACGACCAACTACCGGGGGCAATGGAAATCTCAAGCCGGCGATCAAGGTGTCAATGTTGATCACCGTACATCCCGTGGGGGACGATTAAATCTTTCTTTCCTTTTTGGGGCCCATATAGGGATATCGTAGGGAATTTGATAAGCCTCTCGGATTAGGGTGAGCTCTTCCTTGCGAACAACACTCTTAATCCTGCTCGCCTGATATTCAGTTCTCACCAAATCCATCACTTCACGCTCAATGGGGGAAAATCTGTTCGCGAATTCAGCAGAATATGCCCGCCAGTCAAATGGGCGAGCAACTCCAGAAGGAATTTCATTCTCGAGCATCTTAAGGTTTGGGAACTCTATTCCCTCCAAAAAGTCACGAGTTAGTTTGTCAAATTCGGGATTCGAATCTTCAGATTCTGAGCTTGAAGAGGACTCCTCGTCTGAATTTCCTCCCCGGATTGATGAACACCAGTATCCTCCACTGATCGGACCACCGAATCAACGTCGGGATGTGTCTCCAATGAGATTTCGAACGACGATTGTTTCTCGTACGCCACAATGAGGAAAAGAGGGTCCAGATTTTCCTTGGAATTTTGATTACTCGAGTGAGAGGATATGAGTTTTAAGAAGAAATGGATGGTTCAAAGTATATTTGAAAGTAGAATTTGCAGAATCCGGTGGTGAATTTTCAAACCCACGGCGGTAGATTTGTCACGGTGGTGATGGTGTAATTTCTGAAAGGGAATAATATAAGAAAAAGAGGAATATGAACTAAACAAATAACAAAATGAATTAAGTACCTCGAAATTTGAAAGAAATCACCGGAAAAGCTAAAGATCGCCGAAAATGTAGTTTTTCGCCGGAAGTTTCTGTAGCAAAGGGTGAAGAGTGGGAAAATTTTCATTTCCCACTCGTTTTTATACCCAGGTAGAAAACGAGGTAAAACCTGTTATTTCTTATAATTCCTGGGGTCAAAATGATAAAGAACGGGGTCATTTTCGAGCAAATTCAAGTGTTAAAGGGCCTACATGCAATTATAGAGGCACGTGACCTCGGGCTTGATCACGCGTGGGCGGCGCATAATCATGTCGCCCACGTCATCATTGGACGACTCCCAGATCTTGGGAAGACGAAACGGTGGCCCGAAGTTGCTCGTCTAAGGGAAGTTGTTCGGCTTAATCCTTACCAAGATAATATCCTGACTACAGTTGCTCACCAAAAAGTTGCTCGTCTGAGGTAACATCTAGCCAGGATAGGGGGCAATTGTTGATAGACGTACATCAATTACTGCTTGGCGAACAATAGTTAAGGCCTAAATGAAGATTATGAAGCAAAATACCAAAACCAGAGATGACTAACAAGGATAATCAAAATTGGAGTGCACAAATTAATTCGGGAAGTGTATTAAGTGACGAGTAACTACCTTGACGAATAGCTTATTGACGAATAGGTCCAAGACCCGGGGCCGGGTATGATCACCATACCAAGTCCTGGGTGACGAGCAACATTACTAAAAAGTGGTGCACTTACCCGCTCATAGAGTGTATGTCACCAATCAGCCTATCAAGTCAACTAGACCATTGACGAAAAAAATTAAAGATCCAGGGGCACATCAACATTAAACACGCAGACGAACAACTTATGAACCATATAATCAAGGAGCGAGCAACAAAGGCAGAAGTCACAAGTAAAGCCTCCAAGCAAATAATGGAGAACAACAATAGATCCGTGATAAGATCAAATACAAGACTTTGTAACTAAGTTTTAGCTTAGATAAGGTCAAATATGGTAAAAAAGACACATGTCAAGCATGCAAGCTTGGTAGTCCAAGAGTCATGTACTTGGTGGTTAGTATAAATTAGTTGTTCTCCAGCAATAAAAATAAGTTCAAATTCACAAACACACCAGATACACACACTCATACACCAAAATGTACACACATACGAAATAAATACGAATTCAACCCTCATAATTATAATTTTAAAACCCGAACTATCGAATTTACCATTTACGGTGGTAACCAATCACATGTTCTTGTTTGGTGATCCTAAAACCGGTTAAAAACAGCCACTAATCTACGCAATTAGAACCGATCACCAACAATCACCATTTGACGCTAGAAGGAGGATCTAACCAAAAATCATTCAAAACACTTGATGAACACTCATTGTTCATCAAGGACATTTTCGAATCTTCAAAAGATTTCATTTACATCTTCAAATCTTTAAGGGTATGTTTGTTTTGGGACTCACACGGATGGACTTTGGACTTTGCAATCCACGCCCCATACGAGTTCGGGATTTAAAATTGGGTTTTCAAATCTCAAACTCAATCCCTACCTATAAACCTATTACTATTTTTCATATAATTAAATACAATCACATCATCACTTTTTTATCATCCACTCAACCTCTCTCCTACTTTTCTCTTACACAATATAATAAAATAATACAACATCAATCACTAATAAACATTGATTTGACATAAAGCAAAATCTCACCCTACTAAAATCCCAAAACAAACACATATTCATATTATTCATCAAGATTTTCACATCCTAAGATTTCAAAGTCATGACTTCCCCCGCACACTTAAATCCCAAAACAAACATACCCTAAGTCTTAAAGCCTTACATCTTCAAGTTTTCAAATCTTCAAATATTCAAATCCCAGACCCCAAACTAAAAAAACAAAAAACATTCACACTATCCATTCTCAAGCTTCCACCAAGCCATAAAAACACCATTCCAATCACCATATGAAATTCTCAACAGAAAATTGTCTACATCTTTTCCATCGAAAAGACCATTCCTCTCTCTTCCTAAAATCATGCACACTGAGAAGAAGAAATAGCAAGAATTTTGTAGTTCTTAGAAAATCCTTCAAGCCTCTCCCACACAAATATACATCACCAAGAAATAAAATATCCTACTTGTGCTATAGTACAAAATTTCATTCTCATCAAATTTCTTCAATAACTATACATACACATATACATACACAATATACGATTGTGCCGATGTAGTTGCCCTTCATCTAGCCGGGTGCGATCTCTAGCAGTACCGGACGCAGCCTCCAGCACCGCTGGGCGCGATTTGTAGCATCGTCGGGCGCAACTTCACCCACCGCCAGACTTCAACTCACATCGTCGCCGGATGCAGCTTCCAGCCGACCTCTAACCACCCAGCGCAGCCATTTGCCACTCCACTCCAAAATCGATTCCCAAAGTGGCAAAATGAGCCCGACCCATAATTTTTGGTTGACCCAATTTTTTTATATAAAATTTATATACCAAATGTAGTTTGGTCTAATATGTCATGTGAAGAATTTCATATGAAGTTTTAGAGTGTTTGTTGAATTAATATCATTATTCTCTTGTTACAATAGTTTTTTAAGAAATTAATATAAGTTATTAATTGGAAACGAATAGTCAAATTATATCATAAACTAGTATTAATGGTCATTATATTTCATATCTTGACCAAGAAAATAGGACTATTAACTTTTTTTTTGAAAATAAGATTATTTTATTGAATATAAATGATTTATTTTACAAATTTAATTTTTTAAAACGGGTTATTTTAGCCTGGTGGCCTGCCTAGGGCAAGACTGGGCCTTTAAAATAGAGGCCCGATTGGTACCGAGCTGAGCTCGACCCGTTTTCCCTACACAACACCGCACAATTCACGAACGAGGAGAGAGGTCGAACCACTCATTTTCTTGGGGGTTACCTTCTCTGGGCTTGACATAGTATCAATAGTTGGGCCTAAATCAAAAGGTGCTATTCGGTCAGGTTTTTTTTTAAGTTGTTGGGCCTAAATTAAAGATGCTTGGGCCTCTTATTAATTTTAAGCGGATGGACTTTCCAGAAGGGGGGGTGGGGTAAGTAGTAGTAGTCAAACCATTTTTTATAAAAAAAGAAAAATCATATGTGCGTTAATAGTCTCTTCAACAACGAAAAATGATCTACAGGCAATTCTTTGTCCACTCGCGTATGGTTTTTTCCAATAAATTCCTCTTGATTTGTCGCAACTCACATATTTTCATTCACATTCAAAGGCTAAGGTATACACTTATTATGGAATTTCAAAAAGTAAATTAATATATGCCGAAAATCCAGAAGCATAGCCTTTGATTGAAACTTTTATTACAATTTTGAAGCAAAAAATTGAGTCTGTTCACTGGTTGAATAACTTACCTTTTTAGAGATTACCATATAATTCACCCACGAGAACAAAAAAAAACTCATACAAAGAGGTTCACCTCAGAGTACAAGCACAAAAAAACTCATACAAAGAGGATCACCTCTGAGTACGAGCATAGATAATAAATCTCGTGTGAAGGGGCTCAATCCTCGATCACAAGCACAATAAGATGATGGGAAAATCGGGGTATAACCCCAATATAAGACTCGCGCTAGAGAGGCATAATCCTTAAATCCTTGAGCAAAGACCAAAGCGCCACCGCTTTATTCGCGAGATATTGTACGCCTTCTCAGCATTGATTGTTCGCCTTCATCGGTGTTAACCCGTCCACCTCTTCAGCGTCAACTTTATGTCTCTTTGGCAGGATTTTATCCGCCTTCATGGGTATTGACCCGTTCGCCTCTTTGATGTCAACTTTCCACCTATTTGGCGAGATCTTGTCTCCTTCATTGGTATTGATCATCCACTTTCGTCTATATTGCCCCATTTTCCTATTCAGCTTTGACTTTCTACCTCTTTGGCGAGATTTGTCTGGTTTCACATGCGTTGATCGTCCACCTTCATCGATGTTGACTCGTCAACCTCTCGATATTGACTTTCTACCTCATTGGCAAGATTTTATCAGCCTTCACCGACGTTGATCATCCGCCTTCATCGATATTGACCCGTTAGCCTCTTCGATGTCGACTTTCTACCTCTTTGGCGAGATTTTGTCCGCCTTCACCGGCGTTGACCATCCGTCCATCTTCATCGCCACTGATCTGTCCACCTCTTCGATATCAAATTTCCACCACTTTGGTGAGATCTTGTCCGTCTTCACTGACGTTGATCGTCCACCTTCATTGGTGTTGACTCGTCAGTCTTTTCGGTATCGACTGCCCTCTTTGGCGAGATCTTGTTCACATTCACCATTATTAACTATCCACCTTTATCGGCGTGTTCGCCTCTTCAACATCGACTTTCTGCCTCTTTGGCTAGATTTTGTTCGCCTTCATCGACATTTACTGTCAACCTTTATCGATGTCCATCTTCATCGATTAACTATCCGCCTTCATTGGTGTTGACCCATCCGCCTCTCCGACATTGACTTTTTACCTCTTTAGCGAGATCTTGTCTGCCTTCATCGACATTGATCCATTTGCCTCTTCGACATCTATTTTCTGCCTCTTGGCGAGATCTGTTCAGCTTTCACCGATGTTGACCATCTGTCTTCATCATCATTGACCCATCTGACTATTTGGTATCAACCTTTTGCTCTTTGGTGAGATTTTTTCCGTCTTCACCGGCATTGGCTATTTACCTTCATTGGCATTAACCTATCCACCTCTTCGGTATTGACTTTCTTCCTCTTTGATGAGATCTTGTCCGCCTTCACCAACGATAACTTTTCGCCTTTTTCGGCATTGCCCCATTCGCTTCTTCGGTGTTGACTTTTTTGCCTCTTAAGCAAGATGTTATCCATCTTCATCAGCATTAGTTTGCCTCTTTGGTGTTGACTTTCCATCTCTTCAGCATTGACCATCCAATCACGAGTATGGTAAGACCCGTGGTACAGTGGCACAAACCTCAATTACGAATACAATAAGACTCGTATGATAGAGGCATAAACCTTGATTAGGAGTATGATAAAAAGTCACAAACAACTCGACGGGAAGTAGCCGACAATGAGCGCACACTCACCTAGGTCGCAATGTCAATAATATGGTCTAGAAGGGTAAAAGTCACGAACAACTTGGTTACAAATGGTCAACAATGAGCACAAATACTCAACTAGATCACAATGTTAGTAAGACGGTCTATGAGGGTAAAAGTCACGTACAACTCGACCACAAATGGTCAACGACAAGCTCAAAGAAGCGAATAAGGTCGCAATGTCAAGAAAACAACCAAATATTGCAACATATATAAGACGATAAATAAGCCCTTCAAAGAAATTAATTGCAAAACTCCCTAGGTCGCACCTAAATAAGACGACCAAGACTCTCGATGAGTCTAGTCTCTCGGCGAGCAACAAAAACTCTCAACGAGCCCAACATCTCGATGAGCAACAAAGACTTTTGACGAGCCCAATCTCTCAACAAGAAACAAAGATTCTCAACAAGCAACAAAGACTGTCGATGAGCAAAAAAACTCTCGATGAGCCTCGCTTCTCGACGAGTCCAGTCTCATAAAGGCTCTGGATGAGCCCATGCTCTCGACGAGGAACCAAAACTCTCGACGAGCCCAACCTCTCAACGAGTGACCAAAATTATTGATGAAGCTTAGTCTTTTGATGAGTAGTGGCCGCAGGCCCGCATACACGGTGAAGGGTCGAATCCCACTTAACATAACTTATTCTAAATTCCTAAGCAAGCTCATGTGCAAATAGTGTAATCTCAAATGCAACAAGATATTTTTTTTGTTGAAATATGAATTAAGATTAAACTCCGACCAAAGTAAAAGCTCAACCTTCGGGGCAATTGTTGAAGTACTAATTATCCATTAATATGCCCGGAACTCGACACATCAACAACATCCACCTAAACCCGAGTCGACCTCACCTAACAGGAGATCATATAACCGAAGATATACAGATTTGATAAGATCAAGAGCCGACATCAGAGTGAACATTAAAGTACCATCACCTTTATGAGACAAGACAAGTTTAAAATAGATCTAGTACAAATTATTAGATCGATGGTTGTAATAAAAATCCTTTAAATAAACGTTTGAGATGAGTTTTATATTTTTTGGTCATTAAATTAAATAGAGGACTTCACCCCCCATTGTAAGGGTTCCCTCATTCATTATCATCTCAAAATATATAAAAAAAACCCACATTTAATGCAAGAACTCAAGGGTTGTTGCCCCGTTGTTCTTGTACATGTATTCATTTATATTTGATAGTTAGTAATCGGGTAACATTTATAACCACATTAATCCATTCATTTAATCTGATAATTTGCTATCAACATGTTGGTTAACAAAAAATAAGCTACAATAAGGTGCTCATTAGAGAAATAGTGTTTGAAGCGGAAAATTGTCAACATTTTGCTTTTCATGGAGCCAAGACCAAGACTGGACTGCAATTAATTTTCATTGTAAAGGCTAAAAAAATATTGCAGAAAAGATAATTCTAAGTGTACTTGATTAGTATTAGGAAGAGGTGAAGGACAAGAAGTCACCAACCAAAGTCCAAAGTACCAGTTGTAAAGAACTATCTCGACGTATTTTCTAAGAAATTATCTAGGACGCCCCTGGATCATCAAGTAGAGTGTACAATCAATTTGGTATCACGAGCAACACCCATTTCAAAAGTGTCATTCAAGACGATACTAAAGGAATTACAAGAGTTGAAAGAACAACTAAAATAACTTTTAGATAAGAAATTCATAAGACCTAGTATTCACTTTGAGGAGCACCAATCTTTTTTGTGAAGAAAAAGATGAGTCATTCAAGACATGAGTTGATTAATGGAGATTGAATCACCTAAATAATAAGAACAAATATCTATTGCCAAGAATTGAAGATTTGTTTGATTAATTGTGAAACACATTAAAATCTGAAATATTGACTTGAGGTCCAGATACCACCAACTGAAGGCTAAGGAAATAAATATTTCAAAGATGGCTTTAGAATATGATACATACACTACAAGTTTACTTTAATGCATTTCGAGGTGGCCAATGCACCAACAGTCTTCATGGATTTGATGAACGAATGTTTCACCAATTTCTCGATCTATTTATCTTCATGTTTATTGATGGCATGCTAATATACACAAGAAACTGACAACATCATGAATTTCATCTCAAGATAGTTTTGAAAATTATTAGATATGCAAACTTTATGCAAAATTCAGCAAATGCGAATTTTGGATTGATCGAGACATGTTTTTGCGACACATAATCTCAGACAAGAAAACCAAGATTGGTCTTGCAAAGGTGGACACCATAATGAACTGGAAATATTAACAAAATTTCAAGTTTCCTTGGATTAGCAAACTGCTATGGAAGAATCATACAAAACCTCTCACACATTGCAAGACCACTAACTCAATTATTCAAGAAAAGTGAGGAATTTGTTTGAACACTTACTTGTGGGAGAGTTTTCAAGAATTGAATATTAATTTCCCAACCATGTTGACTATATCTCTGACGAAGTTTTTGTGATCTACGCAGAAGCATCCCAATTTTTTTTTACATTTTTTTTACGGATTCGTGAATCCGGTACGACAGAGTAACGAATCCGGCAAGACGAAGTCAAGAATCCAGGTTGATTTGAGTTTTTTCTTTTCGAATTATTACAGTTCCGGTAGAGGAGGACACGACCAATTTTATCGAGCTGTGTTAGGCTATTGGTGTAGCAATTTGCAAACCTGATGAAGGGGTGAACAAAGGCTAAAAAGTGGCGTCGATCTCAGGCGAGAATCATGGCGTTTATGGAGAAACAACAGTTGTGTGCAGAAGTGGAGAGATAGAGACGATGACTAATTTGTTGTGTGTGAGCGCGTCCTTTTATATCAAGGGTTGATGAGCCTATGTGGGCTTTTTAAAAAAAAATTATTTTTGGGCTTGTGTAGTTAATGGATTTGGGCTTGATACACACATATTAATTGGCTTGGGCTTCGTATTTAATTGGGTTATGCAGTATAAATTTTATGCTTGGTATGTAAATTACTAAAAATTCAAATATTTAAAAAAATATATAAATATATGTAAACATATATATATATATATATATATATATATATATATATATATATATATATATATATATATAAACGTATCCTTGCCGAATCGCACCCTTAATTTTTTGAAAACTAGTATCCCCGTACCCGTATCGTATTGCTTCCGTACCCGCGTATCCGCCCCCGTGCAACATAGGTTATTGCATATGCACCATGATAACCGAAGTAGCATGAACAAAACTATCCGACTCATGATTTGAAGCAATTAGACATGGTTCATACACTAAAAGATACTATGAAGACACTACTTGTATGAAGGGAAATATGAGATATACATTGAACCACAAAAGTTTGAAATATTTTCCCATATAGAAGGAATAAAAATGCAACAATGAAGATGACTTGAATTAGTGCAGGAATATGACTATATTTCCACTATCATCTGGGCAAGGCAAACAGTGTGGTTGATGCTCTCAGCAAAATGGACAACATGCAACTAGTTGTGATACCGACATGACAATAATCTCTAATTAGAGAATTCTCTTGAAAGGGAGCTTTTGGTGGAGAGGTACACTTTATAAATAAATGTTTGACTTGCCCACAAATCAAAATAGATCATCAATGATCTTTGGGACAACTGAACCCGCTGGAGATACCAGAGTAGAAATGAGAACACATCTTAAAAGAATCTGTCACATGATTGTCAAAGATGAATAGAAACCACAACACCATATTGGTTGTCATGGATAGACTAAAAAAAAATAACACATATTTTGCCCTTCCACATGACTTATCCTTTGGACAAACTTCCTCAATTAAACGTGGATAAAATTGTAAGGTTGCAAGGAGTAACTATTTAATTTGTTTACGAATGAGACCCTCGTTCTACCTCAAAATTTTGGAAGAGCCTAATAAGCTCTAGGAATAAAACATAAGTTCGGGACCGCATATCATCGAAAAATAGATGGACAATCCAAAAGGACTATTCAAACCCAGGGAAACATGTTTAGAGCTTGTGCATTAGACCTCAATTGGGGTCACAAAACTCATTGCACTAGTGGAATTTTCATACAACAATTATCAAGCTATAATAAAACTGACACCAATTTGAAGTCCTATGTGAAATGAAATGAAGATTGTATATTTATTGAGATGAGTTGGAGCCCAAAATATTAAAACTCTTCAACTCTCTGTGAGAAAAATCAATGGACAATAGATAGTGGGACGGAGGGAGCATAATATCATATTGTATCGAAAAATTTGTATTTTATAGTTCGATAATTGTTACTCTTCCTTATTAAATTTCACATGTAGTTGAACACAATTTAAAAAAAAATTACTGAAAAATATTTTTAAATTTTTTTTATTTGAATATAAAAATAATATTGTGAGAGTGTTATTTTCATTTTAAAGCATCACTTGAGTATTATTTTTGAACAGATGAAAATAAAGTGTGAAGTTTATCCATTCGTCTTTTACTAAGGATGCGTAATAAGAAGAGTGAATAGTGAATTGGGTAGGTAGGGTAGGGTTAATTGTCCATATTTCCCGGTTTAGAGAAAAAATTGAGGTGTTCTACTAGGAATAGTTGTGGACTTGTGGTGGCGTTGTAGAAGCAGAGAGCATCAGAGACTGCTTCTGCTGACACCTACATTAAAGCCCCCCTTAATTACTTAATAACTCCTCTTTTCCTTCTTCTTTCCTCTTCAAATCACAATTTAAAACCATTTCTCTCTCTCTCTCTCTCTCGCCACCTCTCCAACCCCCACCCCTCCCCCTCTCTCTCTCACACACACAGACACACACACTCACTGGAAAACCCAGAAGAGAGATTCATATGATCTCATCTTACACTGATTTAGCCAAGCAGCCCCAGCCCCATTCCCTAGAAAAATCCATCCTCACAAACAACAAAACCCCACCTCCCATTCCCATTAGAAAGCACACCCACCCACCCATGCATTGGTGATTAATTGATTGATTGAATGGGGTGTATGGTATCTCAACTGGCCGCCAAATTTGCCTTCTTCCCGCCGGCGCCGCCCACTTACCAGGTCAAGAAAAGGGATGACGGCAAACTGGTGGCCGTCTCCACGGCTTCCTCCCTCCCCATCGCCATTGACGACTCTTCCCTCGATGTGCTCTCTATCAAGACTAAACGGGGCAACAAGATTGTAGCTTTTTACTTGAGGAACCCTTACGCTCGCCTCACTGTCTTGTACTCTCATGGGAATGCAGCTGATCTGGGCCAGCTTTATGACCTCTTTGTGCAACTCAAAGCCAATCTCAGGGTTAATCTTGTTGGGTCTGCTCCCTTCTCTCTCTCTTGTTTTCTGGGTTCTCATTTTCAGAAAAAATGGGGTGAATTGATTTTGTGGGTTTTCTGTACTTGGTGAAAGGCACAACACTTGTTTGCTTCTCTACTTATTTTTCAAAAGTACCAAGTCATAAAGCCTAAGTTTGCATTTAAAGTTGGGAAAGATTGCTTTTTTACAAATGTATTTCCTCTTGTTGGTTTACAATTTGAATTATTCTTTTGTTTTATGGGTGTGCTGGATTTTGAGTTGCACGCACGCGCCGGCTTGATAGATAGACGTTCACTTTTTCAGTAAACTTTCCACTACTGTAAAAGTTGAATTGGTTTCCTCAGGGAAAAGGGATTTGATAACTTTGAAGCTTCAGTTCCTTCAACAATGAACTTAGATCTGAAATCTCATGCGACAAAATAGTGATTCAAGAAGAGGATAATTGATAATGAGTTTTCCCTTTGATTTAATGATGGCTCTGAGATAAAATAAAAGTAAATTTTGCTGCTTGTCCTTTTGTTCTGTTAATGCTTGTAATTTAGCCTTTCTTACTTGTGTGAAAGTGATGGGTTTTACAGGATGCTAGGCTGAAAGTGTTTTTAATGGGACCTTTTGGATTGTGACATCTTGTGAATTTGTTTTTCTTTGGAAGGTTGTGCTTTTGTGCAGTAACTTTTATTTTTTGCTTTCATCTTGCTGTTGATTTTACTCTATCTTAAAGCTTTCTCACATTTGCTTCCTTTTTGTGGGTTTAGCTACAGAATCTTTTTTTTATCTTTTTCACTTGATTATTATTATTATTATTATTTTTATTATTTCACTTCTGATTGTTTTCCCAGGGTTTTAAATCAATAAATGATGCCTTATTATAACTCAACGATTTGAATGGGAATTAATATATTTATCCTTTATTTTTCCATTTATTTCTTCCACCATGTTTGTGCATAAGTCCTGAAGATTGCATGTTAATGGCATGCTCTTTCTCCTCTTTGTTCTCTGTTTGTGCAGTGCATTGAATAAACATTATAAACTTATGAATCTTTTCTCATAATTCAATTTACCCTGTTCATGCAATATTGATTTGATTGCTATTTGATTTTACAGGTATGACTATTCTGGTTATGGAGCTTCCACCGGTGAGGTAAAATTCAGCCAACTAAGTATGATTTAGTTGGTGTTTCCGACTTTTCCTCTTCATTTATAAATTTTTTTTACATTTCTTTTTAAATGCTGGAGTGCAAATAAAATAATACAGCTCAATGTCTTTGCTTATAACAATAATTAAAATAAATTTGTGGAACATGTAGCGGCAGTCTCTTAATGGAAAAAGTAAAAACTAGTACATTGAAATGCACTTACCTTGATTAAGTTTTTGAAGTCTCTTAATTATTATTTCATATGAGTTTTCCTTGTTTCAGTCCCAGTCTACTTCAATGCAAAATTTAATTCATGTTGTTCATTTAAATCAAATTCCTTTAGTTGAATATAAACAATTGGTTTCTTTTTCACTCCCAGCCAAGTGAATATGACACATATGCCGACATAGAGGCCGTTTACGAGTGTCTTCAAACGGAATATGGGACCAGTCAGGAAGATTTAATTCTATATGGGCAATCAGTTGGAAGTGGGCCCACATTACATTTAGCAGCTCAGTTACCGAGGCTGAGAGGCGTAGTTCTGCACAGTGCTATCCTATCTGGACTTCGGGTGCTCTGTCATGTAAAATTCACCCTCTGTTGTGATATTTATAAGGTTAGTGCTATTTCATTTCCATAAATAAAATAAACATACACTGCTAATATGCTAATATAAAAAGTCATGGTCAATACAACGTTAGTGCTCTTTCATTTAATATACATTATTTTCTATATAAAACGGTGTGGCTCATTCTTTAGTCCGAAAAGAGAGGAAAAAGATAGCTGGCCCTGTTCAGATGGAAAGTGTACATTTTAGTCATTTCTCCAAATATGTGCAGCAAGTTTAGATTACTGTAACAATAACACGTGGCTTGGAATAAAAAACTTGTTAACGGTTAACCTTCTAATGGAAACTTAATAAATGAAGATCAAACTAGTATTATTTTTCTTTATCCTCTATGATCCATGTATAATTTCTGATATTTAGTGATGTCCCCTGGACTCTACCTTAGCCAATATATGAATCATCTATCTATGGTAGTTACTCAATGAAGTTAATGACATATTTCAGATGTAGTTGTCTAAACATGTTTAAGATTCTGTGAATTAGCTTGTGAATTTTGAAACAACTCTTCCATATATCCCTCCATCTCTTATCAAGCTGGTTTTTTTTTTTTTATCAGAGTTCCCCAACCCCACTCCCTGCAAAAAAAAAAAAAAAAAAAAAAAAAAAAAAATAAAAATAGAAAACATAAAAAGTAAATTGTTGTGCTAATGCTTAAATCTTTTCATAGACAAGTGTACGATCGGAATTCAATTGGCATGTTTATTCTGAATTAAAATGCTCAAACAATCTAGCTGCAGATGATTCAAATTACTAACTTCATTCATTTAAATATGCAGAATGTGAACAAAATTCGGAAGGTGAAGTCTCCTGTTCTTGTTATACATGTAAGTGATTCTTGATCTCTTTTGCAATTGACTTATTTACTTACTCTCCAAGAAGATGTAGCTAGATAAAGCCTCACTGCATATTGCAAAAATCTGCAGAAAGATTTTTTCCTTTACGCATGAACTCGTTCTTATAGGATTCACTAGAGAAATAAAGGCAAACTTTCAGTAGAGCAAAGAAAGAACTAAGAAACTGCTCCATGACTGTTAAAACCATTACAATACTGTTACTACCAAACCCCCCTTACAGTACTCTGAAATGATCTTTAACGACAATATGTGTTGACAAATAGACATATTGTTCATCTTTCACCACTCAAATAAGAATTAGATACTTGCCAATCATAAAACATTTATTTTCCCAATGATGCTTGAGTTATTTTCCACATCCTTTTATTTTACATATGAAGAGGCAATCCTAATTCTTGTTAACTGCTTGAATTTGGAGAATAATTCTGTGCTGATAACTTGATAACTCCTTGAATGATGTCACATCTGGTCACCCTAATCGACTTATTTAGTCTTGTCTACTGATTTTCTTTCTTTCTTTTCCTGAATTGATCTAATTAGTCTATTTTCTTAGATGTCCTTTAATGTGTAAAAATAATCTATTTATAGAAAAGCACTTAAGATGGTCTGGACATGTGCATAGTATTTTAAGTGACCTAGTATGGATATAGAGGTGAACATGGTATAAGAATTTTGAAAAAATCTGCGTTTCGTCCATATATGATCCATATAGCCAGCCATCCCCATGTAATGCAATTAAGGGCGCTGGTGGTTATTCTTTGAATATCTATTTGTAATACTCTATGTTGGCAATCTGCCCACTTCTTGGTGAATAAAAAGCCTCTTCATCCTAACATATCTTTGCTGCTAGTTTATCTCTTAGTTAGGATATATTGATCACTCCCTTCTTAGTGAGTTTGGGTCCTGTAATATTGTGTTCTAGAATAAGAAAACTTTCTTTAAAGCGGCATTTTCACCGTATGTGACACCAAATGCCATTTGTTGGCTAGTTTGCTCAAACTTTGCTAATTCATCTCTCCATCAAAAATCATCTTGTAGTTTTGCTAATTTTGTTACTAGATTTGTGAAATTCAAACTATACGTAATTCCCCCTACTGCCACATTCGACTGCTCAACTTTGTGCTACTGCTGTTATAGTCGTCTTTGTCTTACCACATGTATTCTGGTTGGAGTAATTCCTTCCATCTCTTCTGGTATTATTTTCATGAACTTCCTCTCTTCCACTTTAGCTGATAAATCATAATATGAATGTTTAATATTACTTAATCCAATTGCAGTAAATTAATAAATGGAAATAAAAGTTGCTTCATGATTACCGATGCTAATAATGGGATCCTGAAGGTTTATTAAAGATCTTTGCTATATATTAACTGATGATTTGGAACACGTGTATGGATATTTATTGCTGATTAAAAATGACGGTGATAGCTTATTTTGTCTACTCTATTAATGGCCAATGAACTGCTGTAAGATAAGCTATTCTTCCTGAATGATTGTTTACTGAAAAAAAAACCCTTTGAATTTTATCTATATTGTGCTGTAAATCAAGTGATGGGTCTATAGCAAGACAAGCAACGTCTAGATAAATGAAAACATAGAAATAAGCATTTTCAGTCACATGGAAAACAAATAAGTTTCGAGCACTTGATGAATCCCCATACTCACCAGTATAGCAAGTTGAACCAAACGTGTCTCCGGAAATTGGTTCCATTTTTTGTTGAAAATTTATTTAAAGGTTGTCACACTAAATAAAAATGCTACCGAGTTTTTTTATGGTACTCCATTTATTCTAAATTTCAAATTTTAGTCAAGTACTTGTTGAGACTGTCTCACGGATCTCATTCCATGAGACGGAGCTCCGTTTAATCAACATTTGACCCAATTAGTAGAGAGAATCTTGCCCATTTGTAGAGAATCCCATTCATTACCCAAAATTGAGAAGCGATAATGTTTTAAGTGAAAAGTGATGTGTCACTTTTAACTGATAATATTATCACTTATAGAAAAGTGATATTTTTTCAAGTGGAAAGTAATTCATTAATCACACGCATAAGGCAGTTTCGTCTGTGTATGTTTTCCATTATCATATTGTGGAAAATCATTTATGTATCTTATGACCTATGTTATTCATGTTCGTAAAAATTTAAATTTAAATTAGAAATTTCAACCAGAACATGAATTGATAATAATTACTTGAGGAATATGACATCCTTGAACTAATTACAAAATCTAATCTGGGTTAATCTCCCATCAATAACACATCATCTCTCATCAAAATCACAGAGGTTATGTTTTTCTTTCTGATAATGTACTCTCCAAACTTTTCCTAATAATACATGGGTGTTTTTTCCTATTAATCCACGCCGTTTATAACGCCTATACCACCACCTCCCATCTTTAGTGCTGTATTTTAGTTGTTTGGATCCCTCCGGAATTTAACTCTCCATGGGAATATATAGTTATGGGCAAAAATTGAGAGAGGGCTTTTCTTGAGTTGAGGAGATTAGAAGAGAAACTGTAATTTGTCGCTTCCTGGCGGCGTTCCACCCATCTTGGCCGCCCGAAATGGAGAAAAAAGCAGAGACTTGAAATGGGGAGAGAAGAGGCCAAAAAAATGGAGAAGAAGCATGAATACTGAAACTTGCATGAGAAAAATGAGCGGAAAAAATTAGCGACAGTGAAACATGTGGTGATCCAAATTTGAATAACCGGGTAAATATCGATCCATCTCATGGAATGAGATCCGTGTGATGGTATCACACAATATCACCTCCTAATTTTATTGCTTCTCTTCCTTTTGGCACCTCGTGTAATAAAGCTCCATCTCTAAATTGATTTTCCTTTATGTTACTATTTCAATCAAAATACTGATGCTACACAACTAATTATAAACCACCATACGATATACCGGATGTATTTTTCCATCTCTTGTTTTTCGGACCTAGCCAAACAACAGTTGGGGTCCATATGGTGAAAGGAGTAATTTTTCAAGATGCACAACACATAAATGAAGCTGAGCTCAGATTGATCATAATTCGTGCTTGTGAAGTGCATAGATGCTATCAATGATAAACCTTCAAGATATAATAATATAAAATTCTATTTTCTTAAGAAATCAGGAAATGCTACCTTAGGTATCATGCTTTCTAAAGTGTTAGATATGGTAGATTATTGGAATATTTTCATGCCGATACAAAATGAGAGAATGCTACAAATGGTTATAATAATCCGATATAGATTTTACTTGGGTGGAGAAAAAGCCACAATGAATTTCAAGTGAAAGTGTGAACTTATAAGTAGCTGCAACTATTCCTCTCATTTTCCTTCCTGGTTACATTTCTTGCACTGTCTGTAGAAGCGCTTTTTTTTTTCTGTTCATTTTTTCTTTGCTGATTGGGTCTTCCAGCAGATATTATGGAAATTGTACCAATCTGATAAAGTATCTGTAAAATCTATGCTGCTAATTCTTGAGAGGAGCATTCAAGGGAAATGAATATGCATTTTAGCCACTTAATTTTCATCTAAGTTCATATTCTAGCAAAAACTTGAAAGTTTTCTGCTGGAAAAGAGTGCCTCTTTAAATCTGCCTCGCATGGAGTGAAGAAGAGGAAGCTGCTCCATCTCGTCTGTGACCATGATGCCCTCGTTTTTTAGGCATAAAACCTAGGAAGTCAAAAATCATAAGATTCTAGTCTTGTTGAGTTTACAATCCAGCTGTTTTACCCCTGGCTCAATTACAATAGATGATTCATTCTAAATAAATGTTTTTAAGAATGATTGTTCTTGTTTGCATTATTTTTCAGCATGTGATATCATCACATAACTAGCATAAACTTATCACTTGGTGTTTAGACACGATTTTATTCATTACTGATATTAATTTATTACATTATGTCCTATTATGCAAACTTGACAGGGAACAGAGGATGATGTGGTAAATTGGTTGCACGGGAATGGGTTATGGGAAATGGCAAGGGAACCATACGAGCCCTTGTGGATTAAGGGAGGGGGGCACTGCAACTTGGAGCTTTATCCAGATTACATTAGACATCTTTGCAGGTTTGTTCAAGAAATGGAGAACATGACTACCAAAGCTCGACTCAAAAAGATCCGCCAGAGTGTGTGTCTGCAGAAAAGGAAGAAGTCTGCTTCCATATGTTGTGGTAATAGTAATAATAGTAGTAGATGCTGTAAGATCAACTTTAGACGACCCAAATGCCTTGGATGGCCGAGCATAAAAAGCTGCTGGAGGCCGAAATGTCCAAAATGCACTCTGGGGCTCGGGTGTTTCAAGCCTAGCTGCTGTTTGTGTCGGTGCAAGAAATGCTCATGTAGGTGCACGATGTGCTCGTGTTTGTGTGCTGCTAACTGTTCTTGTTGGTGATATTTATTTAATGGTGAGGAGGGTGGGTGGGGGTGGGTATACAAAAAAACATTCAGGTGAAGAGAGCAGAGGGGCTAGACTTTGTACAGATTTTGCATTTCTTGTTGAATTTTAGTACTAATTGTTGATTAGAGCCTGTGGTGACTTTTGGTAAATTTAGGAATTTCATACCCTTGTTTGCTTTAGTGGTGATTAACAGTTGTGACACACCTCAATGCATTATATACCTGAAACTTGTGCTTACAATTGCTTGCAAATAAGTTCTGAGTATTTGCAAGTGATTGTGTAGGACTGATCTAAATTGATTTATGTAGAAAAATTAAAAGCGACTTTGAGGATAAATGTTTTTAGTCAAAATTTCCAACATCAGGAATATTAGCTAATAGTCAGTTTTTAAAACTCAAAATCAGTTATAAGTTGGTCCAACATTGCCCCTCATAGTTAGTTTAAAAGTAAAAATTGTTTAATCAGTTAATAACATTATAAAAATCATTTCCATCTGACAAAAGAAAGAAAATGCTTTCAAGCACTTTTTATAGTTTGCCATTCCCACTGTAGAGATGATAAAAAGGGTTGAGTTATACTTTAAGGGCTCATTTGGTAAGCCTAGTAAGGCCATGATTGTGGAGTTATCTTATATAACGGCCATTTGGTACGCATTTTAAAAGCCCACGATAACAATTAGGCCTGTGCTTAAATACTCTTTGGCTTCAAAATTTATCTGACCAATTTGGTGCGATGTATCATCTCATCTGCACAGTATACAACTAGGCATGTACTTTGATTTAGAGTTTGCATATATCAAAGGGGACATGCTGTAATTTGCATACCATTTTTTACTGTGCACAACGTTCCATCTTCTCACAATATCACCATAAAAAGTTGCATACCAAACCCCAACTTTGCAATATAATAGAGTTTAAATCTGACAGATATCTCATCTGGTGCAATCGCACCGATAATGACTCGGAGCTACCAAATGGAGCCTAAGGGCTCATTTGGTAAGCCTCATAAGGCCATGATTGTGGAGTTATCTTATATAACGGCCATTTGGTACGCATTTTAAAAGCCCAAGATAACAATTAGGCCTGTGCTTAAATACTGTTTGGCTTCAAAATTTACCTGACCAATTTGGTGCGATGTATCATCTCATCTGCACAGTATACAACTAGACATGTACTTTGATTTAGAGTTTGCATATATCAAATGGGATATGCTGTAATTTGCATACCATTTTTTACTGTGCACAACGTTCCATCTTCTCACAATCTCACCATAAAAAGTTGCATACCAAACCCCAACTTTGCAATATAATAGAGTTTAAATCTGACAGATATCTCATCTGGTGCAATCGCACCGATAATGACTCGGAGCTACCAAATGGAGCCTAATGATACTAATAGGGTTGTTTGGTTCATGGGTTGAGATTGATTAGATGAGATTATTTGAGGAGGATTGTGTGTTTGAACTGTAGGAATGTTTTTTTTTTTTTGGATTGAATGATTAAGTGAGTTTAAAGTGCAATATACTATTTTTACCCACAACTAATTCAACCTCCCAAATATTTTTTTTCTTTAATTATCTATTGTGAGGACAAAATAGTAATTTGAAAGTATGGAACTATGGAGTCCCACCATCCCTAAGGAATTATTTAGTTCCTCATTTGATGAATTATGTAGGTTTATGACCCGGACCCTCATTTTATTCTGAGCCGTAAACTTGCGATCCAAACACAATATTACATGGGATTGAGTGGGACTAAAATTTTAGTCCTACCCAATCCAACTAACCAAACGACCCCAAAGGGTCATAGTTTGTGAGCTTGGCCGTTTAAATTGGAAGAAAGAAGGATTAGAATCCTATAAAAGGGTTCAGTTCGTCAGTACATTTAATATTGTTTAATTAAAATTTAATATAATTATATGATAATTTTAATAACCATCTTTAATATATGTATATTTTAGAATGTTGTGGCACAAATACTCTACTATATACCTTCTACATTAATTTGATACCCTCACCCTATTTTTTACTTAATATAATATATTTTTTGAATGACTTTTGTGCCCTTATAATAAAAAAAAAACTTAATACTTGATACACCCACTAGAGTACCAAAAGTCACAAGAAACACAAACACAAAGAAGAACATCAATACGGGAAGAAAAGAGGAGAAAATACATATTGTCCACCATTTTATCATCTTTACGACGGTTATGCAACATTAGTTCGTTGTTTTGTTACAAAAATGGTGTACACTCAGGAGTCTTGTGCTATGTGTGTAAGTGTATTTGTTTGATGAAGTGTAACTTTGATTTTCTTTGAATGTTTTTTTTTTTGTCTATGGAATGAGTATTGTGTATCAAGATTTTCGTATTTTTAGCCTACAATTTTCGTATATTGTGTACCAAGATTGTTATTCCCGCATTTTTTGAAAAAAATCACGACACCAATTTTCGAACCTGGTTCGTTGAAAAATGGTTAGTATTTCGACAAACATTTGTCGAAAATTGGTTAGGTATTCGAAAATATTTTTTTGTCGAAATATTAGCCATTTTTTCAAAATGTATTTGCCGAAATGTGAGCTGTTTTTCGAATAAATATTGTTGAACATTAATGTTATTTTTATTTTTCTTCCAGAATATGACGGATGATGATGATTATAACCCAAATTATGTTGAAGATCCCAAAGAACCAAATGTGGATGTAGGTGAAGATTTCAATGAAGCAAATGCCCGATGTAGATCCTAATGAACCATGTAATTCTCAAATCGTCAATGTAGATGTACCAAAAAATAAAATCATGATGGATTATACAAGTGTCTTCACAAACACGAATTGTTTTCCAAGTCGGGAGGATATGCAAGAGTGGGTAAACCATGTAGCTAAACAACACAAAATGGTGATTATTGTTAAGTGGTCTGACAATGTAAGTGGAAAGAAGAAGGCTCGGGTTCTTTTGGCATGTGAGCAGGGTGGCGAATATCGCAAGTTTAAGGGGAGGGGCAAGAAAGAAGTTACAAAAAAAAATATGGATGATGATGTTGGGGATGCAGACGACAAGAAGAGAAAGGACAATAGGTATACGGGGACGAAGTAGTGTGGATGTCCTTTTTTGTTGAAGGGCACCTTGTTCGAAAATTTTGATTAGTAAAAGTGTTACTTACGATATAACTTTATGATATTTACTACTTTACGAAAATATTAATGAGTTTCGGATATAACTTTACAATATTTACTACTTTACGATTTTAAAAAGTTTCTGGAAGCCGTTTTCAACAAGTTTTTGAAATTTACTCAGTTTTTCGACTGTTAGCTTTCGAAATCCTAACAAGCGAAATTGCAAAAGTTTCTGGAAGCCGTTTTTGACAACAAGTTTTCGAAATTTACTCAGTTTGTCGACTGTTAGTATTCGAAATCCTGGTAAGCGAAATTGCAAAAGTTTCTGGAAGCCATTTTTTACAACAAGTTTTCGAAATTTACTCAGTTTTTCGACTGTTAGTTTTCGAAATCCTGGTAAGCGGAATTGCAAAAGTTTATCGAAGCCGTTTTCGACAAGAAGTTTTCAAAATTCACTTCTTATTTTGACAGTATATGTTCGAAACTTGTTTACATCTTCGGTTGTTTGTTTTCGAAAGCTTGTTATGCAAAATTGCAAAAGTTTAGTAAGTCATTTTCAAAAAGATGTATTTGAAATTTATTAGTTATTTTTAAAAAAGATGTATTCGAAATTTATTGCTCAACATCCCATGTTTTCTAACTTAACTAATATTTTACAAAAGGAATTCCATTCCAAATCAGAAGCATGTGCACACATGCCTCTCTCTGTTTCCAAATAACTCAAGCCTAAAAATATTCCAAATCCCTAACATCAGTTTCTCAAATCTATTTATCCAAATGTAAACTTCAAAATAATTGGAAAAAAATAATTACCGGACAACTGCACAAATTAACACAAACATAAAATTTAAATTGCAACTCAAGGTACATAATTAAGTTCAAAATATAGTGAGTTTGCAAAACTACATAACTTCCAAAAACACCAACAAAATGAAAATAACACAAAATAAAAGTTTAAGTATCCCAACATTTTCATCAAATATCAAGTACGTCTACCCCTGCAGGGGTCTCTACTGCCTCTGTTTTTGCCCTTGCCTCTTCCTATTGAAGAACTTGTGGATGAGCCTACTTGGTTTGGTCCCTGAAGTATTTTACATGCCATTTCCATTGTCTGTGCAAATTCCTCTGGCATCGGGGAATCTCCAGCCTTCCATCTTTCCAACAATGGAATCATCATCTCCTGAGCTACACTAATCATAAGCCACGCATCAGATGAGGGTACATGTTCTTGGACACCACGCCGCCCTATCAACGGGTTGATCACAAATACGTGGAGTTTTCATTAAACTACATTAGGTACTCATCATGACACTCCCACAGTAACATGGCCCGTACACCAACTCTATCTTCAGATAGTAGGTGCATATCCCAAATAAGCCAATAGTCAGCTAATGATGACCAAAGAAGCTTCATCTTTTTGGAATTATACCCACCTCTCTCAACACGAACAACAAGAGGATCATCAGGTATATTCTGTACATAGCCATACTGCCTAAGGACTCGATCAGGCAGGTACGACTAAACTACATCACCACACGCAATGCACCCATGGAAGAATGTCACATCCTTTAATTTGTAATGATTTCTTAAATTTCCACAGGGATTCCAATTGACCTGGATGAAACATAATAGAATAAGGTACGAAACTTACTCAATAAACAACAAAAATTTAGAAATAGATAATCAAAGATGTTTCAAAACTTACTAACCTCATGTTCACCCAATAAATCTAGATGTTCCCTAAATGCTTGCAAACGATCAAATGATGGACCTGAAAGACCTTTTGGTGCCCATCTTGATGACAATGGATGTCCAATAACGAAATTCATATTTTGTGGTGGTCTTACCAAGGTAGGAGAATGCTGATAAATCCAAGGCTAAAAATAAAAATTGATTTAAAATAATATATGTTTTCATTGGAAAAAATACAAGAAATTAATTCGTACCTCCAATAAAGTCAAATAGCCAGTCACTTGCTTCACCTTATATCTCGAAACTAACCCAAGTTGTCTGTAAAGGTAAGCTAAGGTGGCCGTTCCCTATGCTGTTGGGATATTTAGTTTTGATGATTTTCCAAAACGACTTGTAATAGGGAATGAGCAGTCAGGATTGTGTCTAATAAGATTCAAGTTAGGCTAGTCTATTTTCAGTTTACAGGTAGTCAGTTGAGGGGGAACTCAACTGTCTCGGAACCTGAGAAGTCAGAGCCATCCTAGAGCAAACAGACTGGAGCATCAAGTCAGAACTCTGAAGACCGTCCTGAAGGAAGTCCCACTGAGTATAAACCTGACTTTCTAAGCTGGTCAGTGGACTATTCAGTGAAGAGCATGATCATGAGGATCAGTATTGTGCCTAGTAGATCCACAAGGAGTCAGGCTACTGAGGAATGAGAGGCTGACAATTTGCCTTATGTCAACTCTCCTGAGTGGACTTTAGTCCGCTGAGTAGACTTAAAGTCCAATGAAGGAAGTCCACTGAGAAGACTTAAAGTCCAATGAAGGAAGTCCACTGAGAAGACTTAAAGTCCAATGAAGGAAGTCCACTGAGAAGACTTAAGGTCCAATGAAGGAAGTCCACTGAGAAGACTTAAAGTCTACTGAGAAGACTTAAAGTCCAATGAAGAAAGTCCACTGAGAAGACTTAAAGTCCAATGAAGGAAGTCCAGTGAGTAGACTTCAAGTCCAATGAAAGTTTCTAAGAAGACCTCAAGTCTACTGAAGAAAAGTATCCTAAGAGGACTTCAAGTCAGCTGAAGACAAGTCGCCTGAAGTCAGGACTACCCTGATCAAGTACCCTGAACAAAAGAGCCATTGGACTCAGTCCACGTGGACCAATCAAGACAAGGCAGCGAATCTGACAAAAGCTGACAAGGCCATACTTCACTGAAAAGAAGAATTTCACTCCAGAGATAGTCTGGATTTGAATGTTACTCTCTCCAACGGTAACATTCAAATCCACACTATAAATAAGAACTCAAGCTGCATTTAGAAGAGTGGAGCAGATGTGAGAGAGAGTGCAAGTTCTAGGGAGGCATAAGGAGGCACCATCTCCATCAAGAACACTGACCCTGAGTTCTACATAGTCATATTTGAGTGTTCTAGTTTGTATACTCGAGCCTATCATATACATCCTAAGCTTAGAGAGATTTTCCCAATCCTAGCTTTCAGGCTAAAACCATGTAAGGAAAAATCTCACCTAGTTGGAGAAAGCAACACCAAACCCAAACCCTTTCCCGAGTGTTAGAGTTAGTGGTTGAAGTTAGGTGTGGAGAGGCAGTCCCTGAGAGAATATGGATGTGAGGCCAGTTCGAGAGGCAGCTCCGCGGAGGGGTGTGAGTCCAGTTGAGAGTGCACCTTGGCACGTTAAAAACAAGCTAATCCTTAGTGGATTATCCTGTTCAATCAGGTTAGTGGATGTAGGAGCTTGAGCCTCTGAACCACTTTACATTGTTGTGTTCTTTATTGCTTTACTGATTTGCTTAAGCACTGCAATGACCACTCATTTAAAAAGCATTTCAGTGCACTCCAGTGTTTAAAAAAAATCATAAATTCCCAAATGCAAATGTTTTCACGGGACCAACAATTGGTATCAGAGCGGGTTGTTCAAATGACCTCTGATCTTGTTTTGAAAATCCTTATGGCAAACCGAACAGATCTTTAATGTTTACAAATTTGGGTCTTTTCTGCACTATTACTTGTTGTACTAACATGTTTCTACTTATAGAAAATCATAAGTGTTAGAAGTTTTAGAATCATCAAAAAGGGGGAAATTATTGGGATATTTAGTTTTGATGATTTTCCAAAACGACTTGTAATAGGGAATGAGCAGTCATGATTGTGTGTTATAAGATTCAAGTTAGGCTAGTCTATTTTCAGTTTACAGGTAGTCAGTTGAGGGGGAACTCAACTGTCTCGGAACCTGAGAAGTCAGAGCCCTCCTAGAGCAAACAGACTGGAGCATCAAGTCAGAACTCTGAAGACCGTCCTGAAGGAAGTCCCACTGAGTATAAACCTGACTTTCTAAGCTGGTCAGTGGACTACTCAGTGAAGAGCATGATCATGAGGATCAGTGTTGTGCCTAGTAGATCCACAAGGAGTCAGGCTACTGAGGAATGAGAGGCTGACAATTTGCCTTATGTCAACTCTCCTGAGTGGACTTTAGTCCGCTGAGTAGACTTAAAGTCCAATGAAGGAAGTCCACTGAGAAGACTTAAAGTCCAATGAAGGAAGTCCACTGAGAAGACTTAAGGTCCAATGAAGGAAGTCCACTGAGAAGACTTAAAGTCTACTGAAGAAAGTCTACTGAGAAGACTTAAAGTCCAATGAAGAAAGTCCACTGAGAAGACTTAATGTCCAATGAAGGAAGTCCAGTGAGTAGACTTCAAGTCCAATGAAAGTTCCTAAGAAGACCTCAAGTCTACTGAAGAAAAGTATCCTAAGAGGACTTCAAGTCAGCTGAAGACAAGTCGCCTGAAGTCAGGACTACCCTGATCAAGTACCCTGAACAAAAGAGCCATTGGACTCAGTCCACGTGGACCAATCAAGACAAGGCAGCGAATCTGACAAAAGCTGACAAGGCCATACTTCACTGAAAAGAAGAATTTCACTCCAGAGATAGTCTGGATTTGAATGTTACTCTCTCCAACGGTAACATTCAAATCCACACTATAAATACAAACTCAAGCTGCATTTAGAAGAGTGGAGCAGATGTGAGAGAGAGTGCAAGTTCTAGGGAGGCATAAGGAGGCACCATCTCCATCAAGAACACTGACCCTAAGTTCTACATAGTCATATTTGAGTGTTCTAGTTTGTATACTCGAGCCTATCATATACATCCTAAGCTTAGAGAGATTTTCCCAATCCTAGCTTTCAGGCTAAAACCATGTAAGGGAAAATCTCACCTAGTTGGAGAAAGCAACACCAAACCCAAACCCTTTCCCGAGTGTTAGAGTTAGTGGTTGAAGTTAGGTGTGGAGAGACAGTCCCTGAGAGAAGAGGGATGTGAGGCCAGTTCGAGAGGCAGCTCCGCGGAGGGGTGTGAGTCCAGTTGAGAGTGCACATTGGCACGTTAAAAACAAGCTAATCCTTAGTGGATTATCCTGTTCAATCAGGTTAGTGGATGTAGGAGCTTGAGCCTCTGAACCACTTTACATTGTTGTGTTCTTTATTGCTTTACTGATTTGCTTAAGCACTGCACTGACCACTCATTTACAAAGCATTTCAGTGCACTCCAGTGTTTAAAAAAAATCATAAATTCCCAAATGCAAATGTTTTCACGGGACCAACAATGCATAAGCAGGAATTTTTTCAAAGTCCTCCAGATAGTCAAGCCAGGAACTAGATACACGATTACTGGTTTTGTCCACAAATAGCAAGCACCCAAACGTATACAAGATTTAGGCTCGGGCTGCCTTTTGTGCATCTTCAACATCATCATCATTAACAGAATTCAATTTTCCATATATCTTTTTCACAACCATTCAAGCTTGATTGAAGACCCACGTTTACCATATACTACTTCCTTGACATCTTGTTCTTCTAAACCCAGTAGAGCCTTAACATCTTCGATGCCGAGAGGATACTGTGTATGACTAGATTGTACTGCACGCCCTTCAATTGCTAATCCAGTTATGCAATGGACATCATCCAACGTAATAGTCATTTCTCCAAATGGAAAGTGAAAGGAATTCATCTCGGGATGTCATCGCTCCACAAAGGCAGAAATCAATTTTTTATTTGAATTCTTGTAAGAAAGATTTCTAATCCCAAGAAGCCCCATTTTCTTAAAATGCTATTTACAAGTCCGAGTCTCCACATCGTTGCTAATTTTCTAGGTGAGCAGTTTGCTAATGTGGCAATGTGATGGAGATGAGATCGTAATAACGATCTCAAATAATTATATGAAGATTTGGAGAATCAAGAAGATAATATTTTATTTATTATTTTATTAGAATAGATTTATTTATATATTTGGTTATTATATTTCTTATCCTTTAAGTTGTTTAGTATTATAAATAGGAGTCTCAGGATTATTGTTATGCAGTTGATTATTGAATTAAAATTATATTGGATTTGATCCCTTTATTGTGTTTTATCGTTGTTATTCTAGCCTTTTTTGAATCAATAGATTAACACGTTTAAATACGTTTGCGTCTATCCGGATATTCTTAGAATCAACGGATTTACATTCCCGCTGCGTCAGTGTTGAAGACGGAGTTAATTCAACTGCACTGCACGATCGAGATGAGTTACCCGTGGATGAGAATGATGGAGACCATAATGTTGGGCCTGATACCCTACTTGGTCAACCTGAGCCTTGGACATTAATTAGGCAAATGAGGCCAATTACTTATCTGGGCCGAAGCGGGTTAGTTAATTGTGAGGACATATATGAGCATTCTACCAGGATTTATCAATTTACTCAATGCGACTGTGTTGGCCAATTAATTGGTCAAAGGGAATTTGATGGGTCATTAATATTTGTGGAGCCTAAATTTAATACTAGTAACTATTATTATTTCATTGCTAACGATAGTTACTTTTTTGGTGATTGCCCGAGACCCCCTAACGTCTATCACCTCAAGATTTTGGGCCAAGTATGTACTGCAGATTTTTTTGAAGTCAAATGTCGTGAAGTATTTATTAATTTAATTTTTCCTGAAAATGAGCGCGTGGTGGACTTGATTATAATTTTGGAGATAAAAATTCACGCAGATTCGAGGATGAATCTTTTCGAAGAGGGAGAGAATGATGGAGATAAATATTATGTTTAATTATTTATTATTAGTATTTATATTTTATAGTTTTAGGGCTTTATTTAAGTTTCAATTAATTATTAGTGGGTCGGGCTTTTAGGGCTATGCCTAAAACCCTAGTTATTTCTATTATAAATAGGAACTATGTAAGTCGTTTTTATTCAGTTGATTGATGAATTAAAAATATATTGGGTTTATTCTCTTTTATCGTGGTTTAATTATTGTTATTATAGTATTCATGAGTGAATGAATAGATTAACACGTTAATTGCATTTGCGTTTATCCGGGTATTCTCAGAATCAACGGATATTACGTTGTATCGTGCTCCCGCTGCGTCAGTTAATGATGGAGATAAAGATTCATGCAGATTCGAGGACGAATCTTTTCGAAGAGGGAGAGAATGATGGAGATAAAGATTGTATTTAATTATTTATTATTAGTATTTATATTTTATAGTTTTAGGGCTTTATTTAAGTTTGAATTAATTATTAGTGGGTTAGGCTTTTAGGGCTACGCCTAAAACCCTAGTTTATTTCTATTATAAATAGAAGTTGTATAACTCGTTATTATTCAGTTGATTATTGAATTAAAATTATATTGGGTTTTATCCCTTTCGTGTTTTATCATTTTTATTCCAGTATTCAATTTGAATCAATGGATTAAAACGTTAATCGTGTTTACGTCTATCCGGGTATTCTTAGAATCAACGAGTATTACGTTGTATCGTGCTTTTGCTGCATCAGTTGGTAATCAGAGCCATAACGATTATGTCAATGATGAGTATGATATGGAGGAGGAATTTGATTTCCTCTGGTCTCAATTGACAAATGTTGTCGATGAAATTTTCGATAGCTACGGTCAACGAGACGAACTTCCGGTGACCTTGTCGCCACCATCTCCAATTTTGGCAGCCCTGATTGCCGCCTCAACAGTACTACCACCATATCCGAATCCACCCACCCTTGTTCGTTGTGTCTCCAACACTATAGTGACTTCCCCCGTCGCACCGCTATGTGCAGATCAGGTTTCACTCCACCGACCTGCCTCCACCACCATTTACAATCAAGTTTCTCCGCCAACCACCGATATCCGAGACTTCCACGCTCACGCTCATGAGCAGCGCCTGGACATGGCTGCTTCACACCAAAAAGTTGAGGGCTCACCTTCGGCTTTTGAAAAATTCGCTGATGGCGATCCACGAACAGACGACGCCCGAACCAACACTGCCGTCGACATTCCAGACTTCCGATGCACAACACTCCGCCGACGGATGACGCACCACTCTGCTCCTACTGTGTTTCATAGTGAAGACGGAGACTGGTGTTCTCCCTGCGATGAATCCGTCCATCGGGAGTCGACATGCCCTGCACGATTCCACCTTGCCGATAGTAAGGAGACGCAGTCCAATCTGGTTCTGGTAAATGTAGAACGACTCCATGGGGAAGATGATACAAATGGGCTTGTTGCCCTAATTAGCCATATCGGCCCAGTGAGATTAATTAATCAAGTTGGCCCTATGAATTTAATTGGTAAGTTTCAACCAATTAATTGTATTGGCCGAATTGAACAACAGTATGGTGATGGGCCTTTAAGCTTGGAGTTGTTTGGGCCTAAAATAAATAACTATTATTATTTCATCATTGATAATAGTTGTTTTTATAATTCTTTAAAAAATACCTTTGTGTATCGTCTTAAAATCTTGGGCCACGTACGCACTGCAGATGTTTTTGATGTAAAGTTTCATGAGAATTTATTTCATTTTATTTTCTCTGGATATGAACGCATAGTTGAAGCAATTATACTGATGGAGAAAAAGATTCATGCACATTCAAGGACGAATCTTTTCGAAGAGGGAAAAAATGATGGAGATAAAGATTGTATTTAATTATTTATTATTAGTAATTATATTTTATAGTTTTAGGGCTTTATTTAAGTTTGAATTAATTATTAGTGGGTCGGGCTTTTAGGGCTACGCCTAAAACCCTAGTTTATTTCTATTATAAATAGGAGTTGTATTACTCGTTATTATTCAGTTGATTATTGAATTAAAATTATATTGGGTTTTATCCCTTTCGTGTTTTATTGTTTTTATTCCAGTATTCAATTTGAATCAATGGATTAAAACGTTAATCGCATTTACGTCTATCCGGGTATTCTTAGAATCAACGAGTATTACGTTGTATCGTGCTTTCGCTGCATCAGTTGAAGACGGGGTTCCTATTTCATGCGTGGACATTTGCACGATACCAACTGATGCAACACAAGCATGATACAACGTATTATCCGTTGATTCTGAGAATACCCGGATAAACGCAAACACGATTAACGTGTTAATCTATTCATTCACGCATGAATACTAGAATAACAACAATTAAACCACAATAAAAGATAATAAACCCAATATATTTTTTAATTCATCAATCAACTGAATAAAAACAACTTACATAGTTCCTATTTATAATAGAAATAACTAGAGTTTTAGGCATAGCCCTAAAAGCCCGACCCACTAATAATTAATTGAAACTTAAATAAAGCCCTAAAACTATAAAATATAAATACTAATAATAAATAATTAAACATAATCTTTATCTCCATCATTCTCTCCCTCTTCGAAAAGATTCGTCCTCGAATCTGTGTGAATCTTTATCTCCAAAATTATAATCAAGTCCACCACGCGCTCATTTTCAGGAAAAATTAAATTAATAAATACTTCACGACATTTGACTTCAAAAAAATCTGCAGTACGTACTTGGCCCAAAATCTTGAGGTGATAGACGCAAGGGGGTCTCAGGCAATCACCAAAAAAGTAACTATCGTTAGCAATGAAATAATAATAGTTACTAGTATTAAATTTAGGCTCCACAAATATTAATGACCCATCAAATTCCCTTTGACCAATTAATTGGCTAACACAGTCGCATGGAGTAAATTGATAAATCCTGGTAGAATGCTCATATATGTCCTCACAATTAACTAACCCATTTCGGCCCAAACAAGTAATTGACCTCATTTGCCTAATTAATGTCCAAGGCTCAGGTTGACCAAGTAGGGTATTAGGCCCAACATTATGGTCTCCATCGTTCTCATCCACGAGTAACTCATCTCGATCGTGCAGTGCAGTTGAATTAACTCCGTCTTCAATGCGGCACATCGGCGAGGCATAAAGGCAATCGGCAATTGCCGCTAGTGATTTTATTAACTGGCCACTGTCGGTGCTTTGAATACTATCTGGGGATCGGTGGAGCGCTGGCGCGAGAGTGATAGTGGTGGCACTCACTGTGAGTGCTGCGGTTGTTCTTGTGGCGGTGGCGGTGGCAGTTGTGGAGCTTATGGTGGCAACCAAGGCAGCCAAAATCGGAGATGGTCGCGGCAAGGGCGCCGGTGATGCAAGTTCGTCCCGTTGGCAGTAGCTGTCGAAAATTCTATCGACAGCGACATCCAATTGAGACCAGAGGAAATCAAATTCCTCCTCCGTATCATAATCTTGAGACATCAATTATAATTTCCACATAATCGTCTGACCCTGATTACCAACTGATAAACACAAAAAGGGAATAAACCCAATATATTTATTAATTTCATCAACCAACTGAATAAAAACGACTTATATAGTTCCTATTTATAATAGAAATAACTAGGGTTTTAGGCATAGCCCTAAAAGCCCGACCCACTAATAAGTAATTGAACCTTAAATAAAGCCCTAAAACTATAAAATATAAATACTAATAATAAATAATTAAACATAATCTTTATCTCCATCATTCTCTCCCTCTTCGAAAAGATTCGTCCTCGAATCTGTGTGAATCTTTATCTCCAAAATTATAATCAAGTCCACCACGCGCTCATTTTCAGGAAAAATTAAATTAATAAATACTTCACGACATTTGACTTCAAAAAAATCTGCAGTACGTACTTGGCCCAAAATCTTGAGGTGATAGACGCAAGGGGGTCTCGGGCAATCACCAAAAAAGTAACTATCATTAGCAATGAAATAATAATAGTTACTAGTATTAAATTTAGGCTCCACAAATATTAATGACCCATCAAATTCCCTTTGACCAATTAATTGGCCAACACAGTCGCATGCAGTAAATTGATAAATCCTGGTAGAATGCTCATATATGTCCTCACAATTAACTACCCGCTTCGGCCCAAACAAGTAATTGGCCTCATTTGCCTAATTAATGTCCAAGGCTCAGGTTGACCAAGTAGGGTATCATGCCCAACATTATGGTCTCCATCGTTCTCATCCACGGGTAACTCATCTCGATCGTGCAGTGCAGTTGAATTAACTCCATCTTCAACGCGGCACATATGGTGGCACTCACTGTGAGTGCTGCGGTGGTTCTCGTGGGGGTGGTGACGGCGGTTGTGGAGCTTATGGCGGCAACCAAGGCTGCCAAAATCGGAGATGGTCGCGGCAAGGGCGCCGGTGGTGTAAGTTCGTCCTGGTGGCAGTAGTTGTCGAAAATTTCGTCGACAACGATATCCAATTGAGACCAGAGAAAATCAAATTCCTCCTCCGTATCATAATCTCGAGACATCAATGATAATTTCCACAGAATCGTCTGACCCTGATTACCAACTAACGCTGTATCAGTTGGTATCCAGAGTCAGTAACGACTCATGTGATGCCTCCGAGGCACAGTTCCAGGCAACATGATATATCTCTCCTCCGAGAGCAGATTGTCAATGTATACCAACTGACGTAGCGGAAACTTAAATCCGTTGATTCTAAGAATACTCGGATAAACGCAATGCGATTAACGTGTTAATTCATTGATTTACGCATGAATACTAGAATAACAACGATAAACACAAAAAGGGAATAAACCCAATATATTTTTAATTTCATAAACAACTGATTACAATGAAATACGATACTCCTATTTATAATGCTAAACTGACTTAGAGGACAAGAAATGTAATACCTAAATATAAATAATCAAATCTAATCTAATTAAATAAAATAACAATATTCTTGATTCTCCAAATCTTCATATAATAATTCCAGATCGCTTTCGCGATCCCGTCTCCATCATTCTCTCCCTCTTCGAAATGATTCGTCCTCGAATTGAAATAGATCCCGTCTTCAGAGGAAAAAAATAATTCCTCTAAATATTTGAGTTCAAAAATATCTGCGGTACGCACGTGACCCAAAATCTTGAGACGATAGGTGAAAGGAAAACTAAAAAAATCACCAACAAATGGAATAATTGCTGTTATAAATACTAAAGACGTGAAAGAGATAAACGTGCATCTTTCACTCAAAGAGAAAACTGACGCAACGGGAACGTAAATCCGTTGATTCTAAGAATACCCGGATAAACGCAATGCGATTAACGTGTTAATTCATTGATTCACACATGAATATTAGAATAACAACGATAAACACAAAAAGGGAATAAACCCAATATATTTTTAATTTCATAAACAACTGATTACAATGAAATACAATACTCCTAGTTATAATGCTAAACTGACTTAGAGGACAAGAAATATAATACCTAAATATAAATAATCAAATCTAATCTAATTAAATAAAATAACAATCTTCTTGATTCTCCAAATCTTCATATAATAATTCCAGATCGCTATCGCGATCCCGTCTCCATCATTCTCTCCATCTTCGAAACGATTCATCCTCGAATCGAAATCGATCCCGTCTTCAGAGGAAAAAAATAATGCCTCTAAATATTTAAGTTCAAAAATATCTGCGGTAAGCACATGACCCAAAATCTTGAGACGATAGGCGAAAGGAAAACTCGAAAAATCACCAACAAAATAACTATCATGATTAATAAAATAATAATAATTATTATGTGATGAAAAATCGATAGCATCGAGGTTTGTATAGAAAACTTGACAAACGTCTTCGGGCTCGGAGTCATAGATGGGCAATACAATATCAATTATGTGTGGCTCTTCATCATAAATAGGTGGCCCACCATAATATTTATTATTTGGCTCATCAAAGCTTAAACCCTCAACATTAATGAATAGCCCAACACGTGGCCCAAACTCCCCATATGATATAGTCTCAATTTTGCCAACATCAGTACATCGATCATTTTGGGCAATACCAGAACATGGCCCAATTTGTACATCTAACATAGAGGGCCCAAAATATTGAATTAGGGCATCAGGCCCAACTTCACACTCGTCGTCTTCCCTGAGCTGTGAAGTTAGGAAATCTTCATCATATTCTTCCTGAAAATCCATCGGGCATGAATGACGCATTGAAGCAAGAGTCCAAGTCATCTCTTGGTGGGTCGTAGCACATGACGGACGAGGTAAATTGTTATGTGTGTCAGCGATGGATGTTGGGCCAAAGCAGGGTCTCCGATCTATAGGTGGGTGAGTCGTGAGGCTCTCATTTGCAGGTGGTAGATATGTGTGGGCAGCGGTGTGAGGCCGGAGGTGCAAGATCCCGGCCAGCAATTACCTCATCTTCATCGTGAAGCGCCGCTGGGGAATCAACTTTCTCATCAATTCGTTTGTCTTCTTCATCAAAATCTGCATTATCGTCACCACCGATAAACACAGAAGCAAAATCGGATGGTATGCCTTCATCATCGTCAAAAATCACATCACACCGTGGTTCGCGATCGACCAAGTCATGCTCCTTATGGCGCCGATCTGTAGGTGATAGTGCAAGTGGTGGAGCCGGGTCAGTGGAGCGACGCCAGGAGAACCGGCGTTCCAGTGTGATGGCATATTCATGTGCAATAAAGAGGGAGTTGGGATTGAATGCCCGAATTTCCTCTTGGTATTGAAATTGCAGTCCATCTATGTAGCGTGCCACTAGTTGTTGCTGCGGTTCGTGAATATCAATTTGACGAAGAAGGTGAGCAAACTCAGTTGAATATGCCTTAACTGATTGTATACCTTGTCTGAGATTTTGGAATTCTGATACAAAAGTTTTTGGTTGGTGTATTTGTGAAATCTGGCGGATGAGGTAGATTTGTGGTGATGAGTATCATGTAAATGGTGAATATGGCGAGATGGACGGAGACGAGAAACCTGATTGAAGATATCTCGCTGTTGTTGGCGCAAATCTTCAAGGGCTTGGGTGACATTGACAATCTGCTCTCGGATGAGAGATATATCGTGTTGCCTGGAACTGTGCCTCGGAGGCATCACAGGAGTCGTTACTGACTCTGGATAACAACTGACGCAGCGGGAACGTAAATCCATTGATTCTAAGAATACCCGGACAAATGCAATGCGATTAACGTGTTAATTCATTGATTCACGAATGAATACTAGAATAACAACGATAAACACAAAAAGGGAATACACCCAATATATTTTTAATTTCATAAACAACTGATTACAATGAAATACGATACTTTTATTTATAATGCTAAGCTGACTTAGAGGACAAGAAATATAATACCTAAATATAAATAATCAAATCTAATTTAATTTAATTAAATAAAATAACAATCTTCTTGATTCTCCAAATCTTCATATAATAATTCCAGATCGCTATCGCGATCCCGTCTCCATCATTTGAAGACTGATGCAGTGCAAGCACGATACAACGTATTATCCGTTGATTCTCAGAATACCTGGATAAATGCAAACGCGATTAACGTGTTAATCTATTCATTCACACATGAATGCTAGAATAACAACAATTAAACCACGATAAAAGGGAATAAACCCAATATATTTTTTAATTCATCAATCAACTGAATAAAAACGACTTACATAGTTCCTATTTATAATAGAAATAACTAGGGTTTTAGGCATATCCCTAAAATCCCGATCCACTAATAATTAATTGAAACTTAAATAAAGCCTTAAAACTATAAAATATAAATACTAATAATAAATAATTAAACATAATCTTTATCTCCATCATTCTCTCCCTCTTCGAAAAGATTCATCCTCGAATCTGCGTGAATCTTTATCTCCAAAATTATAATCAAGTCCACCACGCGCTCATTTTCATGAAAAAATTAAATTAATAAATACTTCACGACGTTTGACTTCAAAAAAATATGCAGTACATACTTGGCCCAAAATCTTGAGGTGATAGACGCAAGGGGGTCTCGGGCAATCACCAAAAAAGTAACTATCGTTTGCTCACCTTCTTCGTCAAATTGATATTCACGAACCGCAGCAACAACTAGTGGCACGCTACATAGATGGAAATGATGGAGATGAGATCGTAATAACGATCTCAAATAATTATATGAAGATTTGGAGAATCAAGAAGATAATATTTTATTTATTATTTTATTAGAATATATTTATTTATATATTTGGTTATTATATTTCTTATCCTTTAAGTTGTTTAGTATTATAAACAGGAGTCTCAGTATTATTGTTATGCAGTTGATTATTGAATTAAAATTATATTGGATTTTATCCCTTTATCGTGTTTTATCGTTGTTATTCTAGCATTCTTTGAATCAATAGAATAACACGTTTAAATACGTTTACGTCTATCCGGATATTCTCAGAATCAACGGATTCACGTTCCCGCTGCGTCAGTTGGTATCAGAGTCAGTAACGACTCCTGTGATGCCTCCCAGACACAGTTCCAGGCATCACGATATTGCTCTCCTTCGAGAGCAGATTGCAACGGTCTCCCAAGCCCTCGAGGATGTACGTCATCAACACGAGCACATCGGTAACCAGGTCTCTCGCCATATCCACAATCTCCACCAAAAATCCACCGGATTTCACAAATACACCAACCAAGATTTTTTGTACCAAAAATTTCAAAATCTTCGCCAAGGCACTCGAACTATTCACGCCTACTCGACGAAATTTTCTCACCTTCTTAATCAAATCCACAAGCAGGAATCACAAACACGATTAGTGACCCGCTACATAGAGGGATTGCAATTTCAATTTAAGGAGAAGATGCATATGTTTGCTCCTAACTCACTTTTTGCTGCACATGAATATGCAATCAAATTGGAGCGTCAATTCTCCAACCGCCAACGTCACACCACCGCCAACACATCATGTCAAGGCCTCGCAGGTCACACATCTGCAGATTGCGAAGTTTTCTCTCTACCGGCTTCCCTTACCACACAGGCCACCACCACATCAGCGGCTTCCCATCATCCTTTTCCTACCACCGCTCAGCGTCGACCAACAGCGAACCCATCGCCCCTTTTCACTGCACCCCGTGGACACGATGATAGACTAGCGGACCACCACACCGCTGGTTTCCTTGACGAACAAGTTGATAATTTGGGGTTGGATGCCCTAAGTCATTATAGTGGGCTTTTTGACAGGGACGAACTATTTTGGGCAGAGTTTATTGAAGGAAAAATTAAGTTGGAAGAATGTGATGGGTTTGATAATATTGCTGGTCATCTCAGCCCAATAGATGATGATTTTCGGAAGATGGACAAAAAGAACAGATGCGAATCGTTGGAGCGTGATGCAGAGATATTCCCATATGAGCCTCCTAACAATATCGCCGATGTCTCCTATGCCATTTTCGATGAAGACGAATTCTGGCTGAATAATATGATGACCGATTCTAGTAAAGAAAACATCACTGCCGCATTTGTCAGTGAGAAAAGTGGAGTGTACCCTACGACACATCAAACCGAAGAAGACTACTCTTTTGGGCCTGCCCTAATTCCAAATGTTGAGCCTTTTGTTTGGAGTGGTCAACTTGAGTCATTTCTTTATGATGATCATGTAAGAAATGGACCTATAGATTGCATGCAGAATATTTTCTTTGATGGGCCCATTAATTTGGATCCACACATTATTGATTTGGAAAATGGGCCGGATTATGATAGAC
Source organism: Ballota nigra (assembly GCA_947034835.1). Lineage (NCBI taxonomy): Eukaryota > Viridiplantae > Streptophyta > Magnoliopsida > Lamiales > Lamiaceae > Ballota > Ballota nigra. The sequence goes on along the minus strand of OX344721.1, from coordinate 14,142,165 downwards.
TACCAATTTTTGATGAAGAATCCGTTGTTGATGAACCGCCTGTGATTAATTTTGTGCTACCCATTTATGACATTGAGCTTGAAGATAAACCATCCCAAAGTACAAACCTCAATGGTGTTGCCGGTTATTCCTCACAAAATTATTATTATTATTTTATTAATAGTGATAGTTATTTTGTTGGTGATATTCCAAGAGACGAGATCGATTTCGATTCGAGGACAAATCATTTTGAAGAGGGAGAGAATGATGGAGATGGGATCGTAATAACGATCTCAAATAATTATATGAAGATTTGGAGAATCAAGAAGATAATATTTTATTTATTATTTTATTAGAATAGATTTATTTATATATTTGGTTATTATATTTCTTATCCTTTAAGTTGTTTAGTATTATAAATAGGAGTCTCAGGATTATTGTTATGCAGTTGATTATTGAATTAAAATTATATTGGATTTTATCCCTTTATCGTGTTTTATCGTTGTTATTCTAGCATTCTTTGAATCAATAGATTAATACGTTTAAATACGTTTGCGTCTATCCGGGTATTCTCAGAATCAACGGATTTACATTCCCGCTGCATCACAATGACACTTAAGAATACCTCGCTCTTTCCCCCTCCATATAAAATTGGCAACATGACTTTGAAATGTGTTCAAGAGAGGAGGAGACTTGAGTAAATATTCAGGAGGGCTAACTTCTTCGGGTTCATCTTCACCTTCATCATTTGTTTCACCGTCTTCTTCATCGTCTCCTTCATCATCATTCTCTTCTTCGAGTCAGGAGTACACACAGATTGTTCATGTTGTTCTTCGATGGTCATTGTTTCTTCAGGTGGCACAATAGGTTGTTCCTATTGTTCTTCGGGTGGCAATGAATGTTGTTCCTCTTGTAATTGTTGTTTTTTCCGTCTATTAGAAGCCATTGGTCTAGGTCTCTTTAAACCTATACAGAATCAAACAATACAATATATCATCAAAATCAAACAACCACAAATGAAAACCAAGTCTAGTGTGTTAAGTTAACACCAGCCCACTAACGTATATAAAATTATCACTTAATTAAGCACACTAGACTTTTAATTAATCCCCTCCATATTAATTAATCACCCCATACAAGTCAATCCCTTAATAATTAAGCACACAAATGGATATATCACAATCACACAAACTTCTTCATCATTTGGTATTTAACTTAACACACTAGAATTGCATTATGCATCCAAGATTGATCATACACATTAGTGTTACTAGAATTTAAACACACTGTAATTGATCATACACATTAGTGTTACTAGAATTTGGAGATCCCAAAATCGAGTGTTCAAACTTAACACAATCAAGGAAAATTAATGCATCAGACTATATCCAGGTAATTCCATCCGATGATTAACTCACAAATTCATATATAAATTGACGCAACTAAAGTCTATTGTTCAAAATAAGACTATATTCAAATATAAAATTAGCAAATTAGCAATATAATTTATCTAATGCGTTTTCTAATTTTGATTAATTAGCAGTATTAAGGTTTCAAATTCTAACCATTAACAATACTAACCTCTGTCACTTTTCTCCATCGGGGCTTTGCCGGAAGAATATCGTGTCGAGCGGCTCGTCATCGCCGGTGGCTCACCACGCCTTGGTCGACGCTTCATAGGTAAGGGTGGTCGCGAGGAAAAGGGAGCGGTCGGTGACGGTGGCTCTGCGTGTGCGGTGGCGGTCCCGAGAAAGAGGGCAGTGCGGTGGGGGCGCTGAGTTGTGGGGTTTCGCGTTGCTGAGTCGCAGAGCGGTGCGACTGCGTGGCGGTGGCGGTGGGGGCGCTGAGTTGTGGGGTTTCGTGGTGTTGAGTCGAGGCGCGGTTGAGTGTGGGTGTCGTGGCGCTGCGTGGCGGTGGCGGTGGCGACACTGAGTCCTGGGGTGTCGCGGCGCACTGCTGCGTGTGGAGAAGGTGAAGTCATGAAGTCGTGTAGAATAGGAGGGGTTGTGGGTGTATGGATATTTTGAATAATATTAGAAAGAGGGGTAATTTAGGTATATTGTGAGGGGTGTATGTAATAATTAAGTAAATTTAAGTGGGTAGATTAAGTGGGTGGGTGTATCAAATAAATATGGAGGGGTATATAGTCGCACCCTACATATAAGTGTCACCTCGGCCGTTATGAGGTCGGTGGGGCAGAGAATCATAGATGATGAGAACCTTCAAAGAACATCTCGGCCGACCGAGGAACCCAGGCCCACCTCGGCTTTTGAGAAGCATCTCAATTCAGACAAGAGGAAGTGAAACACAGAGATAACAACAAATGAGTAAGCCCTAAAGATCAAATCAAACCATCTTATCTGAGCTTGACAATATCTAGATTAGTTAGGAAATACTATATCCTTGTAACTGTGGAGCATCAGAGATCCCATGCCTAATTAGGTAAAGGACATCAAATAATGTAGGAGGATGCCCCACACTAGTGGACGGTGGGTTATGGGTCCCCCAAATTAGTCGGCCAAGAAGCCGGATACCGAGTACCAAAAAAATGTAAGAGGATCCCCAACTAGATTTTAGGTGGCGGGATCTTATTGGTCCCATTATCCAAAATTGATCCCAACGTACGATCCTCGTATGGAAGAGCCTTCGGCCGAGATCAATGCATTAATCTCCTCAGGATCTCGACCAGACCCCATAGTGCATTTAAAGCACTATAAATACAGCTCAAGAGGCAGAAATAAGACAGAAGAATATACTTAAAACTAAGCTTAAAAAATCCAGCAAATCTCTTATTCATTTAGTGCCTGTTTTGGTGGGTAAGTTGATGGCTTCTCAACTTATTATGATAGCCTTTAGCTGGTGTTTGGTGGAAATACACGGCCTGCTTTTAAATTTGAGGCCCGTGCTTAAGTATTGTTCCAGTGAATTGAGGAATCAGCCCAATTTGGCGGGTTTCATCAACATGAGAAAATAATATTTATGTTTTGACCGTATTTTAAATGGTTTTATTGAATATTAGGTTAATTTAGTGAGTTTGAGCCAATGTATTGTGCTCATTTGTAATTAATCAGCCTATGAATTGATTATATTAGTTTTATTTTGGATGGAATCCTTATGGTTCTCAATTTAATCAAAAGGACGGGCAAAATTAAAGCATGAAATAATTTTACGATAGATTTTGTATAAGACTATCTCATGCAATGAGACATTGAGATGAACATAAATTGGGCATGATTCTTTAACACTTTAACAAGTAAATATTAATTTTTGATGCCTCATGTTGTCTCATCCCAAAATTGCCTACTGAAATTGGCTACAAAATATCCAACAAAAAATTTCGTAGTGGGGATTACCTACGAAATTGCCTACAAAAGATTATAATTATACAGGTATTTTCAACTCTACGTAAATTTTTGTAGGTAATTAATGCCTATGAATTTCATTTCATAGGCAAATTGATTTCGTAGACAAATTACTTATATGTTAAGGAATTAAGATGTCTACATCATTAGAAAATTTTGTAGTCAATTTTAATTTCGTAGGTAATATTTTATTTTCTTGTAGTGACGGTCTCATACAAATTTTTGCCTAATTTTATATCAAATGAATTGAGAATAAATTTTAGGAATTAAAATATTTTGGCTCCAAATGAATTGACAAAGAAAAACCTGGAATGGAAAAAAAATTTGGCGCCAAATGAAATAAAATGAATTCCAATGAATGAAATATTTTGACTACAAATTAATTGTCAAGGAATCCCCAATTTAATTTCAATAGATTTGGGTTTATCTGATGAGAGGTGTTAAAAAGTTAATAAGGACATTTTAGGAATTTTAATAGTATTAAGAAAACAATCAAGTAATTTTGATAACAATATATACTGTTCATAATTGGGTTTGACATTTTATCAGATTTAAAAATTAAGTGTGCCAAACAACATGGTTAACAATATAGGTTTCCTCATCTAACATGATTCCTCAACATGGATAAACCCAAGCTGATACAACACTACCACCAAACAGGACCTTATTGTTTTAGCTTCAAGAGCATTCATGAGCCAATGATTTAATAGTTACACTAATACTATCAAAACAACTCCACTATATTTTTTGTTGCCCCATTAACAATATTTACTTCATTATTTCAAACGAGTTCCAACAATTGACGCTAAAAGGAGGGTGCACTAATCTCAACCCACTAAAAAAAAACTCGAAGAACACCCACTGATCTTCAAGCAAAAATGCCAAATCGTAAAATCTTCAAAATTACAAAACTCCCAACCCAAGATGGAGAAAAAGAACACCATCGGCGTGGCATTGCACGACGCAGCAACAACGTAAGACGCAACCGTTGAACCTTCGGCAACAAACGCCGCACTCCCACTGAGGGCGAATGAGGTGGAGAAAAGCACTCCCATTCGCCACACGAGGGATATCCCGTCTATCCCCATCCAAGAGTTCAACACTCCCAATCAAGTTGATTCGGAGATCGCACAGTTGCAAAAGCGAGGAAGGGAGCTCCGAGCCTCTCAACATTTTTTTTTTAAATTTGACACTGTGTATCTTCTTCGTGTCCGACACGGTACCAAATATTATTATTTTATTTTTTAATTGGGACACACTATGTAGCTATAGGGTGTGTATCCCACCCGTATTCGTGCATCTAAATATCTGCGAAGTATTCAACACTGCATTATTCAACTTTTTGGGTATCCGTGCATTCTAGTTTTAGATCCTGGCATGTAAGCCCTCCTCCCTTATAAAAAAAATTAAGGGCCCGCTTGATTAGGGGTAATGATTATAGGGTAATGAGAATTAAAGTGATTAAAGAGTCATTTAAGTAGTGAGTAATGAATGAAGAGTCATTTGAAAGGTAAATTATAACCCATTTTCAATCATATTACAATGTATTAATAATACCAAACACTATTAATGAAATCATTCTCATTACCTATATTCACTCCCCCTAACCAAGCGGCCCCTAAATTCTTTTCCGTATAAATTATACTCTTAAAGTTAATAAAAAAAAGGTAAAGGATTTTGTGTCCTTTTTGATATCCAAGTTAACACTGTTTGGGCGAAAACAGTAGGATTTGGATCCAGTGCTGTACAAGAGCGTCCTGTGCAGCACAAACACATAGTCAGACCAATTGGTCTGACAATGTATTTGATTTTATGGGGTCAGACCAATTGGTCTGACTATGTATTTGTGCTGCACAGGACGCTCCTATACAGCATCGGATCCAAATCCAAAACAGTAGCATAAGCATTTTACTCACTTCTATATACCACTTTCCATTAAGGTACTACTATAAAATTACTTGTTTATTTAGGGGGAGTTACAAATAGGTTCCCCCCTAGTCTTTATTAATATTTAGTTCCTCACCTTTTACAAAATATAAATTACATTTAGTTCCTCACCTTTTACAAAATATAAATAGGTTCTTTTTCTGTGGTCCCCACCTACTTATTTATCAACCCAACCTCTCCCCCACCCCCACCCCCCCTCCTTTAATGCCGGCTCGAATTCCAGTGCCCCCGTCCCACCACAATCCCCATTTCTTTTTATTTGAATTTTTTTCTATTAATTATTCATTTTAATATATTTTGAACTTTTTTTTTTGGCATAAAAATTTACACAGAAATACTTTGAACATATATTTTGCATAAAAAACATTTATTTTTATTAATTGTACCACATCTCATGTTTCATTCTATCAATTACATATTTTAAATTAAAAAAACTAGATATTTGAATTTAAAATTGACACATTCATAACAAAAAATACACAATTTGCTTAAATGAAAAAAAAAAGTGCAAAAAAATTTGAACACTGTCTTCATCTTCAATAACTGATCTTCATCTTTTTCTTCTCCGATCTCCCTATCATCCAACAAAAAATAAATCATCCAAAAAATCACAATAAACAAAACAAAAATCCATCAATAAATTACAATAAACAAAACAAAAATCACCCCACAATCCCAGAAGGCTTTCTCCTAAAAATATGTCATCAAAACTAAACGAACTTATTGTTGGTGGGTGTCCTCTGCTCAGAACGGTGGTGGTGGTGGGTGTACGACGGCCGTTCGCCGTGAGAGGAAGCGTGGCAGCGAACTTACTGGTGGTGGGTGTCCTCTGCTCAGATCGGTGGTGGTGGTGGGTGTACTCTCTCAGATCGGTGGTGGTGGTGGGTGTACAACGGCCGTTCGCCGTGAGAGGGAGCGTGGCGGCGTCGCGCGTGGGAGAGGAAGGGCGCAGAGGCGTCGCCTTGTCGAAACCCCACCGCTGTCGACCGCACAACCTCCATCGTTGCCGCCGTCGATTCAGGTGGCGATCTCGAGCGCCGCCACCGTGTGCGAAGCCGCGACCATGCTCCCTATCCTCTGTGTTTGATCCGTCGGAGTTTCTTGTCGCCAGCGCTGGAGAGAGGTGGATCGACGATGCCACATTTTCCGCCCCTTGCAAATCGATGCCGCCATCGCCCTTGCAGATTGACGACGACATCTCCCCTTGCTGATCGAAGCCTCCGTATTTCGTTCTAGAGAGAGAGAGTTTCCAGAGATTTCTGGAGAAAATTAGAAAAGAGAGAGAAAAAAAGAGAGGGGAGCGGGTGGGGTTTGGTTGGTGAGGAGAGTGGGGGGTGGGGGGACGCCAACTATAGTTGATAGGGTGGGGAGTGGGATGGGGTTTATTTTATTAATATTTTGAAATTTAGATGCAATTTTAAAAAGTTGTGAAATCAATTTGTTTTTATGGTCTTAAGGAGGAACCAATTTATAATAATCTCGTTTATTTATGATGTTGCTTAGTTCATTTGCAATTTCGTGGTCGTGGTGAGAGCTTTGCCGCCTCTACTCCTATTCTCTTAAAAAAAAAAAAAAAGGTCTATAGTTATTTTCTTTTGTTTTTGTTTTGATCCGTTAAGAATTTTCTGGAAAACGAATTTGAGAGAAAGATTAACGTATTTAGAGAATTTAGGACCAAGTCAGATTAGCATTGTTATTACAGGTGTAAATTTGTAATATCTGCAGACGGAGCATGCACATTTGTCATTACATTATTATTACTTTATTTTATTAAATTTTGAAATTTTCTTACACGTTTTTGGTTGGCCGTTGCTTTGTATATATTTGAATTGGCTTAAGTATTGGCAGAATCAAGCATACCATCTTTGCTTCTAAATTGACGCAAGAATAATATAGGTAACTCTCATGCTTTTTTTCAATTTTGCATGTAAAATTTGGATGTTGTTTTTTGATGCAAATATTGGAGATTGGTTTCAGGGTTAATGACAGGCGTGAAGAGGTGCGCGGACTTATCAAGAAACAGTTTCGACAGCGAGTTAAATAGCGTCGAATTCGAAGGATATACTGTGCACATACCACCAACGCCTGATAATCAGCCTGGACTTGCTATTTCAAAGCGGGTGGAAGAGCTATATGTATCCAATTCTTTGTTCACCGGAGGATTTAATAGCGTGACCCATGCTCATTTGATGGAAAAGGTGATCGACCATCCCGGAGCAAAAGGGTCCTCGTGTGCAATACGTGGGTGCGATGGAAAAGTGATGAACGACGAGAGGGGTGCAGATATCGTCCACTGCGAATGTGATTTCATAGTATGTCGAGAATGTTTCATTGATTCGGTGAAGAGTGGTGATGGGATTTGCCCCGGTTGTAAGGAAGTGTACAAAAATACTGAATTCTTGGCTGAGCCAGAGCCTTTACCCCTGCAGCATTGCAGTGGTGGGATTTCGAAGATGGAGAGGAGGCTGTCGTTGATGAAGTCGGGTGCAGTAACGGATTTTGATCATAACAAATGGTTGTTTGAGACGAAGGGGACGTATGGATATGGGAACGCCATGTGGCCCAAGGAAAACGATGGAGCAGGGCAGGCTGTGGAACTTGTTGGGAAACCATGGAGGCCACTCACTCGGAAATTGAAGATACCTGCTGCAGTGCTCAGCCCTTACAGGTAATCAATCTCATATCTGTGTATTGCGCATGAAATCATAAAATTAATTATTTGAGCTCAAACTCGACTAATTAAATTAAAGTAGTTGAGCACAAGTAGCTCGTGACTCATCAATCAAATTTGGTGCATTTGCAACATGTTTTAAGTTTTTAGAATGAGTCAAATTACTTGTAGTTTGGTTCATGAATACAAATTTTCTGAGAAAACCAATTGAATCATCCAACTTAACTGCTGTATATTTGTGCTCAGCATTGCATCAACTAATCTTGTGAATATGCTATCTCTTTATCCTTGCATATTAGGCTCATAATTCTAGTGCGGATGGCTGTTCTTGGACTATTTCTGGAGTGGAGGATCTCCCACCCTAATAAGAACGCCAAATGGCTTTGGTTGATGTCAATCATATGTGAGCTTTGGTTTGCCTTCTCTTGGCTTCTCGACCAGCTTCCCAAGCTCTGCCCCGTTAACCGCGCCACCGATCTCACCATCTTGAACGACAAGTTCTTAACAGCAGCCGGGAAATCCGATCTTCCAGGCGTCGACGTATTCGTCTCCACTGCTGATCCAGAAAAAGAACCCCCTCTCGTCACTGCAAACACCATTCTTTCTATTCTGGCCGCCGATTACCCCGTACAGAAGCTGTCCTGCTACATTTCCGACGACGGGGGCGCACTCCTCACGTTCGAGGCCATGGCGGAGGCAGCGAGCTTCGCTAACTTGTGGGTCCCGTTCTGCCGTAAGCATGGTATTGGGTTGAGAAATCCAGAGTCATACTTTAGTCTGAAAAAAGACCCCTTCAAGAATAAGGTGGGACGGGATTTTGTGAAGGACCGGAGAAGGGTTAAGCGGGAGTATGACGAGTTCAAGGTGCGGATCAACGGTCTGCCTGATGCGATACGGCGTCGTTCGGACGCGTATAATGCTCGGGAAGAAATTAAGGCGATGAAGGTTGAGAGAGAGATAAGTGCAGAGGATAAGGCTGCATTGCAAGTGTTGAAGGCTACATGGATGGCAGATGGAACTCACTGGCCTGGAACCTGGATACTCTCTGCTCCCCAACATTCTAAGGGGGACCATGCTGGAATTATGCAGGTTCTTTTATTTAAATTTATCTCATATGCATATATTAAGCTGTTATTTACCATAAAACATTGGTCCTATCGAGTTGAAGTGCCTTCTTCTCACATAATTATTAGGGAGAAAAGCAAAATTACCCAAAATTTAAGGGGGCATTTGATTTTTGCCCTACTTTTCAAAAAATATGTTTTTTGCCAAAAAAATGTTGGCAAAACGGTTGGCAAAGGATTGACACTCATGCCAACCTGTGTGCCAACCATTCGCCAACATTTTTTGGGCAATATACATCTTTTGTAAAAAAGGGGGCAAAAATCAAGTGCCCCTTAAATTTTGGACACTTTTGTGTATTTTCACTAATTATTAATACCAATATTCAAACTCTCTGATCTTGGCAGTCAAAAAATTAAAAACGGTATCTTTTATGTCACCTATGATTTAATTTAATATTGAATTACAAAGTGAAACAACTCAAGAGACTAGAATAGTATCGTGAAATTATGGGTTCGAATTATCAATTGACATTTCAAAGTTCGATAGTAGACAAAGTAGAGTTTAAATTACAAATCTTCACAACTTTTTGACAAAATATATATATTTAAGAGCATCCCCATCAATGGGTAGAAATCTAATGTGGCATAATTTCTACCCATTGTACATTGTTGTTGGGGAGTTGGGTAGAAAGTAGGATTGAGAAAAATGAGGTAGAAAGAATTGGTGTGCACCAAATATAACAAGTGGGCCAAAATTCTATTTTTTTTCTATTTGTTTATTGTGTGCATACGGTGCAAAGTCCAAACAAACATATATGCAATTTTTTTTTCTTTCTACTGTTTGTAGACCTAAAATTTTCTTTTTTTTACCTTTTTTTTATTTTATTTTGCATGGAACAGGCTGTGTGTATATATTCTGTATGGAGCAGTGTATATTTAGCTTTTTAAGAAAATATAATATAATTATTTCTTTTTATTTTAATATTGTACATGTTTAATATAAATTCATAATATTTATTTTATTTATTTGAATAAATTAATATAATTAAGAACAAAATAAAATAAGAAGTATTAAATGGATTAAATGTGGATAGTGGGGCCCTGATAATAGTAACATTTGTACCTGAAATAATTGGGGGATAGATGTATAAATTGAAGGGGTATAATTAACTTTTAATGTGGCAGCTGATGTGGCAAAAATTTATACCTGAGATGGGGTAGACGGATGGGGATGCTCTAATCCCCAAATTAACTTTTTATCAAATTTAGTTTCAAATTCTCCAACAAAGTTCAATTTTGATCCCAATTCGATCGGAAAAATCAATACAACATCGTTTTAAAGTCCGAAATTGGGAACTTATTGTAAAAGTGTTGATATGACGTTCATATGTGCTAATTATATTTAATTTTCCTTTTTCTTTTAGGAATTTTACAGCCTCAAATTTGTTAATGAAGTCGAATAAATACCAATTGTGCAGGTAATGCTGAAACCTCCAAGTGAAGAGCCTGTAAACGGAAGCACAGACACCAGTCCACTTGATTTTACAGAAGTGGACATCCGGCTTCCAATGCTGGTGTACGTTTCTCGAGAAAAGCGATCCGGCTACGATCACAACAAGAAGGCAGGTGCCATGAACGCGCTGGTCCGCGCGTCAGCCATCATGTCCAACGGCCCCTTCATACTAAACCTCGACTGCGATCATTACATCTACAACTCCGAGGCAATCAGAGAAGGCATGTGCTTCATGATGGACCGTGGTGGAGACCGTATCTCCTACGTCCAATTCCCTCAACGCTTCGAGGGAATCGATCCATCCGATCGTTACGCCAATCATAACACCGTTTTCTTCGACGTCAACATGCGTGCTCTGGACGGTCTCCAGGGCCCTGTTTACGTAGGCACCGGCTGCCTCTTCCGTCGCACAGCGCTTTACGGTTTTGACCCGCCCCGTTCCACTGATCACTCCGGTTGTTGTTTCGCTCGTCGTAAGAAGAAGAGCGCATCAGTTTCTTCTGAGGATGACGAAATGAACGCTTTACTGTTCTCCGAAAGATTCGGTAACTCGAGCCTCCTTATGGATTCCATACCCGTGGCGGAATTTCAAGGGAGACCGCTTGCGGACCACCCTTGTGTAAAGAACGGGCGCCCATCTGGCGCCCTGACTATTCCCAGGGAGCTTCTAGATGCTTCCACTGTTGCTGAGGCTGTTAGTGTTATCTCGTGCTGGTATGAAGACAAAACCGAGTGGGGCAATCGGGTCGGGTGGATATACGGGTCTGTCACTGAAGACGTGGTGACAGGGTATAGGATGCATAATCGGGGTTGGAAATCTGTATACTGTGTGACTAAGCGGGATGCTTTTCGTGGGACGGCCCCGATTAATCTGACGGACAGGCTTCACCAGGTCCTACGATGGGCGACCGGGTCGGTTGAGATCTTCTTTTCTCGTAACAATGCTTTGCTGGCGAGTTCGAAGATGAAGGTTCTGCAGAGAGTTGCGTATCTTAATGTTGGTATCTACCCCTTCACTTCGTTGTTCCTTATTGTTTATTGCTTCCTCCCAGCGTTGTCGCTCTTCTCTGGCGAATTCATAGTCGACTCTCTAAACGTGACGTTTCTCACGTACCTACTAGTGATCACGTTGACACTGTGTGTGCTAGCCATGCTTGAGATCAAGTGGTCCGGAATTAATTTGGAGGAGTGGTGGAGAAACGAGCAGTTCTGGTTGATTGGGGGGACGAGTGCTCATTTTGCTGCCGTGATCCAGGGGCTGCTGAAGGTAGTGGCTGGAATCGAGATCTCATTCACGTTGACGTCTAAATCAGGTGGGGATGAGAATGATGACGACTTCTCTGACCTGTATGTGATAAAGTGGAGCGCGTTGATGATCCCCCCAATTACGATTATGATAACGAATTTGATCGCGATTGCTGTGGGGTTTAGCAGGACTATTTACAGTGAGAGGCCGGAGTGGAGCCGTCTGATTGGGGGTGTGTTCTTTAGCTTTTGGGTGTTGGCTCATCTGTACCCGTTCGCTAAAGGGCTGATGGGGAGACGAGGACGGACGCCCACCATCGTGTTCGTATGGTCGGGTCTCATTGCCATCACCATTTCTCTACTCTGGGTCGCCATTTATCCACCACCTGGTGCTGATCAGATTGGAGGTTTCTTCCAATTTCCATGATGTCTTTTTATTTCCTGTAAATTTTCATGTTGTATTCTTTGTATCCTTCAAGAAAGAAACATGATACCTCTCATTTTCTCTCTCTCTCTGTGGCCTTTTACATGTGTAGAGGCAAAGATAGCAAGAAGCTATGCATACATTCTTGTGATTCATAAATTTTTGGGGTAGAATACATCTCTTGTTTATTCTTTACTTGGAGCGCGCGTGTTTCTCTACTATATATGTTGATATTTTCTACCATTCTACTTAGGTATTTGGTTGTCTCTTTTTTTCTTGGATTTTAGATGTACTAACAATAAGTACTCACGAGTTGATTAAATAGAGTTTACCTATTATTAGGACAAATGTTTCTATGTATTAATTGCACTATAAACTCAAATACAATTTTAAAAGATACTAGTCGATAACACGTGCGTTGCACGATTTTCATAAGTTGTTAGTAAGAAACATCAAAAGTCTTTATCGTAAGTTAATTTTTTGTAATAATGATTAGCATTCTTAAAGTTCTAGGCCACATTGTAAACTTTAACCTAAAAGCTATTCATGAACTTATAAACCTAAAGTTTCATAGAATGAATCACCTTGCTATCGATCGTCTAAAAAAATATTAAAATGACCGTAAATCTTGACACACGATTAAACTCCACGAGATAATGTAAAAGAAAACCCCAAAATGCAACACCCCTTCAAAAAAAAGTCTCAACATAATTTGTAGGAGAAAAATAATTAATTACCCAGAAAAAACCTCACTGTCAACACCTTTTTTTTTTAAAAATATTGGAATAAATACGCCCCCCTTCAAATTTGCTTCATCATCATAACTTTTTTTTTTTCACAGAAGCAATAAAGAGAACATTAATTCAGCAAAAAGTTTGACCAATTACCTTGATGTTATACACTAAATGCATTTCAATCATAATGCATTCTTGAACATGCTGGGTAGATTTTTTTTTTTAAAATAAAATAAATTGTCTTACTGGAATTATTATTTGTATCATCAATATAATTGTCTTTCATTGAAGCTAAGAATTCTTGGTTGGATAGGGTAATCTAATGGTGGCCGATGAGCTTCTCTCATGCACGCACAACCTCTCTTTGACAAAGAATATATTTGGGAGGCCTGAGGTAGAGTATCGTGTTCACTATTCTTGCATCATCTATGCTCTTTATGGAGTACACAACTATGTATTGCTGCACAATCTCAACGAATTTAAATGGTCAGATATTACGAGACACCCATTTCACTATACAAATCAAGAATTTCAAATCCTTAGAAAAAGTTGTATCAATAAATCAAAATCTTTAAATTTTTATTTTACCAGTGAAAGTAGGATTTTTTACATCTGATAATCTATCATCTTAGTTTAGCATTAAAAAAAATTAGCAACTAACTCTATAAACTTTACAACATGCACTTATTAATATTTTATTGAAAGAAAAAAAAAATCTGTCTTTAAAATGCAAGATATAATTAAGAGCAAGTCATGTGAGGTATTGACTAATTGAGAGAATAGTATCAACTTTTCAACAAAAATGTTATCATTTTTAAGGTAAATTGTATTACTTTTTAAAAATTGAAAGTAAAGTATATCAAGACAAAAATCTGAAAAGTGAATACACACTTCACATTAAATAAATTGCATCACTTTTCCATGAAAAAATTAAGAGAAAATTTTAAAAAGTAATCTATTACATTAAAAAGTTATATTATTTCTATTGAAAAATGATAATGGTCTTGCGGTTTTTTTCTAGAATCGAAATGTTGTATGATATTAATCAATATAAGATAACTCTTTTTTTTTGCCATCTCCATGAACTACCACAGAATCCCTTGAAGGAAGATTTTTTTCCAAATTGACAGAGACCTCATAGAAAATAACCTGCAAAACAGTTGGCACAAACTTATGTGAACGGAATTCCAGCTTCCTCAATGTCATTTCTCATCACAAGTTTCCTTGTATTTACCATTCTTGTCGGATCTGTTTCAAACTCAGCAAAATCTCTATCCAAATAACACATACATTAATTACACATTAATCGTCACAAATTAAAAAAATTATCATAACATGCATTCATGTCAAGGATCTTAACATTTCCATACTACTACACTCTCTATCAACTATAGGGTATACACTTACTTACCTGAATAAGGTTCACAATTTGGCATCGGACTGCATATCCGCACTTTCAACACTTGGAAATAAAAGCCGATTATGATTAATCGAAATATTGTTTAAAAGAGCTTTTGGATGTTAAATAATTAACCGTCAGAAGAATATGATCTCCCTATTTCGCAACTCGAAAGGCGTTAAAAATCCCTAACAAAATCCTAACTTCTAATTTGTAGCCCAAATACCAACAACTAAATGATTTAATGATATGTGGATTAAAAGTGTGAAACATGCACACTTAATCCAGAAGAATATAAAAGCAATATCCACAAAAGCAGAAAATGAGCTTAGACATACCTGTAGGAATCATGGGAGAAAATTTTGATACACGGATCCCAACACAAACACCAATAGAAATTCCAACACAAATCTGATACTAAAAGTCTCTATACAAATAAAATCATATATACAGATCAACTTGCAATAATAAGAATACTAACCAGAAAACAAACAAATATTTTTTAAAAAAAATAAGAAACTTCTAGGTTTATTTTAACTAAACAAGAACCTTAAGCAAATTCCACTTGCACAATAAATAGGCAACTGAACAACCATAAAAAAACCATATGAACTCATGAAATAAAAGGTCTGGTAAGTTCAGTGGAAGTTATACCTGTAGAAAACTCTGGTCAAAGAAAGGAGAAAAATTGAGTGCAAGAATGAAAAAACCAGATTTGTGGAGCTGGGCATAAAAAATAACGTGTGAAAGGCTCAGCCTAAGGAGAGAACCCCATTTTCGCCATAAGCGCTGCTGCACCTCTTCCAAACTTATTAGTCTCATGCTGTTTCTTCTTCCCCCGAAATAAAATCATAGTTAGAACTATCAAATATTAATCATTGCTGCTAAATTACTCCCATGGAAGCCCTTGCGCTATGAAAGCCCCATCTTCACAAAGACTTACATAGTAAAACTGTAAAAGACTAAATACATTTTCAGTACTGTGGTATTCATTAATCGATATACCGAGAATGTCACACATACCATCGCAATTAGCTATATATGAAATGACATAGTAACATAATTATATATAATATAACAAAGATGTAATGACTGACAGAAGGAAACAAAATATACAAACAGATAAGTGGTTTCTTACCTGTAACAAAAGAACTGAAAGAACATAGTTGTGCAAATTAGTGACGAAATGCAAAAAAGAAGAAAAATTAACAAAAGTTACCTCATTTTAAACCCTATTTTGATGGGATTCAGTAAGTGCAGTCCTGTCAAATCTCATCTTAATCACTTCCTGAAGAACCTCTGCATCAATCTGCACTCTACAAACTTTGAACAAAAAAAGGTTTTAATTTCTATTGATTAAAACTATATGGATGATTCCAAACATTAGAAGAGAGGACACAAGAGCACTTATAGATCGTTAATCCTATTGGCCCATTTGAATTGGACGAATAAACAAAGCCAATACCTTGTAGTGTTATATAAATTATTCTATTTGAGAAATGAACCATCCAACTCATGTGTAAACAAAATAAATTTATGAGTCTTTTCTCAACAATTTATGTTAATTATGGTCATCGTGGTTAGGTGATATAATTTCTATCATGCACAAAATGAATACCTCTACACGTGAAAACTTATTTTAGCACAGGCATTTTCACAAACACTTAATAGTTAATTGATTGATTTTCTGCAAAACAATTTGTAATCAAATCAATCTTCATAAGTGATACTTTGTTAAAAAACAAGTAAACAAAAATTACATAAGCATTTTCACACTCTTAATAGCATATTCACAAACAATAAGCACATGAAACTACTCTAGCTCCTGACCTCATCTTTCTCTTTAATGATGCCAATGAACTGGCCTTGTTCCTTTCTCTGCCCATCAATTTCCTCCTCCGCCGCCGGAAGAACAAAAACGCCACCAAAATGGCGGTGAACGTGACGGAGGAAAAATTGAAAACACCTTTGAATTAGTATACATGCTACATAAAAGTGCATCAAACCATTCACTTTTGGATTAAAAATCTCCAACCACGAACCAATCGCCCCGGCCGCATCAGCCTCCGGCCTCGCCGGAAAGAACGGGGAAAGCGACACCGGGCAAAAATAGCGTAGACGAACTTGAATCCAAATCTGACTCAATTAAATCAAAGGAAAACAATTACAAACAAACAAAGAAAACTACCAAAAATCAAGTACCATAATAGCCGCTCACCTACTTCTTATGTCTTTCAGACTCAATGAAATCCAATTCTGGAACGACAATAGAGGGTTTCTAAAAAAAGGGTGAAGCCAATTGAATATGAGAAAATCGAACGACGATGACTCTGAAATTGAAAGACAATGAAAGAAACTAAATCAGATTTTTAAGAACAAAACAGTCCCAAATCCGACGGTACTATTGGAATTTAGAAAGTATACAAATATCACAAATGTATTTTCCTAATCACATCAAATCCAGAAAAAAGAGGATAAATGATAACCAAAAACTTACGAATCAGTGAGAGAGCCATCAAGTAATTTGGAAAGATAGGGGAGAGTGAACGCGACAACGTAGGCAGAGAGAATGGAGGAATCATGATGGAGGGAGGCGTGAAGGCGACATACTATGGAATTTGGAAAGATAGGGGGAGAGAATAGACGACGAAAAGAGGGGGAAGTTAGTTTCATGGTTTGGAGAAATGAAAAAAAAGAATCTGAAAAGGTTGTTGTTTAAATGTGAGGATGAAACGGAAACAAAAAAAGAATAGAGGGGCAAAAACATCCAGAAATGATTTACAAGTGCTAGGCACTTTTATATATATTATAGATTAGTTATTTTGCTAAGATATTAATTGGTCATTATTTAATGGGAAAATTGATTTTTTTGTCCTTTAAGTTTGGTCAATTTTGTTTTTCATCCTCTAACTTTTGACTTTATTTTTTAGTTCGATAACTTTCAAAAAATTAATGTTTTCGTCCTAAAACATAAGTTATCGGACTAAAATGTTAATTTTAGGACTAAAAAATTATCGGTTTTAGGACGAAAATGTTAATTTTTTAAAAGTTATAGGACTAAAAAATAAAGTCAAAAGTTAGAGGACGAAAAACAAAATTGACCAAACTTAAAGGACAAAAAAGTGTATTTTCCCTTATTTAATTGTTTGAATTGAATAATAGTAGTTATTTTTTAAAATAATATATATCAGTTGTGTACCAATTATATGGTGCAATTGGTGCACCCAAATGTTACTTTTGACAAAGAAACATAATAAAAGGTTGTTGGAAATTATTAAGGTCTTTTTATAACATTTTATTCGTGTTAAATCAATAAATAATGAAAATTATGTGAGTTTTATCTCAATATCTCTTTTTACAACAATTTTTGTGAAACAATGTAGTAGAGTTATTCACTTTTCTGGGTATTTTTCGAATTAGAAGAATTAGTGTGTATTTATATGCTCTCGCTGATTCAAATAATGATTACTACATTATCTACAAATAGTTAAATATGGATGTTGGGCTTTGGGTGAATAATGATTATATGCTGGATTGCCCGAATAGAGTTAGGGAAGCCCAAGGGCATACCCTTGGGCTATAAATACATACTCATTAGCATTTAATACAAACCTACCACTTCATGCCCAAGTCTACACAAAGACTTGACAAATCTCTGCACATTTATTGCTTTCTTACTTGCATTTATTACCTCATAGCCTCGAGCAATTAATGCCAAATCAACCTAAATTATTTAATTAGTTAATCATCCAAAAGCCACATAAACCGTATTAAGATACATATTTTGAGTAACAATTAGCGCTAGAAGGAGGGTAGTCAACCCTTAAATCAAAATCCAAGAACTCGAGGAACACTCATTGTTCTTCGTTTAAAAATCATCAAACCCACACATCTTCGAAATTCCCAAAAATCTTGAACATGACCGATCAAGACGCTGGGGAAGGCACATCCAACCCGACGCCCGAAGTCGCGGCAAACACGCTCGTCACCACCCCCTTATGACAGACTAGGGATATCCCTGCTATCCTCCCCGATTTCCAAACCCCCGAGCAAGTGGATTCTATCATCGAACAACTCCAGCAGAAAGCCAGGGAGATGAGGAGGGACCTCGGCATCCAGGTCACCCCGCCCACGAAGAAGAGAAAAAACCCTCCTCAGTCCACTCGACCTCCGAGAGTGACATTCGTGGTTCCCAGCGAGGACCACGAAACAGCCCCCCGGCCATCGAGATATGGGGGGTCGGACACACGGTTCGTGTTTAGTCGCCTAGGAGGCGAGTCCTGGGCACAATCCGCCCTAGAGTCGGAGACGGAGACGGAGATCTATACAAGGTCTTCAAGATACCCCGACCCCCCAAAGGCAGTACCTGCTGAAGTGCAGGAGAAACGCCGCCCTTCTGTGCAGAGGCAACTCGAGGGAGCACAAAGCTCCCCCACTGCAAATCTCGACCACCGTGTCTCGGCACATGAGCAACTTAGCCCCGAGGTCACACTCCGAATCGAGGGCAGCCAAGGAGCCCTCATTGCCGCACTCCAGGAATGCCTCTGCAAAATGGAGAACAAGATGGAAACCAAAAACTCTCCATCTAAGCACACCAACCTCGGCAGAGAGCCCTTATCCCTGGAGATTGAAGGTGCCTTCGTCCAAACGAAGGTCACACCCCCTCAAACCCTTCTATACAAGGGAAGAGATCAGGAAACTTATCTAAGCACATACCAGATCTACATGATGGGACGAGACGTAATTGGCGCCACGAAATACCGCCTATTCCCCTTACTTTGGGAGAACTGGCGCATAAATGGTATGTCAACCTGCCCTCGCGCTAGATCACAAGCTTCGCCGACCTGAGCAAAAAGTTCGTCACCTACTTCGCTGCCAAGATCGCCAGGCCCGAAGGATGCCATAGGCTGATGAACATCAAGCAAGCGGACAACGAGTCCGACGAGGCATATATTGACCGATTCGACGAAATCATCCTCATCAGGGAGCCCATTAGTGACGAGCTCTCGCTCCACTCAATAATCAACGGCTTCGCTGCCCTCTCTCCCATGTTCAGGCATATCTCCAAACGCCTCCCCACGACTTACGATGAATTCAAGGGGATGGCCGGGGAGATGATAATTCGCCAGAAACTTTTGGCTCAAAGAATGGGGCCTCCTAAGGCCGAGGCCGTGGCTGCAAAAGCTGGAGTAGGGAAAAAGCCCAAATCCTCCCCCCAACAAAGGAGGTACCCATCTGCACCTTGTTAGGTGGGAAATAGGGCGCCCGACACATTCAAGAAATGGGTCAACGAGACGGATGAGCAGCTGCTCCAGGTCTTAGTGATGGAACGCGCTGGTGAAGGCGGTCCGTCCCCAAGATCGTTGTTGGGATACCAAACGTGTATAAACAATTAAAGACCTACATGCATCTAAAGATAAGTTTAGATCCGTTACCCTTGAAGACCGAGGCTTTGATTCCACTACTGATCTTCTAGTCTGTCTCCCAACCTCGTTCGTACACCGGGTGGACGGCGAACTAGCGAACGTGGAGAAAAGTGCCTCACAATTTCGTCTCCCTCTCAACCCCACTCACGAATTTCGGTTGCTGCACGTTTTATCTTAGAGTGCTAGGGTTTTAAACACGAAATTGAAGCCTTTATATAGACTCCTTAAGTTTCATGGGCCAGACTAGGGATCTGTTAGAAGGTATAGGGTTTGGGCTCCTCACGGACCCAAATACTCTTATGTTCAGCCCAAAACATTTATTTGGCCCGTGAACATTAATTCATTCCACTAGAGAATTAATGTTGCACTCCCATCCTATCCCGAACCGAATCAGGGCTTCTATTAGACTCTATAATTCCCCATGTTAAAGATATCGCACGTCCATTAATTATTAAAGCTCCTGACCGCTTTAATTAATTAACATCTATTATTCCTTGAGTAGTACCACTCAACCTTGTTGTCGTACGGATATAATCCACCTGCAGGGTTTAATACGACAATCCTTTATGAGTTTCCTCAAGGGGACGTCATCAACCTGGATCACCAGGACACGGTGCCTTAATGTCAATAAATAGACATCGTGCAAACGATGTCACTACCCAAAATACATAGTGCGTTGAATCTAACAAGATTCTCACCCATAGTAAATCAAAGTAGTGAACAAGCGCTCCACATATCTAGATATCACAATTAGGGTTAAGAATTACAAGAGTCACCAAGACCTTTAGTTCTTCATAACAGTCAGAATAGAAGAACATGTCTTAACTGTGATCCATTCAATACGACATAGCGTACTAGTATGAACTAATGACCAAGACAAGCCACTAACAAGTTCATACTACAACTTATACCAATAGTTATGTCCAGAACTATCTCAGTTGTGAATACTGTTTATATCTTATAAGGAACTGACAATGTGATCTTCTGTGTGACTACAAACCCACCACATTATCTACAATATAAGATAAACAGACATACAAGTAATACAAGCAATTAATAAGATTGCAATAATGTGAAAACCATTTATTTCAGATAATAAGGAAATCGAATATATCCATAAAAGCCCAACAAAAGTTTGCTTTACAGTATACACCAACACTTAGCCCATACCCCGTCATATGTCTACAATGCCATCCAGCATGACAACATGTTGGAAAAGCCAAGGCACGTCCACAAAAAAGGGTATTTAGACAGGGCTAAGTGGTGCGCATACCTCTATGCCGTGGAACACAACATAAGCGAGTGCCGTGACCTCCTCCGATAGCTCTTGAAGTTGTTCGAGGATGGTAAACTCAACAACTTCGTCAAGAAACCGGCACCCCATGACCCGGAGCATAACAGGGGGTAACCCTGCCACCAAAGGCCGCAGGCGCCTAGGCCAGCTCCTCTCGTCGCACTCGTCGAGGACGAAGAAGAAGATGTTCCCCCTATTCGAGCAGGGGGACGCGTGAACACTCTCCAGAGGGGTGGCACCCTTGGAGGCCTAATCCCGATCTCGACTATGTCGAACCACAAAAGGAAGGTCGAGATAAGGGCATTCAAGAATGTCCACACTATCTCCACTCCGAAGCCAACCATCTCCAAGACTACCGTGATCACCTTCACAAATGCTGATCGGGAAGGGGCTTTGTGGCCGAAGAATGATGCTCTCGTCATCTCCATTAAGATCCTCGGCATCACCATTGATCGTCTGTTGGTAGACAATGGTTGTTTCTGTAACATCATCTTCAAGTCGACCCTCGACAAGATAGGAAGCTTCACGGCATATATCAAGCCGTTCGACGCTATACTCCGAGGCTTCAGAGACACTTTCGACCAAGCATATGGAAGAATCAAGCTCTCCGTGGAGCTCGTCTGCTGCGAGAAAGAAGAGACGAAGATCACTAGGCAGTTAGATTTTGTAATAGTCGCCAACCAAATATGTATAATAGCTTTTTAGGTCGTCCCTTCCTAGAAACTTTTGAGGCGGTTGCCTCATCCTACTTTTACTGTATCAAGTTCCCCACTACTGAGGGTCTAGTTGGCACGGTAAAAGGGGACCAAAAAATGGCTAGAAAAATTCCGCACCTAGTTCTAACATTAATGTAATCTCTAATCTCGACCCGATGTCATCCAAAGAGGCTGAGGCACAAATGGAAATCGAGCACAATCTCGTCCAAATCCTTGACGATCCAATGGAACCCAGAATTGGCTTCGAGCCAATAGTTGTCGAGTTCGACCCACGAGGCGAACATCCGGATCTTAGAGAGGCTGCTCCCATAGAGGAGCTGTAAAGAGTCTTCATGGATCCGACTCGACCTAGCCTCGAAGTAACAATTGGGACAAACATCCCGGTGGACTTAAGGATCGAGATCCTTGAGTCCATGAAGAAAAGCAGTAACGTGTTCGCATGAGACCATCGCGACATGGTCGACATCGAACCAAAGCATGCCTGCCACCACTTGAAGATAGATCCCAACAAAAAAATCATCGCACAAAAGAGAAGAAAGTTCGGAGTTGAGAAGTACGAGGCCCTAGGTGTTGAGGTCAGAAAACTCCTCGAGAATAGACTGATCGAACCAGCGCAGGATGAGCCGCTGTGGGTTTTGAACCCCGTCCTTGTTAAGAAAGTGAATGGCACCTAGAGACTCTACATCGACTTTATGGATCTAAATGCGGCATGCTCTAAGGACCATTTCCCAATGCCGCACGTCGACCACCTAGTGGACAGTGTGGCGGGCCACGAGATGATGTCCTTCATGGATGCATTTGTCGGCCACCATCAAATCTCCATGGCCGTGGAAGACATCAAACATACTTTTTTCACACTAAAAATAACATGTACGCTTGGACGAGGTTGCCATTCGGATTGAAGAATGTCGGGGCAACTTATGAAAGGTTAGTAAACAACATGTTTACCGACCAAATAGGCAAGGCCATGGAGGTCTACATAGATGACATCATGGTCAAGAGCATGAAGAAAGAAGACCACCTCCGAGATCTTGCCGAAGCGTTCACCATACTAAGAGCTTACTACATGAAGCTCAACCCAAAGAAATGCCACTTTGGTGTCAGCAAGGGGAAGTTCCTTTGCCACATCGTCAATCAGAGGGGCATCGAGGCCAACCCGACCAAGATCAAAGCTATTATCGACATGATAGAGCCGAGGACAGTTCGCCAAGTACAAGTACCGACTGGACGATTGGTCGCGCTAAACAAGTTCATCTCAAGGCTAGGTGACAAAAGTAACCATTTCTTCTCCACCATCAAAGATAAAAAATTCTCTTGGAACAGAGAGTCAATTAGCATTTCTAAAGCTAAAGGAGTACCTAGCTAACCCTAAGATCCTGGCCAAACCAATCCCAGGCGAGAAGCTCTTCCTCTACTTAGTGGTAAGTAGGAATTTGTGCATAGTTTTAGTTTATTAGAGTGCAATTTATTGCACTCAATTTTATTGGAATTATGTATTTTTCTACTTATGTGCGCTAGACTTGATTAATTCTATTTTGATATTTTTATTGTGGATTTGGGTCTCTTTCAGGATTAATTTCGAGACAAGTAAATTGGAGATGAAGACCCAATATTTATTTTGTTGGGATTTGGAGGAGTACAAGATCGTGTAAATAAGTAAGAAGTTTTGGCTCAAGATTTGATTTGAATTTGGTTTTGGAAGATTAGTGCGTGGAGATTTTGTCTACCAAATATTTGGTAAGGATTTTTCATGGTCAAGAAGGAAGAGAAGGGCCCATTCTTTGGCAGCCCACGTCGTGAGAGGAGTGATATACTTGGAAAACAAGTAGCAACTTTTGATTTGGGAAGGAATATATATAGGCGAGCAGGCTGCTGCCCTAGATGACTGATGTATACAACACACATATCTCGAAGCAAGCAACTGCCATCTTTCATGCATATATACATATCCCGCCGCACATACCCGAAGGAGGCAGTTGGCCATCACCATACATACATGAAGAACGGAAGCACGCAAGACACTTTGAGTTTGTTTTTATACTTTCCTACTTAGACTTTGTTATTTGTTTTATCCCTATGGAAGGTTAAGACACATATTCTGATTCCGGGGATTTCGATACTTATGTTTTGATGATTGCTATTTGAACCCATTTTATTCGTGAGACTTATTAATCGGATTATTTATATCATCTATTTTCATTCCTTAATTGTGTGGTTAATTAATTTGGATTGACCACCTAGATTAATTAATTCATGCATGTTTGCTAGTGTGTAAGTTGTAATCCGTAATTATTGTAATTTTATGTCATTAAGTAGCAACTAGTATTTTACTAGGGTGATATAAATCGAATTCTTTCAAACTGAGCTTGCATGTTTGGAAATTTGTTTGATCTTTATCCTAGGACTTAATGCTTCTACCAAATTAAATATAAGAGCGTATCTAGATTGTTTGGTTAGAAAGGTTCGTTGGAGAGCTTGTTTCAATTGAATAAGGGATAAAACCGACAAATAAAGCTTGTTGTTTGTCGAGGGTCAATAATCCGTGAAATAAGTTGAGGGAATAATACATTTGGGTAGCATAGTCAAAACCAAGTGGAGATTGAACCATGAATTGGAATCGTTTAATTGATTGAATTCTAGTTGTGTGGAATTTATTGCCTATTTTAATTTTAATTTCAATTTTTAGTAGTTTAATAGTCAACAAATCTGCTACAAAAAATTCATGCATGTTTTCTAGTGTGTAAGTTGTAATCCGTAATTGTTGCAATTTTATGCTAATAAGTAGCAACTATTATTTTACTAGGGTGATATAAATCGAATTCTTTCGAACCGAGCTTGCGTGTTTGAGAATTTGTTTGATCTTTATCCAGGACTTAATGCTTCTACCAAATTAAATCTAAGAGCGTATCTAGAGTGTTTGGTTAGAAAGGTTCGTTGGAGAGCTTGTTTCAATTGAATATTATTAAGGGATAAAACCGACAAATAGAGCTTGTTGTTTGTCGAGGGTCAATAATCCGTGAAATAAGTTGAGCGAATAATACGTTTGAGTAGCATAGTCAAAACTAAGTGGAGATTGAACCGTGAATTGGAATCATTTAATTGATTGAATTCTAGTTGTGTGAAATTTATTGCTTATTTTAATTTTAATTTCAATTTTTAGTAGTTTAATAGTCAGCAAAATCAATCCAACCCCCTCCCCCCCCCCCCGTGTTTATTTGTTTAGTGTCTCTCTTAATTTATTCGTACTACATAATTTGGTTTCCACGTTCCCCGTGGATCGACCCCTATTTACCACTGCTACAAAATAGTAGAGTAAACTAGGGTTACATATTTATTCTAATTTGTTGTGCCTCGACAGCGCGGTCTAAATTTTGGGGCTGTTGCCGGAGAACGGTGAAATTATTTTTGTGTCCAGTACGAGTGGATTTTAGGGGCTTTAGTTCCTGTTATTTTTTTGAGTCTTTGTGTGTCTTAGTTTGTGTTTTGTTAATTTTTGTCACCCCAGTTCGTATTTGTGTCAATTGCTAATAATTTTGCAATACCGACACTGGACAACCCAGTGTCACTGTACCAACAAGATTTTTAGTAATTTTTTGTTCGTTTTTCCTTCTCGTTTCTTTATTAAGCTTCATGTTTTTTCTATTTTTCTCAGGATTCTTTTCAGTTTAACTCGTTCGAAGGGAAGCAAGAATCTTTTTTTCTACCCCCGAGATAACAAGGAGAGATCGAGTCTTAAGGAACCAAGCTAAAGAAGATAAGAGAGCCTTTGAATTGCTACCTTTTCCTATTGATCCCGACTCCAGCAAATCCGAATCCGAGGGGGAAGACATGGAAGCTGAGCAAACTCTGAAGCAATTGGTGAACCCTCAGCTCTCATAGCAACTGTTGTGCATAGTTTACCCTACTGAGGGTAATGATTTTGAACTTAAATCTGGTTTAATTCACTTGTTGCCTACTTTTCATGGTCGTGCAGGTGAGGACCCACACAACTTCTTGAAGGAGTTTCATGTCGTCTGCTCGCACATGAGACCTAAGGATGTGACAGAAGAGCTGATTAAACTGAAGGTCTTCCCATTCTCCGTGATGGATGCAACAAAGGAATGGATATACTCTTTGCCTTCCGCAATGGTCACTACTTGGGCTGCGATGGAGCGGCTATTTCTGCATAAGTACTTCCCAGCCTCTAGGGTGGTGAGCCTACATAAAGAAATTTGTGGGGCAAAGCAAGCTGTAGGGGAGACTCTTTACGAGTATTGGGAGCTGTTCAAGAAGCTAGTGGTGAGCGGCCCACAACATCAAATCACCGAGCAGCTTCTGATCTAGTACTTCTATGAGGGATTGACCCTCACTGATCGTAGTCTGATTGATGCAGCGAGTGGAGGGGCTCTCACTGACAAGACCCCAACACAAACTAGGGAACTCATTTCAAACATGGCGGCTAACACTCAGCAATTCAGCCATCGTGATACCCCAGTGAATCTGGTACAAACGGTAAGTGAGTCTGCCATTTGTGATAAACTGACTGAACTAACTGCTTTTGTGAGACAACTTGCTACAGGTGGAACTCCAACCTAGGCTACGAACGAGAATGAGGTGCATGCCAACGCTATTGGAAATTCCCAAGGGTGAAAGTATGACCCCTTCTTGAACACGTAAAACCCAAGTTGGAGAGAGCATCCTAACCTCAGGTATGGGAACCAGCAAAATACTCAACCAAGTGGCAACAACTGGACACCACAGCAACAAAGAGGGCAATATCAAGTTAATGTACCTATGGAGAACTCTAAAAAATCCACGGAGGAATTGATCAAGATGCTTACCACTCAATCATTGCAGTTCCAGCAAAACATCAGCTCTATGATCAAGAACTTGGAGATGCAAATGAGTCAGCTTGCCACCACTGTCGGCAAGTTGGAGGCCCAATCTAGTGGGAAACTGCCCTCCCAAACTGAAGTCAACCCTAGGAACGTGAACACTGTCATGTTGAGGAGTGGAAAACACCTAGAGGAGGTTAAAAAACCCATTTCATCGACCCCAATTATTGAAAAAGGAGAGGAGAATTCGAAACAGGCTGACACCAGGTCGTCCAGTGTGAACCAGAATTCAAAATTGAGTGATAAAAAGGTTAGTGCTCCAATTCTCAAGCCCATTAACACTAATATTCTGCCTTTTCTTTCCAGGTTTGAACGAGCAGCAAAAGTAGATAAGGAGAAGCAGGTTCTAGACGTTTTCCGAAAGGTTGAGATCAATATCCCGCTGCTTGATGCAATAGCTCAAATCCCGAGATATGCTAAATTTCTTAAGGAGCTTTGCACCAACAAGCACAAATTGAAGGGGAATGAGAAAGTAGTGATGTGGGAGAACGTGTCGGCACTATTCCAAAAGAGGCTTCCAGAAAAGCTTAAGGATACAGGTACGTTTACTATCCCTTGTAGGATCGGGAATGTTAGAATTGCTCAAGCTTTGTTAGATCTAGGATCATCCATTAATGTTATACCTCGTGCTGTTTTTGCTGCTTTGAATATTGGGCCATTGAAAGAGACTAATATTGAAATTATGTTAGCTGATCGTAGTAGTACAAACCCCCATGGGGTAATTGAGGATGTCTTAGTGCAATTTGGTGATCTTATCTTTCCTACTAATTTTTATGTGCTTGATATGAATGGGAATACTTCGATTAGTATGCCTATCTTGTTAGAGAGGCCGCTTTTGAACACCGCCCAAACAAAGATAATTGTATCCGAAGGAACTCTCACTATGGAATTTTATGGAAAGGTCATTAACTTTAACATTTATGATGCTATGAAATAACCCGATGATGCTTCTGCCATATATTTAGTTAGTGTGATTGACCCTTTGGTTGTTGAGTTTTTCGAATCCAGCTATAGGAACAAGCTTGATGAGATCCTTACTAGAGGAATTGAGGTCGGACGTGGCAGATTGTTAGGGGATTTTCAGCTAGAAAGAGAAGTTGCTCGGAGCTATTCAAGAGCAAAACATCACCAGCATGAGGTAAAATTCATTAAGTTGCTCGAGATTACTAATAAAGTGTTACCTTCTATCGTGCAGGTACCCGAACTCGAGCTCAAGCCACTTCCTGCCCATCTCAAGTATGTCTACTTGGGAGAGAATAAAACCCTTCAGGTGATTATCTCTTCCAAGTTGACTCCATCACAAGAAGTGACTTTGATCGATGTTCTGAAGGACCACAAGGAGGCCATAGAGTGGACGATTGTCGACATAAAAGGGATCAACCCTTCTATATACATTGTTAGGATAAATATTGTATAGTTTTGATGAGTTAAAACAAACCAGAAGATGTAATAGGACCATCTGGACCTGTTAGCAAGATGATGATCTAGATTAGGACTTAGTCTAGGGGAAACTGCCAGACCAGAAGACTTCACCAGAAGACCCCACCAGAGGACTTCACCAGAGGACTCCACCAGAAGACTTCACCAGATGAGATCTGACCAGAGGCAGAGGACCTTTCCTAGACCAGACGAGTCCGGACCAGACGAGTCTGGTAGAATAAAAGATGCTCAGTTTGATCCCCTGTTTCTATTGAGTATTCTGGTTGTTAACCAGATCTGGACCAGAAGACACCGAGGTTGCCTGGTGTCTGGTCTTGCCTTCTCTGGAGAGAATCAGAGTTTGGCATTGGAAGCTATTGACCGTTGGTGATTCAAATCAAGTCAACAAGATCAAGATTGGAAAGTCTTGAAGTCAATCAATCCAAGGATCCCACCAACCCAATCAATCATTTAGGAAATTGATTGATTGAAGTTTCCCTAAATAGAGGATCTGATTGGATTAGCTCTCCAACGGCTAGCCCTAATCCCCTCTATAAATACAAGAGTGCAGTCACAAGAAAAGCTCTAGAGAGACCCTACGCGCATAAGTCACATTCCAAGCTTTTGATAATCACTCTTAGCACTCTTATTATTGACATTACATATCTACTCATAAGGAGTTGTTGGACTTTAACCTGTTCATCTCTAAGATAAGGTTGAAGGTTGATTAATTTAGATTGTGGATAGATCTAAAGGAATTGTAAGAAGGAACTGGTACCTCGAAAATTCCAGTAAGTAAGTGAGTTGGTTGGTTGATAGTGAGACCCCTTGGATAAAAGGGAGAGTGGACGTAGGATATTCAGATCCGAACCACTATATATCCGGTCTTATTTAATATTTTCTGCATTTAAATTCCTGTTTATTATAGTCTGCTCTTGTAAAAAGAAGTTGTCTAAGACATTTAATTTAAAGCTTCCGCAATTTATCAATCTAGTGGGACCAACAAGTGGTATCAGAGCAGTGTGTCCAACGACCACTGCTTTGAAAAGCTTTTGGTGGTCACCGGGCAGATTCATTGCTCTTTATTGCTTTTGTTCAAATTCTTGTTAAATTTTTTTTTTGTCAAAATGTCTGCAAAATCTTCTTACAAGAGCCGTAAGCTTCCAGAATTCTCTTTCGAGGATTACAGCCACTGGAGTTTCATGATGAGCAATCATCTTGGAGCTATTCACCACCGCATGTTAGATGTGGTAGAAAGTGGCCCAATTAAATTTTACTGGACTCCTATTGATAGTGGCAGGTCAGAGTCCACGGAAGAAACTAGTGAAACGGCCCAGAAAGCTGTAGAGGACAGAGTCCCCAGGCAAAGAATCCTAAAAAAGAAAGATGAGCTTGACAACGATGAAAGAAAGCTCTACAACTTGGACCAGGTGGCAAGAACCGAGATCATCAACACACTTACTAAAGAGGTGATTGAAAAGGTCAGAACGTGTGCCACTGCCAAAGAGATGTGGGATAAACTTGCCCTACTCTGTGAAGGAACATAGAAGATTAAAGATAATAAGCTCCAAGCTGTTCAACACTCGTTTGACACTTTCAAGATGAAATTAGACGAGACCATTGACCAGCTGGATATGCATCTCACAAACCTCCTGAACAAGGCTAGTGCCTTAGGTAAGACCTATTCAGAGAAAGAAATAAATAGTAAAATATTGCGTTCACTAACCAGCAGGTGGAGAATTAAAGTCACTGTGATCAAGGACAACAAGGATCTCAACACTCTGGATCATCATCTTCTGTTGTCTGATCTCAAAGCTTATGAGTATGATCTTCAAGAAGAGGATCAAACAGAAGAGGTTTCTTCTTCTGGTCAGAAAGGAGTTGCATTCTCTTCAACTATCAAGCCTGATGTCAAGCCAAAGGAGTCTACTGCAGATGACTTGAGCCTCAAGAAGCAGGTAGCACTTCTAACCCGTAAATTGGATAAAATGAGTTCAAAATATGGCAGGTACAAAAGGCATTGGAAGGAGTCTACCAGAGACAGGAAGAGTTCCTTCAAGCCTGCAGAAAAGGAGAAGACATCTGGAGACTCAAGGGAGACCAGATTCAGAACTCCAGAAAGGAGGAGAGATGACAACCCTGGCAGCTCTGGGAGATCAGATTATCTGAGGAGGGATGGTAGCTCTGGCAAACCTGACTACCAGAGGAGAGAGAGTAGTCCAGCCAGATCAGACTACAACCAGAGGAGGAGAGAGCCAAGTCCTAGTCCCAGAGGAGACAATGCCTGTTACACATGCAACAAGACTGGTCACTACAGTTATGATTGTCCTCAACTTACTCCTAGGGAAAGAGAAGAGAAAAGGATCAAGAGAGATAGGAGATATGCAGATAAGAGAGCACTGCTGGCAGAAGCAGAGGAGGAGGATACTAGTTCCAGTTCTTCTTCTTCTGATTTCGGGTCTGATGATGATGTATGTCTGATGGCAGACATCAATGAGGTACAAGAAACTACCTTAGTTTTATCAAATTCCAAATATACTGAATCCTCTAATTCATCTGGTAACTCCAGAGAGTCTGATATGCAGCAAATGCTATCAGATCTCCAAAATTGTGTTCAATTATGTCAAAAACTTGAGAAAGAGAATGGTAGGCTCAGAACTGAAGTTCAATCCTTATCTCATGAACAAAAATCCACCAGAGAACTGAAGTTCCAAAGAAGTCTCTGAACTTCAGGACAAGATCAAAGAAAGAGATACTCTGGTAGATCAAATCATGAAGGAAAAGAATTCTCAGGAGGATGAGCTCAATGAGCTTAGAGCCAAATACCAGACTCTTATCAAGGGAAAACAAATTGAGCAAACTATTGAGTTACCTGTGCCCAGAGAAGATTCCTTGAAACCAGATGTTCTATCTATTATTTCAGGATCTTCTCAACGCATAAATGATAAGAGTGGTTTAGGATATCCTGGAATTATTAAAAGATCTCATAAATATTGCTTTACCAAAGACAAGTCTATAAGATCTGGTGAACTTGTGGAACTCCGGAATGAAGAGGATCCTTCTGATCGCATGGTGGTTCATAGACCTGGTTGGAAATGGGACCCCCTGCTGATAATTCAAAACATAATCCAGAAGAGGTGAATGTTCTGGAAGAAAAAATTCTAGAGTATACAAGTCCGAAAAGAGAACCTATGAAGATTGATGGTTCTGTTCAGATGCCTAATCTGATTAGAGAACCTAAGAGGAATCCTAAAAGAGTGGAACCTAAGCAGATTAGGGGACCTCAAAAAGGAGACTCTACGAGGAAACCTAATCAGAATAGGAGATACCAGAGGAGGTATACTGAACCAGAGAACCTCAATCAGAATCAGGGATCTCAAAGGTGGAATGCTCCAAGAAGATTCCAGAACATGAAACCTCAGAAGGAATCCTATCATCAGAATAGATCCAATCTTCAGAACCAGAGGAGGTCTTCCAGACCCATCTATAGAAAACCAACTGATCTGGGTAGTTATGACACCATAGATGGCTATTCTAGGATGTATCCTTACAACCAGACCTTTAAGACCATGTCTTTGAGGCAGGCCATTCCAAAGGCCAGATTTGAGAAAAGGTACACCAAACCTGTTTATAGGAAAGGTGTCCTTATCAGACCAGTAGCTCAATATGTCATTGTAAAAGGACATGTGTTGGTAGATAGATTTGGAAGGAAGATAAGATCTCCTCGTCCAACAAGGGATGATCTTTATCTATGGATTCCTACAAAACCTGCAACTAACCAATCAGGACCCAGCACTAGTAGGGGACCTAATTGATTTCTTTGCAGGTAGATAAGAGCCCATTGGAGAAAGGACTTTCAAGCAACCATGTCTGGTACATTGATAGTGGATGTTCCAAGCACATGACCTTCCAGAAAGATAATCTCCAAGATTTCAAGCCATTGAATGGGCCAAGAGTGATGTTTGGTGACAACAACTATGGAGTCACCAGAGGAGTTGGAAAGTTGACCTTTAATGGAGTTTCTGTAGATGAAGTCTACTATGTTGAAGGACTCAAGCATAATCTGCTTTCAGTATCCCAATTCTGTGACAAGGGATACTCAGTGAAGTTCTATAGTGATTCATGCACTGTCTTTTCTTCTGATTATAATGATATCTTGCTAATAGGCTTGAGGAAGGGTAACATTTATCTTGCAGATTTTAGCAGTTGCCCAAGAAATGCTTGCCTGGTTGCAAAAGGATCTGCAGAGAACAGCTGGATTTGGTACAAGAGATTGTGTCATCTGAACTTCAAAACACTGAACAAAATTGCCAGAAAAGGTCTAATTCGAGGTCTTCCTAATGAAGTGTTTAAGAAGAATCAGGTTTGTGGTTCATGCCAGAAGGGTAAACAACCCAAGACTTCCTTTAAGGATGTCCAGAGCACAACCACAACCAGAGTAATTCAACTACTTCACATGGACCTGTTTGGACCTGTTTCTCCTCTTAGTTTCAGTGGAAGGAAGTACACCTTGGTGATAGTAGATGACTTTTCAAGATACACTTGGGTAGTGTTCTTGTTTAAGAAAAATGTAACTATCACTAAGCTGCCAGAATTCTTCAAGCAGATACAGAATGAGCAGAACCAGAGCATAATCAGAATCAGAAGTGATAAAGGGACAAAGTTTTTGAATTCACACATTGCAGATTACTGCAAGGACCATGGGATTTTTCATGAGACATCTGCTGCCAGAACACCCCAACAAAATGGAGTAGCAGAAAGGAGGAATAGAACCCTCAAAGAAGCTGCAAGAACACTTCTGGCAGAGTACAACACACCACAACGGTTTTGGGTAGAGGCCATTAATACAACTTGCTACACTCAGAATAGATGCCTAATTGCCCAGAGACATAATAAGACTCCATATGAGGTATGGAAAGGTAAAACCCCATCTATTTCATACTTTCATGTATTTGGATGTAAGTGTTTCATCCATGACAATGGGAAATCTAAATTAAAAACTTTTGATGCTAAAGTGGCAGATGGAATATTCTTAGGATATTCCAGCACCAGTAAAGCTTTTAGAGTTTTTAATAAGAATTCACTTTGTGTGGAAGAAACACCTCATGTTGTTTTTGATGAATCTGCTTTTGAGTGCAAGGTGGACTCTAAGTCTTCTGATGAGACCCAGAATCAGACTATTCCCAGAGCAATCAAAGTCAATCCACCTATTCTTGATTCAAATTCAGACTCAGACTCAGACTCAGATGGTGACCCATCTCCTGGTTCTCTAAAGCAGAAGCCTTCACAAGGAGCAGAACCAGAAGAGGTTGGAACTCCTATAGGAGGAAGCTCTTCTGCAGATGGTGATACTCACCAAGGTACTGCAGAGGATGATCAATCAGGCAAGACCACGGGAAGGAGGACCCTGGTTGATCACCCCAATGACCTGATAATTGGAGATCCAACTAAGGGTGTCCAGACTAGGAGAACTCTTAACTTAGCTGATGTTGGTCCCGGTACAAGACTGAGGAATACGTGTATGGGGGGGGGGGGGAATACACGTATACCAATTTTTCAAACTTAAAACTGACTGAGTCCCCTTTCTCAGAGTGGTAAAGAACTTAGGAGCTGATAACACACCTACTGACTGCACTTGGTGCGGGTCAGTTGGCTAACTATCAGTTCAAGTTCAGTGCGGAAATGTTTGAGCCCTGAAAGTTTAAAGTCTTGTTTAGTTTGCTTTCTGAAAAACTTGTTTTACTCAGTTCTGAATAGTGTTTAGTAGGGGAGAGCTCTTTTGAAGACCAGCCTGATTGATTCAGACCTAATAAACTTGAATGCAATGAATGAACAAGTAATATGACAAGTATGCACAATATCAAAGTAGTAAGAACACAAGGAGTTTAACGTGGTTCAGAGTCTCAAGCTCCTACGTCCACGGCCTGACTTAACAGAAAATCCACTCAAGGGATTCTTGTTTTTAACGTGCCAAGGTGCACCAAGACCAGCTATCCTCACTGATCTATACAACTCCACTTACTAACGCTCTAACTGACTTACTCCCAACAAGCCTAACTTAGGGTTTTGGTTTCAGTTTGGATTCCAACTAGGTTGAGATTATCCTTACAAGGCAAAGCTATGCTAAGGATTGGATAATCTCTCTAAGCTTAAGATAATTCTAATTAGCTCTTGGAATACAGAATAACTCTCAATTGCTAAGAAACACTTGGGAAATTTAGAAGATTTCGAGTGCTTCTCTTAAGGGTTGAATGCTTTGAATGCTTGAGAGTTTGAGTAATTTCTGGCTTGGAAATTTCCTGTAACCTTGAATGGGTTCAAGGTCTTCTGTATTTATAGATGATTTGAATAACTATCCGTTGGGGAGATAGCCTTCTAGTCATCTATGTAGAGTTGCTTCGAACGGACATATCTTCATGCAGCAGCCGCCCTTGCATGGATTTGGTATTTGCATTAAATGCACATTAAATGCTTGCCCGTTGAATATGCAGTCTGAATTCAGTCTTCATGTCAGGTTCCGTACGTGCGTGTCCTTCTCGGATTGGGCCACGTCATCAGGTTGGTGAGAAAGTCAGAACTTATTCCTGAGCTTCAGGCTTGTCTTATTAAGTTCATTTTGTTTTGGGCTCACCGGTCTTGTCCTGACGCTGAAATTCCTTTTGCATTGCTTGGCTCTACTCCAAGTCTTCCCATGAACTCAGTGACATCCTGTTCCCTTCAGGACTGAGTTAGTAATGACCTCAGTGTCATACTCTTCATCACTGACACTTACTCAGCCAACTTAGAGGACTGCCATAAGTTCAG
The DNA here is from genome assembly GCA_947034835.1 of Ballota nigra. NCBI lineage: Eukaryota > Viridiplantae > Streptophyta > Magnoliopsida > Lamiales > Lamiaceae > Ballota > Ballota nigra. The sequence goes on along the minus strand of OX344721.1, from coordinate 14,107,294 downwards.
GATGGTGCTCTTCGTCTTCAGGCTCTGAGTCTTGATTGTCTCCAGTGAGTTCTCCTCTCACTGAGTACCTGTGAAGTGTAAAATGACTAAGTACTAATCCTAACCAAGACTTGCCTGACAAAGACATATTTAAGGCAAACATCTTTTCAGGGGCTTTGGGATCTTAATCAAAACTGACCATATCCCAACAACTGCCTTATTCAGTTGCTATGTGTCCTTGATTGAGCCCAAGAATATCAAGGAAGCACTGAAAGATTCAAATTGGATTGTTGCAATGCAAGAAGAGTTGAATCAATTCACCAGACAGGATGTTTGGGAGCTGGTAGACAGACCAAGACATCAAAAGGTGATAGGCACTAAGTGGGTTTTCAAGAATAAGAAAGATGAGAATGATGTCATTATTAGGAACAAGGCAAGGCTGGTGGCTCAGGGCTATTCTCAGTCTGAAGGAATAGACTATGATGAGACATTTGCTCCTGTTGCCAGACTAGAAGCCATCAGATTGTTCTTAGCATATGCTGCTCACATGAAGTTCAAAGTATACCAGATGGATGTGAAATCTGTCTTTCTTAATGGGATTCTCATTGAGGAAGTGTATGTGGAACAACCTCCTGGTTTTGAACAAGGTGACAAGGTGTTTAAGCTTAAGAAAGCTCTTTATGGGCTGAAGTAGGCACCCAGAGCATGGTATGACACTCTATCTCAATTTCTTCTGGACAATGGTTTTACTAAAGGTAAGATTGATAGGACCTTGTTTAGGAAAGAAGAAGGAAAGGATATCCTTCTGGTCCAAATATATATTGATGACATTATATTTGGATCCCCTAACAAGAAGCTGTGTGAGAAGTTTGGTGAGCTCATGCAGAGTCAGTTTGAGATGTCTATGATGGGAGAAATGAATTATTTCTTAGGTTTGCAGGTAAAGCAATCAGAGAAGGGAATTTTCATAAATCAGGCAAAGTACATCAGAAACATGTTAGAGAAATTTGGAGTAGGATCTAACAAAGCAGCCAAGATCCATATGATGACAAATTTCAACATGGATCCAGATGAGTCTGGAGAGAGTGTGGACCAGACTCAGTACAGAGCTCTTATTGGTTCTCTTCTGTACCTGACTGCAAGCAGACCAGATATTACTTTTGCTGTAGGAGTGTGTGCCAGATTTCAAGCAAATCCTAAGAAAAGTCATTTGGAAGTAGCTAGAAAGATATTGAAATATCTTAAGGGAACAGTGAATTTAGGATTATGGTATCCTGCAGATGACAACTTAGAGTTGAGTGGTTATTCAGATTCAGACTATGGTGGATGCAGAATAGAATGAAAGTCTACAAGTGGAACATGCCAATTTTTAGGGAATAAATTGGTATCTTGGTTTTCTATGAAGCAGACTTCAGTTGCTACATCAACAACAGAAGCAGAGTATATGGCTGCAGGGAGCTGTTGTTCACAACTACTCTGGATTAGTCAACAGCTTAAGGACTACCAGATTAGAGCCAAGGATATTCCTATATTCTGTGATAGTAATAGTGCAATTGCCATCACCCAGAATCCAGTTCTTCATACCAGGTGTAAACATGTTGATATAAGGCATCATTTTATCAGAGATCATGTTGAGAAGGGAGATATAAGGATGGAAAAGATTGTAACAGAGAAGCAGAGAGCAGATATTCTGACTAAGCCTTTGGCTGAGACCAGATTCAGAGAGTTACCCTTTGAGTTAAGATTGTTGGATCCAGAGACAGATTTGTTTTAGGGGGAACATCAGAGAAGTATCCTTTATTTATACCTTATTTCATAATCCTTGTTCTTTAAAACTAACATGCCTGCAGATTAGAAAAATCAGAGAAGTTACATCTCTAGATGAGGTATGCACCAGGTGACCCTTGTCCCAGATGAGGTGCTGAGTCAGATTCCAGAAAAGGCCAAAGTCTTCTCTGACCAGAACCAGATGGGTTCCATCAGAGGAGATGTAACACCAGACTAGCTGTGGTATCATCTGGTTACAATATCAGGTGACAGGTATGCTTTTACTTCTCTGGCCTCTGATCATTGGGATACACTTTTCAAATTAGTAAGTACACTCAAAACGTTTCAACTTCGGAGTGTATTTAAGACTAGGGTATAGGGCCTAGGCAATCATTTCGCTTTTTCTCTTGACTGCCACAAAAACCCCTTTATGCCCAGTCCCAATGACCACGCCTACGCACCAGATTAAATCTGTATCTCGCCTTTCATCGTGGCCATCAGATTTAATCGATGTGCAATATGTCAATCAATTCAAAAATTGATTTTGTTCCCTAAATTAAATTTTCTATTACACGCGTTCACACTTTATTTATTAATCACGCCACGCGTCTTGCCCTATTTAAATCAAAATTATATTCAATCTGTCTTTTCACGTTTTCATATTTTTTTAAAACCCTAACTTCTCTCTGCAAAGTTCTCTCTCTCTCACAGTAATGGCCCCTTCGTGCAACTTCGATCATGAACTGATGATGAAGAAATTGAAAACGGAGATGGTGGTTGACTTCTATACCACCAAGAACTCATCTGCGCTGGCTATTTTAGAGTTACTAAGAAGGTCCGGCGTAGAGAAGTTGATTTCCACAGTCCCCAGAGATCTTCGTACTCTGGACGGTTATGCGGCCCAGTTTCTGGTTCGTATGAAGATTCATGACGACCACATTTTGTCAAAGATTGATAAAGAAGATCTGGTGTTTTCCAAGCAGGATTTTTGTGCGTTATTTGAGAACATTTCGGTAGAAGGCGTAGATCCTTTAACTTACAAGGAGGATGATATTATTGGTTCTTTCAAGCTTTTTGCTCGATTCTCTTGCCAGAACATCACGAAAGGATTTTTAGATAAGCATTTGAGGCAGAAGTATAAAGTCTTGTTCGATATTGTGGTGAAGGTGCTTATGTGTGAGAATCACAGCACAGATGCCATTTTCAACGACAGGATATGTGTGATGAGGGCTCTGTATGATGGAGTTCAATGCAATTGGGCTGAATTCTTTTGGGATGTTTTGAGGAAGAATAGATTTAAGGTGAAGAAGGAGGCTTGCCCTTCACAGCCAGGGGAGTTGCAATACTACTTCACTGCTAATGTTTCGTTGGGAACGAAACTGACTCTGATTTTGGATTCATTGCTTCCAGAGAAGAAATGGAAGGAGTCTTGGTGCAGAGGGTTTCACAAGTCTAAGGTTTTGTTTTCAAAGGATGGTCCTCTTCATGGCCATCCTGATTCTGATGGAGAAGAAGCTATTCCTGCCCCTCCCCTTCAAGCAATTCCATCTCCTGCAAAAGGGCAGAAGCAGCAGCAGAAACAGAAGACCTAAAAGCAAGCTGCTGGAGCAACTGGTTCCTCAACAGTTGTTTTCTCTGGTTCCTCAGAGGAGGACCAGATTCCCCTTCTAAATATCTTGAAGAAGAAGGGTGAAGCTGCTGAGGCTGCTAAGAAGGCTGGAGTAGCCAAGAGGAAGAGGCCAGAGGAGGCCAAAAGAGGCTCTGCTAAGAAGCACAGAACTAGCAGAAAGGCCAAGAAGACTCTTCTGGTGGATAAGCCATCAGATGATGAGGCAGTAGAGGTTGAGCCTCTAAAGAGGAAGAAATCCAAGGCCAAGAGAGCCATTCTTCAAGGATCAGACTCTGGCTCTGATCTTGGAGAGGCCTTGGAGAAGGCAATTGATGAGGCTTCTCAGATGATGGAGGATGCTTCTGCTCCAGAACTTATTGTGCCTGCTGATGTTGACTCAGCAGAGGTAAACCCTTCCATCTCATCCTCTATTCCCCCCTCTGATCATGTTAACCTTGTTACTCCCACTACTTCTCCCCCAGACACCCAAACACAACCCATATCTTCTGCTCCTGGTGCCCCTATATCATCACCAGAGCAGACCTTACCAAACACACCAATATACACTACTTCAGCCATCCCTCACACACCTTCTCCTCCACCTTCCCAAATACCTCTAAATACAAATTCCTCTCCCCCAGCTTCTGTACCAGAGGTGCCATCAACCTCTTCTGGTGCAGATATTCCCCTTCCAAACACCTTCACTTCACACTTTCCAATCCCATCCTCTGTACCAGAGATCCCAACTACTTCTGGTGCAGAGCAACCCATTCCTTCCACCTCCACCTCTCAAAATCCTACCCCTCCCAATCCCATACAGACCAGGACCCAACCATTTCTATGGCCCTGGGATTCCCTGCCCCTCCCCCTTCTCCCACCTGTTTAACCAACGATGATAGTGAAGATGAGGAAGCTTCACTTGAGCCTGCTAACTTAGCACCTTCCTCCTCTGCCTCTGGGCCCAAACCCTTCACTTTCTCATCTGCAGAAATGGGTACCATTAGGCAGAGTATGAGTGTAAGTGCTCAGCTCTGGCTAAGAGAGCATTTTCCAATCCTTTTGGAGTACATACCACTTCTGACAGAATTAACTGATGCCAAGGTCTGGAGCAAAGCCAGACTTGAAGATGTAGAGGACCTTATGCTATTGCTTGAGGAAATGGGTTCCTCCAACTTCACTGCATGGGAGATTGAGCTGAAGCAGAAGATGAATATTCAGAACCCAGCTGAGCTAGAGACCCCTGGTGCAGCCAAGATCTTGATTCGCACCCTGCTCATCCAGAGAGGGGTAATGCTCACTCCTGAGGGACCCTCTTACAAGTTTGGGCCTCACTTTGTCTTCCCTCCAGAGTTGTATTCAGACGAGGAAGATTTTGATATATCTCCTGCCGTGCTCCAGAAGATGAAGACGTTCTTTAATGAACAAATCATGCAGATAGGGTGCTTCTCTAAGGCAATTCAACACATGGCCCCTGCTATGATAGAGCACCAGATTCGGCAGGAGAGGAGGATTTTCCTTAAGCAGATCAAGTCTACTCTTGCTGAAGTCAAGGCCTCTTTCAAGGCAAATGACCTCTTTGTCAAGTTGGATGTGATGCACAGCCAGAAACAGCTCCAGGAGCACGTGCTGGAGCAGATGAGGCCAGTCTCTGTGCTGAAGGTTGAGATGGCCAGCCAGATGATCCAGACTGCTAAGATGAAGGACTCCCTCCAGGAGATGTTAGAGAAGCAGGAGAAGCTGGTTGCAGAATCAAAGGCTTACCTGGAGGAGGCTAAGCAGCTCCGTGATCTTCACTCTTCCTCCAACACTGCCTTGCCTGATCTCATAAGGCAGGTAGTGGAGCCCCTCCTTGATGAAGTTAAAAAGGGGAAATAAAAGGCCATAATTGATCTGGCGAAGACCACCAATGAAACTCTTTTTAGCTATGGAGCTCGTCTGGACCTGCTAAAGAACACCTTGGCCCAGGCAGAGCTGCAGAAGAAGAAGAAGGAAGAGCTTAAATCTCTTACCATGGCTAAGCAGCTTGCTGCAGAAGAGGACTCCTCAGAAGCAGAGCAGGATCCCATCTCAATCTCTGGACCTGCAAAGAGGAAGATCAGAAAAGTCAAGAAGAGCTTCCTTGAGACTGTTGTTGAAGAAGCTCAAAAGAGATACAAGGAAGAGACTCCAGAGGAGAAGCAAGCAAGGATCAGAAAGAACATAGATGAAGAGCAGAGGCTCAGATATGTTAGGAGGCAAATAAGAAGACCAGAGAAGCTGGTGTTCCTTCTGGTGCAGGTGGATCTTGTCAGCGGAGGAAAGCTCCCATTGAGGTGATGAACATTTTGCCTCTCAGGACAGAAGGGTCTTTTGACTCTACTGTGCCTGTGCCCTTGATTGGGAAATGGAAGGAGGCAAAGACTCTCTGGTTCATTCAACATTATATCCAGAGGCCAGCACCAGAGGATGATGAGCTGATCAACAGAACCTTTCACTCCTGGATGCAAGCTTATGATGCAGATCTGTACAAGCAATTGATGGACTCTACCATTGAGTTCAACCTGGAGGTGACTGCTCCTGAGTTTACTTATCTCAACACACCCATGGTAGGAGACCAGGTTGATTGGGCTGAGCTGAAGAGATTGTACAAGACCAAGGTGTTGGTGAACTTCACTCCAACATCTTCTGCAGAGTTGAAGGCCATCCAGGATAGGTTCCTTGACTGGTTTCTTGTGCCCAAGGAAAATAGGAGATATGCATATAATAGGACTCTGAACTTCAATGTAACTTGTAATCATCTTGTCCTTATTATTAATGAAAATATCATATCTTCTTTGTTCAAAAGACAACCTCTTGTTGTCTTAATTGTTTGCCTGATAAGATCTATTCTAAGGTCTTATCCTTTATTATTTTCTTGCTTAAGTCTTATGTTTTGATCAGTTCTGGTAGTGTTTTAACTTCATCAAAAAGGGGGAAATTGTTAGGATAAATATTGTATAGTTTTGATGAGTTAAAACAAACCAGAAGATGTAATAGGACCATCTGGACCTGTTAGCCAGATGATGATCTAGATTAGGACTTAGTCTAGGGGGAACTGCCAGACCAGAAGACTTCACCAGAAGAGTCACCAGAAGACCCCACCAGAGGACTTCACCAGAGGACTCCACCAGAAGACTTCACCAGATGAGATCTGACCAGAGGCAGAGGACCTTCCCCGGACCAGACGAGTCCGGACCAGACGAGTCTGGTAGAACAAAAGATGCTCAGTTTGATCCCCTATTTCTACTGAGTATTCTGGTTGTTAACCAGATCTGGACCAGAAGACACTGAGGTTGCCTGGTCTTGCCTTCTCTGGAGAGAATCAGAGTTTGGCATTGGAAGCTATTGACCGTTGGTGATTCAAATCAAGTCAACAAGATCAGGATTGGAAAGTCTTGAAGTCAATCAATCCAAGGATCCCACCAACCCAATCAATTATTTAGGAAATTGATTGATTGAAGCTTCCCTAAATAGAGGATCTGATTGGATTAGCTCTCCAAAGGCTAGCCCTAATCCCCTCTATAAATACAAGAGTGCAGTCACAAGAAAAGCTCTAGAGAGACCCTACGCGCATAAGTCACATTCCAAGCTTTTGATAATCACTCTTAGCACTCTTATTATTCACATTACATATCTACTCTTAAGGAGTTGTTGGACTTTAACCTGTTCATCTCTAAGATAAGGTTGAAGGTTGATTACTTTAGATTGTGGATAGATCTAAAGGAATTGTAAGAAGGAACTGGTACTTTGAAAATTCCAGTAAGTAAGTGAGTTGGTTGGTTGATAGTGAGACCCCTTGGATAAAAGGTAGAGTGGATGTAGGATATTCAAATCCGAACCACTATATATCCGGTCTTATTTAATATTTTCTGCATTTAAATTCCTGTTTATTATAGTTTGCTCTTGTAAAAAGAAGTTGTCTAAGACATTTAATTTAAAGCTTCCGCAATTTATCAATCTAGTGGGACCAACATACATGCATCAGATTCCCATGGAGGATGACTTCAAGCCCTCGAGAGAACCTCAATGACGGTTGAACCCTGCTATGATGGAGGTCGTGAAGAAGGATATTATCAAGCTTCTTAGAGTGGGGATGCTCTTCCCCATCTCGGATAGCAAGTGGGTAAGTCCTACTCAGGTGGTCTCCAAGAAATCTGGAGTTACCATGGTCGAGAATCAAGCTGGAGAGTTAGTACCTACAAAAGTTCAAACCGGATGGAGAGTCTGCATTGATTACCGCAAGCTGAATGCGATGACTCGAAAGGATCACTTTCCTCTTCCATTCATTGATCAGATGTTTGAGAGATTAGCGGGACACAAGTTCTATTTTTTCTTGGATGGCTTCTCAGGCTACTTTCAGATAGCCATTGCTCCAGAAGATCAGGAGAAGACCACACTCACATGCCCGTTTGGCACATTTACCTATAGACGGATGCCCTTTAGCCTTTGCAATGCACCCGCGACTTTTCAACGGTGTATGGTAAGTATCTTTTCTGAATATGTAGGTAATATCATTGAGGTCTTTATGGATGATTTTAGTGTATATGGGATTCTTTTGAGCTTGGCCTTAAAAATTTGGTGTTAATTTTGAAAAGATGCATTGAAACCAACCTTATTTTGAATTGGGAAAAATGCCACTTCATGGTGGAAGAAGGTATAGTTTTAGGGCATGTTGTATCAATTAGGGGTATAAAGGTCGATATGTCTAAGATTGAGTTGATATATGCTTTGCCTTACCCTGTTAGTGTATGGGAAATTTGTTCTTTTCTTGGCCATGCAGGTTTCTATAGGAGATTTATCAAGTATTTTTCCAAGGTAACATCTCCGTTATGTGCACTGCTGCAGAATGATACGGTTTTCAACATGGATGACAAGTGCAAAGCGGCCTTCGACAAGTGTAAGACCCTAGAAATTATTAATTTAATTATTATAAAATATTTATTTATCTAGACTAGAATTAAGAGTTTATTTATTTTACGTATTGGATTCAAAATCTCAGCCCAATAATATTTTAACAAGAAACTTATATATTTTACTTATTTATTTATTAATTCTTTTAAAATTTAAATCGTATTAATTTCTTTCTCTTCAAGTCTCTACGTACTTATCTTTTTTAGTTCAAAAGGAAAGAGATGACCACGTCTACCCATAATCGTTAGAAACCCCACGATTTTCTCAACCATTTTCTCTTCCAATATCTCTATTAATATGTTCTTCCCTAAAAAAAATATTATAACTCATAATACATATTTTACTCCTTCGAGCCTTAACTCACCAGAACTATCTAGCCATCTCTCCCATCATATTGTATTTTGGTGAGAAAATTAAGGGTGAGAAAATTAAGTGTCATTAATACTCTTGAGTTTTAGTTCTTGGAAGCGGTAGCGGTCGATCGCATGTCTTTGTATTGGAAGTGGTAATCTTATCTCTCTCCAAAAATATTTTGTTATGGCAAAGTCTCATATGCACCAAGTGCACGGTGCACTCACTCAACAGTTGGTACTGTATACACTAAAAAGTTAGTCCCAATTACACTGAAAAGTTAGTCTCAATTACACTGAAAAGTTTACACTGAAAATTGATTTTCAATGTAAACTTTTCAGTGTACTTGAAACTAAGTTTTCAGTGTGATTGAGACTAACTTTTCAGTGTATACATTATTAACTGTTGAGTGAGTACATCATACACCAAATGCACAAGAGACTTACTCTTTTGTTATATATATATATTTTATTTGTGTACTTGTTTTATGGGTCGGTTGACATAGGAGTGGATTAGATATCTTCTTTATAGAGTGTTAATAGTGTTATTTAGATTAATAGAATTCAAGAGCAGTAGTTGGAAAATTATTTGAGAATTGGTGTTACGAGACATATATCTAGGTTGAGTGCCTATAAAACCTTTATAATAGATTCATGTTTTATGGTCCTTGAATTAAATTAAAAATATTACTTTAATAGATTAATTACTAAGATAGTTTAATAAAGGGTTGTATATTTTAAGGTGATGATCACGTGAGCTCTTGGAAGTATCAAGTTTGAAAGTATGATGATTAATGTTTAGTTAAGTACATGGGTTTTTAGGGGAGATGATTTCATGAAAATGAGAATTTTGCTTTCAATTGTCAGTGGGTTAACTAATTAGTAAAATTTGTTTTAAGATTTTTTATTAGAATTTATAATCTTTAATTCGAGGATTTATTTTATTATTATTATTTTTAAGTAGATTTAATATCTATTTTAGGTGACGATAAATGCAAGGATTAGGCTATTGAACTACTGCATTCTTTTCATCCACGACATTATTTTCAGGTGGGGTTTTTTTGTTTTACTTGCTTTGTTACTTTTAAATGTTCATGCGATTGAAGTTGTTACTTGCTACATTGTACGCTTATGATTTTACTGAAATTTTGTTGACGCAAGTTGTGGCTTTTTAAGTCATTCGTTAACGCATGTTTATTCGTGGGAAACCATGCATCGTTAGTTTAGCCAGCGCATCGTTGGTATAGCCAACGCATCGTTGATATAGCCATCACATCCTTGGTTTAGCCTTGGAACAAGTATTGAGTGTGCATGTTATGTGAGTTGATGATTTTACTTGTATGCGATATTTAACTGTGACAAAGGGAACCCAATCTCACTAAAATTTTTCAGATCAAAGAGCTGATGGCGGGGAGAGGCTGTGGATGCAATTCAGTTTTGTCATTTATTATTTACATACCTTCAAATTATTTATTATATCCAAAGTTATTTAATTTTTTAGTAAACCTTTTCTTGAGATAATATTGTATTGATAAAATTGGTGTTTTAAATTAAATTGTTTTTTTTAAATGTTGATTAATATTCAAGTCTTCCGCTGTTATTCAAGTAATTTACATGTCAAATTTTTTGTTCACGCCTCTTATTTTTAAAAAATTACGTGTTTTTAGAAAATTTACTATTATGAAAATTGGGGCGTGACAACAAGTTGAAGGAGTTGTTGACTACACCCCCCCCCATCATTCAACCGCCAAATTGGGGTTGCTATTTGAGGTAAAGCGCGATGCTATTGATTATGCGGTTGGGGCCGTCTTAGGCCAACGAGTGGGAAAAGCTGCCCATGTGATCTATTATGCCTCAAGAACCTTGAATTCGGCGCAAGCGAATTACTCTACCACAGAAAAAGAGCTTCTAGCTATTGTTTTTGCATTAGAGAAATTTCACTCATACTTATTGGGTTCTAAAATTATTGTTTTCTCTGATCATGCAGCGCTTCGTTATTTGCTTAGCAAGAAGGACGCGAAACCACGCTTGATTCGATGGATTTTGCTCCTTCAAGAGTTCGACTTGGAGATTAGAGACAAGAAGGGTGCTGAAAATGTGGTAGCTGACCACCTTAGCCGATTGATTAGAGAAGAAGATGAGATACCCTTATTGGAGAGTTTTTCGGATGATCAACTGCTGCAACTTTCGGAAATAGAGGTAAATGCTGTGACACTGGGCACTCCAATATCGAATTCTGCTGTTAATACTCCATGGTATGCCGATATTGTCAATTATTTTGTTGCTAACGCATTTCCTGCAAGTTTGACCAAGGCACGACGAGATAAGCTGAAACATGATGCAAAATACTATGTTTGGGATGACCCGTACCTTTGGAAACATTGTTCGAATCAAGTAATTCAGCGTTGTGTTCTCGAGTCGGAGTTCAACTCGATCTTGTCATTTTGCCACTCGTATACTTGTGGAGGTCACTTCGATCCTAAACGCACCGCTCATAAGGTGTTGGAGGTGATTTTTATTGGCCATCCTGTTTCGAGACTCCTACCATTTCTGTAAGTCATGTGATAATTGCCAAATAACGGGTAATTTATCCCAACGTAATGAAATGCCTACAAATCCCATCATGATTTGTGAATTTTTTTATGTTTTGGGTATGGATTTCATGGGACCATTTCCTTCGTCTTATGGTAATTTATATATACTACTTGGTGTTGATTATGTTTCTAAGTGGGTGGAAGCAAAGGTCACCCGTATTCGAAGGTGGTTGCGGGGTTTGTGAAGTCTAACATATTTTCTAGGTTCGGAATTCTGAAGGCCATTATTAGTGATTGATGGACACACTTCTGTAATCGAACAATTGAGGCCTTGCTTAAGAAGTACGGAGTGGTGCATAAGCTCTCTACAGCTTACCATTCCCTAGACGTCCATTCGTGAAATCAAGTCCATTTTGGAGAAGACGGTGCAACCGAATCGGAAGGATTGGAGCTTGCAGTTGAATGACGCTCTTTGGGCATATCGAACGGCTTATAAAACGCTGATTGGTATGTCCCCTTATAGGCTTGTTTATGGTAAGTCGTGCCACCTTCCGGTCGAGATACAACACCAGGCATACTGGACAATCAAGAAGTGCAATTGGGATTTTAATGAAGCCGGTGTGCATCGGAAGTTATAGCTACAAGAGCTCGAGGAGATTCGTCTCGATGCGTACGATAATGCATTGATGTACAAAGAGAGGACGGAAGCTTTCCATGATGAACAGATTGCCCGAAAATAATTTAATGTTGGGGATAAAGTCTTACTTATCACTCTCGGCTTAAGTTATTTTTTGGAAAATTACGTTCTCGATGGATTGGCCCGTTTCTTGTTATTGAGATGTTCCCATATGGTGCGGTTGTGATTCAGAGCATAAGGACCGAAAAAACTTTCAAAGTAAACAGTCATCAACTCAAACCGTATTACGAAGGATTTCAGCAGGAGGACGTGGAGATAGAGGTCGTGGAAGACCCGCCAATGAACTGAGAGGGATTTGTTGGATTTTTAGGCACGTAAACATGTAAACATGCGCAGGGGAAAATCATTCACCAACAACGAATAGTTAATTGCATAACAAAATACGAGAAATCTTAAACAAGAATTCTTACAGTGCTTTGTACGCGGAGTCCTCCACTATGGTATCCACGCAACATCTATTCACCGATCCGCACCGAGGTGCCAGCGTTGAATCTCGAGACGAACTTGCTAGGAAAACTCGAACTAAAGATTTTATGGAGAAATTATAGGGATAAACTTGGCTTAAATCTTAAGCAAGATATCGGGCCTAGTCCGTAAATATAATCTCTACGGATTATATTTACCCAGATATGTTCCTACGAATAATATATTTTCATATCTATTATTCTTGTATAATAATATTCCAAATATTATTATTGAGATTTTATATTTAATTAAAATCCAATTTAATTAAATAATAATGATAATAATTAATTCTAAATATAATTATTATTATATTCTCCATAAATTAAATATTATATCTAATAGGCCCTCGTATATCGAGCGATTAGTCAAACTAACGGTCCTAATTGAATCCTAGACAATATATCAGACATTCTCAATATATGAGGTACGTTGCGAGGAAATCTGCAACTACATGTAATATGTAGGCTATTTTGATATCTTCCTTTAATTTGCGAATACTCGATTAAACCTTGAACATGATGAAGTGTCTATTCAAATAACTTAATCATATTATCTCGAATCACTAACTGATCGCTCGCATCGCACTTGGCCACAAAGTCCAAGCCAACTTGCATCGGCCAACGTCTTAGATCCAATTATGATGAGAAGACGACCATTCTCTCTAAATCCACATTGAGGAATTAATCCTATTTTTAGCTCAACTACCACACACATGAACTTCGTGATGAATCCAATCCATGCCATATCTATCTTTGCAGGGTGCAAGCGTCGGTCATGGTCAAAGTCCATCACTCCGCACATGTCGTGCGTATTGACCTCAAGTCAGAGGAGTATCACATCGCTCCCACTAACCGAGACACCCGTAGACACATTATGTGGAATTACATCAAACGGTTTCTCGGAAGGGTATACCAATACCCTCTAAGGTATTTGTGCATATATTATGAGATACCTAGTATCTCGTAGTAAGTGAGATCTTACTACACTCTCCCAAAGAGTATAATGCAGATCACACACCAATCTCCATTGCATCATTAATATCCCTTTCTTGATGATCCTTGATTGGGGCTATTTGAGAATCGTACTTCAGTCATTTGAGTTCTCACTCACTCAATGACAGTCTCGATTCAAGGGAAAACAGATATGAATAATGCAAATAATCAAACATAATATTCAGATAAGTGTAAAACCATATATTTAATATTAAATCAATCAATAATATTAAACCATAAACTGAATATCATCTTAGTATTATGTCCGTACAAAGGATTATCTCTAGGATACTAACACTAACATGAGTAGTGTCGAGCTAAATGACGTTAAACAAAAGCGCTGAACGTGAGGCAACCTGTTTTTAATTTTTTGTTATTTTTCAATTTTTTTCCTTTTATTTTAGTCGTCTTCCTCAAGTTTTTTTTTTTTGTGATTTCAGGTGTTGCAGAAGCTCATATTGTAATGGACATGGAGGGATGGTAATTTAATTGAGTGAAATCAACACACTGCAGTGAGTAATTGTACGCAACGCATTAGTGGTGGGTACATTGGGGGGCTAATTCAAGAAATGGGTAAAAGGGTAAAATAGCAGGCAGGGTTAAAAACCCCAATTACACTCAGTCAAAATCCTTAATTTTCCTTACCCCTTTTCACACCAAAACTTCACGCCACCTTCCACCTAACGCAGCCGGATCGACCACTGACCTAGCGCCACCACCTAGCACCACCGCACCATCCACTGCTCACACCTACCTTCTGCCTGCACACAAGTGCACCCCACCGAGGGCCACCATTGCCACCGACTCTGCTCCTCTGGCGTGCAGCCGTGCGCCACCTCCACCACTCCAGCATTCCTGTGTCACATCCCCAGTGCGCTGCCGTCTCTGCCCCACCACTCACGATAAGCCCGCGCACCACCGACGCCGCTCGAAGCCAGCGCCCCTGCCCCTCTCAGCCCTGCTGCCGTGCACCACCACTGTTTCGCCCCCTCTCTTTTCTAGCCAGCGCTGCCCTGGCCCACGCTCACCACAGCGCTGCCTTCGCGCCTCTGCCCTCAGATGAGAGTCCTCGCATAAGATAGAAATGGATTCAAGTGGCTGATTTTCGAGGACACTATCATAACTTTGCCGAATCTAGATTTTACTAGCCCTCGGGTGAATGAGAATCTCTTGATGTTGCAGCCCTTGTTGCCCCAACGAGTAGCCCCATTCCAGCCCCACCGAGAGCTGTCTCCAGCTGCTCATGATGATCAATCCTTAGCTGTTGTCCGACGACGTTTAGAGCAAGTGGAGAACAAGCGTCGATTCTTACTTAGCAGCCGAACTTGAAAGGCTCACACGTGGGGTGCATCACACCTCGTCACTAATCAGGTGTTTACTTTTCATGTCTTGCATACCCTTGTTTGTTCTATTTATTTCCCTTGTTTTGTTTGCTTGTGGACAAGAAAGGATTTAAGCGTGGGGGGATGAATTGATCATTTTGCAAGACATGATGTAGTGGAGGTTGTGTGTTTTAGTTGCTATTTTTTTTAGGAATCGCTGTTAGCTGCTGATTTTCATCGTTTTTCGCTTGTGGTGGTTTTAGTTGACATGTTATCTTTGAGCCTATTTGTTGGTCAAGTCTTGTGCACTAATTGTTTGAGTATCATGACATGACTAGGGAGATATATGTGATTGATTCTTTGTGTTGACTCTCTTTGAATGATGGTCGTGTTGCTAACTTTGAGTAGTGAATTTGGACAAAAGTGCACGAGATTTAATGCCAAAAACCCATGTTATGAGCTTTTGAGCCTAGGAGAAATTTATCATATATATATGCTCGGTTTTCTTGACTGAGTGGTTGATCGTAGTGTGTCTATTCTAGAACTTGCTCTCTTATGCATTTTGAGACTACATTTGTGAACTCATGCATCGATGTGATAAAGGCATCTAGGATTAACCCCTTTGGCTTATATGTTCCACCTTGTTGCATTTATCCCTAGAAGCCAAGTTGAGCCTAAGACTTTCCTTTGATGAAGCACATATTTTTTAGCCACTATCCAATTCTTATGAAGACTCATCCGTTTGCACCCCTTGGTTGATTTTATTATGGTTTAGGTGCATGCTTTGTGAAGAGTCACGGTCTTATGAAGTAGGGAGTGGCGAAAGAAGGGGAATTTTTTAAGGTGTTGAAAAGAAAAAGAACGAGTTGTATCACAGAAAAAAAAACTGAGAAAAAGTGGTTGTTTTGTGAAGTAAAGAGAAGAAGAAAAAAATGAATGATGTCTTGAGTGTCATAATTTGTTGATGAGTTCGTTTGATATGGGGAGTTGAGTTGTTGATTGTACAAAAAAAAGAAAGGGATTGATGCTTCTAGGCTTGTAGTGCACTTAAATTTGTAATTAATCTCAACTAACGAGACACATAATTCTCCCTTTATCCTACCCTCACCCAAAGCCACGTACAACAAAATGAAAGACCTTTTGGTTTGTGCATGAGTTTCACCCTTTTAATAGTGGAGATTTGATTTTTTAGCAAGCATATGGTGATAGCAAATTATGATTTGACATGAGTGTTTTTATGTCCCTTACATACACTTGAGTGCGATTGTGCGATATCCTTAATGAGGGCCTTGGATCTTTGTGCATTAGAGTCCGATGAAGTTATACGGACTTGGTAAGACGTTCGATGTTCTTTTTGGGTTGTGCTTGAATTTTGATCATTTATTTTCCCTTGGTAGTGCTATTGTCTTGAGCTTTTGGGTGTACAAGATTTGACTTGTTTTGTTTCTTAGCCGTATCTGACAGCGCTCTGAGCACCGTGTTGGTAAGGGCCGAGGGGCAAGACCACTTGCCGATCTATTATGTGAGTCAGGTCCTACACAAAGCCGAGGTCAGGTACTCTCCATTGGAGAAAATAGCCTATGCTTTGGTCATGAGTGTCAGAAATCTGAAGCCATACTTCTTCGACAATCAAGTCGAGGTCCTCAAAACTCTACCTCTCCGCCAAGTGCTGCACCGTCCCGACACTAGCGGACGCCTAATCAAATGGTCTTTGGAATTTTTACAATATGGGGTTACCTATGCCCCGAGAATAGCCAGCAAAGGCCAGACGCTTACCGACTTCGTGGTGGAACTCATCTATCCCCCACACCCTTCCAAGGTGAACCACCCAGCTTGGAGGCTATACGTGGATGGATCCTCTACAAGCACTTGCATCAGGGTCGGGATCATTCTGATAAGGCCAGACGGCCAATGTTTCACCAACACCGTCAGATTTCCTTTTTCACGCAACCAACAACGAGGTGGAATACGAGTCTCTCATCGGCGGCCTCGACCTGGCTATCACCGCCAGGGTCCGAAGACTAAACATCTTCATGGACTCACTCTTGGTGGTCAACCAATTGATGGAAGAGTACGAGGCGTGAGGTGAATAAATAATCAAATATCACGAGCACGTCGTTGAATTATGCAAAAATTTCCACCAGGTCTACATTGAGCAGATCCCAAGGGATCAAAACTCGCAAACCGACACTCTATCCAAACTCGCTACCTCGGAAGGCGCTGTCGACCTCTCTAATATCAACTTAACCAAGCTTCAGGCTCCCTCCATCAACCAACAGTTAGTAGCACCAGTGGCCGACGAGGCGCCTAACTGGATGATGCCGATCCTCGCATACCTAAAAGACAACACCTTGCCGAAGGACCGGGTCCAATCTCGGCAATTGGAGAAAAGAGCGACAAGGTACACCATTATCCATAATTACTATACAAGAGAAGTTTCACCCTACCCCTTCTCAAATGTGTCTGGAACATGGAAGACTTATCTTCGACACGATCCACAACAGAGTCTGCGGAAATCATAGTGGGTGGCAGTCTCTCTACCATAAAACTTTGAGATAATGGTACTTTTGGATTAGCATATGCTGAGACGCGATCGCTTATGCCAAGTCCTACCACCGATGCCAGACAATGGCTCCAAACATCAAGGTGGCACAAAAAAACCTAACCTCGATGTACAACCCATGGCCATTCGCACAATGGGGCATAGATCTCATAGGCCCAATGTCTACGGCCTCAGAAGGAAGAAAATTCACTATGGTTGCAGTCGACTACTTCACCAAGTGGGCGGAGGCGGAGGCGTTAACCACCATCGACCACGCCCAGATCATCAAATTCATTTGGAGGAACATCATATGCCGCTTTGGTCATCCCCAAGTGATCATCTCCGACAACGGGAAACAGTTCAACTGCCTAGAAGTGATGGAGGTTTGTAAAAAATAGAATATCAAGAAGAAATTCTCAACACCATATCACCCACAATCGAATGGCAAAGTCGAGGCGGTAAACAAAATCATCAAGCATACGATCAAGGCCAAGTTAGATAAGAGCAAGGGCAAATGGGCCGCCGACCTCTCTGAGGTTCTTTGGTCCTATAGGACGACGTCCAGGAACTCAATAGGCGAATCCCCTTTAGCCCTAGCATTCGGGACCGAGGCTGTCATCCCGTCCGAGATTGTGGTGTTAAGCCACCGAACATCGCAAACCATCACGGAAGAAAATGATGAGGCCAAAAGAGCCGACCTAGACGTGTTAGAAGAAAAAAGACTCTCATCCGACTTGAATAACAAAGACTACAAAAGAAAGTCAGAGAAATTCTTCAACTCCAAAGTGAAAGTCAGACAATTCTCAGTCGGTGACCTCATCTTGAAGAAAGTCCAAGTTGTCTCAAAGGGTCCCCTCGGTCCAAACTGGGAGGACCCATTTTGAATCGTGAAGTTTTTGGCAAACGGGGCATACGAGCTAGAGCACCTCGACGGCGTCCCCGACCAATACCCTTGGAATGCTATCAACCTCAAGAAATATTACCAATAGATCCTTTATAACCCTCAAATTCGATGAAATAAAGTTCACTTTTACCATCAAATCTAATGAGCCCCATACCAACCAAAGCCTTTGGACGAGGCCAGACCTCAACCAAAGCAATACAAAGTCCCATTTGTAGGACACGCCTGGAATGGGGTACAGAGTCGAGGTCCAAGGTAAGACCTTGACCAAAGCAAAACAAGCCCCCATTCGAGGACATACCTCGAGTGGGGCACAGAGTCCTGAAACGAGACCCGAGCTCGTCCAGGATTTAACCCCGTCCAAGGGCCATACCTTGGGGGATGAAAGACCCTCGTCGAGGACCCGCCTCAGAGGGAAAAAGCCCTTGGTTGAAGAAGATCTCGACCAAGGCACCTAAGACTCTTTAAGAGGCCAAACCTCCCTACAACATAAGACCAATTACGAGGATATGCATCTGTAAGCAAATAAATTTTGCACCCAATTAAATGGTGACGCGTGTGCAAGAAAATATTAATATCAAGTTAGATTTACGATTTTATTTTGAGAATTTAATTAAATTAATTCTCGAATTAAATAGTTAAACTTGATATTACATGTACATGATACAAGTTGGTCAAATTAAATGAGTGTTCGATACTCATATTGGGTAATAAATACAATTTATTTACTATAAGATCGAAAATTAAACGATATCTCGTCAAAAAGGGAAGCGAATTAAATTAATTCACAAATCATGCCAATCACATGTCATTGGCCAATTAGGGTATGCCACGTGGCACGACAGGATAGGAAGGTTTCTTAACCTCCACCCTATAAATAGGGCCTCTTTATCATTCATTTCCACACAACAACAACCGAATCCTCTGCAACCGTTCTTGAAGATTCAAAGCGTTTTTCGCCGTTTTTCTTGAAAAGCAACCAGAAACGACATCCGATCATAGATCAAGGCTCAAAACCCCTCCGATCCGACGTTTCTCTTCGAAGATTCAAGAACGTTCTTCAAGGCCTTTGGATATTCAAAGGTGTTCTTCGTCGTTCTTAGTGCAAACCCTTCAGAAACAACCTCCAATTAGAGATTAAGGTCCAAAACCTCTCCGATCCGGCGTTTTCCTTCGAAGATTCAAAGAAACTCCAGGAATGTTCTTCGCACTATTCTTGAAGATTCAAAGGCATTCATCCACAAATCAGTATTCAATCCAAAACAAGGCATCCCGCCCTTGGAGAAAACGTTAAAACATCACAAGTCAAACCTCAAACAAGATCGAAGACGAAGATTTTGTTCGAGTCAAAGTCAACTAAAGAGAAGAATCAGAGGAGCAAATTTAGAGTCAAGAACCCACAAAAGTTTCTCGATTCGATCCGACAGAAAATCAAGTTGTAAACCGTTTTCAAGGTTTTTCACGAAATTTGTAGTTACAAATTTGGCACGCCCAGTGGGACCGACTCTACCTCTCATCTCTTCTCTCCTCAAGTAAAGCTCAAGATCACTAGGATGGTTCCTCGCAAAGTTATTGTGCAAAAAGCTAACCCATCGAAAGCCTCTGACAACCAGGTCGTGAAAAAGAAGTATGGCGAAGCGGCACTGACTGAGACCTTTACAAAAGCCAATCCATCAGTGGAGGCAACAACTAAGAAGCCGGTCTGCACTGCTGAAGATGAAAAAGTCAACTCTCCAAGCTCTACTCCACATTTATCCTCACACTCGTTGTCAGACTCAAGCATTGCTCCAGTTATGATGACAGACTTCTCAACTATTGAGGAACGATTTACCAGTATTCTCAAAGCTATCGAGGGGCTTGCAGATCATGTCAAAAGGCAAGACATTCAGATTGTCAATTTGATGAACAAGGTGGAGAACAATGATGCAAGTCACGCTCATGGGAAGCAAATTGAGAACCAAGGGATAGAGGAGACCACAGCTAGACGACAAGCAACTGAAACTGAGGAGGCTGCTAAGGTATTGCAAGTTTCATATGATGGGGCGATCCAGATTGATCAACTCAAGGAGCTCATATTGGAGAGATAGTGAAAGGGAAGTTTGAGGACAACTCTAAGTCAACCTTCACCTACACTAAACCCTACACAAAGAGGATTGACAACTTGCGAATGCCAGCAGGCTACCAACCTCCAAAGTTCCAACAATTTGACAGAAAGGACAATCCTAAGCAGCACATAGCCCATTTTGTTGAGATGTGCAATAATGTCGGGACTTATGGAGACTATCTTGTCAAACAGTTTGTCTGCTCCCTCAAGGGAAATGCCTTCGACTGGTACATTGATCTGGAGGCTAACTCCATCAACACTGGGATCAAATGGAGCAAGAGTTCCTGAACCGCTTCTACAACACGAGAAGAACGGTTAGCATGATCGAGCTGATAAATTCACGCCAGAGGAGAGAAGAGCCTGTCATCGATTACATTAATCGATGGAGAAACTTAAGTCTAAACTGCAAAGACAGACTATCCGAGACTTTCGCGATCGTAAATGTGCATCCAAGGGATGAAATGGGGTCTCCGATACATTCTCCAAGGTATCCAGCCGCGAACCTTTGAAGAGTTGGCCACAAGAGCTCACGACATGGAGCTGAGCATGGCAGCAAGTAGATCCAATGGACCACCAGTCCAAGAACCTCAAAAGTTCAAGGACAAACAAGAAGTTAAGAGAGAAAGCAAAACCTTTGTCCGAACTCCTCACAAAGAAGTCATGCAAACAAATACAAAGACTACCAAATACCAAAATGAGCGAGAATATAGAAATGATAAAGGAAAAGCTGCTACTGTTGCTCCAGAAAGGGGGCAAAGTAGGTTGACTCTGAAAGAGTTGCGACATAAACAATATCCTTTTTTAGACTCTGACGTGTCAGAGATATTTGATGACTTGCTCGATGCAAAGCTTATTGGGTTGCCTAGGATGAAACGGCCAGAAGAAGCTGGACGCACTAACGACCCAAAATTCTGCAAGTACCACCGCTTAGTGGGCCACTCAATTGAAGATTGTTTTATCTTCAAGGAAAAATCATGCAATTGATCGAGCAAGGAGATATAGTGCTCGAAGAGGCTTTCTAAAATTCCCCAAAGTCAAATCAAATCTCCTTGACAAGTGTTGGGACATGGTCAGTTTTGATTAAGATCCCAAAGCCCCTGAAAAGATGATTTGTCTTTGTTTGTCTTTGTCAGGCTAGTCTTGGTTAGGTTTTTGTACTTGGTCATTTTACATTTCACAGGTACTCAATAAGAGGAGAACTCACTGATGACAATCAAGACAAGAGCCTGAAGACGAAGAGCACCATCCTGAACTTATGGCAGTCTTCTAAGCTGGCTGAGTAAGCTTCAGTGATGAAGAGTATGACCCTGAGGTCATTACTAACTCAGTCCTGAAGGGAACAAGATGATACTGAGTTTTTGGGAAATACTTGGAGTAGAGCCAAGAAATGCAAAAGGAATGTCAGCATCAGGACAAGACCGTTGTGCTCGAGACAAGAAGAACTTAATAAGACAAGCCTGAAGCCTAGGAATAAGTTCTGACATTCTCACCAACCTGATGACGTGGACCAATCCGGGAAGGACATGCACGTACGGAACCTGACACGGAGACTGACTTCAGACTGCATATTCAACGGGCAAGCATTAAATGGTGCATTAAATGCAAGTTACCTAATCCATGCAAGGACGGCTGATGCATGGGAAATATGTCCATTTGAGCCACTCTACAGAGATGAACAGAAGACTATCTCTTCCAATGGATAGTTTTCAAATCACCTATAAATACAGAAGGCCTTGAACCCATTCAAGGTCACGGGAAATTTCCAAGCCAGAAATTACTCAAACTCTCAAGCATTTAAAGCATTCAGTCTTTAGAAGAAGCACTCGAAACCAGTTAAATTTCCCAAGTGTTTCTTAGTTTCTGAGAGTTATTCTGTATTCCAAAGAGCGTACTAGCAATATCTTAAGCTTAGAGATTATCCAGTCCTTAGCAAAGCTTTGTCTTGTAAGGATAATCACAACCTAGTTGGAATCCAAACTGAAACCAAAACCCTAAGTTAGGTTTGTTGGTAGTAAGTTGTTAGTGAGTTAGTAAGGAGTTTGTATAGGTCAGTGAGGAGTAGCTGATCTTGGTGCACCTTGGCACGTTAAAAACAAGAATACCTTGAGTGAATTTCCTGTTAAATCAGGTCGTGGACGTAGGAGCTTGAGTCTCTGAACCACGTTAAACTCCCTATGTTCTTACTGCTTTGATATTGTGCTTGCTTGTCATATTACTTGTTCATTCATAGCATTTGTTTTATCAAGCTGAATCAATCAGCCTGATCATCAAACCAGAGCACTGCCCTTCTAATCACTACTTCAGAATTGAGTAATCAAGTTTTCAGAAAGTAAACTAAACAAGACTTTAAACTATCAGGGCTCACGCATTTCCGCACTAAACTCGAATTGATAGTCAGCCAACTGACCCACACTAAGTGTAGTCAGTGGGGAGATTATCAACTCTTAGTTCTTTATCACTCTGAGTAAAGGGGATTCAGCAAGGTTTTAAGTTGAAAAATTGGTATATGTGTATTCCCCCCCCCCATATATGTATTCATCAGTCTTGTACCGGGACCAACAAGTGGTATCAGAGCAGTGGTTCAAAAGACCGCTGACTTTGAATACTAATAGTTTCAGAGGAGAAACTGTTGGTGGTCACTGAACGATCTGAGTTTGCTTTTCATAAAACTTGCATCATCATGACTTCGAGGAGACTTGAAGCTTCGTTACCTGAATTCTCTGTATCTAACTTTATCTATTGGAAGTTCAGACTAGAGGCACATCTTGATGCCATCCACGACCAGATGCCGCGTGTCATCAAGGAAAGACCTATCAAGATCACTATTCCTAACGTTAGAGGAAGGGGATACGATGATCTTGATATTGGCGTACCTATTCCTAAGGAAAGGAAGGATATGACCACTGACGAAATCAAGATGGTAGGACTGGACAATGTGGCCAGGAACATCATTTTGCATACGGTACCTTTCGAGGAGTCAGCAAGGCTGATGAACTTAAAGACGACAAGTGAGATTTGGGATGAGCTGACCAGGATGTGCGAGGGGTCCGAAAAGATAAAGGAGAACAAGAGAAATATTGACATTCAGAAGTTCGAAGCGTTCGAGATGCTGCCTGATGAGACTATTGATCAGATGGAGTCAAGATTCATCAAGTTGATGAATGAGTTGGTGATGCTGGACAAGGATGTCCCTAAGAGAGATGTTGCTTCAAAGATCCTAAATGCCCTTCCTGAGAGATGGGACAACAGTGTAATCATGCTTAAGAACACTCAGGATATGAGTAATATAACTTCTGCTTTACTTTTTTCAGAGCTCAAAGCACTGGAATTTGATCTTAACAAGAGAAAGAAGAAAGTTCGGCCAGAAGAGGAAGAGAAGGAGAAAACTCCTGAAGAAAGTGTGGCGCTCAAGGCCAGGTCTGAACCTGTTGAGTCTTCATCAAAGCCACTGGTGGAGATGAGCAAGGAAGAACTTGCTGAGGAGTACATCCTGATGGCCAGACGCTTTGAGAAGCTTAATTCCAGGTTTGGTCGTTATAAGAAATTTTATCAGGACTCACGTGACAGGAAACCTGAAGGAACCCACCAAAGCTCGAGGAGATATGAATAAAGGAGAAACACTGACCAGAGGAGAGATCGTGGCGATGAAAGAAGATATTCAGATCCAAAGCCCGATCGAAGAGATGAATAGAGACGTACTCATGATGACAAGCACTCAGGGAAGGTTGAAAGCTCATCAAGACAGAGGGAACCTAACTCAAGGAGGAACCCCGAACCTAGGAAAGAAAGAGGAGATGAGCAAGCAACATGTTACAACTGTAACAAGAGCGGGCACTATCAGTATGATTGTCCGAAGCTGAGTGCAAGGGAAAGAGAGGACAGGAGGGCCAAGAGAGACCAGAGACTTGCTGACCGGAGAGCCATGCTCGCTGAGGATGCAACTGACTCGGATGGTCCTGAGGAGAGGTCACCTGAACTCTTTTCTGATGATGAGTACGATGATATTTGCCTTATGGCAAGGGAGGAACCTGAGGTAACATCTAACTCTGTGTGTGGTTCCTACACTGGTCAAAATCCTGAGCTTAGCTCAGAGTCAGTCAGAGAAATGAACCTTCAGATCTGCCTGGATTAATTAATGGTTGATTTCTCCAGACTGCAAGAAACTAATGTCTTCTTGGTAGAGGAGAACAAGAAATTGAGTATTGAGGTCCAGAACCTGAATGATCAGCTCACTCAGTCTGATCTTAAAAAATCAGCTCAGACTGTGAGACTAACTCAGGAGATTGATTTAATCAATGCTGAACAACTCCCAAGAGAGAAGATTCTGAAGGAACTGGCTGAGAAAGAGTTGGTCAGGAAGGAAGAACTAAAAGCACTCAAAAGTAAGTTTGATGACCTCTTTGCCAGACATGAAATCCTGAAAAAGAGTGAGGACTCACTCAAGCAAAAGGTTGCAGCAATGAATAAATCCTCAGTGGCTAGAGAGGAAATAAATAGCAACCAGATGCTTGGGAATAGGAAAAAGGGACTTAGATATGTTCCTAAGAAATCCTCACAAGGTCAGTCTCATGTTGCTTCAGGGAGCAACACTGAGAGGGTGTTTGTTCAGGCAGGCCAGAGTGCACCTAAGGTTGTACTTCAGGCCGGTTAAACTGATAAGGGCAAGGAAACTGTTGACTCAGTTAGGGTTTCCCCCAAGGTTGCTAAGCCAAAACCCAAGGGAAAGGCAAAGCAACCAAAGGAGGTCCCTGAGAGCTCAGGCCAGAGAAAGCCTCAGCGAAAGCAGAGGAAGGCTCAGGCCAAGAGCCCTCAGATTGGTCAGCGAGGGTACCACCATGCTTGTCAATACCAACAGGGAAGGCCAAACATGATGACACCCCATAGTTTTGGCATCCTGAGGCCTTTAACTGTTTTCCATTCCCTCACTTGCCTAGGGGGAATAGAACACAGGGTCCTTATGAAGAACAAGGCCCAAGACCTGCTGCACCCAGACCTAGGAAGAACAGAAAGCCAGCCCAAAAGGCACCCACTCAGGCTCCTGTGAAGCCTAAGTCCAGCACTCATACACCATCTCCCTCTCAGGCAAAGAAGAAGAAAGTTGTGTATGTTGATATTTCAGGGAGACATATTTACCACTCTGAGGCAATCAGGGTAGTTAAGCAAGTCTGGATCCCGAAGGGTACAACTGACACAATAGGACCCAACACCCAATGGGTACCTAAAGCCTGAATTATTTGCAGGCGGCTGTAGATCATAACAAGAGGAGAGGAGACTCAAACAAAGTTGTTTGGTACCTAGACAGTGGATGCTCAAGGCATATGACTGGAATGAAGAGTCTTCTCCAAGAGTTTCAAACTAAAGATGGTCCACAGGTAACCTTTGGTGATAACTCAAAAGGTGTTACTAAAGGTTTTGGTGTCTTGATAATAGGTACAGTCAGAGTAGAAAATATGTCATTTGTGGAAGGACCAAAGCATAAACTATTGTCAGTAAGTCAGTTCTGTGACAAGGGGTTCAGTGTTGAGTTCTCATCTAATATATGTTCAGTCAAGGACAAATCAACATAAGTGCTTCTATCAGGTATCAGGAAAGGTAACGTTTATCTCGCTGATTGGAGCAGCACTATTCCTAATACTTGTTTTGTTGCTAAAAGCTCTCTAGAGCTCAGTTGGTTATGGCATAAACGATTAAGCTACCTGAACTTCAAGATTCTTAACAAAATCTCTAGACAATCACTTGTTGAAGGTCTACCTAATGAAGTTTTTAGCAAAGATCATGTGTGGAAAGCTTGTCAGGAAGGGAAGCAGGTCAGAGCGTCATTCAAAGAGAAAGCTTCTCATTCCACTGACAAGATTCTTCAGCTCTTGCACATGGATTTATTTGGTCCCATAACACATGTGAGTATGAATGGTAGAAAATATACCCTTGTGGTTATTGATGATTATTATATACTTGGGTTATTTTCTTGTTAAATAAGAAGGAAACACAGGTGAAGCTTCCTGAGTTGCTCAGAAGGCTCAGCAATGAGAAGAATCAGTCCATTACTAACATCAGATCTGACAAGGGCACTGAATCTATAAATTCATATATTTCTGAATTTTGTAATGAACTTGGTATAGCTCATGAGACTTCTACAGCTAGAACCCCACAACAGAATGGTGTCGCTGAAAGGAGGAACATGATACTGAAGGAAGCTGCCAGGACCATGCTGGCTGAGTCAGGATTGCCCAAGAAATTCTGGGCTGAGGCAATCAATACTGCATGTTACACTCAGAACAAATCCATGTTGAACAAACAACATGCACAAACCCCATATGAGACATGGAATAAGAGGAAGCCTCGTATCTCTTACTTTCATGTATTTGGTTGTAAGTGTTTCATCCTCAACAATGGAAATACCCAATTGAAAGCCTTTGATAGCAAATCTGATGAAGGAATATTCTTAGGATTTCTGAAGTTAGTAAAGCATTCAGGGTTTACAATTGTAGGACCCTTGTTGTGGAAGAATCACCACATGTTGTGTTTGATGAATCTGCTAATGAGTCTAGGGTAAGAGTGTTGAATCCTGACACTGAGGAGGTCAATAGGAGAGTGACAAGGCTGAGCTTAAGGAATCAACCTGATCCAAAGGTTAAAACTGTGCTAATTCCAAGATGGGATGATGAAGATCATCAGGATGATGAACCAAGTGCCACTCCTAAGCCCAGCACATCAGGGATAGTTGAGCCTCAGACTGAGGGATAGGCTCAACCTGAGGTAAGTACCGTATATGAAGATGCGGCCGCAACTGAGATGGTTCCTGAGTAACCTCATCAAGGGGGAATCAATGTCCTTGACATTGAACTTATTAATCCCTTTGGTATAGACTCAGGTTCATCCCCTTCTATTCAATTTCCTGAATTTTATGAGCCTGTAGACACTAACATTGCAGGTACTTCAGGAAGAACTCCAGGCAAGAGAACATGGCTAGAGGATCATCCCATTGATCAAGTCATTGGTGATCCAACTGAGGGAGTCAGGACCAGACGATTCCATGGTGAGAGCGCACTGTTCTGTTGCTTTCTCTCTGAGCAAGAGCCTCAGAATATTGAAGAAGCTCACACTGACTCGAACTGGATCATAGCCATGCAAGAGAAGTTGAATCAGTTCACAAGGAATCAAGTTTGGGAACTGGTAGATAGACCTAGGCATCAAGGTGTTATTGGTACCAAGTGGGTCTTTAAGAACAAGAAGGATGAGAATGGTGTTGTAGTAAGGAACAAGGCTAGACTGGTTGCAAAAGGGTATTGTCAGTCTGAAGGAATAGACTATGATGAGACTTTTGCTCCAGTGACTAGGTTGGAAGCTATCAGGTTGTTCCTTGCTTATGCAACATACAAGAAGTTTAAGGTGTATCAAATGGACGTCAAGAGTGCCTTCCTGAATGGTGTACTCAATGAAGAGGTATATGTTGAACAACCTCCCGGGTTTGAGGTTGGAGATAGAGTATACCATTTGAAGAAAGCACTCTATGGACTTAAGCAAGCACCAAGAGCTTGGTATGATACCCTCTCTCAATTCCTGACAGACCATGGGTTTAAGAAGGGAACTGTGGATAGGACTTTGTTCAGGATCACTGAAGGTGATGACATTCTCTTGGTCCAGATTTATGTGGATGACATAATATTTGGATCACCAAATCATCAGCTCTGTGAGAAATTCCCTAAGTTGATGACTGGCAAATTTGAGATGTCAATGATGGGAGAGATAAACTTCTTTTTAGGATTGCAGGTCAAGCAGACTGATCAAGGTATCTTCATTAATCAGGCCAAGTATACAAGAGACTTGATTCATAAGTTTGGTGTTCAAAACAACAATCCAGCCAGGATCCCTATGAACACAAATTGGAAGATGGATCTTGACACTGAAGGGACTTCAGTGAATCAGACTGAGTATCAAGGGCTGATAGGTTCTTTGTTGTACCTGACTGCAAATAGGTCTGACATTACGTTTGCAGTTGGTGTGTGTGCTAGGTATCAGTCTGATCCCAAGAGGAGTCATTTGGAGGCTGCTAAGAGGATACTTAAGTATTTGAAAAGGACAGTCAATATGGGACTATGGTATCCTTCAGATAACAACTTAGAACTGACAGGTTATTCAGATGCAGATTATGGAGGTTGTAAAATTGATAGGAAATCAACCTCAGGGACATGTCAGTTTTTGGGAAGCAAGTTGATCTCGTGGTTTAGTAAGGAGCGGAATTCAGTGGCAACATCCACAATTGAGGCTGAGTATATGGCTGCAGGTAGTTGTTGTGCTCAGATTTTATGGTTGAGGCAACAATTAAGAGACTACCAAGTGTTTGCTATATCAATTACTCAGAACCCAGTGCTTCACACAAGGTGCAAGCATGTGGATATTAGGCATCACTTCATTCGAGATCATGTGGAGAAAAAGGACATTAGGATGGAGAAAATTTACACTGACAGGCATAGAGCTGACATCTTGACTAAGCCTTTGGCTGAAGCAAGGTTTATGGAACTGTCAGTGGAGTCAGGACTCTTAGATCCGGGAGAGCAGTTAGTATAGGGTTTAGGGGGAACTCAGGCCAGACTCGACTCAGCGAGGCATCAGGGTGCTACAATGTCTCCCTGACATATATGAATTATATCCTGACTATTGTGAATTTTATGCGTCTCTCTCAGTCCTTCGTCCTCAAAATCTTTATTAAATGCATTTCGGTTTCATTAAAAGCACGCCTTTTCATATTTAAACCCACACGCAGCGGGGCATTTAATGCTTCAGTTACTTTTTCATATACTTGTCCATTTTATACGGAATATGACTAACTTGGGTAATTGATTGATACTGAGATTAATCCTGGCCCTTCATTTCGAAAACTTTCAAATTCAGGAATTAATCTCAACCCCACGTCTGAGTAACTGACTTGTTCTAATCAATCAAGAATGTCATTTGAGGTTTTTACGCAAACACAAAACACCTCTGCACACTGAGTATTCTCTTGCTCAAACACACAGTTTTTCGAAAAATCTCTTTCAAAATCAATGGCATGCCTTATCTCCAATTGGACAACAGACAAGCTTGAGGATGTTGTTAGCAACAAACTGATACACATGGAGCAAGTCGTCTCCATGGATGGTATCTGTCTCAATGTTGAGGAGATCAAACCAGTTTTCAACTGGATCTCCAAAGCTGGGTTGGAAACATATTTCACCATGCGCCCTGTCTATGTGCTTCCAAAAGCAGTCATGGAGGCCTACTTCAACCTGTTTGTGAGAAAGGGGGAACTCTTTACCAGGGTAACAGTTCTGAAGCCGACGGGAGAGAAGGACGACGATGGCGAGCCCTTTTATAGTACGGAGGAAGTCGATATTAACTTAAGGAGGGCGATCAGGGAGGTCTTTAAGTTGCCATCCTCAGGCATCAACCCCAGAGTGTACAAAGAGAATTTCGAAGAAGAGCTCTTGGGGAAATGGACGAAGACGGGCTCATCTGAATTTAGAGCACGTCAGAATAAGAGTACCTTGAAGTCTGAGTACATGGCTCTTGTGGATTTAGTGTCGAAGGTGGTGATGGGATCCACAGGCTCACATGAGCAGTTGAGCCTGCCCAAGCTGAGGATTATGGGAGCCATTGTTGATGGCATGGAGGCGAACTGGGAGCAGTTCTTCCTTGATCAAATCAATTAGGCTGCACTGGACAAACTGAAGAGGGATGATGACAAGAAGCACATTTCCGTCAGTGCAATTCTTCCCTTTGGAACAAGGATGTCCATCCTGATTGCTCATGCCTGCCATGGGTACACCTTCGACATGGAGGATAATCTTTCCTCTAAGAAGGTAATGTTTAATTCTATGAGTGACACTTACTCGATGCTAGGGCTGACTGATCCCAATGCTAAGGCAAAGGGTCAGGCTAAAAAGCCAGCTGGGAAGGCCAGGAAGGTGGTAACCAGCCTCATTGAGAAAGCGGATGAGCTCTTTGAAAGAAGCAATTAGGCAAAAGAGGAGAGTGCCTCTGAGCATGTTGAGGCTCAGCCTGTAGTGGAGAAGGTTGAGAAGAAGAAGGCAAGGGTGATGCTATTAGGGAAGAGCACCAAGCAAGGGACTGAGTCGGATCCCAAGAGAGCCGAATCTGAGGCTGAGGGAACTGACGATGATGAGAAGGATCAGGGCACGGGGCCACTGAAACGTTTAAAGAAGGGACTCAAGAAGTCTCCAGTCAAGAGCCTGCCTGAAATTAGTGAGAGGGAGGAGTCAAGCTCTCCTCAAGCCTCTGACTTGGAGGTGGTAAGATCAACGATCGAGACGGCTGAGATTTTGCAGCCTGAGATCAACCCTACCCAATCCCCCAAACACCCTGAACCAACCCCCCAAACCAACCCTGACCCCACACCCCATCAGCCACAAATAACCCCACCTGATAATCTTCCTACCCAACCTGAGTCAGTGCCAACAACCTCACCCATACATGAGCCTGACCAACCTTCTGACCCAACTATCCCTAACCCTGAAGATTTTCCCACTTACCCCAACCCCAAAGATTGCCCCAAAACCTTACCAACCGAAGAGGATGATTTCCTTGAGATGCAGGAGAAAGGGGAGCTGGATGCACACTTTGTGGGAGGAATGTTGGAGAACACCCTGAGGGGGAATGCCACGGAGTGGGCAGCTAAGTGCTGGCCCGGATTGAATAGATACAAGGAGCTTCTCGCTAATGTTGTGGAGCTGAAAGTATGGCTGGTCTTTAAATAGTCCAACATGCAGGAGCAACATATGTTGGTGGATGCTTGTGGCTGGGAGCATTGGGAGACTGAGGAAGCAAGGTTGTGTACCTTCTTTGGGCTCACCAGCTGGCTTCAACTCTTAAATTTCGAAAATCTGAAGCAGCTGGTGGCTGACAGGATGTCTAGAACGGAGGATGACATCCGATCTAATGGAGAGGAGGATAAGGATGATGATGATGAGGATGGGTCAGTGGAGAAGGCTGTGGAGGAGACAGCGAGAGAGGTGGATCTTATGATCCCTGAGTCTCAGACTCAGGGGGAAGGTGATAAAGACATTGGTGCCAAGGGTGGACCAATGGCTGAGGATGTTGAGAACATCTCAGCTGCCAATGAGACATCTGTCGATGAAGGGATTCCCTGCCCTGAGACAAAGGAGGATGATGTTGAGGCGTCAAAGGAGACTCCTAGTTCTGAGGGACTTGTTCCCAAAGTTCAAGATAACTTAGCTGAGCCTGAGCAGGCGGTTATGACTTCTTATCAACTGCCTTCAGTGTACCCTGAAAAGGGGACTGATGTTGCAGGGGCTGACAAGGGAAAATAGCTTGCCACTAACGAGGCCGTTGATGAAGACGAGGATGTGATTATCACTGGGGTCGGATGCACTGAATTCACTAGCATAGTCGAAGTGAAGAAAGAAAAGACTACAGAGAATTTAGCTGAGCTTCAGGAGGAAGTGATGAGGCTACGCGCTGAGAAGGAGGAAGAAGCCAAGGCCCTGGCTAAGCACATCAGGTGGACGAAGTCAGCATACAACACCCTTGCAAACAAGGAGCTGATTTTGTTGAAGCGCACAATGACTGACACGGCCAAGTCAGTGAGGAGTGAGAGGAAGTGTACAAAGAAAATACTAAGGCACACTGTTGGTCCCAAAAATATTATCCAGCAGAAAGCGTTTTAAGTTTATTTTTAAGAAACCCCTTTTAAATTAAGTGTTAAAAAAGTGCAGAAAACTTTAAAGCATAAAGTAGAGAACACCAGATTTATAGTGGTTCGGACCAACTTGTCCTACGTCCACTCTCCCTTTTTCCAAAGGGGACTTTCTCTCCAACCAACTTACTCACGAACCACTGGAATTGGGAAGTACCAGCTCCTTCGTACAACTTGCTTACAACAACCTTTCAAGGTGAATAGGTTGATTATAATATCCAACTAAAACTCCTAAAAGAGTGGATATAATACTTGTATAAACAAGGTGAGTGTATGGTGAGAGTTCGTGTGCTTTGTGCTCTTGCCCGACTCTTATCTCTCTAATGAACTCACCCAAAACACTCCTATTTATAGTTGTAGAATTAATTAGCCGTTGGAAGCTAGAAATTCAAACAACCATAATTGGAGGAATATAATCAATCAAAGATTGATTATATGATTGATTAGTTAACTTCAATCAATCAATTAATCAAATCCTCCTAATCAGTTGACTCTCCAGATTGCCTTCTTCTCCATCAATGATCTCCAAAATCTCCTTGTCTCCAGATTACAGCAGCCTCCATGTGGGTGAACTAATCCATCTCCCTCATCTGGTCTGGACTCATCTGGTCTGGGGTCTTCTGGTCTGGTCTGGTCTAGTCAGGTAACACTTCTGCTCTGGTCTGGACTCATCTGGGAGAGGTCTTCTGGTCAGACTCCTCTGGTCAGGCTCCTCTGGTCAGGCTCCTCTAGTCAGGCTCCTCTGGTCAGACTTCTCTGGTCAGACTCCTCTGGTCAGACTCCTCTGGTCAGACCTCATCTGCTCTGGTGACTCTTTTGCTCTGATGACTCATCTGCTCTGGTCTGGACACCTCATCTGGTCACCTCTCATCTGGTCTGCACAGATTTCTTCCCCCTTAACCAAAGACCTATTCTAGACCTAGACTAATCTGTAGCTGACTAACAGGCTCAGCTAGTCCTATTACAAGTTCTTTGTTTTAACATCTTCAAAACATCTAATCTATATCCTAACACACACTCTCAAGCAACTTGAGGAGAGGGATGCTCTCAGGGAAGAAAAGTTTAATCAGGCAGTGGAGAGGCTTGCGGTTCAGGCTGGAGCGCTCTTCACTCAGGCCATGAATGACTCAGCATCCAAGCTGGAGCTGGAGTCAGGGAGGATAGCTCAGACCTCTCAGTCCGTTGCAGAGATTTTGGCCAAGGAAACTGATGAGTCGGCAAAGATACTGGCTGAAGCTAGCAGGGTCAGCAGTGAGTCCTTGAAGGTGGAGGAAAGGATCACTAAGGCTGAACAAAGTCTCCAACACAATATGGAGGTCTTCGAGAAAAAGTTGAAAGCTGCTATCAGTTCAGTTTCTTATGCAGGCACTGGGATTGCCACGGGAGTTGAGATGCTAAAGGAGGGCGCCTTGGAAGTTCAATCTCTAGCCTCCTTCGTCATCAACAGTGGAGCTAAAGCACTCCATCCCAGGCCAATGATGATGCCAAAAGGGGGAAAAAGAAGAAGAAAATATCCCACCCTGAGGCATCTGAGGCAGTCAACCTAGGTGAAACGGTTGAGGCAGATCCAGAGGCAAACCCTGAAGGGAATGTGCTCAGAGTAAGGAAGTCAGCAAGGCTGGCAGCAGCTGAGGCTGAAGATGCGTCTGAAGCTGCAAAGCTAAGGGCTGAGGCTGCAAAGAGGGCAAAGGCTAATGAACCTTCCAAGGAACTCCAACTTTCCAAACCGGCCGAGGCAACTCAGAAGTCTCCCCAAGTTCATACTAGGAAAAACTCAATCACTTACTCTGCGGAGGCGGTGGCGGAGTTGTGCGCTGAGGCATGGGGAACTCCTTTTGAGAAGTCCGAGGCTGAGCGCAGGGCTGATATTGCTCAAAAGGAGAAGATGCGCATCTTGGAGAGGAAGGTGGAGAAGCTGACTGATCTGACTGACATGCAACAACGAGAACTTGACGATGCAGAGATCAGTTTGCTTAGGAGAAAGAAGGTGAAGCCTGAGCCTAGGAAGTACAGGAAGAGGCCAACAGTAAGGAAGTCAACAATACTGCAGGTTAGAAGGCAAGAATCAGGTCAGAGGGAAGCTTATGTCGATGAGTTCATCTCTGAAGCATTGAAGGAGTTCTGGGCTGACGCAAGGGATGAATTTGTGAAGTTATGATACGTGGTGAAGAAGTGGGGCGACTCTGAAGAAATCAATGCCCACTTCACTGACTACATGATGGACAATCATCCTGAGCTGATCCAAAAGATCTTGGAGGAGGCTGAAGCAGCTCAAGTTCAAGTAAAAGCTCCTGAGTTCATTACACGACCACCCCCTCTTGTACCTGGGACAGGAAAGCATGATACGAAGGCCATAATGACTGAAGTATTGAAGATTGCAAAAGATGAAGGATATGTGAATCAGGTTAAGAGAGTTGACGAATTGAAGGTTAGAGTCTATGCTGGTTATGGACTCGAGCCTGAGATGAGATTAGTCTAGTGATTCACATCCTTTCTTTGTAATAGATTAGATTCATTGTAACCATTTCCATATCATTCAATGAAATCTATTACTTTGCCCACACACAAAAACTCATTGTGTTTTTGGCCGTTATTTAAATTCTGTACTTTATCAAGAACTGCTCCAACACTGACTTATCTTATAGATAGGATTTTGCATTTCATCTAAGTGTTTTGAGGATCTTTTCAGTATTTTGGCATCATAAAAAAGGGGGAAATTGTTTGGACATGGTCAGTTTTGATTAAGATCCCAAAGCCCCTGAAAAGATGAGTTGTCTTTGTTTGTCTTTGTCAGGCTAGTCTTGGTTAGGTTTTTGTACTTAGTCATTTTACACTTCACAGGTACTCAGTGAGAGGAGAACTCACTGATGACAATCAAGACAAGAGCCTAAAGATGAAAAGCACCATCCTGAACTTATGACAGTCTTCTAAGCTGGCTGAGTAAGCTTCAGTGATGAAGAGTATGACCCTGAGGTCATTACTAACTCAGTCCTGAAGGGAACAGGATGATACTGAGTTTATGGGAAAAACTTGGAGTAGAGCCAAGCAATGCAAAAGGAATGTCAGCGTCAGGACAAGACCATTGTGCTCGAGACAAGAAGAACTTAATAAGACAAGCCTGAAGCCTAGGAATAAATTCTGACATTCTCACCAACCTGATGACGTGGACCAATCCGGGAAGGACACGCACGTACGGAACATGACACGGAGACTGACTTCAGACTGCATATTCAACGGGCAAGCATTAAATGGTGCATTAAATGTAAGTTACCTAATCCATGCAAGGACGGCTGATGCATGGGAAATATGTCCGTTTGAGCCACTCTACATAGATGAACAGAAGGTTATCTCTTCCAACGGAGAGTTTTCAAATCACCTATAAATACAGAAGGCCTTGAACCCATTCAAGGTCACGGGAAATTTCCAAGCCAGAAATTACTCAAACTCTCAAGCATTCAAAGCATTCAGTCTTTAGAAGAAGCACTCGAAACCAGTTAAATTTCCCAAGTGTTTCTTAGTTTCTGAGTCCAAATTGCGTACTAGCAATATCTTAAGCTTAGAGTGAAACCTAGTTGGAATCCAAACTGAAACCAAAACCCTAAGTTAGATTTGTTGGTAGTAAGTTGTTAGTGAGTTAGTAAGGAGTTTGTATAGGTCAGTGATGAGTAGCTGATCTTGGTGCACCTTGGTACATTAAAAACAAGAATCCCTTGAGTGGATTTCCTGTTAAATCAGGTTGTGGACGTAGGAGCTTGAGTCTCTGAACCACGTTAAACTCACTGTGTTCTTACTGCTTTGATATTGTGCTTGCTTGTCATATTACTTGTTCATTCATAAAATTTGTTTTATCAAGCTGAATCAATTAGCCTGATCATCAAACTAGAGCACTGCCCTTCTAATCACTACTTCAGAATTGAGTAATCAAGTTTTCAGAAAGCAAACTAAACAATACTTTAAACTATCAGGGCTCACACATTTCCGCACTGAACTCGAATTGATAGTCAGCCAACTGACCCGCACTAAGTGTAGTCAGTGGGGAGATTATCAACTCTTAGTTCTTTATCACTCTGAGTAAAGGGACTCAACAAGGTTTTAAGTTGAAAAATTGGTATACTTGTATTCCCCCCCCCATACATGTATTCATCAGTCTTGTACCGGGACCAACAACAAGAGTGTAAACTGTCTATGA
Organism: Ballota nigra; assembly: GCA_947034835.1. Lineage (NCBI taxonomy): Eukaryota > Viridiplantae > Streptophyta > Magnoliopsida > Lamiales > Lamiaceae > Ballota > Ballota nigra. Next base: position 14,071,201 of record OX344721.1, on the reverse strand, counting down.
AGCTCCTTGATATGAGTGAAAACTATCTCAAAGTCTCTCAAATCAAATGAAGCTCCTTGATAGGAGCAAATAAAATTGTGTTGCTCCTTGATACGAGCATAAATTGTCTGTGAAGCTCCACTGATACGAGCATAAACTGTCTAATATTCCCCTTGATAAGAGACAAAACTGTTTGAAACTCTCAAGCTGGAGATCAAATTGAAGCCTCTCCGCATTAAACAAAACTCCTTGATACGAGTAAAAACTATCTCAACGTCCATCTCCCCAAAAAGAGACCAAACTGTTTGAAGTTCTCAAGTCGATGAACAAATTGAAACATCTCTCCAAATTAAATGATGCTCTTAGATACAAGTACAAAGTATCTACAAGTTTGAAATGGAATGCTCCTTGATACGAGCCAAAACTATCTACAAATTTGAAATTGAATGCTCCATGATACGAGCAAAAAACTATCAAATAAATTCAAACTAAATCTCTTTGACACACGAGTTTAAACTGTATGTTACTCCTAGCCTACATGAGTATAAACTGTTTATGGCACCCCCTTAAACTACGTTATGATTTGATCCTCTTTAAAGGGGTACGTAGGGAGCTTAGACATCCTCTAAGTTCAGTCATGATTCAAAAGTCCAAAAGCAGATGAGGGCGTAAAAGACTTTCGTGCTTCATTCACTCCAAGACAGACACGTCCGTGAACAAAGCACGAGGGGGCATTTGTAAGCAAATAAATTTTGCACCCAATTAAATGGTGACGCGTGTGCAAGAAAATATTAATATCAAATTAGATTTACTATTTTATTTTGAGAATTTAATTAAATTAATTCTCAAATTAAATAGTTAAACTTGATATTAAATGTACACAATACAAGTCGGTCGAATTAAATGAGTGTTCGATACTTATATTGGGTAATAAATACAATTTATTTACCATAAATCGAAAATTAAACGATATCTCGTCAAAAAGGAAAGTGAATTAAATTAATTCGCAAATCACACCAATCAAATGTCATTGGCCAATCAGGACGTGCCACGTGGCACAACAGGAAAGAAAGGTTTCTTAACCTCCACCATATAAATAGAGCGCCTTCATCATTCATTTCCACACAACAACAATCGAAGCGAACGAGCATTCAGACGATCAGCAAGCGAATCCTCTGCAACCGTTCTTGAAGATTCAAAGCATTCTTCGCCGTTCTTCATGAAAAGTAACCATAAACGACATCCAATCAGAGATCAAGGCTCAAAACCCCTCCGATCCGACATTTCTCTTCGAAGATTCAAGAACGTTCTTCAAGACCTTTGAATATTCAAAGGTGTTCTTCGTCGTTCTTTGTGCAAACCCTTCAGAAACAACCTCCAATCAGAGATTAAGGTCCAAAACCTCTCTGATCCGGCATTTTCCTTCGAAGATTCGAAGAAACTCCAGGAACGTTCTTCGCACCATTCTTGAAGATTTGAAGGCGTTCATCCACAAATCAACGTTCAATCCAAAACAAGGCATCCCGCCCTTGGGGAAAATGTTAAAACATCACAAGTCAAACCTCAAACAAGATCGAAGCCGAAGATTTTGTTCGAGTCAAAGTCAACCGAATAGAAGAATCAGTGGAGCAAATTTAGAGTCAAGAACCCGCAAAAGTTTCTCGGTTCGATTCGATAAAAAATCAAGTTGTAAATCGTTTTCGTGTTTTTCACAAAATTTGTAGTTACAGCATCGTAATGGCATAAAAGTCCCCTGACGAGATGAGATCTCAAAGGGGCAAAAGTCTCATCGAGCAGAAGTCTCCCGAGGACCATAGAGATCCGAGGCGAGCATTAATAGCGAGACCTTTTAAGGCAGTCATGTTACACCCAGATTCTTTAAGAGGCCAAGCCCCCCTAGAGCGCTAAGACCAATTACGCGGATATGCTTCGTAATGATATAAAAGTCTCCGGACGAGACAAGATCTCAAAGGGGCAAAAGACTCCCGACAAGGTGAAACTCATAGGTGAGCGCTAACATACAAGCTTTTTAAGGCGGTATAGTTAAAAAACCAAGTCCTAGACGAGGTCCAACCTCACAAAGAGTCAGGACCCTCGATGAGGCAAGACCTCGGGGGCAGGAAACTAATATGGACTTAGTGTATTTCAATTCTCATCAATTTAAATTTAATGGAAGGAAGTCAGTCGAGATACTCGCCAAGAGCCGAGACCCTTTTCTTTAAGTTGGTTTTCTCACTCCTTTCATTAAACTAAAGTTGCAAACTGGTCGAGACAAGAAATAAAACACAAGCGCAAGAGTTCAAAAGATATAAACAAAAGTCTATCATTGATTAAAGGAGGAAATAATATCAGGGGCCTTCAAAGGTAATACAGAAGAAATTGAAATCACACAAGCTAAGCATCGGCCTCATCGGCCCCAACTCCTTCAGTCCCGGCTTCAACCCTCTCGGCTGCCACACTAGTTCCATCAACCCCAGCCTCCTGGGCTCCAACTCCTTCGACAACTCCCTCCTCCTTGTTGCTCTCTACTTCGGGAGGAGACTCTCCCGGCATCAGCAACCGAGAGCGATCTGTCCACCAACTCAGATCAACACCCATCTCCTTCTCCAAATCAAGACAGCCAACATAAATATCGCCGTGGAGAGGATGGTCGAGGATGTAGTGTTGATGATCTTTTCTAATCACGTGGATTAGTGGTTGTTTTTATTTGCTAATTAGATCACCAAAAAATTACGTGTGATTGATCACTAACGTAATTAGTGAATATGAAAATTAGTATTGAAAAGGAATAAACACGTGTATCGATTACGTATTTATCTTGTAAGCATGTAAATCGAGGTACTTTGGTATGCATAGTCGAAGTTTGGATGTATTTGTGAATTTGTGCTTATTTTATTAATTGAAATTCAAGGTATTTATACAAGTTTTACAAGTAGGAGGTGTCTAAACCTTTGAACTTCCATGTGTGCATGCTTGACACATGGTTGGTTGACTTATTTGACCTTATCTAAACTATTTTTTATCTTCTAGGCTGGATTTGCTCGATTTAAGGTGATGTTCGCCTCTTTGGGCCTTGTCTTTGAAGAGTTGTTAGCTTAATTCTGTTGGTCACCCTTCTTGTTGACTTAATATCTTGATGCTTTGGTTAGACCTGTTCGCCTATTGGCTGGAGTTGCTTGCCAGGGCTTCATTTGGGTTCATAGGGTCTTTACCTTGAAGTTGTTCGCATGTGTAGTGTAGCTCGCCAAGCTGGAATAGTTCGCCTGACTATTCCAGCTTGGTCTGGCTTAGTTAGTGCCTAACCTTGTCTTGGGTACAATTACTTCACTTAATCCTGTTCGCCCTTATGGTACTTCTGCTCGCCTATCAACAATTGTCCCCTTGTCAGTCATTATGTTGTGATGAGATGGGGCGAACTACTCATGGGCTGGCAATTATCTAGTGTCATAGAGGCGAGTTGTTCTCATTGGGTACGAACTACTTTAGTTGTGGGGGCTACCTCGGACGAGCTGAACTGGATTGGTGACGGTTGGAATTCTAAAGCACCGGGTTGGGTTTGAGGCATGACATGGGCGGCATGATTGCCGCTGCCCACGTGCACGCGAGATCGAGTTGACGCGCTTCTAGGAATTTCAGAAAGGGGTTGCACGCGCTCTATGTTTGCAATTTGGTCCTTGTACTTTTGCCCTTGATTTTCTTCTCTTTCAAATTTCTGGCAACGATTCATCATCTCCAGCGACTCTTCATCACTTCCGTTGGTGTTTTGTTGTTCTCCAAGCATTTGTAAGTAATAATTTTTTCTTTTTCAGTTAAATTTCTTTTTATTCAGGTAAAAACTCCCAAACTTCGCTGTTTTTTATACGAAACTGTTGTCGTCTCTTCCTCTCCTCCGTCGGATTCCACGATTAATGCCCTTCAAGCTTTTTCGATCATTCTTTCTTCCATAAACTCCGATTCAAATATCCTCGCACTCAGAGATGGGATCTTATCCACCTCGCCATCCTGGGGAATGCCCAATCAAAGAGCCCTCAGTTCTAGTAGTAAAATTAGATTCGGATCCCGATGCGGCCTCCGTTGCTTGCTCCGTCGATTTAGGATCTCGTCCATCCGGGGAAGGAGTCGTGTGAGCAAATCCTGCTCGCCAGGTTGAAGAGGAGACCAACTCCAATCTCCACGAGGAAGAAGACGAGGTCGAGGTACTGCAGCCCGCCGCCCCACTTGATGAACTGACCTGGGGATATTTGAAGAGCATCGATTAGCCCATGCCAAACCCAATCGAGCACCAGATCCCAGTTGCCGTACCTCGCCAGGTGGACTGGGATGCCTACGAGTTAGAATACTTCAATCGATTCCCCGTTCCAGCTCGCGGGAAGCGAAGACTCAAGATGACTGAGTACACGGCGAGATGCATCGTGTCCGCCATCACTGAGGTGGACTTGCCTAAAATCAGGAGGGATTTCAAGATCCCTTTTGATGTACATATGTACACACCATTGACCGATGACAGAGCTGATCACCCACCCCACGGTTTTACGGCGATTAACTTAGCCACACTCAACGCTAGGGTTACCCTGCCATTGCACCCCCTGATCAGCAATTTTCTTGAGTGAACAAACATTGCCATCACCCAATTGACTCCCGTTGGGTGGATGAATCTCATGTCCCTCATAGCATTGTGCGCCCTTGAGGGATACCCAAATAAACTGTCCACCGAGGAAGTTAACTACCTTATGATGCCTAATGCTTGCACTTGAGACGAGGCGGACTGATACTATCTCAAGGCGTGACCAAATTTGAGGCTGATTGAGGACATCCCTGGAAAAGTACGAGACTAGAAGCACGTCTGGTTCTGGATTGGTGGGGATTGACGTGCTTCAGCTCACCCATATGGTGGTCCTGAGCGCATAAACTCTCCGGTAGAGTTTGGGGACGTTATCCGTGAGTCTTATCTCTTCTGAATTTTTGAAGTGATAAGACTAATTTTAATTTTTTCTTCTTTTGTTTCAGGTCCCAAAAATCTCAAGTGGCGAAGTGCCAAAGACAGTGTTGACGACCAGTTCCTGTTTACCGTCAGCCTGATCGCCCTCCAAAGCCGAGCTGATCGAAGTGTCAACCACCTTTGCTCGGATTCAACCCGTAGGGTAGCTCACTTCACCATCTACCCCCATCATCTCGAGGCTCAAGCCCAAGTCCCTGACGGTAACGTTTTTGGTCTTGACAAACTACTCTGCTCGCATTTTTACATGTTCTTTTTCTAACTTTTTGTTGTTCACTTCTCTTGCAGACCAGCTCATCGTAGTCGCCATTCATCCTTCCTTTTACGTGCTCAACCAACACGTGTGGGACATGCCGAATAAGAAAGAAAGGAAGAAGGGGGACCCCCTTATGAAAATGATCACCCTGGCAGCAAAGGGGAGCAAAGATGACCCAAGGCAAGCAGGTTGGTCAAGCTCTGCGAAGCAGCCCCCCTCCCCCCCCCCCCATTAGCAGCCCACCGGCGGCGAGCACTCCCAAGACGAAGAGGCTTCTTCGTGGAGACGGTGTTCCCGTCTCAGATGCGGAAAAGGTGGCCAAAAAGACCAAGATCGCCCAAGGGGTTGGAGCTGCTGCTGCCCGCCTAGTCGAGCCTGAAGGTGGGCGAGGTCTTTCTATGGAGCAATACCCCGAGCCGTATTTGGTCGCTGCTGCCCCTGAAGGGCGTGCTGATCATCCGCACGATGCGACTTATCTTGGCTAGGATAAAGGTCGCCATGATGCGTAAGTTTCTTTCTTGCTCTACTCTTTTTTAACACGTTCTCTTGTATTTATTACAGTTTTGAGCCCGACCAATACCCCGGGTGATCAAATGTGGTGCACTAATATTCATGCTCGATGGTGCCCACTACCTTTCGCGAAATCCCGGACTCTTTTATCCGCCGTGCCTCCGAGTCCGTTGCTCGCTCCTGGAGCAAGGACTTAAACAACATTGTGAAGACCCAGGCGCCTCGTGACAATGGCCGTCTCTGCATAATTGAGGCTGGCAACACCTTGGTCGCCGTCCAGAAACTAGTCGACAGGTCGAGGACCTAGAAAGAGACGCGGCAGCATGCAGCAACTATCAGCCGTATAGCTAAGGAAAGGGATGAGACTAAGGAAGAGGCCAAGAAGTTGGTGGCCAGTCTTCAAGATAAGGTGAAGACGCACCAAGTGAGTAAGCAACGCGCCCTCGACCTCCACGTCGAAGTCTCAGAAGAGCTCAAGGCCAAGATGGCCGAGAATGAGCAACTGTTGGTCCCGGTACAAGACTGAGGAATACGTGTATGGGGGGGGGGGGGAATACACGTATACCAATTTTTCAGACTTAAAAACTGACTGAGTCCCCTTTACTCAGAGTGGTAAAGAACTAGGAGCTGATAACACACCTACTGACTACACTTGGTGCGGGTCAGTTGACTAACTATCAGTTCAAGTTCGGTGCGGAATTGTTTGAGCCCTGATAGTTTAAAGTCTTGCTTAGTTTACTTTCTGAAAACTTGTTTTACTCAAATCTGAAAGGTGTTTAGTAAGGGCAGTACTCTTTTTGAGGATCAGGCTGATTGATTCAAGCCTGATAAACAAAATGCTTATGAATGAATATGTATTATGGCAGGTATGCACAATATCAAAGCAATAAGAACACATCGAGTTTAACGTGGTTCAGAGACTCAAGCTCCTACGTCCACGGCCTGACTTAACAGGAAATCCACTCAAGGGATTCTTGTTTTTAACGTGCCAAGGTGCACCAAGACCAGCTAACCTCACCGATCTATACAAACTTCCTTACTAATACACTAACTGACTTACTCCCAACAAACCTAACTTAGGGTTTTGGTTTCAGTTTGGATTCCAACTAGGTTGAGATTATCCTTACAAGACAAAGTTATACTAAGGATTAGATAATCTCTCTAAGCTTAAGATAATGCTATTTAGCTCTTGGAATACAGAATAACTCTCAGTTGCTAAGAAACACTTGGGAAATTTAGATGGTTTCGAGTGCTTCTCTTAAAGGCTGAATGCTTTGAAAGCTTGAGAGTTTGAGTAATTTCTGGCTTGGAAATTTCCCGTAACCTTGAATGGGTTCAAGGTCTTCTGTATTTATAGATGATTTAAAAAACTATCTGTTGGAGAGATAGCCTTTCTTGTCAACTATGTAGAGTGGCTTCAAACGGACATATCTTCATGCAGCAGCCGTCCTTGCATGGATTTGGTAGTTGCATTAAATGCACATTAAATGCTTGCCCATTGAATATGCAGTCTGAATCCAGTCTTCCTGTCAGGTTCCGTACGTGCGTGTCCTTCAAGGATTGGTCCACGTCATCAGGTTGGTGAGAATGTCAGAACTTATTCCTGAGCTTCAGGCTTGTCTTATTAAGTTCATTTTGTCTTGAGCTCACCGGTCTTGTCCTGACGCTGAAATTCCTTTTGCATTGCTTGGCTCTACTCCAAGTGTTCCCATAAACTCAGTGACATCCTTTTCCCTTCAGGACTGAGTTAGTAATGACCTCAGGGTCATACTCTTCATCACTGACACTTACTCAGCCAGCTTAGAGGATTGCATAAGTTCAGGATGGTGCTCTTCGTCTTCAGGCTCTTGGTCTTGATTGTCACCAATGAGTTCTCCTCTCACTGAGTACCTGTGAAGTGTAAAATGACTAAGTACAAATCCTAACCAAGACTAGCCTGACAAAGACAGATTAAGGCAAACATCTTTTCAGGGGTTTTGGGTCTTAATCAAAACTGACAAGGTCCCAACAATTTCCCCTTTTTTGATGATGCCAAAACACTGAAAAGATCCTCAAAACACTTAGAGGAAATATGATAAACCTATCTATAAGATAAGACAGTGTTAGAGCAGTTCTTGATAAAGTACAGAATTTAAATAACAGCCCAAAAGACAATGAGTTTTTGTCTGTGGGCAAAAGTAATAGATTTCATTGATAGATGTGGAAATGGTTACAATGAATCTAATCTATTACAAAGAAGCCTGTGAACACCTAGACTAATCTCATTTCAGGTTCGAGTCCATATCCTGCATAGACTCTTGCCTTCAGCTCGTCAAGTCTTCTAGGTTGATTCACGTACCCTTCAGCTTTGGCAATCTTCAACACTTCCATCATGATGGCCTTTGTGTCATGCTTTTGAGTTCCAGGGACTAAGGGAGGAGCTCGGATGGTGAACTCAGGAGCCTTTACTTGAACTTGAGCTGCATCAGCCTCCTTCAAGATCTTTTGGAATAGCTCAGGATGGTTATCCATCATGTAGTCAGTGAAGTGGGCATTGATGTCATCAGTGTCGCCCCACTTCTTCACCACAATCTAACAAACTCATCCTTCGCATTAGACCAAAACTCCTTCAATGCCTCTTAGATGAACTCATCGACATAAGCTTCCCTTACTCCTGATTCTGGTCTACTGACTTGAAGAATTGAAGTCTTCCTAACTATTGGCTTCTTCCTGTACTTCCTAGGCTCAGGCTTCGCCTTCTTCCTCCTAAGTAGACTGATCACTGCATCATCTAACTCCCTTTGTTGAAGCTCAGTGATATCAGTCAGCTTCTCAACCTTCTTTTCCAAGATGCGCATCTTCTCCTTCTGAGCAATTTCAGCTCTGCGCATAGCCTCAGATTTCTCAGAATGATCTCCCCATGCTTCAGCACATAACTCCGCCACCAACTCCCCGGAGTAAGTGATGGGATTCTTCCTTGAGCTCATGGGAGAAGACCTCTGAACTGGCTCAGGTTGTTGCTTGGAAGGTTCATCAGCCTTTGCCTTAGCTGCCTCCGCCTTCAGCCTGGCAACTACCTCCTCTTCTTCCTTCTCTACTGCCGCCAACCTAGCTGACTTCCTCACCCTTAGCACATTCCCTTCAGGATTGGCTTCAGGATCAGCTTGAACGGTCTCACCTTGGTTGACTGCCTCCGATGCCTTAGGGCGGGATCTTTTCTTCTTCTTTTCCCCCTTTTTGGCATCATCATTGGCCTCTGATGGGAAGGCGTCAGATCCGCTGTTGATTACGAAGGAGGCTAGGGAGTGGACATCATTAATTCCCTCATTCAATAATTCAACTCCCATTGAGATACCAGTTCCTGCAAATGATACTGAACTGATTGCAGCTTTCACTTTCTTCTCAAAGACCTCCATGGAGAGTTGGAGTCTTTGTTCTGCTTTCTCAATCTTCTCCTCCATCTGAGCGGATCGCTCATCTACATGGGTCAGCCTCTCGGCAATGTCCTTTGAAGTCTGAGCAATGCGTTCTGACTCCAGCTCAAACTTTGACGCTAAGCCAGAAATAGCCTGAGTGAATAGGGCTCCAGCCTGAGTTGCAAACTTCTCCACAGCCTGATTGAGATCCTCCTTCCTTTGCTCATCCTTCTCAGCCAACTGCTTCAAGGTTTGCCTTAGCATCTTTTTAGTGCGCTTCCTCTCATTCCTCACTGATGGTCCTGTTTTCGAAGGGCAAAATGGGAATTCAAGAGCAAATTTTTTTTTTTTTTAAAACCTTTACCCCAGGGAGTTCAGTATGAGTGAGAAATACTCAAGTCACTGCTCTGCTCAGAGGCTGAGTTACCAAGTCAGTGAGAAGGCTTGGAGACTCATGCTCTGAGCAAGGACAGTGGCTTGAGATACTGAACTCTCGAGTGCGTTATCAAATCACAGCTTGCACCCTGACTGAGTTCAGTGACGGAATACTCAAGTCACTGTGTTGCTGAGAGTCAGAGCTATCAAGTCAGAGATGAGACTTGAAAGCTCAGGCTCTCAACAAGGCAGTGACTCGAGAGACTGAACTCTCGAGTGCTAGCCTAAGCTTGTCAGTGAGATTGGTTCTCCCTGACTAAAATACTTAGCTAATCTTCTTTTCGAACTTTCCAAGTACACTCAGAGAGCATACACTACAAATAATTAACAAGTGCTTAGACAATAAACAACGCTCAGTTTAACGTGGTTCAGAGACTCAAGCTCTTACATCCACGGCCTGATTTAACAGGAAATCCACTACATGGGATTCTTGTTTTTAACGTGCCAAGGTGCACTTACAACTGGACTCACGCCACTCCCTGGGCTGCCTCTCCTCACTCACTGACTTACTCCCAACAAACCTAACTAGAGGGTTTTGGTTTCAGTTTGGTTTCTCCAACTATGTGAGGTTTTCCTTTACAATGTGTTAGCCTCATGCTAGGATTAGGAAAACCTCTCTAAGCTATGAGTTACAAGCTGAACACTCATTTGTGTATATCTATGAACTCTAAAGTTCAGTGTACAAGATGTGAATCGTGCCTCCTTATAACTCCCTTTGAAACGCACAGAACACTCACACCTTCACAGCTCGTAGGTGTTGATTTTTCTTCTTTCACACACGCATTACAACGAAGCTATGAGCTTGTATTTATAATGGGGATTCAAATGTATCCGTTGGAGGAAAGATACATTCGAATCCAACATTTAATGGTTTCAACCACTTTTCTTGGAATGCGGCCTTTGTCAGTGTCAGAGTTGCTGCCTCGTACTGATTGGTCCACGTGGCCTGGATTACAGATCTTTGACTCAGTGGGTTGACCAAGACCCACTGACTTTAGGTAGCTTCCTCCTTCACTGACTGATGATCTTCAGTGGACTGAACGTCTTCAGTTTGGTTGTCCTTCAGAGACTGTTTGAAGATCACTCCAAGAAGTTTGTCATAAGGCTGAATGAAAAACTTCCCTGACCACAGTAGCCTGACACCTTCAGGGCCTACTTGGTGCAGCACTGATCCTCCTGATCATGCTCTTCACTGAGTGGTCCACCTGACTTAGCTTAGATCAGCCTGGTTTACACTCAGTGATATTCTCAGGCTGTGTTGCAGAGTTCCCCCTCAACTGAACAGCCTATTCTACTGAAAGCTAATCTAGCCTGACATGAACTAAAAGATACTATCCTGACTGCTTTCAAACCTATTACATGTTTTGGAAAATCATCAAAACTAAAACATATCCCAACACTCACTGACTTGGCCGTGTCAGTCATCGTTTTCTTTAGCAAGATCAGCTCCCTGTTGGCGAGGGTGTTGTATGCTGACTTTGTCCACTTGATGTGTTTCGCCAGGGCCCTGGAGTCTTCTTCTTTCTCAGCTCGTAGCCTCATTACTTCCTCCTGAAGTTCAGCTAGATTTTCTGTGGTTTTTTCCTGCTTGACCTCCACGATGCTTGTGAACTCAGCACGGCCGACCCCGGTGATCATCACATCTTCATCATCATCAACGGCCTCGTCAGTAAGTGGTTGTTTTCCCTTGTTAGCCCATGCGGCATCAGTTCCCTCTCCAAGGTATACTGAAGGCAGTTGTTGAGTGGTCAGGGCCACCTGCTCAGGCTCAGCCCCGCCATCTCGAACCTTAGGAACTTGTCCCTTGGAACTGAGAGTCTCCATGGATGCCTCAACATCTTCCTCTCTTGTCTCAGGGCAGGGAATCCCTTCATCGACAGATGTCTCATTGGCAGCTGAGATGTTCAAAACATCCTCAGCCACTGGTCCACCCTTGGCACCAGTGTCCCTTTCACCTTCCCCCTGAGCCTGAGGCTCAGAGATCATCTCATCAACTTCCTTAGCAGTTTCCTCCACTGCTTTCTCCATAGCTCCACCCTGAACTTCATCATCATCCTCATCATCATTCTCTTCATCAGACAGGATGTCAGCCTTGCTCTTGGACATCATATCAGCCACTAACCGCTTCAGGTTGTCGAAGTTTAGAAGTTGAAGCCAGCTAGTTAGTCCAAAGAAGGAGCAAATCTTGGCTTCCTCAGACTCCCAGTGATCCCAGCCACGAGCGTCCACTAGCAAATGTTGCTCCTGCATGTTTGATTGTTTGAATTCCAACCAAACCTTGAGCTCAATCACATTCGCCAGCAGCTCCTTGTACTTATACAGCCCAGGCCAGCACTTACCTGCCCATTCTATGGCATTCCCCCTGAGAGTGTTCTCAAGAATCCCTCATGCCATATGTTCATCTAACTCCTCCTCCTCCTCCACTTCGAGGAATTCATCCTCTTCAGTTGAAATGGATTTGGGACAGTCTTTGGGATTGGGGTATGAGGGAAAGTCTGTGGGGTTTGGAAGATTTGGTTCGGATGACTGATCAGACCCATTCGTTGGTGAGTTTAATGGCACTGACTCAGTAGGATGATTTGGCTCTGTGATTTGGGGTGATTGAGGTGGTTGAGGTGTAGGGTCAGGGTTGGAAAGTGTGTGGGTTTCGGGGTGAGGGGGTGTTTGAGTGGGTACTGTCTCAGGCTGCAACAACTCAGCCGTCTCGACAGATTTTCTCACTTCCTCCAAGTCAGAGGCTCCAGGTGAGCTTGACTCCTCCCTCTCACTCACTACAGGCAACTTCTTAGCCGGGGACTTTTTGGGTCCCTTCCTAAGCCTCTTCAGGGGCCTTTCTCCCTGAGCACTCTCCTTCCTAACGTCATCGCCAGTTCTCTCAGCCTCAGACCCGACCTTCTTGGGATCAGACTCAGTCCCTGACTTTGTGCTCTTCCCTGATAGCACGACCCTTACCTTCTTCCTCTTCTCAGCCTTTTCCACCTCAGGCTGCTCCACTTCCCTCAGCTGCTACCTCCTCAACTTCCTTACTCCTCTCAAAGAGGTCATCTACCCTTTCAATGAGACTGGTAGCGACCCTCTTGGCCTTACCAGCTGGCTTTTTGGCCTGACCCTTTGCTTTCGCATTGGGATCAGTCAGCCCTAGCACTGAATAGGTATCACTCAGTGAGGAAAACATTACCTTCTTTGAAGACAGACTATCCTCAAAGTCGAAGGTATACCCATGGCAGGCATGAGCTATCAGGATGGACATCCTTGTTCTGAACGGCAAGATGGCACAAACTGAGGTGTGCTTCTTCTCCTCATCTCGCTTTAGCTTGTCCAACCCGGCCTGATGGAGTTGATCGAGGAAGAACTGCTCCTAGTTCGCTTCCACTCCATCAACAATTGCTCCCATGAGTCTCAGCTTGGGCTGGCTCAATTGCTCGTGAGAGCCAGTTGCACCCATCACAATCTTGGACACCAAATCCACCAGAGCTCTGTACTCAGGCTTTAGCGTATTCTTGTTCTGACGAGCCTTGAACTCTGATGACCCAGATTTGGTCCATTTCCTAAGAAGTTCTCCCTCCGAGTTCTCCTTGTACGTCTTTGGGTTGATGCCTGAGAACGGCAACTTAAAAACTTCCCTCACCGCCCTCCTGATGTCAATAGTGACCACCTCTGAGTTGTAAAGAGGTTCGCCGTCGCCGTCCTTCTCTCCCGTCGGCTTAAGCACAGTCACCTTCGTGTATAGTTTTCCCTTCCGTAAGAACATGTTTAAATAAGCTTCCACAACTGTTCTTTGGAGCACGGAAATAGGGAGGGTGGTGAAGTATGTTTCCAACCCAGCATTGGAAATCCACTTGAACACGGGTTTGATTTCCTCAACTGTAAGACAGATACCTTCCATGGAGATGACTTGCTCCATGTGTATCAGCTTGTTCTCGATAACATCTTCGATCTTGTCGGTTGTCCAGTTGGAATCAAGAAATATCATTGATTTGAAAGGAAGAGATTTTTTTTTGAAATTTCTGTGTTTGAGCAAGAGAAAACTCAGTGTGCAGATGTGCATTGTGTTTGCGTAAAAACCTCAAATGGCATTCTTGATTGATAAGACTAAGTCAGTTACTCAAACGTGGGGTTGAGATTAATCCCTGAATTCGAAAGGTTTTGAAATAAAGGGCCAGGATTAATCTCAGCTTCAATCAAAACCCCATGTCAGTCATATTCCGTATAAAATGGACACGTATATGAAAAAGTAACTGAAGCATTAAATGCTCTGTGCGCGTGGGTTTAAATATGAAAAGGCGTGCTTTTAATGAAAACAGAATGCATTTAATAAAGATTTTCAGGACGAAGGACTCAGGGAGACGCTTGAAATTCACTAGAGTCAGGATAGAACTCATACCTGTCAGGGAGACATTGTAGCACCCTGATACCTCGCTGAGTCGAGTCTGGCCTGAGTCCCCCCTAGAACCCTACACTGACTGCTCTCCCGGATCTAAGAGTCCTAACTCCACTGACAGTTCCATAAACCTTGCTTCAGCCAGAGGATTAGTCAAGATGTCAGTTCTTTGCTTGTCAGTGTGAATCTTCTCCATCCTAATATCTTTCTTCTCCACATGATCTCGAATGAAGTGATGCCTAATATCCACATGTTTGCACCTTGTGTGAAGCACTGGGTTCTGAGTAATTGCTATTGCACTATTGTTGTCACAATAGATTGGAACCTGATTAGCAAACACTTGGTAGTCCCTCAACTGTTGCTTCAACCACAAAATCTGAGCACAACAACTACCTGCAGCCATATACTCAGCCTCAGTTGTGGACGTCACCACTGAATTCTGCTTCTTAATAAACCACGAGATCAACTTACTTCCCAAAAACTGACATGTCCTTGAGGTTGATTTCCTATCAATCCTACAACCTCCATAATCTGCATCTGAATAACCTGTCAGTTCTAAGTTGTCATCTGAAGGATACCATAATCCCATATTGACTGTCCTTTTCAAATACTTAAGTATCCTCTTAGCAGCCTCCAAATGACTCATCTTGGGATCAGACTGATACCTAGCACACACACCAACTGCAAACGTAATGTCAGGCCTACTTGCAGTCAGGTACAACAAGGAACCTATCAGCCCTCGATACTCAGTCTGATTTACTGAAGTCCCTTCAGTGCCAGGATCCATCTTCCAATTTGTGTTCATAGGGATCCTGGCTGGATTGCTGTTCTGAACACCAAACTTTTGAATCAAGTCTCTTGTATACTTGGCCTGATTTATGAAGATACCTTGATCAGTCTGCTTGACCTGCAATCCTAAGAAGAAGTTCATCTCTCCCATCATTGACATCTCAAATTTACCAGTCATCAACTTAGAGAATTTCTCACAGAGCTGATGATTTGGTGATCCAAATATTATGTCATCCACATAAATCTGGACAAAGAGAATGACATCACCTTCAGTGATCCTGAACAATGTCCTATCCACAGTTCCCTTCTTGAACCCATGGTCTGTCAGGAATTGAGAGAGGGTATCATACCAAGCTCTTGGTGCTTGCTTAAGTCCATAGAGTGCTTTCTATAAATGGTATACTCTATCTCCAACCTCAAACCCGGGAGGTTGTTCGACATATACCTCTTCATTGAGTATCCTATTCAGGAAGGCACTCTTGACATCCATTTGATACACCTTGAACTTCTTATATGTTGCATATGCAAGGAACAACCTGATAGCTTCCAATCTAGCCACTGGAGCAAAAGTCTCATCATAGTCTATTCCTTCAGACTGACAATACCCTTTTGCAACCAGTCTAGCCTTGTTCCTTACCACAACACCATTCTCATCCTTCTTGTTCTTGTAGACCCACTTGGTACCAATTACACCTTGATGCCTAGGTCTATCTACCAGTTCCCAAACTTGATTCCTTGTGAACTGATTCAATTCCTCTTGCATAGCAATGATCCAGTTCGAGTCAGTGAGAGCTTCTTCAATGTTCTGAGGCTCCTGCTCAGAGAGAAAGCAACAGAACAATGCACTCTCACCATGGAACCGTCTGGTCCTGACTCCCTCAGTTGGATCACCAATGATTTGATCAATGGGATGATCCTCTAGCCATGTTCTCTTGCCAGGAGTTGTTCCTGAAGTACCTGCAATGTTAGTGTCTACAGGCTCATAAAATTCAGGAAATTGAACAGAAGGGGATGATCCTGAGTCTATACCAAAGGGATTAATAAGCTCAATGTCAGGGACATTGATTCCCCTTGATGAGGTGACTCAGGAACCGTCTCAGCTGCGACAACTTCTTCATAGACGGTGCTTACCTCAGGTTGAGCCTGTTCCTCAGTCTGAGGCTCAACAATCCCTGATGTGCTGGGCTTAGGAGTAGCACCTGATTCATCATCCTGATCGTCATCATCATCCCATCTTGGAATTGGCACAGTTTTGATCTCTGGATCAGGTTGATTCTTTAAGCTCAGCCTTGTCACTCTCTTTGTGACCTCCTCAGTGTCAGGATTCAACACCTTTGCCCTAGACTCATTAGCAGATTCATCAAAGACAACATGAGGTGATTCTTCCACAACAAGGGTCCTACAATTGTAAACCCTGAAGGCTTTACTAACTTCAGAATATCCTAAGAATATTCTTTCAATTGGGTCTTCCCATTGTTGAGGATGAAGCACTTACAACCTAATACATGAAAATAAGAAATACGAGGTTTCCTTTTGTTCAATATCTCATATGGGGTCTGTGCATGTTGTTTGTTCAGCATGGATCTGTTCTGAGTGTAGCATGCAGTGTTGATTGCCTCAGCCCAGAATTTCTTGGGCAATCCTGACTCAGCCAGCATGGTCGTTGCAGCTTCCTTCAGTGTCCTGTTCCTTCTTTCAGCAACACCATTCTGTTGTGGGGTTCTAGCTGCAGAAGTCTCATGAGCTATACCAAGTTCATTACAAAAGTAAAAAATATATGAATTTATAAATTCAGTGCCCTTGTCAGATCTGATTTTAGTAATGGACTGATTCTTCTCATTGCTGAGTCTCCTGAGCAACTCTGGAGGCTTCACCTGTGTTTTCTTCTTATTCAACAAGAAAATAACTCAAGTATATCTAGAATAATCATCAATAACCACAAGGGTATATTTTCTACCATTCATACTCACAGGTGTTATGGGACCAAATAAATCAATGTGCAAGAGCTGAAGTATCCTGTCAGTGGAATGAGAAGCTTTCTCTTTGAATGACGCTCTGACCTGCTTCCCTTCCTGACAAGCTTTGCACACATGATCTTTGCTAAAAACTTCATTAGGTAGACCTTCAACAAGTGACTGTCTTGAAATTTTGTTAAGAATCTTGAAGTTCAGGTGGCTTAATCTTTTATGCCATAACCAACTGAGCTCTAGAGAGCTTTTAGCAACAAAGCAAGTATTAGGAATAGTGCTACTCCAATCAGCGAGATAAACGTTACCTTTCCTTATACCTGATAGAAGCACTTGTGTTGATTTGTCCTTAACTGAACATATATTCGATGAGAACTCAACACTGAACCCTTTGTCACAGAATTGACTTACTGACAACAGGTTATACTTCAGTCCTTCCACAAAGGACATATTTTCCACTCTGATTGTACCTATAATCAAAACACCAAAACCTTTAGTAACACCTTTTGAGTTATCACCAAAGGTTACCTGTGGACCATCTTTAGCTTGATATTCTTGGAGAAGACTCTTCATTCTAGTCATGTGCCTTGATCAACCACTGTCTAGGTACCAAACAGCTTTGATTGAGTCTCCTCTCCTCTTGTTGTGATCCACAGCCGCTTCAGGCTCATCCCTAGCCATAAGACAGACATCATCGTACTCGTCATCTGAGAAGAGTTCAGGTGACCTTTCAGCAGGATCGTCAGAGTCTGTTGTATCTTCTGCGACCATTGCTCTCCGATCAGCAGATCTTAAATCCCTCGTGGCTCTCCTTTCCTCTCTCTCCCTCGCACTCAGCTCCGGGCAGTCGTACTGATAGTGACCAATCTTGTTACAGTTGTAACATGTTATCTGCTCGCTTACTCTTTCCTTCCTCGGTTCTGGGTTCCTCCTTGAGTCAGGTTCCCTGGTTCTCGGCGAGCTTTCAGACTTGGTTGGATATCTATCATCGCGAGTACGTCTCTGTTCGTCTCTTCTTTCAGGCTTTGGTTCAGAATATCTCCTTTCATCACCACGTTCTCTCCTCTGGTCAGTATTCCTTCGCTCCTCATATCTCCTTGAGCTTTGGTGGGTTCCTTCAGGTTTCCTGTCACGTGAGTCCTGATAAAACTTTTTATAACGACCAAACCTGGAATTGAGCTTGTCAAATCGTCTGGCCATCAGGCTGTACTCCTCAGCGAGTTCTTCCCTGCTCATCTCCATCAATGACTTTGATGAAGAATTTGATGAGGGCTCAACAGGTTCAGACCTGGCCTTGAACGCCACACTTTTCTCAGAAGTTTTCTCCTTCACTTCCAACTCTAACTGAACTTCTTCTTTCTTTTGTTAAGATCAAATTCAAGCGCTTTGAGCTCTGAAAAAAGTAAAGCAGAAGTTATGTTACTCATATCCTGAGTGTTCTTAAGCATAATTACACTGTTATCCCATCTCTCAGGAAGGGCATTCAGGATCTTTGAAGCAACATCTTTCCTTGGGACATCCTTGTCCAACATCACCAACTCATTCATCAACTTGATGAATCTAGACTCCATTTGATCTACGCTCTCGTCAGGCAGCATCTCGAACGCTTCAAATTTCTGAATGGCAATATTTCTCTTGTTCTCCTTTATCTTTTCTGACCCTTCGCACATCCTGATCAGCTCATCCCAAACCTCCTTTGCCGTCTTTAGGTTCATCAGCCTAGATGACTTCTCGAAGGGCACCGTATGCAAGATGATGTTTCTGGCGACGTTGTCAAGTCCCACCATCTTGATTTCATCGTTGGTCATGTCTTTCCTTTCTTTAGGAACCTGCACGCCAATCGCAAGATCCTCATATCCCAGTCCTCTGACGTTAGGAATAGTGATCTTGATCGGTCCTTCCCTGAGTACACGCGGCATCTGGTCATGAATGGCATCTAGATGTGCTTCTAATCTGAACTTCCAATAGACAAAGTTAGACACAGAGAATTCAGATAACGAAGCTTCAAGTCTCCTCAAAGTCATGATGATGCAAGTTTTATGAAAAGCAAACTCAGATCTATTCAGTGACCACCAACAGTTTCTCCTTTGAAACTATTAGTATTCAAAGTCAGTGGTCTTTAGAACCACTGCTCTGATACCACTTGTTGGTCCCGGTACAAGACTGAGGAATACGTGTATGGGGGGGGGGGGGGGAATACACGTATACCAATTTTTCAAACTTAAAAACTGACTGAGTCCCCTTTACTCAGAGTGGTAAAGAACTAGGAGCTGATAACACACCTACTAACTACACTTGGTGCGGGTCAGTTGGCTAACTATCAGTTCAAGTTCAGTGCGGAATTGTTTGAGCCCTGATAGTTTAAAGTCTTGTTTAGTTTGCTTTCTGAAAACTTGTTTTACTCAAATCTGAAAGGTGTTTAGTAAGGGCAGTGCTCTTTTTGAGGATCAGGCTGATTGATTCAAGCCTGATAAACAAAATGCTTATGAATTAATATGTATTATGGCAGGTATGCACAATATCAAAGCAATAAGAACACAGCGAGTTTAACGTGGTTCAGAGACTCAAGCTCCTACGTCGACGGCCTGACTTAATAGGAAATCCACTCAAGGGATTCTTGTTTTTAACGTGCCAAGGTGCACCAAGACCAGCTAACCTCATTGATCTATACAAACTTCCTTACTAACACACTAACTGACTTACTCCCAACAAACCTAACTTAGGGTTTTGGTTTCAGTTTGGATTCCAACTAGGTTGAGATTATCCTTACAAGATAAAGCTATACTAAGGATTGGATAATCTCTCTAAGCTTAAGATAATGCTATTTAGCTCTTGGAATACAGAATAACTCTCAGTTGCTAAGAAACACTTGGGAAATTTAGATGGTTTCGAGTGCTTCTCTTAAAGGCTGAATGCTTTGAAAGCTTGAGAGTTTGAGTAATTTCTGGCTTGGAAATTTCCTGTAACCTTGAATGGGTTCAAGGTCTTCTGTATTTATAGATGATTTGAAAAACTATCCATTGGAGAGATAGCCTTTCTTGTCAACTATGTAGAGTGGCTTCAAACGGACATATCTTCATGCAGCAGCCGTCCTTGCATGGATTTGGTAGTTGCATTAAATGCACATTAAATGCTTGCCCGTTGAATATGCAGTCTGAATTCAGTCTTCTTGTCAGGTTCCGTACGTGTGTGTCCTTCTAGGATTGGTCCACGTCATCAGGTTGGTGAGAATGTCAGAACTTATTCCTGAGCTTCAGGCTTGTCTTATTAAGTTTATTTTGTCTTGAGCTCACCGGTCTTGTCCTGACGCTGAAATTCCTTTTGCATTGCTTGGCTCTACTCCAAGTCTTCCCATAAACTCAGTGACATCCTATTCCCTTCAGGACTGAGTTAGTAATGACCTCAGGGTCATACTCTTCATCACTGACACTTACTCAGCCAGTTTAGAGGACTGCCATAACTTCAGGATGGTGCTCTTCGTCTTCAGGCTCTTGGTCTTGATTGTCACCAGTGAGTTCTCCTCTCACTGAGTACCTGTGAAGTGTAAAATGACTAAGTACAAATCCTAACCAAGACTAGCCTGACAAAGACAAATTAAGGCAAACATCTTTTCAGGGGCTTTGGGATCTTAATCAAAACTGACAAGGTCCCAACAGCAACTTCAAGCCGAGCTCGCCCGGATGCAAAAATAAAAAGAGGTCACCGAGAAATTCGCTACTGAGGCCACGGCCAAGATTACTAACCTGGAAAATTAGCTCACCAATTCCATTACAAAAGAAGAGCTAATTCCTAAGATGGAGACGAGCTCGATCATTGGGTTTGTGTCGGCCTATGCTGAGTGTATCCGGGCTGTAAATGAGTTCAACGTCCCACACATTCGTTGAGGAGATCAGCAAAGAATTCACCAACTTTGTCGAGTCCAACCCTCCTGCTCCAGGGACGACCTTACAAATCGGCGATCTGCTCGACGATGGGGTCAAGATCGATTTTATTTACCCCTGGGTCATAATCACAAGCCCTCCTGAGGACGAGGTGTTGGAGTTATACGTGAAAGTATACTTTTACTTTGTATAACTCGTGTATCAAACACTTATTTATGAGAATCATTCTTTTATCGCATATGCTTTAGATATGATTGAATGTTGAATATTTATTGCAAACAGTTCATAATAGTACTAGTTACATTGTAGTTAATGTGGTGATACCCGATCACGGAAGATAACATTAACAGTTTCCTTGTAACTAAACGTACATTTTCACGACCTAGGTGGAATTGAACAATTCGCCGTGAAAGGTCGATGTGTAAGTCTCAGATTGGTCTGTCTTGACTAAGAAATTGCACTAGCACATTTAGTATGTGTTGAAGAGGACCTACAGCGAGGATAAATTCTTCTGTTCTGAAATGTGAAGAATTAGACCTCAGTGGTTGTTGATTTCTTAATCTCCATCACTTAAATAGGACCGTGTGTGCTAAAATGGTTACTGCTTTGATTCATGTTGGGTGAGAATCATTGTGACTTCGAACTTTGTGTCTTGGGCAGTAATATTAATCATACGACGGTTGGTAAGATTTAATACGGTGAAACGCGTGCGAGTACGGCTCGTGTGATTAGTTCCCTTGGTGGGCTCAGAAGTTTTATCGTACCAAATCTTGCAAGTGAAGAATTAGTCTCTTCGGTACGGATAATAATGTTGAGCTGTCTTTACT
The DNA here is from genome assembly GCA_947034835.1 of Ballota nigra. Taxonomy (NCBI): domain Eukaryota; kingdom Viridiplantae; phylum Streptophyta; class Magnoliopsida; order Lamiales; family Lamiaceae; genus Ballota; species Ballota nigra. The sequence goes on along the minus strand of OX344721.1, from coordinate 14,049,785 downwards.
CCAAGGCGAAATATATTAATTAATTTAGAGCTATTCAGAAGCTTAATTAATTAATGGACTTGCTAATCTTAAACGCGGGAAATAATAATCGGGAGCCCATATTATCGTAATATGGATTAAGATGGATAGTGCAATATTAATTTATTAGTGGTAATAATTAATATTAATGGATTGAAATATATTGGGGCTCAATATTGAAATTCAGAAGTCCATTAGGAGGTCCAATCTTAATTCTCCTAAAGGCCCCTCAAGTAGCCCATTAAGTAGCCCAATAATAATAAGGTGATTAAAATAAAAGAAATTATATTTGCTGATTTTTCTTGAGATTTTCGAAAATAAGAGATATGGAGAGAGAAAAGATTTTGTTGATTTTCTTGGAAATATATTATGGAAGATAAGTATTCTTGGAATACAAGATTATCTCATAAAATCAAGAAGATCCAAATCTTGCATTCTCAATCTATAAATTTCGAAAATTGCATATATTAGGAGGGTGGGATTTTGTGGAATATTTTTTTATGGAGAAAAGAATATATGGGATATATTCAAGATTTTTTGGATGCCAAGAAAAAGATTTTCTCTTCCCTAAAATACACCTAAATTTCGTTCACCCCTCTCCTATATATAGGGGGTGATTATTTCATCTCCAGTTTACTTTTCACTGCGTTGAAAAAAAATCAGCAACAATATTTTTTCTTTCTTCCTTGTTATTCTAATTACTTGAAAGCATCTCCCACCTGTGATCAAGTAAGGCGAAAGGGAAATACTTGAGAACGTTTTTGGGTTGATAAAGCGAGATCGTGATTGTCCCATTTATTCAAAGGTCAATTCTACAAGAGATACGTAAGTCACATAAATTATGTTTTATTCCGCCTAGATTTTATGTGAATTAATTCAACATGCATGATGTTAAATTTGTTGTTGGAATTATTATTTGAATTAATTAGGATTAATTCATGCTTGTAATAATTGAATTTAAATTCGTATTTAAATTTCATCCCAAATAGATTCCGGGCACCCCTATTTTCCCAACAACTGATATCAGAGCCACGGTTTCGGGCTCTGATCTTTAAATTGGAATTTAAATTGTTAAACATTAAATTGAAATTGGATAGTAGAATTGCTAGATCTTTTTTGCAGGTATCCAATTGTCATGGTTTTAATGTTGTTAATATTTTTTCATGCGTGTGAATTAACTGTTTTTAATTCGATTCGTTCGAATTCGTTTTTCTCGTGAGAAAATCCACGAGTAGATTAGTTGGTTTTATTTTGATTTGATCATTGTAATAGACTAGTCTAGATCTAGTATTTATTTTTTTGTAAAATAAATTGTAACCGGATTGAGACGAAGAACGAAGAATTAAAGATGGCGTACCCGGACGACGCATGCATGGATGTAAAATCATGCATGGGGTGGAAAAATGAGAACGAACGGCGAAACTCGGTGCACGGGGTGCGCGGGGCGCACGACCCGCGCATGATGGGTGTGGTAGCGCGCGCACGTAGGCGCGCTCGGCGACTGCTCGGTGCCGTGTTGAGTGACGTGCGGGCCCACTCCTTGGGCCGACGCGCGTCGTATCTCGGGCCATGGAATTTTTTTAAAATTAATTTCAGTTTTGCATTTTTTCGTGTGATTTTAAACGTCGTTCCGAACCCCAAAGGATGTTATTTTGATGAAGTGTTGTTGTTCGAGTGGGAGCGTGTCGAGACGAACGATGGAAAGCAACAAGGATGATTTTTTGCATCAAGATGTGAAGAAATTAAACCGTGACAATTAGATTTGAGTGCTCCAATGTGTTTAATTTTGTTTTGATGGATGTTTTATTTTGTGCACTTATTATTATTTGTTAATATGTGTTTGCATGAATTTTATTGTCCAAGAAAAGCCTTACTTTCGAAAATTACTAAGTATGTTTATTTAATCGCAATTTTATTTCGGATATTAAAATTGGATTAATTTGGCCTCCATAATTTATTTATTTGTGAAGTTCTTTTGGAATACATTTCCCCTTTGGATCGGCCAAAAGGACGGATTTCACATGAATAAATTCCGAAAGGATGATTGTGGATTATTACTAGTGGCGGTATTGACCCTCACCACGAGTGGCTTGCTCAAAGAGAAATAATAATCCTGTATTTAATTATGGTTATTACTTAGGCATAAGAAATTGATATTAACTTACTCCCCTCGGAGTCCCTGTCAATTTTTATGTGGTCAAAGTGGGAGCCAACTATTAATTTTGAATTAAGGATTTGTAACTTTTAAGTTTGTGATCCACTTGAATGTGTTTAAATGTATAGACCACCCCTCGTGGCGCATTTAAATTGTTTCGAGATTGTTGGGACATTGTCAGTTTTGATTAAGATCCCAAAGCCCCTGAAAAGATGATTGCCTTAATCTGTCTTTGTCAGGCTAGTCTTGGTTAGGATTAGTACTTAGTCATTTTACACTTCACAGGTACTCAGTGAGAGGAGAACTCACTGGAGACAATCAAGACTCAGAGCCTGAAGATGAAGAGCACCATCCTGAACTTATGGCAGTCTTCTAAGTTGGCTGAGTAAGTGTCAGTGATGAAGAGTATGACCCTGAGGTCATTACTAACTCAGTCCTGAAGGGAACGAGATGTCACTGAGTTAATGGAAAGACTTGGAGTAGAGCCAAGTAATGCAAAAGGAATTTCAGCGTCAGGACAAGACTGGTGGGCTCAAGATAAAATGAACTCAATAAGACAAGCCTGAAGCTCAGGAATAAGTTCTGACATTCTCACCAACCTGATGACGTGGACCAATCCGAGAAGGACACACACGTACGGAACCTGACATGAAGACTGAATTCAGACTGCATATTCAACGGGCAAGCATTTAATGTGCATTTAATGCAAATACCAAATCCATGCAAGGACGGCTGCTGCATGAAGATATGTCCGTTTGAAGCCACTCTACATAGATGACTAGAAGGCTATCTCTCCAACGGATAGTTATTCAAATCACCTACAAATACAGAAGGTCTTGAACCCATTCACGGAGACGGGAAATTTCCAAGCCAGAAATTACTCAAACTCTCAAGCATTCAAAGCATTCAACCTTTAAGAGAAGAACTCGAAACCTTCTAAATTTCCCAAGTGTTTCTTAGCAATTGAGAGTTATTCTGTATTCCAAGAGCTAATTAGAATTATCTTAAGCTTAGAGAGATTATCCAATCCTTAGCATAGCTTTGCCTTGTAAGGATAATCTCAACTTAGTTGGAATCCAAACTGAAACCAAAACCCTAAGATAGGCTTATTGGGAGTAAGTCAGTTAGAGTGTTAGTAAGTGGAGTTGTATAGATCAGTGAGGTTAGCTGGTCTTGGTGCACCTTGGCACGTTAAAAACAAGAATCCCATGGGTGGATTGCCTGTTAAGTCAGGCCGTGGACGTAGGAGCTTGAGACTCTGAACCACGTTAAACTCCTTGTGTTCTTACTGCTTTGATATTGCACATACTTGCTATTACTTGTTCATTCATTGCATTCAAGTTTATCATGCCTGAATCAATCAGGTTGATCTTCAAAAGAGCACTGCCCTACTAAACACTCTTCAGATTTGAGTAAAACAAGTTTTTCAGAAAGCAAACTAAACAAGACTTTAAACTTTCAGGGCTCAAACATTTCCGCACTGAACTTGAACTGATAGTTAGCCAACTGACCCGTACCAAGTGTAGTCAGTAGGTGTGTTATAAGCTCCTAGTTCTTTACCACTCTGAGCAAAGGGGACTCAGTCAGTTTTAAGGTTGAAAAAAAATTGGTATACGTGTATTCCCCCCCATACACGTATTCCTCAGTCTTGTACCGGGACCAACAAGTGGTATCAGAGCAGTGGTTCGAAAGACCACTGACTTTGAATACTAATTGTTTCAGAGGAGACACTGTTGGTGGTCACTGAACAGATCTGAGTTTGCTTTTCATAAAACTTGCATCATCATGACTTCGAGGAGACTTGAAGCTTCGTTACCTGAATTCTCTGTGTCTAACTTTGTCTATTGGAAGTTCAGATTAGAAGCACATCTAGATGCCATCCTTGACCAGATGCCGCGTGTACTCAGGGAGGGACCGATCAAGATCACTATTCCTAACGTCAGAGGACTGGGATATGAGGATCTTGCGATTGGCGTGCAGGTTCCTAAAGAAAGGAAAGACATGACCAACGATGAAATCAAGATGGTGGGACTTGACAACGTCGCCAGAAACATCATCTTGCACACGGTGCCCTTCGAGGAGTCAGCTAGGCTGATGAACCTAAAGACGGCAAAGGAGGTTTGGGATGAGCTGATCAGGATGTGCGAAGGGTCAGAAAAGATAAAGGAGAACAAGAGAAATATTGCCATTCTGAAATTTGAAGCGTTCGAGATGTTGCCTGACGAGAGCATAGATCAAATGGATTCTAGATTCATCAAGTTGATGAATGAGTTGGTGATGCTGGACAAGGATGTCCCAAGGAGAGATGTTGCTTCAAAGATCCTGAATGCCCTTCCTGAGAGATGGGACAACAGTGTAATTATGCTTAAGAACACTCAGGATATGAGTAACATAACTTCTGCTTTACTTTTTTCAGAGCTCAAAGCGCTTGAATTTGACCTTAACAAGAGAAAGAAGAAAGTTCAGTCAGAAGAGGAAGTGAAGGAGAAAACTCCTGAGAAAAGTGTGGCGTTCAAGGCCAGGTCTGAACCTGTTGAGCTCTCATCAAATTCTTCATCAAAGTCACTGATGGAGATGAGCAGGGAAGAACTCGCTGAGGAGTACAGCCTGATGGCCAGACGATTTGACAAGCTCAATTCCAGGTTTGGTCGTTATAAAAAGTTTTATCAAGACTCACGTGACAGGAAACCTGAAGGAACCCACCAAAGCTCAAGGAGATATGAGGAGCGAAGGAATACTGACCAGAAGAGAGAACGTGGTGATGAAAGGAGATATTCTGAACCAAAACCTGAAAGAAGAGACGAACAGAGATGTACTCGCGATGATAGATATCCAACAAAGACTGAAAGCTCACCAAGAACCAGGGAACCTGACTCAAGGAGGAACCCTGAACCGAGAAAAGAAAGAGTGAGTGAGCAGGTAGCATGTTACAAATGTAACAAGATTGGTCACTATCAGTACGACTGCCCGGAGCTGAGTGCGAGGGAGAGAGAGGAAAGGAGAGCCACTAGGGATCTAAGATCTGCTGATCGGAGAGCGATGGTCGCTGAAGATGCAACAGATTCTGACGGTCCTGCTGAAAGGTCACCTGAACTCTTCTCAGATGACGAGTACGATGATGTCTGTCTGATGGCTAGGGATGAGCCTGAGGTAACATCAAATTCTGTTTGTGCTTCTTACACTGGTCAAAATCCTGAGCTTAGCTCAGAGTCAGTTAGAGAAATGAACCTTCAGATCTGTCTTGATCAATTGATGGTTGATTTCTCCAGACTGCTGGAAACTAATGTCTTCTTGGTTGAGGAGAACAAGAAATTGAGTACTGAAGTTCAAAACCTGAATGAACAACTCACTCAGTCTGATCTTAAAGAATCAGCTCAGATTGTGAGACTAACTCAGGAAATTGATATGATCAATTCTGAGCGTCTCCCAAGAGAGAAGATTCTGAAGGAATTGGCTGAGGAAGAGCTGGTCAGGAAGGAAGAGCTGAAAGCACTTAAGAGTAAGTTTGATGACCTTTTTACCAGACATGAAATCCTGAAAAAGAGTGAGGACTCTCTCAAGAAAAAGGTTGCAGCAATGAATAAATCCTCAGTGGCTAGAGAGGAAATAAATAGCAACCAGATACTTGGGAACAAGAAAAAGGGACTTGGATATGTTCCTGAGGAATCCTCACAAGGTCAGTCTCATGTTGCTTCAGGGAGCAACACTGAGAGGGTATTTGTTCAGACAGGCCAGAGTGCACCTAAGGTTGTGCTCCAGGCCCGTCAAACTGATAAGGGCAAGTAAACCGTTGACACAGTCAGGGTTGCTCCTAAGGTAGCTAAGCCAAAACCCAAGGGAAAGGCAAAGCAACCTACGGAAGCCCCTGAGAGCTCAGGCCAGGGAAAACCTCAGCGAAAGCAGAGGAAGACTCAGGCCAAGAGCCCTCAGACTGGTCAGCGAGGGTACCATCATGCTTGGCAATACCAACAGGGAAGGCCAAATATGATGACACCCCCGTGGTTTTGGCATCCTGAGGCCTTTAACTGTTTTCCATTTCCTCACTTGCCTAGGGGAAATAGAAATCAGGGTCCTTATCAAGAACAAGGCCCAAGACCTGCTGCACCCAGACCTAGGAAGAACAGGAAGCCAGCCCAAAAGGCACCCACTCAGGCTCCTGTGAAGCCTAAGTCTAACACTCATACACCATCTCCCTCTAAGGCAAAGAAGAAGAAAGTTGTGTATGTCGATGTTTCAGGGAGACAGATTTACCACTCTGAGGCAATCAGGGTTGTGAAGCAAGTCTGGATCCCGAAGGGTACAGCTGACACAATAGGACCCAACACCCAATGGGTACCTAAAGCCTGATTTGCTTGCAGGCGGCTGTGGATCACAACAAGAGGAGAGGAGACTCAATCAAAGCTGTTTGGTACCTAGACAGTGGTTGCTCAAGGCACATGACTGGAATGAAGAGTCTTCTCCAAGAGTATCAAGCTAAAGATGGTCCACAGGTAACCTTTGGTGATAACTCAAAAGGTGTTACTAAAGGTTTTGGTGTTCTAATTATAGGTACAGTCAGAGTGGAAAATGTGTCCTTTGTGGAAGGACTGAAGCATAACCTGCTGTCAGTAAGTCAATTCTGTGACAAAGGGTTCAGTGTTGAGTTCTCATCGAATACATGTTCAGTCAAGGACAAATCAACACAGGTGCTTCTATCAGGTATAAGGAAAGGTAACGTTTATCTCGCTGATTGGAGCAGCACTATTCCTAATACCTGTTTTGCTGCTAAAAGCTCTCTAGAGCTCAGTTGGTTATGGCATAAAAGATTAAGCCACCTGAACTTCAAAATTCTTAACAAAATTTCTAGACAGTCACTTGTAGATGGTCTACCTAATGAAGTTTTTAGCAAAGATCACGTGTGCAAAGCTTGTCAGGAAGGGAAGCAGGTCAGAGCGTCATTCAAAGAGAAAGCCTCTTATTCCACTGACAGGATACTTCAGCTCTTGCACATGGATTTGTTTGGTCCCATAACACCTGTGAGTATGAATGGTAGAAAGTATACCCTTGTGGTTATTGATGATTATTCTAGATATACTTGGGTTATTTTCTTGTTAAATAAGAAGGAAACACAGGTGAAGCTTCCAGAGTTGCTCAGGAGACTCAGCAATGAGAAGAATCAGTCCATTACTAAGATCATATCTGACAAGGGCACTGAATTTATAAATTCATATATTTCTGACTTCTGTAATGAACTTGGTATAGCTCATGAGACTTCTGCAGCTAGAACCCCACAACAGAATGGTGTCGCTGAAAGAAGGAACAGGACACTGAAGGAGGCTGCAAGGACCATGCTGGCTGAGTCAGGATTGCCCAAGAAATTCTGGGCTGAGGTAATCAACACTGCATGCTACACTCAGAACAGATCCATGCTGAACAAGCAACATGCACAGACCCCATATGAGACATGGAACAAAAGGAAACCTCGTATTTCTTATTTTCATGTATTTGGTTGTAAGTGCTTCATCCTCAATAATGGGAAGACCCAGTTGAAAGCCTTTGATAGCAAATCTGATGAAGGAATATTCTTAGGATATTCTGAAGTTAGTAAAGCCTTCAGGGTTTACAATTATAGGACCCTTGTTGTTGAAGAATCACCTCATGTTGTCTTTGATGAATCTGCTAATGAGTCTAGGGCAAAGGTGTTGAATCCTGACTCTGAGGAGGTCACAAGGAGTGTGACAAGGCTGAGCTTGAAGAATCAACCTGATCCCAAGATCAAGACTCTGCCAATTCCGAGATGGGATGATGATGACGATCAGGATGATGAATCAGGTGCCACTCCTAAGCCCAGCACATCAGGGATTTTTGAGCCTCAGACTGAGGAACAGGCTCAACCTGAGGTAAGCACCGTCTATGAAGATGTTGTTGCAGCTGAGACGGTTCCTGAGTCACCTCATCAAGGGGGAATCAGTGTTCCTGACATTGAACTTATTAATCCCTTTGGCATAGACTCAGGATCACCCCCTTTTGTTCAATTTCCTGAATTTTATGAACCTGTAGACACTAACATTGCAGGTACTTCAGGAACAACTCCTGGCAAGAGAACTTGGTTAGAAGATCATCCCATTGATCAAATCATTGGTGATCCAACTGAGGGAGTCAGGACCAGACGGTTCCATGGTGAGAGTGCATTGTTCTGTTGCTTTCTCTCTGAGCAAGAGCCTCAGAACATTGAAGAAGCTCTCACTGACTCGAACTGGATCATTGCCATGCAAGAGGAGTTTAATCAGTTCACAAGGAATCAGGTTTGGGAACTGGTGGATAGACCTAGGCATCAAGGTGTGATTGGTACCAAGTGGGTCTTTAAGAACAAGAAGGATGAGAATGGTGTTGTGGTAAGGAACAAGGCTAGACTGGTTGCAAAAGGGTATTGTCAGTCTGAAGGAATAGACTATGATGAGACTTTTGCTCCAGTGGCTAGGTTGGAAGCTATCAGGTTGTTCCTTGCATATGCAACATACAAGAAGTTCAAGGTGTATCAAATGGATGTCAAGAGTGTCTTCCTGAATGGTGTACTCAATGAAGAGGTATATGTTGAACAACCTCCCGGGTTTGAGGTTGGAGATAGAGTATACCATTTGAAGAAAGCACTCTATGGACTTAAGCAAGCACCAAGAGCTTGGTATGATACCCTCTCTCAATTCCTGATAGACCATGGGTTCAAGAAAGGAACTGTGGATAGAACCTTGTTCAGGATCACTGAAGGTGATGACATTCTCTTGGTCCAGATTTATGTGGATGACATAATATTTGGATCACCAAATCATCAGCTCTGTGAGAAATTCTCTAAGTTGATGACTGGTAAATTTGAGATATCCATGATGGGAGAGATGAACTTCTTCTTAGGATTGCAGGTCAAACAGACTGATCAAGGTATATTCATTAATCAGGCCAAGTATACAAGAGACTTGATTCATAAGTTTGGTGTTCAGAACAGCAATCCAGCAAGGATCCCTATGAACACAAATTGGAAGATGGATCCTGACACTGAAGGGACTTCAGTAAATCAGACTGAGTATCGTGGTCTGATAGGTTCTTTATTGTACCTGACTGCAAGTAGGCCTGACATTACGTTTGCAGTTGGTGTGTGTGCTAGGTATCAGTCTGATCCCAAGAGAAGTCATTTGGAGGCTGCTAAGAGGATACTTAAGTATTTGAAAAGGATAGTCAATATGGGACTATGGTATCCTTCAGATGACAACTTAGAACTGACAGGTTATTCAGATGCAGATTATGGAGGTTGTAGGATTGATAGGAAATCAACCTCAGGGACATGTCAGTTTTTGGGAAGTAAGTTGATCTCGTGGTTTAGTAAGAAGCAGAATTCAGTGGCTACATCCACGACTGAGGCTGAGTATATGGCTGCAGGTAGTTGTTGTGCTCAGATTTTATGGTTGAGGCAACAGTTGAGGGACTACCAAGTGTTTGCTAATCAGGTTCCAATCTATTGTGACAACAATAGTGCTATAGCAATTACTCAGAACCCAGTGCTTCACACAAGGTGCAAGCATGTGGATATTAGACATCACTTCATTCGAGATCATGTGGAGAAGAAAGATATTAGGATGGAGAAGATTCACACTGACAGGCAAAGAGCTGACATCTTGACTAAGCCTCTGGCTGAATCGAGGTTTATGGAACTGTCAGTGGAGTTAGGACTCTTAGATCCGGGAGAGCAGTCAGCGTAGGGTTCTAGGGGGAACTCAGGCCAGACTCGACTCAGCGAGGTATCAGGGTGCTACAATGTCTCCCTGACAGGTATGCGTTCTAACCTGACTCTTGTGAATTTCAAGCGTCTCCCTGAGTCCTTCGTCCTGAAAATCTTTATTAAATGCATTCCGTTTTCATTAAAAGTGCGCCTTTTCATATTTAAAACCCACGCGCACGGAGCATTTAATGCCAGTTACTTTTTCATATACGTGTCCGTTTTATACGGAATATGACTGACATGGGGTTTAATTGAAGCTGAGATTAATCCTGGCCCCTCATTTCAAAACCTTTCGAATTCAGGGATCAATCTCAACCCCACGTTTGAGTAACTGACTTAGTCTTATCAATCAAGAGTGCCATTTGAGGTTTTTACGCAAACACAACGCACAATCTGCACACTGAGTTTTCTCTTGCTCAAACACAGTTAACTCTTTCGAAAAATCTCTTCCTTTCAAAACAATGGCATTCCTCGATTCCAACTGGACAACCGACAAGATCGTCGACATTGTCGAGAAGAAACTGGTACACATGGAGCAAGTCATCTCCATGGAAGGTATCTGTCTTACGGTTGAGGAAATCAAACCCGTATTTAAATGGATTTCCGATGCCGGGTTGGAAACACACTTCACCACCCGACCCATTTCCGTGCTCCCAAGAACAGTTGTGGAAGCATATTTGAATATGTTCTTGCGAAAGGGGGAAGTTTTCACAAAGGTGACTGCGTTGAAGCCGAAGGGAGAGAAGGACGGCGACGGCGAACCTCTTTACAACACAGAGGTGGTCACTATCAACTTCAGGCAGGCGGTGAGGGAAGTCTTCAAGATGCCTTTCTCAGGCATCAACCCAAGAACCTACAAGGAGAACTCAGAGGGAGAGTTTCTTGGGAAATGGACCAAGTCAGGGTCATCGGAGTTCAGGGCTCGCCAGAACAAGAGTACGTTAAATCCTGAGTATAGAGCTCTGGTGGACTTGGTATCCAAGATGGTGATGGGCGCAACTGGCTCTCACGAGCAATTGAGTCTGCCCAAGCTGAGACTCATGGGAGATATCGTTGATGGAGTAGAAGCAAACTGGGAGCAGCTCTTCCTCGATCAACTCCATCAGGCAGGATTGGACAAACTTACGCGAGACGAGGAAAAGAAGCACATTTCCGTCAGTGCCATCTTGCCTTTCGGCACGAGGATGTCCATCCTGATTGCTCATGCTTGCCATGGGTATACCTTCGACTTCGAGGATAGTCTCTCCTCGAAGAAGGTAATGTTTTCCTCACTGAGTGATACTTATTCAGTGCTAGGGCTGACTGATCCCAATGCGAAAGCAAAGGGTCAGGCCAAAAAGCCAGCTGGTAAGGCCAAGAGGGTGGCAACCAGTCTCATTGAACGAGTAGATGACCTCCTTGAGAGGAGTAAGGATGGTGAGGAGGTTGCTGCTGAGGAGGTGGAGCAGCCTGAGGTGGAGATGGCTGAGAAGAGGAAGAAGGTAAGGGTCGTGCTAGCAGGGAAGAGCACGAAGTCAGTGACTGAGTTTGATCCCAAGAAGGCCGGGTCTGAGGCTGAGGGAACTGACGATGATGTCAGAAAGGAGGGTGCTCAGGGAGAGAGGCCCCTAAAGAGACTTAGGAAGGGAATAAAGAAATCCCCTGCTAAGAAACTTCCTGAAGTGAGTGAGAGGGAGAAGTCAAGCTCCCCTGGAGCATCTGACTTGGAGGAAGTAAGAAAGACTGTCGAGACGGCTGAGTCGCTGCAGCCTGAGACAGCACCCACTCTAACACCCCCACACCCTGAAACCCAAACACCTTCCATCCCTAACCCCACACCTCAGACTCCCCAACTACCCCAAACCTCAGAGCCAAATCATCCTACTGAGTCAGCGCCTGTAACTTCACACATAAATGAGCTTGACCAGTCAGCCGAGCCAAATATTCCAAACCCCTCAAACTTTCCCTCATACCCCAATCCCAAGGACTGCCCCAAATCCATTCCAACTGAAGAGGATGAATTCCTTGAATTGGAGGAGGAGGAACTGGATGAACACATGGCAGGAGGGATACTGGAGAACACCCTCAGGGGGAACGCCACAGAATGGGCAGGGAAGTGCTGGCCTGGGCTATACAAGTACATTGAGCTGCTGGCGTATGTGATTGAGCTCAAGGTTTGGTTGGACTTCAAACAATCAAACATGCAGGAGCAACATATGCTGGTGGATGCTCGTGGCTGGGAGCATTGGGAGACTGAAGAGGCCAAGATTTGCTCTTTCTTTGGACTGACTAGCTGGCTTCAACTTCTGAACTTCGATAATCTGAAGCAGTTAGTGGCTGAATTGATGTCCAGGAGCAAGGCTGACATCCTGTCAGGTGACGAAAAGGAGGATGAGGATGATGAAGGAGCTCAAGGTGGAGACCTGGAGAAGGCAGTGGAGGAAACTGCACAGAAAGTTGATGAGATGAACTCTGAGCCTCAGGCTCAGGAGGAAGGTGATAAGAACACTGGTTCCAAGGGTGGACCAGTGGCTGAGGATGTTGTGAACATCTCAGCTGCCGATGAGACATCTGTCGATGAAGGGATTCCCTGCCCTGAGACAAGAGAGAAAGATGTTGAGGCATTCAAGGAGACTCTCAGTTCCGAGGGACTTGCTCCCAAGGTTCAAGTTAGCTTAGCTGAGCCTGAGGAGGCGGCTATGACTACTTCACAACTGCCTTCAGTGTACCTTGAAGAAGGGACTGATGCTGCAGGGGCTGACAAGGGAAAGCAGCCAATCTCTGAGGCGGCCGTTGATGATGAGGATGTAATCATAACCGGGGTTGGACGTGCTGAATTCACCAGCATAGTGGAGGTCAAGCAGGAGAAAACCTCAGAAAATCTAGCTGAACTTCAAGAGGAGGTAATGGGGCTACGAGCTGAGAAAGAAGAAGAGTCCAAGGCCCTGGCGAAGCACATCAGGTGGACGAAGTCAGCTTACAACACCCTTGCTAATAGGGAGCTGATTTTGTTAAAGAAAACGATGACTGACACGGCCAAGTCAGTGAGGAATGAGAGGAAGCGCACCAAGAAGATGCTTAGGAACACTCTCAAGAAGCTTGAAGAGAGGGATGCGATCAGGGACGAGAAGATGAATCAGGCAGTGGACAGGCTTGCAGTTCAGACTGGAGCTATTGTCACTCAGGCCCTGAAGGACTCAGCATCCAAACTAGAGCTGGAGTCAGGGAGGATGGATCGCACCTCTCAGTCAGTGGCAGACACTTTGGCAAAGGCCACTGAGGAATCGGCAAAGTTACTAACTGAGGCTAGCAGAGTCAGCGGTGAGTCCTTGAAGGTGGAGGAAAGGATCACCAAGGCTGAACAAAGACTCCAACTCTCTATGGAGGTCTTTGAAAAGAAAGTCAATGCTGCTATCAGTTCAGTTTCTTACGCAGGCACTGGGATTGCCACGGGAGTTGAGATGCTGAAGGAGGGCGTTTTGGAAGTTTAATCCTTAGCCTCCTTTGTCATCAACAGTAGAGCCGAGTCACTCCCATCCCAGGCCAATGATGATGCCAAAAAGGGGGAAAAGAAGAAGAAAAAATCCCGCCCTGAGGCATCGGAGGCAGTCAATTAAGGTGAGACCGTTCTAGCTGACCCTGAAGCCAATCCTGAAGGAAACATCTTAAGGGTGAGGAAGTTAGCTAGGCTAGCGGTGGTGGAAAAGAAAGGAGGAGAAATGGTTGCCAAGCTGAGGGAGGAGGCAACAAAGGCAAAGGCTAATGAACCTTCCAAGCAACAACCTGAGCCAGTTCAGAGATCGTCTCCCATGAGCTCAAGGAAGAATCCCATCACTTACTCAGGTGAGTTGGTTGCGGAGCTATGTGCTGAAGCGTGGGGAGATCAATTTGAAAAATCTGAGGCTATGCGCAGAGCTGAAATTGCTCAGAAGGAGAAGATGCGCATCTTAGAGAAGAAGGTTGAGAAGCTGACGGATATCACTGAGCTTCAACAACGTGAACTAGATGATGCAGTGATCAGCTTGCTAAGGAGGAAGAAGGCGAAGCCTGAGCCAAGGAAGTACAGGAAGAAGCCAACAGTTAGGAAATCAACAATTCTTCAAGTCAGAAGGCCAGAATCAGGTGCAAGGGAAGCTTTTGTTGATGAGTTCGTCTCAGAGACATTGAAGGAGTTTTGGACTGATGCAAGGGATGAATTTGTTAGACTGTGGTTTGTTGTGAAAAAGTGGGGCGACACTGACGATATCAATGCCCACTTCACTGACTACATGATGGACAACTATCCTGAGCTATTCCAGAAGATCTTGGAGGAGGCTGAGGCAGCTCAAGTTCAAGTGAAGGCTCCTGAGTTCACCATTCGAGCTCCTCCCTTGGTTCCTGGAACTCAAAAGCATGATACAAAGGCCATTATGATGGAAGTCTTGAAGATAGCCAAAGCTGAAGGGTACGTGAATCAACCTGGAAGACTTGACGAGCTGAAGGCAAGAGTTTATGCAGGATATGGACTCAAGCCTGAAATGAGATTAGTCTAGGTGTTCACAGGCTTCTTTGTAATAGATTAGATTCATTGTAATCATTTCCACATCAATCAATGAAATCTATTACTTTTGCCCACAGACAAAAACTCATTGTCTTTTTGGCTGTTGTTTAAAATTCCGTACTTTGTCAAGAATTGCTCTAACACTGTCTTGTCTTATAGATAGGTTTATCTTGTTTCCTCTAAGTGTTTTGAGGATCTTTTCAGTGTTTTGGCATCATCAAAAAGGGGGAAATTGTTGGGACATTGTCAGTTTTGATTAAGATCCCAAAGCCCCTGAAAAGATGATTGCCTTAATCTGTCTTTGTCAGGCTAGTCTTGTTAGGATTAGTACTTAGTCATTTTACACTTCACAGGTACTCAGTGAGAGGAGAACTCACTGGAGACAATCAAGACTCAGAGCCTGAAGACGAAGAGCACCATCCTGAACTTATGGCAGTCTTCTAAGCTGGCTGAGTAAGTGTCAGTGATGAAGAGTATGACCCTGAGGTCATTACTAACTCAGTCCTGAAGGGAACGGGATGTCACTGAGTTAATGGGAAGACTTGGAGTAGAGCCAAGCAATGCAAAAGGAATTTCAGCGTCAGGACAAGACCGGTGAGCTCAAGAAAAAATGAACTTAATAAGACAAGCCTGAAGCTCAGGAATAAGTTCTGACATTCTCACCAACCTGATGACGTGGACCAATCCTAGAAGGACACACACGTACGTAACCTGACAAGAAGACTGAATTCAGACTGCATATTCAACGGGCAAGCATTTAATGTGTATTTAATGCAACTACCAAATCCATGCAAGGACGACTGCTGCATGAAGATATGTCCGTTTGAAGCCACTCTACATAGTTGACAAGAAAGGCTATCTCTCCAATGGATAGTTTTTCAAATCATCTATAAATACAGAAGACCTTGAACCCATTCAAGGTTACAGGAAATTTCCAAGCCAGAAATTACTCAAACTCTCAAGCATTCAAAGCATTCAACCTTTAAGAGAAGCACTCGAAACCTTCTAAATTTCCCAAGTGTTTCTTAGCAATTGAGAGTTATTCTGTATTCCAAGAGCTAATTAGAATTATCTTAAGCTTAGAGAGATTATCCAATCCTTAGCATAGCTTTGCCTTGTAAGGATAATCTCAACTTAGTTGGAATCCAAACTGAAACCAAAACCCTAAGATAGGCTTGTTGGGAGTAAGTCAGTTAGAGTGTTAGTAAGTGGAGTTGTATAGATCAGTGAGGTTAGCTGGTCTTGGTGCACCTTGGCACGTTAAAAACAAGAATCCCTTGAGTGGATTTCCTGTTAAGTCAGGCCGTGGACGTAGGAGCTTGAGACTCTGAACCACGTTAAACTCCTTGTGTTCTTACTGCTTTGATATTGCACATACTTGCTATTACTTGTTCATTCATTGCATTCAAGTTTATCAGGCCTGAATCAATCAGGCTGATCTTCAAAAGAGCACTGCCCTACTAAACACTCTTCAGATTTGAGTAAAACAAGTTTTTCAGAAAGCAAACTAAACAAGACTTTAAACTTTCAGGGCTCAAACATTTCCGCACTGAACTTGAACTGATAGTTAGCCAACTGACCCGCACCAAGTGTAGTCAGTAGGTGTGTTATCAGCTCCTAGTTCTTTACCACTCTGAGCAAAGGGGACTCAGTCAGTTTTAAGGTTGAAAAAAAATTGGTATACGTGTATTCCCCCCCCATACACGTATTCCTCAGTCTTGTACCGGGACCAACAGAGATGTTGGCTGATGCATGATTATATTGTTTAAGGTTTCAATATAATTGATGTGATCGAATTATGTGATAATTTCATATTTTTCTAGATATTGATATGAATGTATGTTTTATTCTCATTTCATCATGTCGCAACCTTTTAATCCACTGTTTAATATACTTAAAGTTAATAAACTTTTTGGAGAGAATTATATCGATTGGAAATGTAATTTAAATTTTGTCCTTACTGCACAAAAACACAATTGGGTTATTCACGTTAATATACCCGGCTAGCCTAATGATAAGTCAAGTAATGGGAAAAGAAAGTTTATGATTGGAAGCGTGACAATTAACACATGAAGTGCATCATCTTGACATCTCTGTCTGAGTATTTGAGGCATATTCATGAGGACATTGTATCCGTTGTTGAAATCATGGAAAACCTTGAAGAGATGTTTTCACATCAGAATCCCATGACTAATCAGTTCACCAAACATGACTCGGTCAAGTTGAAAATGGTGGAAGGAACGCCCGTGAGGGAGCACGTTCTAGAGATAATGGCATACCTTAACAAGTTGGAAGTACTTGGTGCGGATTTTGATGTATCTTCTCAGGTTGATTTCATTTACCATTCTCTACCAAGAAGCTTTGAGTAGTTTCATCTGATCTGTCAGATGAATGAACGGACAAGTCGTTTGCCCGAGCTCTTGCAAGCTTTAGTTTCGTTGGAGGTGATAATGGAGCACCAGTCTAGTGCTATGGTGGCTAATGGTCCGTCTACCTCTTTTGGTCCCAAGGAAGGGAAAAAGAGGAAGAAAACCAAAGGCCGGATCCAAGCAAATCCAATTGTTGCGAAAGACAAATGCAAAGGATAGCATTGAAGGGGAAGTGTTTTAGTTGCGGTGAGAGAGGACAATGGAGGTCTGCCTGTTCCAAGCCTAAGAGGCTAGGAAAGTTAGGTAATTCACACACCCTAGTCGTCGAAACTTGTGAAGTGGCGTACGCTGTCCATTCGTGGATAGTGGATATGAGAGCTACTGATCACATTTGTTTCATGGGTTCAAGCTAACCCGACGACTTAACGGAAGTGAGATCCCCATCACATCGGGCAATGCTACGAGAGTGGTAGCTGAAGCAGTGGGAGAAGTGCGCCTATCTTTTGAAGATAGAGTTATGGTCTTGAGAGACGTTCTTCGTGTTCCTATTTTAGAAAGAACTCAACCTTCAGTTTCTAAACTGTTTTTGAATAGATACTCAGTTTCTTTTAATAAGGATGTTATTATTTCTTGAAACAATGAGTTTATCTATTCCGGAACTTCAATGGATGATCTTTATACCATTATTTGGGCACACCACTCATAAAATTGAATCTAATAACACATCGATTATTTCGAGTAATAAAAGGAAGCATTCTTCGGACATGAACAAAACACTTCTATGGCATCTTAGATTAGGTCATATTAATCTAATGTGGATACAAAGGTTGGTGAAAAATGAATCCTTGGAGTCACTTCAAGTTGAGTCATTTCCAACTTGTGAATCATGTTTAGAGGGTAAAATGACCTAGAGGGCATTTGGAGCCAAGGGGAATAAAGCCACCAAAGTGTTAGAACTCGTTCATACCTATATGTGTGGTTCAATGATGATCATAGCAAGAAGGGGTGTGAGTAATATGTCGTTACTCGAGATATGGATACATCTACCTTATGATGCATAGGGAAAGAAGTATCAAGTTTCTACGATTTGATCGTGGAGGCGAATACCTTAGCAATGAATTCTTGAACTACCTATCGGACGAAGGGATTGTATCCCTGTTGACCGCACCGGGAACCCCTCAATAGAACGGTATGGCAGAACGAAGAAAGCAGACTCTTTTAGAAATAGTCAGATCCATGATGAGTTATTCGGATTTACCCAAATCGTTTTGGGTAACGCCTTGGAAGCGGTGGCTTACATTCTAAACTTGGTGCCATACAAAACGGTTCCTAAAACCCCAATGGAATTGTGGACCGGGGCGCAAGCCCAGTCTAAGACACTTGCGGATTTGGGGTTGTCCGGCATACGTGCTAAGACAAGGAAGCCGGTAAGTTGGATCCACGTTCGGAATTAAGGCTGTTTATAGGATACCCTGCGGGAACGAAAGTGTGTATGTTCTATAGTCCAAAGGATCAAAAGACCGTGATTAGTTCGCACTTTAAATTCTTGGAGGAAGACTATATGAACAAAAGAAAGCTCAGAAGTGAGATTACCTTAGACGAGTTAAGAGGGAAAACTCCTATACCAAGTATACATGATGATATACCACACGTCACACCTTCACAACCGGAACCCCGTCGCAGTGGAAGGATTGCTAAGCAGCCCGAGAAATTCATAGGGATAGGAGAATCTTCGGATTTGGTTCCCGGTGATGAATCAGACCCATGGACATACGACGAGGCAATCCAAGACAAAGACGCGGAGTCATGGCAAACGGCAATGGAAACCGAGATGGGTTCGATGGATCATAATCAAGTGTGGGAGTTGGTCGAACCACCCAATGGGGTAGAACCCATTGGATGCAAGTGGGTGTACAAGAGGAAAAGAGGACCGGACGGAAAGGTTGAGACCTTCAAAGCAAGGCTAGTGGCCAAAGGGTATACTAAAAAAGAAGAGATTGATTATGAGGAGACCTTTTCACCTGTAGCTATGCTTAAGTCCATCCGTATTCTCTTGTCGATCGCTGCGCACCTAGATTACGAGATCTGGCAAATGGATGTCAAGACAGCTTTTCTTCATGGAAGTCTTGACGGGATAGATATCTATATGCAACAGCCCAAAGGTTTCATTGAAAAAGGCCAAGAGCACCTTGTAAGCAAGCATCGCGTACTTGGAACCAGTGTTTTGATCAAGTTATTAAGTCTTATGGGTTTTTTATCAAAACAAGTTCGAAAGTTGTGTGTATAAAAGGTGTGACGGAACTGCGGTGGTATTCTTAGTATTATACGTAGACGATATTCTGCTCATTGGAAATAATGTAAAGGTATTGTCAGACGTAAGGGTATGACTGTCAAAACAATTTGATATAAAGGACTTAGGGGAAGCCGGTCACATCCTTGGGATCAAGATCACTCGCGATCGCAAGAAGGGGAAGTTGGGTTTATCGCAAGCTTCATACAAAGACACTGTTTTGAAGCGATACAACATGCAAGATTCCAAGAAAGGTTTTGTACCTTTTAGACACGGAATCCATCTATCCAAAGAAATATGCCCTAAGACGCAAGTGGAGATAGATGACATGAAAGACGTTCCGTACGTTTCGGACGTAGGAAGTCTTATGTACGCAATGTTGTGTATGAGACTGGATATCTGCTTTGTCGTGGGCATGATGGCAAGATATCAAAGTAACCCCGGGAAAGCACATTAGATTGCAATTAAATGCGTTCTTTAATTTCTAAAAAGAACTTGGTATGGAATGCTGATTTAACAATCAGACAATCTAATTCCCATGGGATACACAGACTCAAATTTCCAATCAGACATAGACTCCAGAATAAATACCTCGGGTAGTGTGTTTTGCATGGGAGAAGGAGCCATGACATGGAGAAGCGATTAGCAGAAATGCATCGCCGATTCGACCATGAATACCGAATAAGTAACTGCTTATGAAGCAGCGAAAGAAGCGGTTTGGCTTAAGTACTTCTTAGTGGACTTGGACGTTGTTCTGAATTTACCCATCACAATTATTGTGGAGGAGCAGTTGCAAATTCAAAGAAACCGAGAGCCCACAAGGCCAGCAAACACATAGAAAGAAAATACCATCTTATACGAGAAATCGTTAAGAGATGAGATATAGAGGTGGCAAAGATAGCGTCGGGTGACAACCTAGTGGATCCATTCACAAAGGGTCTGCCCCAGAGTACATTCAAGAGACATGTGGATGGAATGGGAGTCAAGACTATTGCCAATCTGCTTTAAGTATAAGTGGGAGGAATTATTAGGTTAGTGTAGGTTGACATGAGATGTCACGTAGAGCTACTACACTAAGACATGCATGATGTATACTAAAAAGCAGACTTTAAGTATAAGTGGGAGATTGTTGGAGTTATACGTGAAAGTATGCTTTTACTTTGTATAACTCGTGTATCAAACACTTGTTTATGAGAATAATTCTTTTATCACATATGCTTTAGATATGATTGAATGTTGAATATTTATTGCAAACAGTTCATAATAGTACTAGTTATATTGTAGTTAATGTGGTGATACCCGATCACGGAAGATAACATTAACAGTTTCCTTGTAACTAAACGTACATTTTCACGACCTAGGTGGAATTGAACAATCCGCCGTGAAAGGTCGATATGTAAGTCTCAGATTGGTCTGTCTTGACTAAGAGATTGCACTAGCACATTTAGTATGTGTTGAAGAGGACCTACAGCGAGGATAAATTCTTCTGTTCTGAAATGTGAAGAATTAGACCTCAGTGGTTGTTGATTTCTTAATCTCCGTCACATAAATAGGACCGTGTGTGCTTAATGGTTACTGTTTTGATTCATGTTGGGTGAGAATCATTGTGACTTCGAACTTTGTGACTTGGGCAGTAATATTAATCATACGACGGTTGCTAAGATTTAATACGGTGAAACGCGTGCGAGTACGGCTCGTTTGATTAGTTCCCTTGGTGGGCTCAGAAGTTTTATCGTACCAAATCTTGCAAGTGAAGAATTAGTCTCTTCGGTACGGATAATAATGTTGAGTTGTCTTTACTCCAAGGCGAAATATATTAATTAATTTAGAGCTATTCAGAAGCTTAATTAATTAATGGACTTGATAATCTTAAACGCGGGAAATAATAACCGGGAGCCCATATTATCTTAATATGGATTAAGATGGATAGTGCAATATTAATTTATTAGTGGTAATAATTAATATTAATGGATTGAATTATATTGGGGCTCAATATTAAAATTCAGAAGTCCATTAGGAGGTCCAATCTTAATTCTCCTAAAGGCCCCTCAAGTAGCCCATTAAGTAGCCCAATAATAATAAGGTGATTAAAATAAAAGAAATTATATTTGCTGATATTTCTTGAGATTTTCGAAAATAAGAGATATGGAGAGAGAAAAGATTTTGTTGATTTTCTTGGAAAGATATTATGGAAGATAAGTATTCTTAGAATACAAGATTATCTCATAAAATCAAGAAGATCCAAATCTTGCATTCTCAATCGATAAATTTCGAAAATTGCATATATTAGGAGGGTGAGATTTTTGTGGAATATTTTTTTATGGAGAAAAGAATATATGGGATATATTCAAGATTTTTTTGAGGCCAAGAAAAAGATCTTCTCTCCCCTAAAATACACCTAAATTTCGTTCACCCCTCTCCTATATATAGGGGGTGATTATTTCATCTCCAGTTTACTTTTCACTGCGTTGAAAAAAAAATCAGAAACAATATTTTTTCTTTCTTCCTTGTTATTCTAATTACTTGAAAGCATCTCCCACCTGTGATCAAGTAAGGCGAAAGGGAAATACTTGAGAAGGTTTTTGGGTTGATAAAGCGAGATCGTGATTGTCTCATTTATTCAAAGGCCAATTCTACAAGAGGTACGTAAGTCACATAAATTTTGTTTTATTCCGCCTAGATTTTATGTGAATTAATTCAACATGCATGATGTTAAATTTGTTGTTGGAATTATTATTTGAATTAATTAGGATTAATTCATGCTAGTAATAATTGAATTTAAATTCATATTTAAATTTCATCCCGAATAGATTCAAGGCACCCCTATTTTCCCAACACGAGGAAGAGGAGGTCGCCGAGGACGAATAGACTACGCCAGCCGAGCAAAGTGAAAAGGCTAAAAAAGAGCGAGCAGATGTGGAGGGGCTACTTGTCGAACTGACTGAGGACGTCCCCATTGATCCTTCCATATCAGGGGCGCCTTTAGAAGATCCCAAGAACGATGACCTTCCTCCCCCCACCGGGCAGGGCTCTTAGGAAGTAGGATTAGATAGGTCCTTTATTTCCTTTTTGTAGTTGTTCGCTCCTTAATGGAGAATATAATCAATTTGGGCGAACAACCTTGTTATTAATGAATTCTCTTTTGCTCCATTTAGTTCTCCTTACATTAATTGTTCTTGCATTTATATTTATGCTTCACAATCTTAATGTAATTGGGTTTTGTTCCTTTAGAACTTTGCCTTTAAAAATTAGAAAAGGGTCTTGGCCTTAGGCTCTGTCCATTTAAAAACGAACAACCTTTAATGGGCTTGATTGTATAACAAATTAGTGTCTTGAGCTCAAATCTTCTTTGAACGAACAACTTGTGATTGAACTTGCTTAAAAAATTACAAGTATGGATGACGACCTAATTTACTAACTTTTACAAGTTAAGCTAATGTAGTTCGACTTCTATACACTTTATCAAACAATCATTATCTTGCCAAAATATATAGTTTACAAACCAAGTCCAAGTAGTTCTATTACTATACACTTTGTCAAACTAACTCTAGACTTGATAAAGGATTAAAACAATACAAGTACAAACAAGTGACTGGTCAGAAATAGCTCGACCAACTAAACTTGCCCGACTACCAACACTTGGTGAAATTTCAAAAAATTAGGCAAGTTTTTAGATCTTACTTGCGCGTATGTAGCCTTAGCTCGCCCGTGTGATATAATAGCTCGCCCAATACAGAAGCATCACTATCACTTCCCATAAGCAAGGTAGCTCGCCTATTGGAAACATTTCTTCAAGTTGACTGCATTCCAGGAGTATTGGGCCAAGTTGCCATCTAGATCTTCAATGTCATATGCACCATTGGGTAACCTGTCTGTTACCCTATACGGGTCCTCCCAAGTCGGTCCAAATACGCCTGGAGGTGGGGCGAGCTTTTTCCTTAGAACAAGGTCGCCAGCTTCAAATTCTCTTACTTTAACATGAGAATTGTAATAACGCTCTGCCCTCTTCTTATATGTTGCATTTCTTAGTTCGGCAGTTATTCTTTTTTCTTCGAGCAAATCTAGCTCGACTGATAGAGTAGAGTTGTTCGCTCCTTCTACAAAGTTGACCGTTCTTAGGGTTTTGGTCTTTAACTCAACTGGGATAACTGCTTCAGTTCCGAATGCTAATGCGAAAGGTGTTTTTTCGGTGCTAGACCAGGGAGAAACTCTGTACGCCCATAACACATCCGGTAGTTCTAAAGACCACTTCCCTTTATTTTTTGTTAGCCATATTTTGAGAATGTGCTTGATTATCTTATTAATGGCTTCTACCTGGCCATTTGACTGTGGATGATAGGGGGTCGAATAATGTTTTCTGATTCCCCATTTAATGCAGAAGTCCCGAAGCTTCTTCCCGTCAAACTGAGGACCATTGTTTGTCATGAGTGTTTGAGGAATCCCGAATCGTCAGACAATGTTCTTCCAAATGAAATCGATCATTTTCTCCTGGGTGACTTTGACTAGGGCTTCTGTCTCCCATTTGGTATAATAGTCCACAGCTACGACAGCGAATCGTACATTCCCTTTTCATGGTGGGAAAGGTCCAATGATATTCATTCCACATCGTACAAATGGCCAAGGACTGAAAACCAAAACGAGCTCTTGAGCAGGTGCATGAATGCTCGGGGCAAAGATTTGACACCGATGGCAAGTTCTGGCCATCTGGATTGTATCTTTTCGTAAGGCCGGCTAATAATAGCCTTGCCTTTCTATTTTGTAGGCCAGAGCTTGCCCCCCAACATGATTTCCACAGACTTTTGAATGTATATCTTTTAAAGTATCTCTCCCTTGCCCCCTAGACAAACATTTGAGTAGCGGGACTGAAAAGCTTCTTTTGTAAAGTTGCTCGTCCATTAGGGTGTACCTGGCTGCGTATTTCATTATTCTTGCGGCTTCAAAGGGGTTTCTTGGTAGTTCCCCGTCTCTCAAATATTTGACTATAGGAGATCGCTAATCATCATCTTCTGGTTGTTCGGCTACCTGATTGACCTCGTAGTCAATCGTTGAAGGTTGAGCCTTCCTAGTGATGATGATGTCTGTCAAATCTGTTGGCCCGTCACTTGTTGCTAGTCTAGCCAGGGCATCGGCTTGCGTGTTGCTCATTCATGGTACTTGTTGAATATATACTTGATCTAGCATTGATATTAGGTGAGCAAAAATTTGTTGGTATTCAATCATGTGTTCGTCTCTGGCCTCGTATTCACCTCGTACTTGACTTACTATAAGTTGATAATCTTCGGAAATTTGGAGTCGTCTGACTCCGACAGCTGGTGATAAGTGGAGTCCTGTAATGAGGGCTTCGTATTCAGCCTCATTATTAGTTGCTATGAATTCAAATCTGACTGCCGAGGTGAATACTTGTCGGTCGGGGCTGATAAGGACTACCCTTGCCCCCGAGGCCATGCTCGTCGATGAACCGTCCACATAAAGATACCAAGGATGATCTAGCCCTCTCGTCGGATTCTGGGGAAAGGTTAACTCGACTACAAAGTCAGCTAATGTCTGACCCTTGATCGTTGTTCGAGGTGCATAGGTCACTCCAAACTTGCTAATCTCTATGAACCACTTTAGCAGGTGGCCAGCTGTGTCAGGTCGGTGTAATATTTTCCTGAGTGGGAAAGTTGTTAGTACTTCAACCTGATGATCGAAAAAGTACGGTCTTAACTTTCTAACACTCATGACCAGAGCATATGCCAGCTTTTCTGTGGGCGAGTATTTCACCTCGGCTTCATGTAGGGCATTGGCTGACATAGTAGATAGGCAGATGGAATTTACCTTCTGCCCGCACCAGAACTGAACTTATTGCCACCTCAGAGGCTTCCAGATATAAGTACAACTTCTTTCATGGGACTGGTTTTGACAAAATTTTCACGTCTCCCAAGTAGTCTTTCAGATGTTCAAAGGCTTTTTGGCAACTGCCCGTCCATACAAAGTTGCATTTCTTGATGGCTTCGAAGAATGGACAACACTTGTCTCCTGATCGTGATATAAATCTATTCAAAGTAGCCAGACATCCCGTCAATATTTGTACTTTGACGGAACGAGGGGGGTTCCATATCTACGATAGCTTTAACTTTTACGGGGTTAGCTTCAATTCCCCACTTACTGACCAGGTGGCCTAGAAATTTCCCCGAATGTAAAGCTGTTTTTCTTCGGGTTTAACTTCATATTATATTTTCGGAGAATGTCGAATACTTGGGAGAGATGTTGGAGGTGGTCTTCTTTTCAGGTACTTTTGATGATTATATCGTCCACATACGCCTCGACCGTCTCCCCAATGTGTTCGTCAAACATTTTGTTTATGAGCCTCTGATAGGTTGCCCCTGCATTGATCAGTCCAAACGACTCAAACAAAGTAAGTTCTTGTTTGTGTAAAAAGCCATATTTTCCTGATCATCGAGGTGCATCGGGATCTGGTGGTAACCGGCGAAAGCATCCATAAATGTAAACATTTCCTGCCCGGCTGTACTGTCCACTAGCTGATCAATGTGCAGAAGTGGAAAGATATCCTTTGAGCATGCTAGATTCGGATCTGTAAAATCTATGCATAGCCTCCAGGTTCCGTTCGGCTTCCGCACCAACACTGGATTTGCAACCCATTGTGGACATAATGCTTGTCTGATTAAGTCGTTGTCTAACAACTTTTAACCTCTTCATTGAGGGCTTGGTATTTATTCGGCCAATACTTTCATTTTTTTTATGGACAGGTCGTCGGGCTGGATTAATATTTAGCCTGTGACAGGCATCTTTTTGGTCGATTCCCACCATGTCTGCATGCGACCATGCAAAAATATCAAGATTGGCTTTAAGGAACTCTGTCATTCGGGTTCTGTAAGGCTCAGGGATCTCGGACCCAATGTAAAGTTTGAGATCATCACGGTTAAGGTTAACTTTGAAGGCTTCCAGGTCCTCGACTGGAGTTGCTCGTCGTTTTTGTCCCTCCAACCACGGATCAATGATTAGCCCTTCTGGATTCAATTCATCTTCGATGTCCATTGGCTCAACACCTAGACGGGGATCAAAATCGTCTGCTGAGCCAGGGTCAATGTTAGTCACCGGGTTTGGGCCCTCCAAACTAACGTTCATAGGTAGCTCGTCAATGGTCCTCGATGACTCTGTCGTTGGCCAGAGTTGTTTGCCCATGGGCAATTGTTGGTCGCCCATGGGCAAGATCTGTTCCTCGGTTTCCATCTGGTCATCATGAGGTCCCAAAATGTCATTGAGGACATAAGGCTCATAGTCAAAATGACTGGTGGAGGCTTCCATCATCGATACTTGTTCTTTGTTTGGACGCAGTTGAATGAGTCACTCTCGAGCTTTTCTTTGATCTCCCTTCAACGTACTAGCTCCACTTGCAGCTGGGAATTTGACACAATAGTAATAGGTTGAAACTGCAGTCTTAAATTCATTTAAAAATAGCCGGCCAAGGAACCCGTTATAGGTGGATTCTTGATCTACGACCAGAAAATCCACCATTCTAGTTATAATGGGACAGACAACCTAATTATCCCTAATGGGACTGTTACAGCATTTCCGAAGCCTAGAATTTGGTGATTGGAATCTTCAATATAACTAGCATAGTCTCCTATCTAATCAAGTGTTTTTTTTTAAGATAATGTTGGTGTAGGCTCCGGTATCCACCAGTAGATGGTGCACTTTAGTCCCCATTATTTTGGCACAGATTACGAGGGAATCGTTATGGGGAGTTATGATTCCGTCTAAATATTTTTCTGTGAAGGTCAACTCCGATGTATGCAGAATAGATGGGTTGACCCCCATTTCCTGCACCTGAGCTACTGCACGCAGCTCTGCCTTCCTCTTCTAATTTGACATTGGAGGTCGCCCATCAGAACAACCACCAACAGGTCCAGCGGGCTCCATTATTTGAATTTCAGGAACCGATCCTCCTGCTGGTGCTAGAGCTGGTCGCCCCGCTAGATTCCTTCGAGGGGCTTGTTCCATATCATCCTCCTCATAATCATCTTCTCTACCTCTCTTACCGGGTTGTCTCTTCACAAATTCGGATAACTTGCCCTCCTCGTAAAATTGTCATAACTGATTTAGCAAGTCTCGACACTCACTCGTAAAGTGTCCTACACTCTGATGGTAGGCACAATACTTGTGTGGGTTTAACTTGCTAGCGTCCTGACGTATTTTTCTTGGAGGGGTAAGTAACTCCTTTTCCCGGACATTATTGTATACTGCATCGATCGATATGGTAAGCACTTGATTTAGCTTATCCTTCAGTTCAGCCCCTTCATTGAATGCTTTCATATTTTTAGGAGCTCGATACCTACCACCACCAGGTTTCTTTGTATTATCCTTCTGATCGTCTTTGTCTCCAACATCTTTCTGCAATGCTTCGTGCATTGAGACAAAGACTCCCGCCCGATCGCGGAATTCTGCATAAGTTTTGGGGCACTTGAGATGTACTTCTTTCCAAAGATCAGTGCCTCTCTTTAGTCCAACTAGGACAGCCACAATCTTGGTATCTTCGCTGACAGACTCTTTTTCCAACAGAACCTTGTCAAACCTTTCCAAGTACGATCGGTCCGACTCATCATCAGCTTGTTTTAAGTCGGATAACCGATGTCTCTGTGATAGGTAAGACCCGGCCATGGAGAAATGGGACAAAAACTCTTTGCCCAGTTGAGCAAATGAATGAATGGAAGCCGGGGGCAAGGCCGAAAACTATTTATATACACGATCCCCCAGGGTCAAATGAAAGTTTCGACATTGGGTAGCATTGCTTGCCCCCATTGATATCATGTAGTCAAAATACTTCATAATGTACACTCAAGGATCTGTTGTGCCTTCATATTGTATACTTGCAGGATATTGGATCTTCTTTTGAATTGGAGCCTTTAAGATTACTGAAGATAATGGAGAGGATGGAAGATTGGTATTTCCATAACCTTTATGCAGGTCTAACTGACCCTGCATGCTTTCAATTGCCTTTCTCATAGACACCAATTCTTCCAATGATCCCCCTTGACTTGGAGGCTATTCGACAAACACTGGTGTATGATCATCAGTTCGTCGCAGTCCCTCAATTGGAAGGGCGATCTCATGGACTGGTTTTCTGGGATTGGGTGCCCCATCTGGACTCAGGCGACCAAAAGCTGACCTAGTCAATCTTTCATGGACTGACTGGCGAGCTGGTGCATAGGCTGGGCGAGCTACTTTAGCTCTGGGATGAATTTCAGCTTCTCTCCGGCCAGGGCAACCTAATCTGTTAAGCACGCATCGGCGTGTAATTCCTTGACTGACCCCCACTGCTTGACCAGGGGTTGATTCTCCATGGCTAGTCGGCTCGTCGAGCTGTTTCTCCTTGCCCTTTGTTTTACGGGCCTAAGCACTATCTACCTCGTTCTGATGTTCATCCCTTACCCTCTCATGCTCACAAGATCTTGTTGGGATATGCCTTGCTTGGACATGAGTTGGGCCAGGTTCTCCCTGTTGCTTTTGTAACGCCTGAAGCATTGCAATTGTGTGAGCTAAATCATTAGAATTATGAGCAAATGCCTCTAGCTCAGATGGCATCAACTGATTGGCTGTTGGTTGGTTCTTTTATTCATGCCGAGCTACTTCAGCTCACCGGCAAGCGGAGGAGACCCTAGTGTATGAGGCCCTCCTTGAAAGATGGGAATATTGTGTTTCCCGAGACTGTGGCATCCTTAGCTAGGGTGTTGATAAAAATCTTCAAATCTTTAAGTCTTCGAATGAAGAACACCAAGAACACCTTTGTATAAATCTTCAAGGGAAATTTGAGGATTTCTTCAAATCTTCAAGTTTTAAACTTAAAGTTCTTGCTTAATCACACTTAATCGGAGGTTAGAACCCTCCTTCTAGCGCCAATTTATTGATGATCTTTTCTAATCACATGGATTAGTGGATGTTTTTATTTACTAATTAGATCACCAAACAATTACGTGTGATTGATCACTAACGTAATTAGTGAATACGAAAATTAGTATTGAAAAGGAATAAACACGTGTATCGATTACCTATTTATCTTGTAAGCATGTAAATCGAGGTACTTTGGTATGCGTAGTCGAAGTTTGGATGTATTCGTGAATTTGTGCTTATTTTATTAATTGAAATTCAAGGTATTTATACAAGTTTTACAAGTAGGAGGTGTCTAAACCTTTGAACTTCCATGTGTGCATGCTTGACACATGGTTAGTTGACTTATTTGACCTTATCTAAGCTAATTTCTATCTTCTAGACATGATTTGCTCGATTAAAGGTGTTGTCCGCCTCTTTGGGCCTTGTCTTTGAAGAGTTGTTAGCTTAATTCTGTTAGCCATCCTTTTTGTTGACTTAATGTCTTTATCCTTTGGTTAGAGCTATTCGCCTATTGGCTGGAGTTGCTCGCCAGGGCTTCATTTGGGTTCATAGTATCTTTACCTTGAAGCTGTTCACATGTGTAGTGTAGCTCGCCAAGCTGGAATAGTTCGCCTGACTATTCCAGCTTGGCCTGGCTTAGTTGGTGCCTAACCTTATCTTGGGTGCACTTACTTCACTTAATCCTGTTCGTTCTTATGGTACTTCTGCTCGTCTATCAATACGTAGTCCTTAACGAACTTGGCCAGTTCGTCGATTGGGTGGCCGACCTTGTGGAGAACTTGAATGGTGGCCAGATAGTAGAAGTAGTTGGTGGTTTGGAGGGGATCGCTCAAGGCGGCGTACTCTTCAGGGGACGAGGCCAGTTTCTTCTTGAAGTCCTCGACCATCTCTAGGGCCTCGGCCATCTTGGCCACCTCCTGGTTGGCGAGCAGCATCTCCGCCTTCGAAGACTTGGCCGCCTCCTCAGCCCGGAGAATTTCAACCTCCGTTTTCTCCTCAGCCAGTTTGGCCGAGGTCTTCCCTTCCCGGCGTAGTTTCTTCTCCAGGAGGACACTCTTTTCCTCCACGGCTCACATTTTGGCACGGAGAGTATCAACCTTGGCAATAGCTTTTCTCCCCGTCTCCGCCCCAGCCTCTAGGGAGAGAACCTTGACCTCCAACTCTTTGAGGGCTTTTTGCCTCTTCCTCTCATTCCGGTAAGCCCAGGTGGCCTTGTTCTCCTTCTGGGTGAGAGCATGGCTCATCACCGAGACGACTTTGAGTTGAAGAGCTTGGGAGAGGTAGAGATTGGAGTTTCTATTGTTATTAGCCATGACAGTCTCCAGCTTGAGGTCCAAGGCCCAAGGCACATCCTGCATCGTCCGCCGGAGATAGGGATGAAGGGAGTCAAGGTCCTGGGTGAACTTCAAGCAGATAAGTTAAACACTCGAGCCGAGGGATGGGGATCATCCTCCATACTACTGAAGGAAAAAGAGGGACATGTTAGCACATCTCCAAAGGTAATCAAAGGAGAAACGATTTATTAAGTACAAACCTGGCAATACGATTAGGATCCCAGCCTAAGTAGGACTGGTCAGGAATATCCTCCCTGACATCCCCAGGGCTCCCGACGCCCTCAGTAGCCACCACCTTTCCTCGGTGCGCTTTCTTAGGAGTGGGAGCGTCCTCGACCTTGACGACCTCGTGGGTGTCGACATCTCAGCCCTTTTTTTCCTGGGACTTAGGGGTAGCCTCCTCGGCAGCCGGGGTGGGGGCAATAGCCACCGTCGCTAGACCCACAACTGTGGGGATCTCAACTGGTTCCCTCGGCGGGGCCGGGATGGCCAGGGCTTTCTTGCCCCTTTCTTCTTTTTGCCCACGAGGGCCTTCATACGGGCAAGGAGATCAGACATCTCCATGATAAGCTCAGGGGGAGGGGGGATAGACGGGGTAGTCGGTTGCGGGGATAAGGAAAAAGTTAGAAAATATTCTAATGAGCAAAACAAAGACTAATAAAGATGAAACTCACGAGGAGAAAGGTCGAAGTGCCGAGGATAGTAGAAGAGACGAGACTCCTGTCTTTTTTTCTCAGTAAGCAACGTTCGGTAATGCCGCTCACGAGAGTTGATGAGGTCGATCTTGGCAAGGACGAGGCGGAAATCAAAGGGTAGTTCTTCGATTCAAGGCACCAAGTAACCTGCATACAAGGAGAAATATTAGATCAATATGAGATGAACAAAAAAAAAACTTCAAAACTTACTATCTTGTTTCCTCCCAAAAGTAGTGGGAATGTCGACGTCCACATGACCGCGACCGGATTTCCATCACCCTGACACCCAGAAACAGTGCTTATCCTTAATGTGAACCTTGAGCGGCAAGTCGAAGACGAGATTTTTATGACGATGTTTAACATGAACATTGTCATTGTTCTTCGGATACTTTTCCAAGCTATAATAATATTTCATCTCCCCGGTTATCGGCATACGGTAGAGGCGATGGAGGTCGAAGAGGATGTAAGTGTCGATAAGGCACCACCAAGTGTTGACGCTGAATTGCAAAGGCGCCAAACCTCAGGCATTGAGTAGATTCATGATGGTCGGGTTGAGCGGAAAGTGAAGAGGAAACACCTTTGTCCTAGGTCATCTTTCGGTGTAAGAAAGAAAAGAAGTAGAGGAAAAATACCTTACCAATTAAAGCAGCGCGATCGCAGAGCAGGTCGCCGGAGTAGAAATTTTGAATTGCAAGAGAGAGCCACATTTTATAGGGAGAAGGAGGGGCCAAGCTGCAAATACTGACCCCAAATCTCGGGGGTCAAAGCGAAAGAAAAAGAACCTCGAGGGACCAATATTGAAGGGCGTGGGCAACACGCGGGCGCATCATACCAGTTGCGACCTTTCGCGCGAGCGCATCCCGCCCCAGCACGCTGTTTCCCAATAAGGCATAATAATTGTCTAGGGATAGGCGGTCCCTCGGGGCAGATGAAACGTCTTTTCCCAAGCAAAGTTCCATCAACCCACGTCGTATTGTTCACCTCGTGACGATGTGGGGATACAGACGATTTCTACTCGACCAATTCGACACACCTCGACTAGTTTTCGACCCATTCGAAGGGAGACCTTCTATTGGTTAGAGGGGAAATTATTGTGAAATGAATAATCCGGGCTCGACGAGATCAAGCCAAAGAAAGCAGGACGAGGTACAGCCTCCCCAGATACAAGAAGTAAAAAGGGTCCTACCTCAGAGCTTGAGTTGAGCGGTCTCGACTCCAACCCCGGCATATATGATCTACATCCAAGACGACACGACACGATCCCCACAGGAAGGGTCTGAGACAAGGGAAGGTTTGACCTTGGCAGTCCAATCTAGGTGATGGACGAGGACGACCATCCCAAAGAGCCAAGGGGAAGCTCAAGAATAAAACCAAGTCTGAGATCAAGGGGAAGAAGAGGTCATCCCGGATAACTTCAAGACAAGGGCGCCACATATTTGGTCTTATCCAAGCTAAAGTCAGGTCTAGGCGCCATCAGACAATCATTCCTCTTTGAGTACGAGGAACAGTAGATCGGCACCAACTCCAGAGGGACATGCCATACTTATGCCAGGAAATCCCACGATCTCAGGAACAAGTACAACCAACTTTCCACGTAGCCAACTCATATTGGGCCGATTCACCTACACAAGGGACCTCGGCCCATTACTCGAAACTAGGGCTAGCCCAAGCATTTAATGTTGGGCTGCTCGAATAGAGTTAGGGCAGCCCAAGGGCATACCCTTGGGCTATAAATACATGCTCATTAGCATTTAATACATACCTATTATTTCAAACCCAAGTCTACACAAAGACTTGACAAATCTCTGTACATTTATTGCTTTCTTACTTGCATTTATTACCTCATAGCCTCAAGCAATTAATGTCAAATCAACCTAAATTATTTAGTTAGTTACTCATCCAAAAGCCATATAAATCTTATTAAGCTACATATTTTGAGTAACAACAACTCTCAACCCTAGTATTGTTAGAGGCCTCCATATATAAGCCATCCTCCTCTCTCTCTCCTTGTTAGCGCTGCAAACGTGAGAGAGAGTGAGATGAGTGTATGGTGAGTGAGTGCAACCACATACAAAGGTCCATTTGACTCTCTCGTCTAACACCGGTTTAGAGCCCGTCTAATAGGCTGTTAGGATATAGATTAGATGTTTTGAAGATGTTAAAACAAGAACTTGTAATAGGACTAGCTGAACCTGTTAGTCAGCTACAGATTAGTCTTGGTCTAGAATAGGTCTTTGGTTAAGGGGGGAGAAATCTGTGCATACCAGAGAAGGTGACCAGAGAAGGTGACCAGAGAAGGTACCAGAGAAGGTACCAGAGGAGGTGACCAGAGAAGGTACCAGAGGAGGTGACCAGAGAAGGTACCAGATGAGGTGACCAGATGAGAGGTGACCAGATGAGATGTCCAGAGCAGAAGAGTCACCAGAGCAGAAGAGTCGCCAGAGCAGATGAGGTCCAGAGGAGTCTGACCAGAGGAGTCTGACCAGAAGACATATCCCAGATGAGGACCAGAAGACCCCAGACCAGACCAGATAAGAGAGACGGATTAGTTCACCTACCAGAAGCATCTTAGTAATCTGGAGACAAGGAGATTTTTGAGATCATTGATGGAGAAGAAGGCAATCTGGAAGTCAACTGATGGAGGATCTGATTGTTTGTTTGATTGATTGAAGTCAACTAATCAATCATATAATCAATCTTTGATTGATTATATTCCTCCAATTATGGTTGTTTGAATTGCTAGTTCCCAACGGCTAGTTAATTCCTACAACTATAAATAGGAGTGCTTGGATTAGTTCAATAGATAAGAGTCGCGCGAGAGCACACCAAGAACACACGAACTCTTCCAATCACTCACCTTTGTCCTTTCTAGTTTATATACACTCTATTAGGAGTTTAGTTGGATTATTACTCAACCTGTTCATCTTGTTAGATAAGGTTGTTGTAAGGTGTAAGAAGGAGCTGGTACTTCGCAATTCCAGTAAGTAAGTGAGTACGTAAGTTGGAGAGTGAGAAAGACCCCTTTGGAGAAAGGGAGAGTGGACGTAGGACAAGTTGGTCCGAACCACTATAAATCTGGTGTTCTATACTTTTCTGCATTTTAGTTTTCTGCATTTCTATTAGTACATTCTTTAAAAGGGTTTTCATTAAGATAAACTTAAAAACGCTTTCCGCTGGATATTTTTGGGACCAACAAGTGGTATCAGAGCAGTGTGTCCTACAGACCACTGTTTTGAAATTATCTCGGTGGTCACCAGGGCAGATCCATATTTTTTTTTAAAAACCCAAATATTTGTTGTGCTAACAAATTTTGCAGAAATGGGCTCAAAGAGATGCAGTAGAAGAGACACCAGGAGGTACTCCAAAAGAGGCTTAGCAGATGAGGAAGATGAGGTATCCACTTCTGGTTCATCATCTAATTTTGGACCAGACGAAGAGGTTTGTCTTATGACAGACGAGGTATGCAATCGAACTCCCTCTTCTTCTTCTTATTCTTCGTTTTCTGAACAATCAGAGGAGTCTGATATGCAGAAGATGCTATTAGATCTCCAAACTTCTATACAACTTTGTCAAAAGTTGGAAGAAGAGAACACAAAGTTGAAAGTAGAAAATCAGAAGCTTTCACAATGTGTTAGCAACCCAACTGATCTACCAGCTGAACAAGTTCAAACTCTGGTAGAAGAGTCCACTGACTTGAAAACCAGATGTGATGAACAAACTAAGCTAATAGAAAAGTTGCTTGCTGAAAACATTGAGAAAGATAATGAATATACTCTGCTGGAAGCTAAGTTCGATGAACTCTTCCATCAAAACAAAATTGTAAAAGATAGTGAGGACAAGCTCAAGCTGAGACTGGAGCAGCTGACTACAGCAAACAATGCTGTGTCACATATAGCTGCCTCATCTCAAAGAGAGCATGATAAAACAGGCCTTGGTTATACCAAACCTGAATCCTCACCTGTTCAGAAAGAAGAACAGACTAGTAATTTTATTGATAAGGGTAAAAGGCCAGCTGACCAGGCAACTCAGCCTAATGGGCAGATGAGTCCTAAAACTCAAAAACCCAAAAGGCAGAGGAGGAATTTTAAGAAGGGTTATACCCAGAATAAAAGACCTCAGCCAGGCCAGCAGAGTAGAAGACAATCTGGATCTTCTCAAAAGAGGCAGAACCAGATGACTTCTACTCACCTGCAGAGGACTTTCAAGTCATCTGCCAGACCAGCTGGAACATTTGATGGTTCTAGTAAGACTTATCCTTATCAAAAGAATTTCAAGTCTGTTGCTTTAAGACAAGTTATTCCTTCTACTGGACAAGCTCATAAGAGAAGAAGAACCTCTAGAAGAAATAACCATGTCGAAGCTTCTTATGTTCAGTGTGTTTTTGTTGATATATATGGAAGAAAGATAAGATCACCTGATCCAAAAAGGGATGATCTATTCTTGTGGCTTCCTAAATATCGTGCTAACCCCCCTGGACCCAGTAGGGTACCAAAAAGTTGATTGCCCGCAGATACAAAAGAAGATCAGCTGATGTTTTGCCCCAATATCAGCTGAGCATACTTTGAGGGGGAAGATCAGTTGACCCAGTCTGCTAGAATCTCTATTTAGATATTTCAAGTTTTCTTGTCTTGTTTTAGTTCAGTTCTTTCAGTTTTAACATCATCAAAAAGGGGGAAATTGTTAGGATATAGATTAGATGTTTTGAAGATGTTAAAACAAGAACTTGTAATAGGACTAGCTGAACCTGTTAGTCAGCTACAGATTAGTCTTGGTCTAGAATAGGTCTTTGGTTAAGGGGGGAGAAATCTGTGCATACCAGAGAAGGTGACCAGAGAAGGTGACCAGAGAAGGTACCAGAGAAGGTACCAGAGGAGGTGACCAGAGAAGGTACCAGAGGAGGTGACCAGAGAAGGTACCAGATGAGGTGACCAGATGAGAGGTGACCAGATGAGATGTCCAGAGCAGAAGAGTCACCAGAGCAGAAGAGTCACCAGAGCAGAAGAGTCGCCAGAGCAGATGAGGTCCAGAGGAGTCTGACCAGAGGAGTCTGACCAGAAGACATCTCCCAGATGAGGACCAGAAGACCCCAGACTAGACCAGATGAGAGAGACGGATTAGTTCACCTACCAGAAGCATCTTAGTAATCTGGAGACAAGGAGATTTTTGAGATCATTGATGGAGAAGAAGGCAATCTGGAAGTCAACTGATGGAGGATCTGATTGTTTGTTTGATTGATTGAAGTCAACTAATCAATCATATAATCAATCTTTGATTGATTATATTCCTCCAATTATGGTTGTTTGAATTGCTAGTTCCCAACGGCTAGTTAATTCCTACAACTATAAATAGGAGTGCTTGGATTAGTTCAATAGATAAGAGTCGCGCGAAAGCACACCAAGAACACACGAACTCTTCCAATCACTCACCTTTGTCCTTTCTAGTTTATATACACTCTATTAGGAGTTTAGTTGGATTATTACTCAACCTGTTCATCTTGTTAGATAAGGTTGTTGTAAGGTGTAAGAAGGAGCTGGTACTTCGCAATTCCAGTAAGTAAGTGAGTACGTAAGTTGGAGAGTGAGAAAGACCCCTTTGGAGAAAGGGAGAGTGGACGTAGGACAAGTTGGTCCGAACCACTATAAATCTGGTGTTCTCTACTTTTCTGCATTTTAGTTTTCTGCATTTCTATTAGTACATTCTTTAAAAGGGTTTTCATTAAGATAAACTTAAAAACGCTTTCCGCTGGATATTTTTGGGACCAACATAGGCAGCCTAAACAGTTATCCCGAGATACGAACCGTGAGTTGTGTGAGGAGGGAGGATACCCAATAGTGGTATCAGAGCCACGTGTGCCTTCGTCGACTATGTCCGTGGATCTTGGGTGCCGCCACCGCCATCGCGTACCCAGATGACCGCTGCCACTGTAAGCCCGCTCGAGCGCCGCTGCCGCTGTGAGCCTGCTCGTGCGCCTCTTCCGTGCTCGCTTGATCTGCTCAGCCGACTGCCGTCGTGAGCCCGCCCAACCGCCGCCATATAGGGGTGTGCAAAAATACAGTCTGAACTGAAAAAATCAACCAAACCAAATCGAAATATAAATTTTAGTTCGGTTTACGGTTTTAAGTTTTGCTTTTTTTTTCGGTTCAGTTTATGGTTTTTATGAATTAAAAGCCATATAGACCGAACCAAACCAAAATATTTTTAATAATTATAATATATATATATATATATATATTAATGTTCACTAAATTAATATGTAATCACTTATAGTCTAACATAATATAATAATATTAATATTAGATAATTTAGATTCACGCATAAAAGACTTGAGTTGATTTGTGTGTTGCATAAAATATTTTAGGAGTGGTGTTTTGTGTTGATTGTATTTTTAAAAAATTGTTGCTTAACTTTTGAAAATTATTGTGTTGATGTTTTTATTTAATTATGTAGTAGGATTATTGATGTATTTTTTCTTAAATTAGTATTTAAATATTGATATGTTACAAGTAATTGAATGAAACAAGTGTTTTGATGCTAACAAATTTTAAGCTAAATTTTAAAAAAGAGAATTCGGTTTGGGACCGAACAGTCTTTCAAAATATGGTTCGGTTTTTATTTTGTAAAAAAAATTCGATTTGATGTTCGGTTTGGCTAATACGGTTCGGTTCGATTTGACCGAACCGACCGTTGCACATCCCTACCACAGACGAGTGTGGATCTATCTAGATCGCGCTGCCTGGAGATCAGTTGCATAGATCCATTCAGGTGCAGCGTCGTGAAGCCATCCCAGCTGTCCGCCATCGCCGGGGTTGTCAGCCCAGTCGTCGCGCATCCAGATCTGTCATCCCAGCGCCACTGTCGTCCCCAATCTATTGTAGATCATGTTGGGGAAATCAGGGTGCCCAGATCTATTCGGGTTGATATTTAAATATGAATTTAAAATTAATTATTATTAGCATGAATTAATTCACATAAAAACCTATAGCGGAAAATCTAGGAATTTATGTGATTACGTGCCTCTTGAAGTAATGGCCTTTGAGAATATCGGGACAAGCTTCGACAATCTTCTCAACCGAAAGATCTTCTCAAGTATTTTCTTTAGCCTTGTTCGTCTACCGGTGGGAAGTGTTTAACGAACAATTAATAATACGAAGGAAGAAGAAAAATATATGTTGCTCTTAATTTTTCCAACTCATGGAACTTGTAAACTGGGTATGAAAAATCCATACCCTATATATAGGTGTGATGGCTGATTTTTGCTAGTGGAGGAGGGGAAGAGAAGATCTTCTATTGATCTCCAAGAAACCTTGAATATATCCTATATATTCTTTTCTTCATAATAAAATATTCCACAAAAATCTCACTTCCATATTATATTGATATTTCCGAAAATTGTAGGATGAGAATACAAAATTTGAATCTTCTTGAATTTATGAGATATTCTTGTATTCCAAAAATACATATATCTTCCATAATATATTTTCAACAAAATCAACAAAATCTTTTCTCTCTCTAAATCAATATTTTAAAAAATTAATAGGAAAAAATCAGCAATAATAATTTTCTTTTATTTTAATCACCTTATCATTATCGGGCTAATTATTGGGCTACTTGAGGGGTCTTTAGGAGATTTAAGATTTCACCTCCAATGGTCTTCTAAATTTTCAATATTGAGTCGCAATATAATTCAGTCCATTAATATTAATTAATACCACTATTAAATTAATATTGCACTATCCATTTTAATCTATATTACGATAATATGGACTCCCAGTTATTATTTCCCGTGTTTAAGATTATCTAGTCTATTAATTAATTGAGCTTCTGAATAGCTCTAAATTAATTAATATCTTGTGCCTTGGAGTAAAGACAACTCAACATTATTATCCGTACTGAAAAACTAATTTTCATTTGCAAGATTTGGTATGATAAAAACTTCTGAGCCCATCAAGGAGACAAATCACACAAGCCGTACTTGCACATGTTTCTCCGTAGTAAATCTTAGCAATTGTCGTATGATTAATATTATTGCCCAAAATACAAGGTATCGAAGTCACAATGATTCTCACCCAATATATATCAAAGTAATAAGTATTAACCACACACGGTCCATTTTAAGTGACAAAGATTAAGAAATCAACAACCACTGGGGTCTAATTCTTCTTTGTTCAGAACAGAAGAATTTATCGTCTTTGTAGGTCCTCTTCAGCATATACAAAATGTGCTAGTGCAATCTCTTGGTCAAGACAGGCCAATCTGAGAGCTAGACCTCAACCTTTCACGGTGGATTGTTCAATTCCACATGGGTTGTGAAGTTGTACATTTAGTTACAAGGAACTATTAATGTGATCTTCTGTGATCTGGTATCACTACACTAACTACAATGTAACACGTACTATATGTTGAACAGTGTGCAATAAACATATATAACATTCATTCATATTTAAAGCAACAGTGATAAAAGATTTATTCTCATAAATAAGTGTTTAATACATAGGTTATACAAAGTAAAAGCGTACTTTCACGTATAACCCCAACAGATCCATCGGTTGCCGATCTCTCTCGTTGGTTCCCGGAGTTGTGGAGTCACGCTTCATCGAGCATCGCCACCTCGTGTGCAGCCTGCATCAGCACCGCCGTAGTGTCTCGCCTGAGCCACTGCTCGTCCGCCGTCCCTATGAAGGTAAGTTAGGTAAGTCCCCTATTCTTTATCTCTTATTCCTCTTGTTAGCTATTTTAAATATAATTATCGGTATTATTATTTAATTTGCTAACAAGATTTATGCAGAAAGTTGATTTAAAAAATTGCTTAGTTTTACCTAAAATTTGTTACAAATGTGAGTCGTGGTAATAAGGCTCTTGTTGTTTCTGTGACACTGGTGGGTTTTGCCCCCATTTTCAACGGAAATTAGGCAGCACGTTTGCTTGGTCCCTGGATTGCATTGCTATTTTTGGGCGATTTGAGGCCCTTACCCAGGGTCTCGCTCTGGTAAATTGGATGTATCACGTTTACTCCTTTCAGTAGTATAGCCGTTTGCTGCGGGTTTTATTGATTTCTTAGTGAACCGCATGCCACGGTTTAGGGCTGTTGGGATTTCGTGCTATAGTTTTAGGAAATTACGTGCTTGTTATCCGTGCTTTGTGACATATATTTTTAGTGACCTGTGTTGGTGATTGCTTCCACTTGCTTGTTACTAATTTCTTGCATCCTTGTGTGCTGTGATTTATGTTAAAAGCTTCGTAAACCAAATGGCCACCACTACTCCTACGTACGTGTTGGCCCCCTTCACTGGTAAAGGTGATTTTAGTATCTGGAAACATAAAATGAAATGAATCTTGATCCATTAGCGGGTTTACAAAGCCGTTGATCACTCTTATTCCACTAATGAAACTGAGGAAATGAATGAATTTTCTTTACCGTCCATTATTTTGAACTTGTCTAATTCTGTGCTTAGGAAAATTGGTCAAATGGACTCTGCTAAAGACTTATGGGATAAATTAGAAGAGTTGTACACTAAGAGGGGTGTATTGGTTATAGAGTCAGTAGGATTTTTTTAGACTTTT
Organism: Ballota nigra; assembly: GCA_947034835.1. NCBI lineage: Eukaryota > Viridiplantae > Streptophyta > Magnoliopsida > Lamiales > Lamiaceae > Ballota > Ballota nigra. Next base: position 14,009,206 of record OX344721.1, on the reverse strand, counting down.
AAAGTCTGGGGGTATTCAATTTAGATTTTCAAAAGTCTTTAAAAATCCTGAGGTATTCAATACGGATTTTAAAAAGTCTTAAAAAAATCTTTAGGTATTCAACAGTCTATGGATTTTAATACTCCACGGATTTTCTTAGATTTCCCTTCCAAAATATGAATAGATTTAATAACCAGAGATTTCTACGGATTTTGAAAAGTCTTAAAAAATCTTTAGGTATTCAACAGTCTATGAACTTTCTTTAATTCTTTTCCATTGGGATATTAACGGGGCGGGGACGGGGGGTCATTCCCCATCTCCATCCCTACAAAATAAATGGGGAAATTTTTTCCCCCATCCCCGCCTCACCGGGGATCCCTGTCTCGCGGCGATTCCCCGTTCCCCACCTACTTATTTTTTTATATCATTTTTAAAATATAAAAAAAAAATTAATTAAAAATTTTAATCATACACAACAATTACTTTAAGTTGGTGTTAAAAAAAATTAATTTAAACAATTTGAAGAACCTCTAATTCTAATATTTTTAATTAACATATATACTAAAGTGAAAATAATATAATTTGGAACTAATAACATAACATTAAATAAAAAATATATATAATTTTTAATAAATAGTTAATTGAGTAGGAAACTAGGAAATATTTATTTGTAATTTACTTTAACATTAAAATTATATATAAATATATTAATTATATAAAAAATAATGCGGCTCCCCGCGGGGAACGGGACGAGGATTCCCCCGGCTGAGAATACTATCTCGGTCCCCGCCTACGGGGCAAAAAAATTCCCGTCCCTGTTTGCTTTGGGGATTACACCCCCCCCCCCCCCCCCGATTGTTAAGTCTACTCTTCAAAAAATATAAATAAATTTTACTCTCCAAAATCTCTTCTAACAACCTGAGACTTCTAATGAGGGCGAGATATAACGGTGATGGAAATGAAGATAAAATAATAATGTATTTTTTTAACTAATATATTTTTTTTCTAAATAATTTGGATAACTTTTTTTTATATATAAGTGTGTCCCATATATATTTGCATCAATGGTTCCAGCGCCGGGGTCTTTGTAAATCCATGTAAATCAATAAAAAAAATGTATTCCACAATCATGTAAACTCTATGAAAATCCAAATAAATCAATAAAAAAGTCAGTCAAACTCTGCATGGAGTCTATAGATTTTCTAAATCCACAGACTTTTTAAAGTCCAAAAAAATTCGATAGAATCCCAATTGAATACACCCCTCTAAGACTTTCTTGCCTAGTAAACTGTTCTTGCTTCGTTAGTTTTTTTCGGATTAGACTTGACTTAAAAAAGGCATAGATGAAAATCTAGATGTGTTTACTAAGCTCATTCAAGATATCAAACAAACTGATGATAAGCATATTGATGAGTATACCCCCATTGTGTTGTTGAATGCTATACCTGATACTTATAATGATGTCAAATCTGCGATTAAGAATGTTAGAGATAGTGTCAATCTTGATATTGTAGTTAATGACCTAAATAGTAAAAAGCATGACTTGAAGTACAATGGGAATGGTAGTAAGAATTCTGGTGAGGTCATGCATGTTAGGGGGAGGTCTGCGTCTAGGACTCATAACAAGAAGAAACATGATAACCAAGATTTTGATACTAAAAAGAAGTATCAAGGAAACAATAGATCCAAGTCTAGGAATATGAAGTGCTATAATTGTGGTGAAACTGGTCATTACTACAAAGCTTGCCCTAGTCCTATGAAAAAACAACAACAAAAAGAGTAGGCTAATGTTGCTTCTAGTTCTAATGATGGTGATTGTTATATGGTGACTAATATTTGTGTTGAACAATGTGTGAATTCTGTGCTTTCTTCTGCTACTAGTGAGAATGAATGGTTATTGATTCTAAATTTTCTTTCCATATGCCCCCTTTTAAAAATCTGTTTTCATCATATGAGATAGTTGAGCCTGGTTTTATTTCTATGGCGAATGAGAAAAAATGTCATGGTGCTGGAATGGGTGATTTTTGCTTGAGGCTTGAATATGGTTCTGTTGTTACTTGGAAAAATGTAAGACATGTTCCTGACTAGTGCAATAATTTGATTTCTTGTGCTGCATTGGAAGATGAGGGTTGTGAGGGAAGGTGGGGTAAAGGTTGTATGAAAATCATGCATGGTTCTTTAGTTTTTTTTAAAGCTATCAAAAGAAACAACTTGTATGTGTGCTTTATTAAATCTGATCTTTATGCAAATTCTGTGAATGTTGTCAAGGATGATAAGACTGATTTGTGGCATAGAAGACTAGGGCACATGAGTAACAAAGGATTGGAAATTCTACATAGATCTGGTGCTTTTAGTGAATGAAAGTTGTATTGCATGCAATTTTGTGATTCATGTGTGTTAGAAAAGCAACATAAAGTGAAATTTCCTGTTAACCCCTACCCTAACCCCTCTTCTTGCACTTGTATTCTTGAGTATTTGCATACTGATATGTGGGGTCCTGCTAGTGTGCCCACTCATGGTGGAAACTTGTATTTCCTGTCTGTGATTGATGATTTCTCTAGGAATATGGGTTTTCATGATGAAAAAAAATCTGATGTGTTTGAAAAGTTTAAGGAGTGGAAAATTCTTTTTGGAAATCAAATTGGAAAAAGGAATAAAAACCTTAGGACTGATAATGGGTTGGAATTTTGCAACAAATTGATGGATAATTGTGTGCTGGTTCTGGGATTAAAAGATACAAATATGTCCCTTACACGCCCTAATAGGATGAGGTTGCTGAAAGGATGAACAAAACGTTGATTGATAAGGTTAGGTGCATGATAGCTGCTTCTAGTTTGTCTAAAATTTTTAGGGGTGAGGCTGTGATAACTGCTGCTTATTTTATCAATAGGTCCCATTTGTGCCTTTGAAAGGTAAATGACCTGATAGTGTGTTCTATGGTAAAAGCATTGATAATTCAAATTTACGGGTGTTTGGTTGTGCTGCACTTGTGCATAAAAACGGTGATAAACTTGAGCCTAGGTCTAGGAAATGTGTTTTCTTGGGTTATCCTGATGGGGTCAAGGGTTATAGACTTTGGTTATAGGATGAACATGGATTCAAGGTTGTTATTAGTAGAGATGTTGTCTTTAATGAATCTGATTTTCCTTATTTGCATGCTTTTGTGTCTTAATTACCTAATAATAAGACTGCTCAAAGTAAGGTGAAGCTGCCTTGTTTACCTGAATCTGATCATGTGCAAGATAAAGTTGAAAATACTGAATTACCTGCTGAAAATGATATGTTTTACCTGCTGAAAATGCTGATGTGCTTGCTGGATATGTGGAAAATGTGCATGATAATGTTGATTTGACTGATTATCACCTTGCTAGGGATAGACCTGGGAGAAATAATAGGCAGCCTCTAAAATTTAATGATTTACATATTGATTCACATGAATGTCTTTGAGTCCTGTGGTAATAAGCCTAAATCGTAAGTCTTAAGGTCTAAAAACTCAGTTGATTGGTTGAATGCTATGAAAAAAGAAATAAAATCCTTGCATGTTAACCAAACCTGGAATCTTGTGCCTAAACTTGTGCATTGCTCTATTTTTTATTGCAAGTGACTATTCAAGATTAAGGATGAAACCAGACGTGTTAAATATAAAGCTAGATTAGTGGCGAAAGATTTTACTAAAAAAGAGCGGATAGATAACGCTGGAATCTTTGCTCCTGTTGTCAAATTTACCACTTTCCGTATAATGCTTGCTCTTGTTGCTCACTTTGATTTGGAACTAAAGCAAATGGATGTGAAAACTCATTTTTGCATGGTGATTTGGATAACAGAAAGATTTATGTGAGTCAGCCAGAAGGCTTTGTTGATTTTAAATATCCTGAGCATGTGTGTCTTATTAATAAACATTTGTATGGTTGAAACAATCACTGAGAGTGGAACAAAAAATATGATGAGTGCATGAGGTCTTTGAAGCTTAAAAGAAATTATTTCGATCATTGCATGTACTTTAAGATAAATGCATATATGCCTTTCTTCTTGCTCTTATATGTGGATGATATGTTGCTTGTTAGCCCTTGTGTTAAAATTGTTGAGCATGTCCAAAAGTGTCTTAATGATAAATTTGAGATGAAGAACTTTGGCGATGCTAAAAAGATTTTAGGCCTACATATTGAAAGAGATAGGAAAAACCACACTCTCCTACTTAATCACATTTTATATGTTGATAAGGTTTGGGTAAATTTTCCATGTCTTCTGCTAAATCTGTCAGTGTGTCTCTTGTTGTCCATTTTGCGCTAAGGAAGACTCAGTGCCCCACCACTAAGTCTGGAATTGTTGAGATGAAAGATGTGTCATATGCTAATGCTATTGGATCTTTGATGTATCTTATGGTAAGCATTCGACCTGATATTGCTTATTATGTGTGTTGCTTGAGTAGATATATGTCTAATCCAGGCATGTCTCATTGGAAGGCTTTGAAAGGGCTTCTTAAATATCTTAAGGGCACGATTAGAGCTAGGCGGCCTGGCCCGGCCCGTCGGGCCAAATACTATTCACGGTTGCTAAGATTTAATACGGAGAAACGCGTGCGAGTACGGCTCGTGTGATTAGTCCCCTTGGTGGGCTCAGAAGTTTTATCGTACCAAATCTTGCAAGTGAAGAATTAGTTTCTTCGGTATGGATAATAATGTTGAGCTGTCTTTACTCCAAGGTGAAAGATGTTAATTAATTTAGAGCTATTCAGAAGCTTAATTAATTAATGGACTTGATAATCTTAAACGCGGGAAATAATAACCGGGAGCCCATATTATCGTAATATGGATTAAGATGGATAGTGCAATATTAATTTATTAGTGGTAATAATTAATATTAATGGATTGAATTATATTGGGGCTCAATATTGAAATTCAGAAGTCCATTAGGAGGTCCAATCTTAATTCTCCTTAAAGGCCCCTCAAGTAGCCCATTAAGTAGCCCAATAATGATAAGGTGATTAAAATAAAAAGAAAATAATAATGCTGATTTTTTCATAATTTTCGAAAATTGGAAAATAAGAAGAGAAAAGATTTTGTTGATTTTCTTGGAAAGATATTATGGAAGATAAGTATTCTTGGAATACAAGATTATCTCATATATTCAAGAAGATCCAAATCTTGGATTTTCTTCTTATGATTTTCGAAAATTGCAAGCATAACAAGGTGAATGAGATTTTTGTGGAATATTTTATTGTGGAGAAAAGAATATATGAGATATATTCAAGATTTCTTAGAGACTAAGAAAAGATTTTCTCCAAGCCCAAATAATCCTAAAAAATTCGGCCACTCTATGTTATAAATAGGGGGTGATTATTTCATCCTCAAGTACATAATTCCATGTGTTGAAAAAATCAAGAGCATATATATTTTTCTTTTTCCTTAGTTATTTAAATTACTTGAAAGCATCTCCCACCGGTGATCAAGTAAGGCAAAAGGGAAATACTTGAGAAGGCTTTTGGATTGATAAAACGCGATCGTGATTGTCCCGTTTATTCAAAGGCCAATTCTACAAGAGGTACGTAAGTCACATAAATTCTTGTTTATTCCGCCTAGATTTTATGTGAATTAATTCAACATGCATGATGATAAATTAGTTGTTGGAATTATTATTTGAATTAATTAGGATTAATTCATGCTAGTAATAATTGAATTTAAATTCGTATTTAAATTTCATCCCGAATAGATTCCGGGCACCCTTATTTTCCCAACAAATTTAACTAAGGCGGTTGATGAATAAACCCCTTCTAAACCCTCTCGTTGAGTCTATTAGTTATTAAAGAGTGATAAGATCATCCTCTCTCTAACAATGTTCGTACTAAATTCAAAGATAAATCTGGAATTTATTTTAAGCATTCATTAATTAAGAGAATTAAAACTAAACATCACAAGTCGCCCTAATTATGTACCAACGTCCTACTTCTACGAGTTCATCCTACCCCAAGCATACAAGGGTTTTAGCCTAGTATGGTTTTAACGATAACGAAAGCAATTAAACAAGCAACGAACATAAACATGACGATTTGAATTAAAAGATTATAAAGCATAAACTAGGGTATTGAAGAAATAAATTAAATCTAAGAACAAAAAATCTAATTCAAAAGAAATTCAGAAATCTCAAATGTCAAATATCGAAGAACGAAAGATGAAAATAACCAAATCCAAATCTAAACTATGAATTCGTAATGTAAAACCTCGATCAAAAGTAAAATATGCTTCCTCGAACTCTTGGTGCTCTTCTCTCTCTAAAATCTATCTCTATGCATGAAGTGGTGTCCAAAAACGTGTTCTGAAGAGGTATAAATAGGCAACGGGTCGAATCGGGAATTAATGGCCAAAATCGCGTCAACTCGAGTAGAGCTCGAGCACTAAGTGCTCGAGCAAGTGCAACTCGAGCGCACCAAACTTCCAGAGCTCAAAAAGTGCATGACCATACGAGCTCGAGAACATAGTGCTCGACTTGACCTAGCTCGAGCAGAGTACTCGAGCACTGAGTGCACGACCCAGCTTCACTCGAGCGTAGTACTCGAGCACTCGAGCAGTGAGTGCTCGAGTTCTTCTTGCTTGAGCACTCCAGTAATACTTTTGCTCCCTCGAACTAATATTTTCCGTATTTCTTCCATATCTTCTCATCCGGGCATCCGTTTGAGTCGATTCAAAGTCCTACGAATTCCATTTTTCACCCTCTATCCATCTATGAGCATCAAAGAGGCAAATTCATTAGTTCATGAAAATAGTACTCAATTGACTCTAAATACTCATCAAAATCAATCAAAATACGGGCAAAACGAGCTACGAATCATGACAATTTCACGCCTAATCAACCCCCCAAACTTACCATATTGCTTGTCCTCAATTAATGAAATAATAAGTCAAGTGAAATTGTTAGTAATGAGTTAAAAAACCAAATCATGCAAGTAATCGAACCCGAGTTTCAACGATCGTTCACACGTACACGAACTCACCCCCCTTCATTATACTCATGCAATAACAACAAGAAATACCAAGATCAAACATGGATGTGCACTCAACGATGTGTTTCACTCCCTCACAAATGTATATCAATGATAAGGGACTCACTCAATCAATCAATCACTCATATCAGCAGTCATAGGCTTGTAAGCACTCTCAACTTCGACCATACTCTAGAAATCATGCCGAATCAAAAAGGACTTTTATCAAGTTTGTAATGTAGGCTCTTTGGATGGGTGGGGAAACTATATGGGGTAAGTGACTCAAGTGAACGGAGAATAGAAAATCAAATTTCAATACTTCAAGACGAGGAACAAAATACTTCAAACATCTTCATTCAATACACTTTTCAATTCCTCTACTTTCAACACTTCAATTTTTCTTTTCTCTAACTCATTTCACTTTTTCAATCACCACACTTTTCTTTTTCACACATACATATGAGCTCATTTTTTCTTTTGCACATTCTCAAATTTTTTGTCTTCCCCACAACTCAAAACTTTATCACACCCTTCTTTTATCACAACTCAACCATCATAATTCTCTTTCTCAACTCAACTCAATCCCTCCTCATTCACACGTTTTCTATTCTCCACTCAAATTGGGACAAAAAGAATTTAGGAATTTGGATAAGTTTAAATGTGCTAGCAAATAAAATAGGCTAAGGCTCAAATGGGCTAACAAGGGATAAATGTCATTGGTAGGGAAAATTTGGCTAAGTGACTCAATCAAATCAAAGATGGCCTAAAATCACTTTCAGCATATCAAACTAGACACAATCAAGAAGCGAGAGCACACACACAAGTTCTAGCATCCTCTAAGGTGACGATCCACTCACAAACGAAGAGATCAGTTTAATGAATTGTAATATCTAAAAAGCTCAATTTTCACAGCTTTGACATCCATGCATAATCCTAGTGAATTCTCATTCTCATCACACAAGTACTCAAAAAGACAATTCGTAAGCATACGTGTTTTCTCTCAAATCAACTCTAACTCCTACACTCACACAATAGACTCCCTAACTCAACTTCACAACTCACCAACTCATACTCACACTCAAAGATAACAATCAACAAGCATAAGAGAATTGATAGGCATGAAATATGTAGTAGCACATCAAATCAACATCAGCTAAAGAAGAATCTCAAGGCTCAATATATAACCCAACTCAACTCAAAGAGAGGGTGTGCGCCTGTGCAATGTAACCATAAAACATATAAAAACTCCACCCCCCAAACTTCGACCTTGTGAAACGGTCTAAGTTTGGGGTGGTGGTTACCTCATCCAAATAATTAAGTTTCTCTTAACAACTTGGCACACTCCCTTATCTCGAGTTGGTCTCTTCAATCTGATTAACTCTATGATACCTTTACTCCCTCGAGACAATCCTACAAGCAACTCACTCAAATACGAGGTTAGAACTTACGACTCAAAATAACACCCTATTAACTAAAAACACTCAAAAGCAAATAAAAATGGGTTGTCTCCCACTCAGCGTTATTTTTAAGGTCATAATGCCGGACCGAGCTCAAAGGAGCTTATGGGACATGATACTCAAAATTACCTCTCTTACTCTCATAAGAGATGATGTCTAAATTTTTCGCTCGCTTCTCATCCTCCTTCTTCACCGCGGGCGGTGGTTTCACTTTCTTCTCTCTCGCTCTCCACGGATGTACCCACTTCTTGGACTTTTTCTTCTTAACCTCAACTCCTCCTTTCCTTTCCAACAGGGTCACGTCCACACTTTTCAGCTCTCCATCCCTCAACTCCTCTTTTCCTTTATCCATATCAAACAATCAAGATCATAATGCTCATGGGTTAAATCATTAAGTGAAGGACTATCAAAATCATGAATATAAGAAAGGTTAGAGATAGGAGGTGTGTCTACAACACAAGGGTCAATGACATCAATGGAATAACAGCTCTCATCCTCCTTCGGGTGTTTCATGGCCTCATATAGGGAAATTTTCATCTCTTGATCATCTACCTTTACCGTGATCTTCCAATTCGCCACATCTAACACCATCCCGGCCGTCGCTAAGAACGGTCTTCCCAAGATCAAATGAACGTGCTCATCTTCCTCCATGTCGAGCACTACAAAATCGGCTGGAAAAGTATGATCTCCAACTTTCACGAGGACGTCTTCAATTACACCTTGAGGTCGAGTAATAGACCGATCGGCTAGTTGAAACGTCATCATTATCGGCTGAAGTTCTCTGCCATCCAGCTTCTTGAATAATGATAAGGGCATAAGATTGATGCTCGCTCCAAGGTCACATAAGGCTCCCCGCTTAATTCCATTCCCGATATCACATAGGATAGTGAAACTCCCGGGATTTTTCAACTTCGGGGGAAGCGCTTTGTGCACTAATGCACTCACCTCATGGTTCAGCTGCACCAACTTGGGCTCATCAACTCTCCGTCTCTTCGCTATCAAGTCCTTTAGGAAATTGGCGTAATTGGGCATCTATTCCAAAGTATCATAAAAAGGTATGATAATATGTAGCTTTTTAAACACATCAAGGAATTTAGCGAATTTTTCATCTAATTTCTTTTTCATAAAATGTTGCGGATATGGGACGGGTATCACATATTTGAGTACCCCTCATTCATCTCTCTCAGTCTCTTTTACATTCTTCCTTGCTTCCTTTGCCTCTTCCACTTTGGAACTCTCTCAATCTCCTCAGTGTCTTCCTCTTCAGGCTCTTTGCTCTTTTGAGTGCCTTCACCCTCAACCCCTTTCTCAACTTCTACCTCCTCAATCTCATCTCTATCTTCCTTATGCTCTTTCCCTTCTATCTCAACCTCTCCCTCGAGCGTCTCTGGGTCAGCAGGCATCTGAGGATCATCATATTTGGTTCCACTTCTTAGCTGGATCGCCTTGCATTGCTCTTTTGGGTTCCCCTCCGGCATAGCAGAATATTTACCCGGCTCTCTACCCAATGATTTTGCAATCTGACTAATCTGATACTCCATCGAAGTGAACCGTCTATTGTTCTCTTGCTGAATTCTATTCAGCTCCACATCTCTCTTCTGAAGTTCTTGATCACGCTGATCGCCTTTCTTGTGTAACTCCTTCACATCATACTCCAATGAAGACAATCTCTTGCTTCCTTCTTCCACCTTCTGGAGGATCACTCGCAACATCTCTTCGGTCGAGGAACCGCCTTCACCATCTGGGGGCTTTGAACCTGGATCAACACCTGGAGGAACTGTGATTCCAGCCTTCGGATTGGCATATGAGAAATTCTCGTTCTTCCTTCATTGCTTCTGAGGAGGTTGTTGGTCTCCTTGATAGCCTTGGTTGTTTCTCCACTGATTCTGAGGAGGTTGTGGACCTGGTGGTACAAATGGTTGTCCATAAGTTGGTCGCCCTTGATAATTTCCACCTTGGTAGCCATTCTAATTGTAATAAGGGCCTCCCACATAGTTGGCTACCTCTTGCTGACCTGTGGGATGGTCCACCTTCTCACTCACTACCGTATTTCCTTCAACCAGATTTTACCCAATCTCGAGGTTGCTTATCTTTTCCATCATCGCCATCAACAGCTTCCTCGTTTCCTCACTTTCCTCCAACTGATATGCTCTCTGAAATTCTGGGTCCTCGTTCCATTGTCCGGCATTCTTGACAATGTTATCAACGATCTCTCTATACCTAGTTGTACCATAATTCAAGAATGCTCAACTCGCACATGCATCAAGATGGGCTTGACCCGCCTTGCTGGCTCCACAATAGAAGAAAGCCATAATATCCCCTTCATTGTACCCATGTTGCGGGCACTCAATGAGCATGTTAGAGTATCTCTCCCAAGCCTGACGTAAGTCCTCTCCTGGCTTACGCTGGAAAGATGAGATCTTTATCCTTGTTTAGATCGTTCTAGACGGAGGGTAGAATCGCTCGAGGAACAGACGCTCGAGCTCGGCCCATGTGGTTACACCTTCCCGTGGAAGCGTGTTATCATACCACTCATTTGCTATTCCAGTTAAAGAGAACGGGAACAACCTGAGCCTCTTGGCATCTTCAGACATGCCATTATAATTGAAAGTTGAGGCAATCATTAGAAAATTCCTCAAATGAGTATGAGGATTCTCCTTCCCGACCTCCCCCTTGAATTGATTCTCAGTAAGTAGCTTCAGGATTCCTGGGAAGATAGAGAAGTTGTTTGCCTCTACTGGAGGCAATGCCACTCCATTGTAATACCGTTGCGGCTGTGCCGCAAACCTTCCTCAGATTGCTACATCGTGATCAGCATTCTGAGGAACGTGCTGAGGATAGACGGGTGGTATAGATATTTGTGGAACTGGTGGTTGGTTATAAGCAGGGGGTGGAGGATAAGGGTATGGTGGATAATGATATGGTGGGTATGGGTAAGGATAAGGTGGGTTGTTTTGTGGGTAGACAGGGTTGTTGCTCTGGTTTTGGTTTTGGGTTTGAGTTTGTACAGAGTTGTTTTGGTTTTGCGGGTTCGGGCGTTGGTTCTGAGTTCCCCCTATGGGTATCTGCTGGTTACTGCTGTTTCCATTAACTCCATCCACCCGTTCCACTATAGTATCGTACTCTGCAGCAGCTTTGTCTAAATCCCCAATTCCATCCTGATTCATGTTGTCTTTGTCTCCACCGGCAGTATTCATCCTTCTTAAAAAGGCTCGGTTTCTTCTTGCTATTGTCTTAGGATCTAGTTGTGTTCTCTCCTCGCTCGTATCCCCTTGCAAGCGTGTTTTCATAAACCTGAAACACTAACAGAAGAATCAAAACTCAACTGCCGAATAAGTAAAAATTAAACGGAAAAATAAAGCACTCACTACTAACTACTAAGTTATCTCCAAGTCCTACTCAATGGACATACATCGCTTTCCCCAGCAACGGTGTCATTGACTTGAACCTAACTTTACTAACTTTTACTAGTAGTTACCCCCGCAAGCGTACGGGTTCACTGTAGTATCAGCAAGTATAGGGACCAAGTATATCGTACCCAAGGGAAGTAATGTATGCGAATAGATCACTGAAGATCTACGCATCGTAGTTAATATGAGTGGATGTTCTTGGCTTTTTTGAGAATTATTAAATCTAAACTATATTGCTCCATGAATGCAAAATAAAGAATAAAATTAATGATCTAAGGTTTGATGTCAAATATAAGAAGGTGATGCTCAGGATAGGAATTCCTACGTATACTAACGGAGCCGGTACATAATCAAAATAACCGTGATGTGCAAGAAATAATCCTAAGTATAAGATTGAAAGATTAAAAGCTCAAGAATTAAACCCTAATACTTTGTCCTATCAATCGACATCACTAAGCCAATAATCAAGTTAAAGGATTATGCTTAATTAATGAGACCCTAATTTAACTAAAGTGATGTGGTCGTCCTCCCTAGATAAATCGGTTGATGAATAAACCCCTTCTAAACCCTCTCGTTAAGCCTATTAGTTATTAAAGAGTGATAAGATCGTCCTCTCTCTAACAATATTCGTACTAAATTCAAAAATAAATCTGGGATTTATTTTAAGCATTCATTAATTAAGAGAATTAAAACTAAATATCACGAGTCACCCTAATTATGTATCAACGTCCTACTTCTATGAGTTCATCTTACCCCAAGCATACAAGGGTTTTAGCCTAGCATGGTTTTAACGATAACGAAAGCAATTAAACAAACAACGAACATAAACATGACGATTTGAATTAAAAGATTATAAAGCATAAACTAGGGTATTGAAAAAATAAATTAAATCTAAGAACAAAAAATCTAATTAAGAAGAAATTCAGAAATCTCAAGTGTCAAATATCGAAGAACGAAAGATGAAAATAATCAATTCCAAATCTAAACTATGAAATCGTAATGTAAAACCTCGATCAAAAGTAAAATATGCTTCCTCGAACTCTTGGTGCTCTTCTCTCTCTAAAATCTATCTATATGCGTGAAGTGGTGTCCAAAAACGTGTTCGAAAGGGGTATAAATAAACAACGGATCGAATCGGGAATTAATGGGCTAAAATCGCGTCAGCTCGAGTAGAGCTCGAGCACTAAGTGCTCGAGCAAGTGCAACTCGAGCGCACCAAACTTCCAGAACTCAAAAAGTGCACAACCATACGAGCTCGAGCACATAGTGCTCAACTTGACCCAGCTCGAGCAGAGTACTCGAGCACTGAGTGCACGACCCAGCTTCACTCGAGCAGTAAGTGCTTGAGTTCTTCTTGCTTGAGCACTCCAGTAATACTTTTGCTCCCTTGAACTAATACTTTTCGTATCTCTTCCATATCTTCTCATCCGGCCATCCGTTTGAGTCGATTCAAAGTCCTACGAATTCTATTTTTTACCCTCTATCCATCCATGAGTGTCTAAGAGGCAAATTCATTAGTTCATGAAAATAGTACTCAATTGACTCTAAATACTCATCGAAATCAATCAAAACATGGGCAAAACGAGCTACGAATCATGACAATTTCACGCCTAATCACTCTACACGATGAAGGTAAGCCTTAAATTTACTAAATGTGCAAATGGTGTTAGGTTAGTTGGTTACATGGATTCTAACTATATTAATGATAGTGACAATAGGAAATCCACCACTTCTTATGTGTTCACCTTGTGTGGTTCATGTGTTAGTTGGAAATCCCAATTGCAAAATATTGTTGCTTTCTCTATACTGAATTTGAGTATATTGCAATAACTGAAGCTGCAAAAGAGGCAATTTGGTTAAAAGGCCTTCTTTCTGAAATTGGTTTCCTTGAAGGTGAAGTGGTTGTCTTTTCTGATAGTCAGTCTGCAATCCAATTGTGTAAGAATCCTATTTTCCATGATAGAACTAAACACATTGACGTTAGATAACATTTTGTGCGTGATGTTGTTGAAAAAGGCATTATTTCTCTTGAAAAGATTGTTTCAGAATTTAATCCTTCTGGCATGGGTACAAAATGTCTTTCTGTAGAAAAATTTAAGTCTTGCATGAGAGCATTGAACTTTGATTCTGTTAATTAGGAATGTATCTTGCTCCCTATGTGTTTTTTCTTATTTTTTGTTTGTGACTTGAGTGTCTAAACTGTTTTTGTTTGTGTGCTCTTTGTTCTTCATGTTGTTTGAAGTTGTGTTTCACTCTTAATAACTTATCTTGTATTTGTTATTAATATCTTCTACTTAACTTATTGCTTTGCTTTTGCAGGTGTGCAATGTGTGCAGTGTAGTGTGTGTGTGATTGTGTAATGAGGAAAACCTGAAGATTCCGGTGTTGATGAGAATGACAAAAAAGGTGGAGAATTTATTGGGTTTTATAAATAAAGTTTTTGTTTAAAACTTATTTTACTTAAATAATTTTTTCACAATAATACTAAAGTAATATAATATATATTTTTCTTTATTATTAGGAATACTTGTTTTAAAGGGGGTTTTCCATAACAAATAAATTGAATAAAAGTATTTTCCTATAATATTAATATCACTAACCAAGTTGATTTGTGTTATTTTTAAAACAAAAGAAAAGTACTATTTTCTACCAAATTATTTTTTATTTGCTACCAATATTGAACATGAGACAAGGGAGAAAACGAATTTCTCTTTGTCTTTAAGCTCAAAACAAAAGTGTTAACAACTACAATTCATCATCCAACAACAGTCTCGTTATGTAAATTTAGAGATAGTAAGTCAAAAGATATTATACTACTAAAGTAATGATACTAATCAACTAAAAGAATAGTACTAGTCCACTAAGTCCAAGTACCACATCATTTTTTAAAACAACAGTACTAAAAAATTCATCCACTGCTAAAGAAATAAAATTCCAAAGTCCAAAAAGGGGTTGACACCCAAACAACAGTCAGTGAAGGAAGGAAGTAGGAATTCAACAGGTTCATTTTTCCTACTTCTAAAAGAGTAATACAAAATAACCAAAACAGTAATACTGAACAAACCAACCGGTGTTACTACGACACTAAACCATTTCTAAGAAATTGACACTCCAGTTAGCAAGTAGAAGAAATAGAACGAGGATAATTCCAACAGTATGATCGTCTTTCCTTTCTGCTTCCTTGTTACACGGTTTCAAAATAGGTTCGATTTATTTTCTGGAATTTATGAAAAGAGAGAAATGAAGGTAGAAACCTTACGAGCTCCGGTTTGAGGTGGTAAACAGGCAGCCTAACGGCGTCTCTCGATCTTTCAAGAAAATTCGGCAGCAGCAGTTCGACTCCACGGCGTCATTGGAAAAGAAAAAAGACGGCGGCGTTGGGCTTGAGGAGTGCGATGGCGAAGGGAACGCGGCGTCGGGGCTTGCGACGGTGGCTTTCTGGCAGGGAGGGAGGCATCGCTGCTTCGCTTCGATTGGAAATCAGGGAGGGGAGAAGAGAGCAGCGTCGGTTGGCTTTGCTTCCGGGAGGCGTCGCGATTGATCTGAGAAGAAGGCAGAAAGAGAGCGACGCGTTCTTCTTCGATGAGAGAGAAAGAGACGCGTTTTCTCTTTGATGAGAGAGAGAAAGAGAACATGGTTTCTAAGAGAGAGGGAGATATTTTGGGAAATCGGTTTTTGGATTAAATGAAGGAGAGAGTCCTCTTATGCATATATAGATACACGGATGTTTCCAAGAGAAAAATTAACTGCCTTTTACTAAGCCTTTCAAGTCCGTATCCATGGAAAGATTTTACTCCCTCCGTCCACCAAATTTTTACCCGTTTTCCTTTTTGGTCCGTCCACCAAATTTTTACCCATTCCTCTTTTGGAAATAAACTACACTCACAAACAAAAAATGGGTCCCACAATACCCACCACAATACTCTTACTTTATCTACTTTATTCACTTTTTCAATAAAATACCAATTTTCATTAAAAACTGTGCTCTACAGTAACCGGGTAAAATTTTCGTGGACGGAGGGAGTACCATTTAAGGAAAATTTTAAATAAAAAGAAAAGGGATATGTGGTTGAGATTTCTAAGCAACAATCCTCATATGATATTCCCTTGTACCAGCCATTAAAGGATTAAGGCTTGTTTGGCTGTTATTTAAAATTTTAAAAGAGAAGTGGTATTATTTTTTCCTTCTTATAAATAAATTGTTTATTTTAATTTTTATTATTCACAAAATTATTCGGATCGAAATCCTCAATTTTTATTTAGTTCTTGCAGTTCCTTATTCGTTTGAAAGATTCGATTTCTTTCTAGAAATTTAGGATTTTTATAAGTAGGGTATAAATTTAAATTACACAGTAACACACAAAATAATAAAATTAAATGAAACGTGAGAAGAAAATAAAATAAGGTTTCTAATAAAGAAAAATGGTACAGAACGGGACAGGGTGTTACATCCTCACCCCCTTAACAGAATTTCGTCCCCAGAATTCATCTTCTAGGTACTACCTAAGCATTGAGGGTATTTGGCTAGGACTTCATCTTCTCTCTCCCATGTCGCTTCTTCTTTCCCGTGTCGGCTCTACTGGACTAGGACCAATGGTATTCTCGATTTCTCAACAAGTGCAACTTCCTCCCCAAGATAGTTACTGGGACTTAACATGGTTTGGGTCGCTCATGTACTTCCTGAGTGTAGATATGTGGAACGCATTATGCACTCGTGACAATTCTGGTGGCAGTGCTAAGCGATAAGCCACATCCCCGATTCTGTTTACGATGTCAAATGGCCCGATGTATCGCGGCTTTAGCTTACCTCTTTTCCCAAAACTAATTAGGTCTTTCATTGGTGCAACACTGAGAAACACTTTCTCGCCAATGTCGAGTTGTAAATCTCTTCTCCGAGTATCTGTATATGACTTCTGACGGTCCTGGGCCATCTTAATTCTTTCTTTAATCCTCGCGACTATCTCCAATGATCTTTCGACTAGTTCGGGTTCGAGAATCTTTCAAATCCCGACTTCGTCCCACTGATCTATACCTCTTCCTGTAGAGTGTTTCTTACGGTGTCATTTGTATTGTCACCTGATAAATGTTCTTATAAGCGAACTCTACCAAGGGAAGATGGCTTTTCCAACTTCCTTCAAGATCTAGAGTGCAAGCTCTCAGCATATCTTCGAGTGTCTGGATAGTTCTTTCCGATTGTCCGTCGGTCTGCGAGTGGTATGCAGTGCTGAATTTCAATTCAGTCCCCAAGGCTCGTTGTAAACTTCCCCAGAACTTGGAAGTAAAACGGGGGTCTCTATCGGACACTATCGAGACTGGTACACCGTGCAGTCTGACTATCTCTGCTATGTATAGTTGGGCGAGCTTGTCCAACGTATACGTCATTCTAATAGGGATAAAGTGGGCAGCCTTCGTAAGTCTCTCTATGATAACCCAGATGGCATCGTGATTCTTCACCGTCTTTGGAAATCCAGTGACAAAATCCATAGCGATGTTCTCCCATTTCCACTCTAGCATCTCCAAAGGATGTAACAACCCTGAAGGTCGTTGATGATCTGCTTTAACCCGTTGGCAGGTTAAACAACTTTTGATGAATTGAGCTATCGTCCTCTTCATACCCCTCCACCAAAAGTTCACTTTCAGTCCCCGGTACATCTTCGTCTCTCCGGGGTAAACGGTGTAAGGAGTGTTATGTGTCTCTTTCAGAATTTTGTTCCTCATTCCTTCATCCTTAGGCACACGGATTCTATTATCGAACATTAAGCCCCATCAGTACTCAGCACGAATCCCTAAATGGTTTCTTCCTCAGTGCGCTTACGTATTCCTCTCAAGAATTTATCATTCATTTGCCCTTCTAGGATCCTCTCTCGTAAAGGCAGTTGTAGGGTGAATGCGTAAACCATGGAATCTGCAAAACACTGTGTAGAAAATTCTAGGTTTAACCGATAGAGTTCTCCAATTAGGGGTAACTGTGTGGTTGGAACGATGCCTAGTTTCGTATCTTTCTTTCTACTCAAAGCGTCTGCCACTATGTTTGCTTTTCCAGGATGATAGTGGATAGTGCAATCATAATCTTTTACCAATTCGAGCCATCTTCTCTGACGCATGTTCAATTCCTTCTGCGTGAAGAAGTATTTCAGGCTCTTATGGTCAGTGTAGATCTCACAATTTCCCCCATACAAGTAGTGTCTCCAAATCTTCAATGCGTGAACCACTGCAGCCAGTTCTAAGTCGTGTGTTGGGTAGTTCTGTTCGTGGTCCTTTAGTTGCCGGGATGCGTAAGCTACAACTTTCTTATTTTGCATCAAAACACAACCCAACACCGACAAAGAGGCATCTGTATAAATGACGAATCCTTCTGATCCATCTGGGATGGTTAACACAGGCGACGTGGTTAGTCTCTTCTTTAGCTCTTGAAAGCTTTCCTCATAAGTCGAATCCCAAACAAACTTCTCAGTCTTCTTGGTCAGTTTTATTAGTTCTTTCGCAATGCTGGAGAAGTCCTGTATGAACCTCCGATAGTATCCTGCTAACCCAAAAAAAGCTTCGAATTTCATTGACGTTAGTAGGCGCCTTCCAGTTCATGATGGCTTCTACCTTTGCTGGGTCCACTTCAATCCCTTTTGTGGAGATTATATGTCCTAAGAACATAATACGGTCGATCCAAAACTCACACTTGCTGAATTTGGCATACAACTTCTCTCGTCTCATTGTTTCTAAGACTGTCTTGAGATGTTCTTCGTGTTGCTCTTTGTTCTTAGAATATACAAGTATGTCATCGATAAAGACGATGACGAATTGGTCCAGGTACGGATAAAACACTCTATTCATCAAATCCATGAAAATTGTCGGAGTGTTCATTACTTCGAAAGGCATCACAGTGAATTCATAATGTCCATACCGAGTTTGGAATACTGTCTTCGGAATATCCTCGCTCTTGACCTTTAGCTGGTGGTAGCCAGACCTCAGATCGATCTTTGGGAACACGGTAGCATTCTTCAACTGATCGAACAAGTCTTCTATCCTCGGGAGAGGATATGTGTTCTTGATAGTCAGTTGATTTAGACCTCGGTAGACATACGGAAAGTCCCATCTTTCTTCTTCACGAACAACACGGGTGCTCCCCATGGTGATGCACTTGGCCTGATGAACTTCTTTTCAAGCAAGCCTTGCAGTTGATCCTTCAGTTCTTCTAATTCCATTGGTGTCATTCGGTAGGGTGCTTTAGATACTGGTGCTGACCCAGGTATCAAATCAATGGAGAACTCTATTTGACGATCCGGAGGTAACCCGATCAATTCCTCAGGAAACACGTCAAGATATTCATCCACGATCGACACCTTGATACGCAACTTGTTATCTTCCTCCCCTGTTGAGATGTGGACAAGGTAAGCTTGGCATTCCTCCTTCCGTAATATTTCTGCAGCTTGGACTGCTGATATTACTCAGGTCTCCTTCTTGGTCTTGATTTAACGAAATGTGAAGTGTTGACCATTACTGGTTTCATGGTCGATCTCGCGTTCTGTGCATTTTATTATCGCTTTGTTCTTTGTCAACCAGTCAATGCCCAAGATTATTCCAAAGATTTTCATCTTAAGAATATGAAGACCGGACTCTATCAAATGGTCGTCCAACATTAGGGGTAACCCTCTAACCTGACCCTCAATTTCCATAGCAGTTCTAGATGGAATACTTACATTTAACACTCTTCCCTTTTCCCCAACTAATCCTAACTTTCTTCTAAAGTTATCAGACATAAAGGAATGAGATGCTCCAGTACAAACAATACATATGCAGGTTTTCCAAGTATAAGAACGGTACCTGCTAGTGTCTCATGTTGTTCAGGCTGTGCTGGGCCCTTCAGGCGAAGTTGCTCTCTGCTACCCTCTCCTTCTTCTAGGATAGTATTCACATGTCTTGACCTTCTCTGACCTTGGTTAGGCGGACCTCTGTTGGGTGGTCCCGTCTGACGGTTGTTAGGTGCAGGCAACTGGCGAGGCTGGAAATTGTTTGCCTGCTGTGGGTGGTACTGAGCATTATTAATCGGTTGGCGGTTGCTGCTTGACGACTGAGCGCATTCATTGGACCTGTGCCCTAGTTGATTGCAACGTTAACAGATTATTCCTCCCTGACTACATGGTCCCCAATGTCTCCTTCCACACCTTTAACAGTTTTGGTTGGCTCGAGAACCAACAAAGTTATTCTCCCTGGATGGCGGAACTGGATTCCTCTTAAAGTTTGGCTACCAATTCTGATTGACAGGGACAGTGGTCGGAGTCTGCTTGTACTCCAGGTTTTGGCTGATCGAGACTAGCAATGCTCGATGGAAGACTTCCCCATAGTTTGGCATCTGAAGGCCAATTACAATCCCTGCTATCTCGGGCCTCAAGCCCTGCTCGAACCTGCGAGCTTTTCTTTCATCATCACCCACCAGATGTGGGGCATAACGAGATAGTTGGTTGAATTTCCTCTCGTACTCTATCACTGAGAGAGTTCCCTGTCGAAGATTGATAAATTCCTGTTCCTTTCGATTTATCAGTACTCGTGGAAAGTACCTATCCAATATAGCTTTCTTGAAATCCTCCCAAGTAAGGACCTATCTAGCTTCTTCATCCATAGTCCGTTCATAGGACTCCCACCACTGGGCGGCATCCTCCATCAACTGGAACTGGGCACATGAGACTTTCTGTGCATCATCCAGTGCCATATGTCAGAAGATACGTTCCAACCCTGATATCCACTCCTCAATCTCAAAGGGATTCTCCCTTCCATTCAGCCTAGGTGGCTGCAGTCGTCGAAAGCGTTCGACAAAGTCATTCATCCTGGGCGCCATCTGAGGCATAGGCCCATATAGGGATGGAGGAGGTGGTGGAGCCTGCTGCTGGATGTAGTTTTGCATAGAGATCAGAATTTCTCTTGCAATGTAATTTCCTGGTGCAGCCTACTGAGGCGGCTCGAGTTCAGCCTGAGGAGGTGGGTCATGTTCCATAGGATCCACGAGTACAGGAATAGGGTTAACGCGGGGTTGTCCACGTTTTCTGCCTGGTGTCATTCTAAAGGTGGTTCTGAAGAGAAAGGAATAATATTATTATGATATGTATAGGTATGAGAAAGTTATAAAAATATAACCGGATTAATTAAATTAACACAACGCTAGCACTGAAACACATGTGGTACGTAACTCACCGCAACGCATTGGGGCCCTCAATGGTACAGTGCTCACATTCGCACAGTATAATACAAACCAGTGGTATGTCATTAAGTGATAATCAAATAAAATATACGACAATCAATATATAAAGCAAGTAAAACACATTGACAGGCGGTGAGCACATAATAAGTATATATATATCTAAAAAGTTTTGGTTCTACGGAGGTCAGTCTCCTTACATTATGTAATAGAATACAAAAGGCTTCTAGGTAATGCTATAGCATCGTGTCCTCACATCAGTACGGACCACGAGCAACAAAAGAAGTGGGTTAAGGCTACGCTGCTATGGTCTAAAAGGAAAACGACCACGCAATTGACTACTACTATATGTCAAAGCGGCTACCACCTATACCATATATATTCATCCACTACTATATACAAAGTCCAAACTCCGGCTAATCATCTACCACTGACTCCACAGAGGAATCCCCATCCACTGGTGGCCCGCCCTCTGTCAGCCCATCAACTGCTGGCTCTACTACCGGGAGTGCGGCCTCATTGGAGCCGAGGGGTCCCTCCCTGCTAGCCCACCTACCGCCCAGAGAGCAACAACATTGTCCTGCTGTGCGATGGCCGCCTGGTAGTATAGGTCGGCCCTCTGGGTAGAGAAAATGGAGTACTCCTCCTGGGAGACTGCGGTCGCCCTAGCCGCGGCGATCGACATCTGTGCCAAGACTGCCTCCTCCCGAAGGATGTCTAATATGGTCATGTCGCCCCTGGCGAGTGTAGTAGCCTAGTGGGATAGCCCGCGGTTAGTTTCTGCATTTTGTATTCCCCGTTGTACCTCCACCCAATAAGCATCCAGATGGACATGGGGGCCATGCTCCAGGTCGTCTACCCTCATGTGGTCCAATAGGGCGAAAGATCTTGATGACTGCTCCTGCGAATCTGGTCGCGGCCGCGAAGTCAGTCTCAACATGGGGCTCCGGGGAAACCCTTGCCCTTTCACATGACTCTATGAAACGAGTGGTGAAGACATCGGTAGACTCTAGATCTAACTGCATAATCTCTACGTACTGGTCCATGCCGTCTTATAGGTTTTCCTACAGGGAAAGAAAAGTTCTAGGCAAAATTTTAGTTTTAAGAAAAATAATAACCGTAATGTAAACACTTTAAAGCACGTATTTCATATAATCACATAATATCATTTATGAAGTTCATAATTTACTCAAGCATTTTTTATCAATTATTCGAGGTTCATAAGTAACTTAGACTAGATTCTGCAGTTCTTTCTTTATAGCGCGAATATCGTTTTGAGTTATCGTAATCTTTATGATCGTGTAATATTATAAAGTCAAACTGTTGTGAGTTCGTAGGCATTTAGACAATTTTATGAAAAAAGTAGTAACGTACCTTCGAGGAGCTTGTGGACAGTAATCAGAGACACGTTTCCCCCGAGAAATTTAATGTTTTTAATACTTAAGTGATAAGAAATAATTTTAGTTGTGATGGAAAATCAAGGATTTGGGTTTGGGTCCGAAAGTTTTGAGCCTAGGCTCTGATACCACCTGTAACGCCCCGAATCCAGAATATATTAATTATATCGAATTCGAGGTGTTATTGTGATCAAAAGTCCGAACTATAAAGTTTTTGAAGAAAAGATAATGGAATAGAATGATGAGTTTTTATGCAGTGAAAGGTGGAGAGAAATATTATAATGATGTATCATACTCATATATATATATGTATAAAAGTATAGAGGGTTTAGTATTTCGTAATATTACATACTGAGTTTTAGGTACTGAATCACACGGGAAATAGTATCGTCTTTCAGTGTAGTGGTGATAACATTTATTTAGAAATAGAGTATAATATAGGCATCATAGTATTATAATTAGTGTTTTAATTGAACGGGGAACGCCGTGTCTTCCACATCACCGTCCTTGCTCCCCGTACTCGAAATCTGCAAGGGGGTTAGAAAAGTGGAGCGTGAGATTTAAATTCTCACGTATTTGGGTTTTTGAAAAATTAATTAAAAGACTAAAATAGACTAATTAACTAAAGAATGAAAAAGAACGAATTAACTACGGGTTGTTTTCTAATGAGAGATGGTGATGCTCAGGATAGGAATCCCTACGTATACTAACGGAGCAGGTACATAATCAAAGTAATCGTGACAACCGAGAATTAACCTAAGTCTAAGAATGCAAGGTGAAAGCTCAAGATTCTAAACCCTAATACTTTACCCTAACACTCGACTTCACTAATCCACTAACAAGTTAATAGATAGCGCTTAATTAATGAGACCCTAATTTAACTAAGGTGATGCGGTCGTCCTCCTTCGCTAAACCGGTAGATGAATTAACCTTTCCTAAACTCTCTCGTTAAGTCTACTCGTTGTTAAAGAGTGATGCGGTCGTCCTCTCTCTAACACTTTCGTACGAAATTTAAAGGTAAAGTTCAGATTAATTATATGAATTCATTAATTAAGAGAATTAAAACTAACGTCACAAATTACCCTAATTACGTACCCACATCCTACTTCTACGAGTTCATCCTAACCCAAGCATGCAAGGGTTTTAGCCGGACATGGTTTTAACAAAAATAAAAGCAATAAAAGAAACGACGAACATAAACATGATGAATTGAATAAAGAAAATAATAAACATAAACTAGGGTTTAAAAAGAAAATAGATACGAAAAACTCAAATTGAATTAACTAAAACGAAATTAAAAGCGTTTAAAGTACGAACTAATGAAAAGAAATTAAGAATTGAAAAGAAACTAAAATTCGTATGAAAAACCTTAACAACGTAAAAGTAAAGCTTGCTCGTCTCGTTCCTCTCCAAAACTAAGTCTAAAATTATATCTAAAGGTTGGGGATTCTTTTTTTCGTGTTTGGAAGAGGTATATATAGGCACCGGGTCGAAACGGGAGTTAACGGGCCGAAAATACGAATCCGGAGGCAAAAGTATAGGGGCGCTCGAGCAAAACGCTCGAGCGGTCCCGCTCGAGCAGTGTAGCTCGAATGGTGCATTCGCTCGAGCGGTCGCGCTCGAGCTGCTCGAGCGCTGGAATTACACTGTTACTTTTGGGCGCTCGAGCGATTCGCTCGAGCGGTGGCGCTCGAGCTGCTCGAGCGCAAGAATGGTTCTGTATGTTTGCGCGCTCGAGTGATTCGCTCGAGCGGTTGCGCTCGAGTGATGCGCTCGAGTGATCTCTAACCCTTCCAAATGATACTTTTCCTCGTCCGCACTAATACCGATCGTATTTCTTCAATATCTTCTCATCCGGGCATCCGTTTGAGTCGATTCAAAGTCCTACGAACTCCTCTTTTCGCCCTCTATCCATCTATGAACATCAAAGAGACAAATTTATCAATGTATAGAAATAATGCTCATTTGACTCTAAATATTCATCGAAAACACTCAAAACATGAGTAAATCGGGCATCAAAACATAACAATTTCACGCCTAATCAACCCCCCCAAACTTACCATGTTGCTTGTCCTCAAGCAACGAAATAATAAGTCAAGTGAAATTGTTAGGAATGAATCAAGAATCAAATCATGCAAGTAATTGAACTCGAGCTTCAAAGATCAATCACACGTATACTAACTCACCTTCCTTCATCATACTCATGCAACAACAACAAGAAACACCAAGATCAAACATGGATGTGCACTCAACGATGTGTTTCACTCCCTTACAAGTGTATAACAGTGTTTAAGGGACTCACTCAATCAATCAATCACACATATTGGCAGCCATAGGCTTGTAAATGCTCTCAACTTCGACCATACTCTAGAAATCAATGCCGAATCAAAAAGGACTTTTCTCAAGGTTGTAATGTAGGCTCTTTGGACAGGTGGGATAACAATATGGGGTAAGTGACTAAAGTGAATGGAGAATAGAAAAAATCAACTTTGGCACTTTGAGATTAGGAGCAGAATCACTTCAATATTTGCAATCAATACACTTTAATTCCACTACTCTCAACACTTCAATTTTTTTTCTTTCTCACTCTTTCACTTTTTTTTTTCAATCACTTTTTCTTTTTCTTTTTTCGCACAAACACATGAGCTCATTTTTTTCTTTTGCTCATTCTCAATTTTTTGTTCTTTCCCACAACTCAAATCTCATCACTCCTTCTTCTCATATTCACTCAACAAACAAT
Organism: Ballota nigra; assembly: GCA_947034835.1. Classification (NCBI taxonomy): domain Eukaryota; kingdom Viridiplantae; phylum Streptophyta; class Magnoliopsida; order Lamiales; family Lamiaceae; genus Ballota; species Ballota nigra. The sequence continues at coordinate 13,984,060 of OX344721.1, read as the reverse complement.
CTTTTCCTTTTTCAACTCAATTCACTCCCTTCACATTCACACTTTCCTATTCTCCACTCAAATTTGGACAAAAGGCTTAAGAATTGGACTAGTGTTCATATGTGTTAGCAAATAAAATAGGCTTTAGGCTCAAAGGGGCTAACAAGGGATCAATGTCATTGGTAAGGAAAATTTTGGCTAAGTGACTCAATTAAATCAAAAAATGGCCTAAGATCACATTCGGCATATCAAACTAGACACAATCTAGAAACAAGAGCACATGCAAGTTCTAGCATCCTCTAAGGTGACGATCCACTCACAAACGAAGAGATTAAATCATGCATTTAAATCTCGTAAGGCTCAAATCTCACGGCTTTCACATCCATGCTAGTCCTAGTGAATTCTCACAATCATCACACAAGTACTCAAAAGAAAAATTCACAAGCATACAAGTTCTTTCTCAAATCAACTCTAACTCAAACACTCACACAAGAAAACTCCTAACTCAGCCTCACAATTCACCCTACTCATCAAATCATACTCAAAGATAGCAATCAACAAGCATAAGGTGATTGATAGACATAAAATGTTGAGTAACAAAACAAATTAATAATAGCCCAAGGAGCATCTCAAGGCACAAATAACTAACTCAACTCAAAGATAAGAGCGTGCATGCATGTGCAATGTAATCATAAAAAGAAACTCCACCCCCCCAAACTTCGACCTTGCTAGAAGTCTAAGTTTGGGGTTGTGGGTTACCTCAACAGAATAATTCATTTTCTCTCAATAGCTTTGCACATTCCCTTGTCTCAAGTTGGTTCCTTCAATCTCCACTTCTTTGGTTCCTTTACTCCTTTAGAGACAAGCCTACAAAATAAAGCTCTCAAGTACGAGGTTAAACATACGATTCTAAACACCCTAATAATATAAAAAGACACTAAAAATAAATGAAAGCAAATAAAAATGGGTTGCCTCCCATTCAGCGCTATTTTTAAGGTCCTCATGCCGGACCGTGCTCAAGGAGCTTATGGGACATCATACTCAAATTTACCTCCCTTACTCTCATAAGAGTGGTGTTTGAACTCCTTTCCTTGATGCCCCACCATCATGAGTTCCTTTCCTCTTTTCTCATTCCCAAGTGTTATGGGTCTCAACTCCTTCTTGCCTCTATCTGGAGGAGTCTTACTAAACAATTTCTTGAGTTTGGACTTTTTCTTCTTAACTCCTCCTTTCCCTTCTAACTGGACCACGTCCACACTTTTCACCTCTTTATCTTTCAACTTCTTCACTTCATCCCTATCAAAATAATCAAGATCATAACGCTCATGGGTTAAATTATTGAGTGAAGGACTAGCAAAATCATGAATATGAGATGGATTAGGGAGAGAATGTGTGTCTTCAACACGAGGATCAATTGCATCCATGCAATACAAGCTCTCATCCTCCTTCGGGTGCTTCATGGCTTCATATAGGGAGATCTTCACTTCTTGATCATCAACCTTCAACGTGATCTTCCCATTCGCCACGTCTAGCACCATCCCCGCCGTAGCTAAGAACGGTCTTCCCAAGATCAGGGGCACGTGCTCATCTTCCTCCATCTCTAGCACTACAAAGTCGGCTGGAAAGATGTGATCTCCAACTCTCACTAGAACGTCTTCAACCACACCTTGAGGTCGAGTAATGGACCGATCGGCAAGTTGAAGCGTCATCATTGTGGGTTGAAGTTCACCACCTTCCAACTTCTTGAAAAGCGACAAGGGCATGAGATTGATGCTCGCCCCAAGGTCGCACAACGCTCCCTTCTTGATCCCGTTCCCAATATCACATAGGATCGTGAAGCTCCCGGGATCCTTCAGCTTCGGTGGCAGCGCCTTGTGCACTAATGCACTCACCTCGTGGTTCAGCTGCACCAACTTCGGCTCATCCACTCGCCGTCTTTTTGCAATCAAGTCCTTCAGAAACTTCGCATAGTGCGGCATCTGTTCCAAAGCATCATAAAAAGGAATATTAATATGCAATTGTTTAAAAACGTCAAGGAACTTAGCGAATTTCTCATCGAGCGTTTTCTTCATAAAGCGTTGTGGATACGGGACGGGTATCACAGATTTGGGTACCCCCCATTCATCTCGCTCGGTCACTTTCACTTTCTCCCTTGCTTCCTTTGCCTTTTTCCACTTAGGAACTCTCTCACTCTTCTCAATTCCTTCACTTTCAATCCCCTTCTCAACTTTCTTCTCCTCAGTCTCAACTTCCCCTTGGGGCGTCTCAGAATCAGCAGGCATCTGAGGACCTTCATAATTGGTTCCACTTCTAAGCTGGATCGCCTTGCACTGCTCTTTCGAATTCCCTTCCGGCATTCTATTCACTGATTTTGCAATCTGGCTCATCTGGAGCTCTAAAGAAGTGAACCTTCGATTGTTCTCTTGTTGAGTTCTAGTCCACTCAACGTTCATCTTCTGGAGCTCTTGATCTCGTTGATCACCCTTCTTGTGCAACTCCTTCACATCGTGCTCCAAGGATGACAATCGCTTGCTCCCTTCCTCCACCTTCTGAAGGATCGCTCTCAACATCTCCTCGGTTGATGCACCGCCTTCTCCACCAGGAGGTTTAGACCCCGGATCAACACCTGCAGGAACAGTAATACCAGCTTTTGGGTTAGCATAGGAAAAATTTTCATTTTTCCTCCATGTGTTTTGAGGAGGCTGCTGGCCTCCTTGATACCCTTGTGTGTTCCTCCATTGATTTTGAGGCAGCTGTGGGCCTGGAAGTACAAATGGTTGGCCATAAGAAGGCCTTCCATACTGGTTACCACCTTGGTAGCCATTCTGATTGTAATATGGACCTCCCATGTAATTGGCTACCTCTTGCTGTCCACTGGGCTGGTCTACTCTCTCATTCTCCACTGCATGCTCTCCACCCAAATTCTTCCCCAACTCGAGGTTGTTGATCTTCTCCATCATGGCCATCAGCAGCCTTCTAGTTCCTTCTCCCTCTAACACCTGATGCACTCTTTGCACATCTGCATCTCCACTCCAAGCACCGGCATTCGTGACAATGTTGTCAACGATCTCTCTACACCTCTCTATGCCTTGGTTCAGGAATGCTCCGCCCGCACATGCATCTAAATGGGCTTGGCCCTCCTTGCTGGCACCACTGTAGAAGAACGCCATAATATCCCCCTCATTGTACCCGTGCTGCGGGCACTCTATCTGCATGTTTGAGTATCTCTCCCACGCTTGGCGTAAATCCTCTCCAGACTTCTGGCGAAAGGACGAGATCTCAATTCTAGCCTTGATCGTCCTAGATGGAGGGTAGAATCGCTCGAGGAACAGACGCTCGAGCTCGGCCCAAGTGGTAATACCTCCCCGCGGGAGCGTATTATCGTACCACTCCTTGGCTATTCCCGTCAGTGAGAATGGGAACAGCCTAAGCCTCTTGGCATCTTCAGACATGCCATTGTAATTGAATGTTGAGGCTATCATGAGAAAGCTCCTCAAGTGTGTATGAGGATTCTCCTTCCCGATCACCCCTTTGAACTGATTCTCGGTCAGCAGCTTTAAAATCCCCGGTGATATCGAGAAGTTGTTCGCCTCAACAGGAGGTAAAGCCACTCCATCATAGTACCGCTGTGGCTGCGCTGCAAACCTCCCTCTAATCGCCATATTATGATCCACGTTCTGAGGAACGTATTGAGGATTAGCAGCTGGTACGGGTACTTGTTGGGGTGGTGGTTGGTAAATAGGTGGTTGGTTGTAGGCTGGTGGTGGATGGTACGAGTATGGTGGGTAAGGATAAGGTGGGTATGGGTAATGTTGGTATACTGGGTTGTTGAAAGGGTTATTCGGGTTTTGTGGGTAAGCAGGGTTGTTAGGAGGATTATGGACAAGGTTCTGAGCTGGATTCCCTACGTTTCGTGTATCCGGGTTTAGGCTCTGGCTATCCCCTAATGGAATTTGATTCTGGCTACCACTAACTCCAGTGCCTTCGACTCGGTCTACTGCCTGATTGAAATCGTTGGCAGCATCGTCCAACTCATTATTGATGTCCATTGGTTCCTTCCCTAAGTCGGCAGCGTTCATTCTTCTCAAGTAAGCTCGGTTCCTTCTGGCTATTGTCTCAGGATCTGCAGGTAATCTCTCTTCACTCGTATTCCCTTGTGAGCGTGTTCTCATAAACCTGACACACTAGCAGAAGGATCAAAACGCAACTGCCGAATAACTAAAAATAACAATAAGAAATAAAAAAAAACAGAAAATAAGCACCCACTACTAACTACTAAGCTATCGACAAGTCCTATTCAAAAAGCATATAACGCCATCCCCGGCAACGGCGCCATTGACTTGAAGCGACTACACTAGCTTCTACTAGTAGCTACCCCGCAAGAGAACGGGTTCACTGTAGCATGGGCAAGTATAGGGACCAAGTATTATCGAACCCAAGGGATGGTATGTATGCGAATAGATCCCTGAAGATCTACGCGTCGTAGTTAATATGAGTGTGATGTTTTTGGGTTTTTGAAAAATTAATTAAAAGACTAAAATAGACTAATTAACTAAAGAATGAAAAAGAACGAATTAACTACGGGTTGTTTTCTAATGAGAGATGGTGATGCTCAGGATAGGAATCCCTACGTATACTAACGGAGCAGGTACATAATCAAAGTAATCGTGACAACCGAGAATTAACCTAAGTCTAAGAATGCAAGGTGAAAGCTCAAGATTCTAAACCCTAATACTTTACCCTAACACTCGACTTCACTAATCCACTAACAAGTTAATAGATAGCGCTTAATTAATGAGACCCTAATTTAACTAAGGTGATGCGGTCGTCCTCCTTCGCTAAACCGGTAGATGAATTAACCTTTCCTAAACTCTCTCGTTAAGTCTACTCGTTGTTAAAGAGTGATGCGGTCGTCCTCTCTCTAACACTTTCGTACGAAATTTAAAGGTAAAGTTCAGATTAATTATATGAATTCATTAATTAAGAGAATTAAAACTAACGTCACAAATTACCCTAATTACGTACCCACATCCTACTTCTACGAGTTCATCCTAACCCAAGCATGCAAGGGTTTTAGCCGGACATGGTTTTAACAAAAATAAAAGCAATAAAAGAAACGACGAACATAAACATGATGAATTGAATAAAGAAAATAATAAACATAAACTAGGGTTTAAAAAGAAAATAGATACGAAAAACTCAAATTGAATTAACTAAAACGAAATTAAAAGCGTTTAAAGTACGAACTAATGAAAAGAAATTAAGAATTGAAAAGAAACTAAAATTCGTATGAAAAACCTTAACAACGTAAAAGTAAAGCTTGCTCGTCTCGTTCCTCTCCAAAACTAAGTCTAAAATTATATCTAAAGGTTGGGGATTCTTTTTTTCGTGTTTGGAAGAGGTATATATAGGCACCGGGTCGAAACGGGAGTTAACGGGCCGAAAATACGAATCCGGAGGCAAAAGTATAGGGGCGCTCGAGCAAAATGCTCGAGCGGTCCCGCTCGAGCAGTGTAGCTCGAATGGTGCATTCGCTCGAGCGGTCGCGCTCGAGCTGCTCGAGCGCTGGAATTACACTGTTACTTTTGGGCGCTCGAGCGATTCGCTCGAGCGGTGGCGCTCGAGCTGCTCGAGCGCAAGAATGGTTCTGTATGTTTGCGCGCTCGAGTGATTCGCTCGAGCGGTTGCGCTCGAGTGATGCGCTCGAGTGATCTCTAACCCTTCCAAATGATACTTTTCCTCGTCCGCACTAATACCGATCGTATTTCTTCAATATCTTCTCATCCGGGCATCCGTTTGAGTCGATTCAAAGTCCTACGAACTCCTCTTTTCGCCCTCTATCCATCTATGAACATCAAAGAGACAAATTTATCAATGTATAGAAATAATGCTCATTTGACTCTAAATATTCATCGAAAACACTCAAAACATGAGTAAATCGGGCATCAAAACATAACAATTTCACGCCTAATCAATGGGTGATTTGCAACGTCATAGGATTGGTAAATCCGAAGTATATTAAGTTATACTCATTAATAAAGTGTTTAATCTATTTAAGCAGTTGATATATAAACATGAATAACGTATATCACAGAGCAAACAAGTTCACGTAATAATTAATTGGGCATAACAAGTTTCACATCATACAATTGGTATATCATAAATTGATTCACAGCAAGGGGCAAAGCCCAAATTCATTTTCAAGTAACGGCCCAATTTGCCAGCACCATTTTCCACATATCGTAAAAACTTCCTTGAACCACTTTCGTACAACCATACTTGAATTGTTCCACTTCCAAAAACCTTACTCCTTTCAACCACTGACAACATAAAATAATGCAAACCATCAATGGCCTTATTCCCAGTGCGCAACGTAGGCGTCTGACCCGGGGACCAGATTTGTTTGAATCAACAACCTTAATTCCGAGGGCGTCCCCGACAGCTCCCCGGAGGTTGGATTTAATACCCGAACCACAACTCCGTACTTACTAACTTCTCGTCCTTTTATAAAACTGACATTTCAAGCTGTGGAGAGAATTTACTCGATTTGCAATTGAATTGATTCATGCTCACATAATGCCCTTAATCATGCAACGGTGATTGATTTGAATTAAAACAATAGATATTTTGTATCATATATAATTATATCACATAATTCAAACAGTTATATAATAGGGATACATTTATGTTGGATTAGTTGTTTTAGATATACTAGGTCGAGTTCAGAGTATGCCAGCACAACGTATTATAAGTAGATCAATCAACCGATCATCATCCACCTGATCGTTCGGAGTCCCGAGAGCATTGTACTGGCGGATGGTCGAGTCCCTGGTGCGTATTCCCACTATCACTGATTCCTAATATGAAGTCATTTGATTAAAAGTTGACCCTTGAATTATTTAGGAAAACTTGAGAGTTTGTGTTACGCGAATCGAGGTGGTCGATGTCTTATAAACTTATTGGATGGACTTACTTAAAGGTCACACCCTATTTTGGTAAATACACCACTTCTAAAAGGGTTGATGTATTTGGGGTGTACTTACTAATTCTTTTGTTTGTATGACTATTTCTATAAAATAAAATAATATTCTAAGACTTTTATAAAAGCCTTTATAATTTTAAAAGTATATCTATAATTATTTTTTTGAACTGAATTAAGAAAATAAGGAATTCATTAAAATAGTACTAATATTATATAAGCCCCAAATTAATATTTTCCTTTCTATGATTTATTACTTCTTATTTAAAAAAAAAAAAAGAATTTTGGATAAAAGTTTATGTTTTATAAATAAAGTTTCTATTTAAAACTTATTTTACTTAAAGAATTTTTTCACAATAATACTAAATAATATAATATATATTTTTCTTTATTATTAGGAATACTTGTTTTAAAGGAGGTTTTTCCATAACAAATAAATTGAATAAAAGTATTTTTCCTATAATATTAGTAACACTAACCAAGTTGATTTGTGTTATTTTCAAAACAAAAGAAAAGTACTATTTTCTACCAAATTATTTTTCATTTGCTACAAATATTGAACATGAGACAAGGGAGAAGACGAATTTCCCTTTGTCTTTAAGCTCAAAACAAAAGTGTTAACAACTACAATTCATCATCCAACAACATTACCATTATGTAAATTTAGAGATACTAAGTCAAAAGATATTATACTACTAAAGTAATGATACTAATCAACTAAAAGAATAATACCAGTCCACTAAATCCAAGTACCACATCATTTTCAAAACAACACTAATGCATTTGTTTTGCAAGATCGGGGACAATAATGGATGGAGTTGTCTCTTCTATCTTTCTCCTCATTTCTTCGACTTGGCGATTACACTCCAAGTAGGCCGCAAATGTATCATTAAAAGTATTCCAAGTTTCAAGGAGACTTGAAAAAGTTTCAAGGAAACTTGAATCTTGACAAGATGAAGGAAATTATTGCATTTGTCACTCATAGTCGAAAGTCTCTCCATTATCGTACCCAACTTCTTCTTGTGGAGGATATATCATACCATCTTGATCAAAACATGGATTCCAATGGTATTGATAATATCTATCCATCTATCCAATGAAGCACACCTACACCAAAGGAAGAGTATCAAATTCAAACAAGATAAAAGAAATGCACTATCAATCACGTTCAACTAGAACTAAGTTACACTAAAACCAACTAGTCCCCAGCAACGGCGCCAAAAACTTGTTTGCCAAATTTGTTAAAGCACAAATTCGAACTCACTCGCAAGTGTGCAAGATCGTTGCTATAGTAAGGCAATTGACCAAGTTAAATATCGAACCACGGGACTAGTGGCTAGTATAGCCTTGATGCTATGTGTCGGCACGTAATTGTAGTGCGGATCAATATTGTGGAAAGGGGTTTTCTCGAAATTTAAGTAACTATTAAAGCAATTAAACAAATCAAAGCAATTAACTAAATAAAAACAATAAACAATATTAGAGATTTTCACAACAATTAAACGAGACGTGTTCGGGTGTTCATCATCAAATGAGAATCAAGTACACGATCGATAAGTAATAACTATTCAAGTTTTCGATCAACTATAGAAGCAATCACTAAACATCACGTATTCACCGTAGTGGATAAGCCTAGGTAAACACGTCAAATGAAAACATCAGATCGTTAATCTTCTCACTCATCACCAATTTCTCAATTAGGCAACAAGTGTAGGAAATATGGGGTTCTAATGAAAATGCTCAACTCTTATTGTGATACTTCAATATCCACTCAAATATCATAAATCACTCACACTCATACTAGATCAAGCACCGACCCAACTCTTGTTGCGATAAACACACAATTCAAATACGAATTACAAGAGCAATCATGAAATCGAACAATCAAAGTCCATAATCCTAATAGATTGACCTTCAACTAGAATAGATATCACAAATCAAATTAAATACTCAATTACCCATGTAAATCCAAACACCCAAACACAAGACAGTTAACTAATCATCATAACAAACAAGCTCATATGAAATAAAGAACAATAAGCCATAAACATGAAAATTAATCCAAAAGGAAATGAAATTAAGGAAAGAAGTCACCTCTTGGGAATTGATTTAGCTACAAAACTTGATAATCCTTGCTTGAATTGAAAGAAATGCAAAAAAAAAAAAAAAAAAAAAAAAAAAAAATAGGAAGAAAACTATTACAGGGGATTAGGGTTCTTGTCATCTAAGAATGTATTGTTTTTGTCTATCTCTAAATCTCATGAAAAATGGTATTTAAAGTGTGGGATGAGGGCTTGAGACGAAATTGCATTTAAATCCCTGAAAATATGAATTTTTGCACTTTTTACCCATCTGCCGAGTTGACTCAGTTCGGACTCGCCTCTGACTCGGTCGCGGATCCATCTCGGTTTGTAGCTCTGGGCTCGGGCGAGACGAATACCTCTAAACCGAGAGAAAAGCTTCGGCATTGAATTCTCGGATTGCATGAAATGGGCTCGGCCGAGACGAATACTCCCAAACCGAGACGAAGGCTACGACATGGTGTGCTCGGTTTGAGCGTTGAGTAGCTCGGTTTCCAGGCGACGGGCTGTGCTCTGTTGCACGATTTTCCGGTGTCGAGACGTGCTCAGCCTCTATCTTCTTCCCTATGCAATTTCTGTCAATTTCGGTGAATTGAGCTTCGTCAATGGTGTTGTAATTTCCGAGCTTGATTCCGGTATCAAGCTACCCTTTTCGGCGTTAATGGTGACGTGCTCTGTATCTCTGCAACTTGCAGCAGCAGCGGCGCGAATTCCGGCATCAATTCCAGCAAGAACTTCCCGTTTGCTATTTTCTTCACTTAAGTTTTTTCTCTCTTTGAGACTGGACGATGAAGATGGGATGGGTTTCCAGAACTAAAAGGCAGACTTTGACTTTCCAAAAGTATCAGTGGGACCGGCTGAAATTAGCAGCTTGTTTTTCTTTCTCACGTGAGATGCTTGCAAATGCATCAATTAACTTTCCATTTGATTTAATAGGATATGGGCTGCTGCTATTTGGCACAAATGGGCTGCTTCTTTTAAATTACAAATGGGTCTTTTCTCAATTCTTTTACAATGGGCCGTCCAAATGGTTTCAGAATTAAATTAATCACTTTGGCCGCAAAACTCTTGAATGTGGGCTGAATCAATGGGCTCAAAAAGATCTTGTATTTAGCCCACTTTCTTTACTTTTTCGACTTCGTGATTATTTCTAAAATTCTCCAATTTCCTGTAAAATAATCACAAATACTTTTCTCGATAATTAAGCACAAACACTCAAGTTAATGTAAATAAATACAAGAAATCCAATTAAATTTAGCAACTTAAGTGCACAATTTCAAGCAAAAATCACACTAATCAGGGGGCGTCGCTGCTTCGCTTTGATTGGAAATCAGGGAGGCGTCGCGGTAGCAGGCTGAGCACGGCGGTTGTCGTCTGGCCGGAAGAGGGGAGAAGGGAGCAGCGTCGGTTGGCTTTGCTTCCGGGAGGCGTCGCGATTGATCGGAGAAGAAGGCAGAAAGAGAGCGACGCGTTCATCTTCGATGAGAGAGAAAGAGACGCATTTTCTCTTTGATGAGTGAGAGAAAGAGAACACGGTTTCTAAGAGAGAAGGAGATATTTTGGGAAATGGGTTTTTTTGTGTGTAAAAGGATTAAATGAAGGAGAGAGTCCTCTTATGCATATATAGATACAAGGATGTTTCCAAGAGAAAAATTAACTGCCTTTTACTAAGCCTTTCAAGTCCGTATCCATGGAAAGATTTTACCATTTAAGGAAAATTTTAAATAAAAAGAAAAGGGATATGTGGTTGAGATTTCTAAGCAACAATCCTCATCTGATATTCCCTCGTACCAGCCATTAAAGGATTAAGGCTTGTTTGGATGTTATTTAAATTTTTAAAAGAGAAGCAGTATTATTTTTTTCTTCTTATAAATAAATTGTTTATTTCAATTTTTATTATTCACAAAATTATTCGGATCGAAATCCTCGATTTTAATTTAGTTCTTGCAGTTCCTTATTCGTTTGAAAGATTCAATTTCTTTCTATGAATTTAGGATTTTTTTAAGTAGGGTATAAATTTAAATTACACAGTAACACACAAAATAATAAAATTAAATGAAACGAGAGGAGAAAATAAAATAAGATTTTCTAATAAAGAAAAATGGTACAGAACGGGACGGGATGTTACAAGTTTAACTTGTTAGCCCAATGATTTTGGTCCATGTTGGTTTAAAGTCTAAGGCCCACAACACTCTCAACCCTAGTATTGTTGGAGGCCTCCATATATAAGTCATCCTATTCTCTCTCCTTGTTGAGCGCTGCAAACGTGAGAGAGAGTGAGAGGAGTGTATGGTGAGTGAGTGCAACCACATACGAAAGTCCGTTTGGATATCTCGTTTAATATAGGTTTAGATTCTGTCTAATAGTCGGTCTGAACCTCGTCCTGAGATACGAACCGTGGGTTGTGTGAGGAGGCAGGATACCCAACAATGGCTTATACTCTTAAATGAAAAATATATATTATAATTAAGTCTATTGATTTTTTTAGAATAAAGTTTTATTATTCCACTTAACTTGGTGACAAGTTTCTCCCATTTATGGAGTTAAAAGGTAGTGTATTCTAAGTTAAAAGTAGTTTTTCTAGAAAAATTAAAAGAATCTTCAAACCTTTAACAACTTTTCAAAAATTATGTCTCGAACCCTTTTAAAAACTAGCTAGCTAGGTAGATCAGTAGTATAGTAGACACTAGACACCATATATCTTAATATTTACAACTAATTCATGATACATCAATTTCCAGGATGATTAAGCCTGGGGCGGCGCCGACGACGATGGTGGTTGCTACCATGAAATTTCATCTTTCCCCTGAGCCTCCCACTAGTTTGGAAGAGGTCTCTTTCAGATGGTAGAATCACACATTCTGGAGGCGGGACAGGGTACCTTATATTATCGTAGCAGTAGGAATAGTACATGTATCTCTCTCTCGCCCATTTCATGGAGGCTCGGGCTTGGGGAGTGATGGTGGAGTAGTCGGCAGCGACCAATCGAGCGATGGAGTCGGTGCAGTTGGAGGACAAGATCTGGTCGGAGGGGTCCACCACGCAACCATGAAGAACCAGGTCGCTGAACTCGGCGATGAAGGGCTCATATTTGTAGTCGACTTTCTCTTTTCCGCCGTTGGTGGCCCAGGTGGAAGCATCCCAAATGGTGGCGTATACCGACATTGGCTTCGATGGGTAATCCCCTCTCATCCCTGCATTCCTCACCACCTCTCGTATCGGGATATTGTCCACATAGAATCTGCAACATCAACACATAATCTCTTAATACTTTTATATTGTGAGATGTGATCTTCTGGTATATAATGATGTAACATTTGTTTTTTACACAATTTATTTAGTAGCTATATCAAATTAGAAAGATAAAAGAAAGAAGTTGGAGTCCAAATTTAATAGTTATATCAAATCAAAAGAGAGAGAAAAAAAAAAAACAAATTAGAAAGACAAAAGAAGTTGGGTCCAAATTAATAAACATTAAAATGTGTTCTAAACATCATTTTAAAGTTTAAAATATAACTCTTTTCCTTTCCATATATAATGCAAAATAACAAATGTATCCTTGATACGTATAAAAAAAAAAAAATGTGACCAACTAGCTATATGTATAATAATAGAATAAAAAAAACGATGCAATTTATTCTCATGATATATGTGCAGACTTCAGGACGGACGCACGTTTCCACCTGTGGGGGCACGTGCCTCCCTAACATTTTTTTATTTTTACTACTACTACTCTTGCATTAATTTTCTCGCACACACAATTACGTATTAATACTTAAGATTCATACTCCATTTAGCTGAATAAATTTTTTATGTTGTTAAATTTGATTTAAAATACAAGTAAAGACAATACTCTTTTTTTCTTAAAAAAATGTACAATTTTCATATATAAAAGTAAAGATAAAAATGTGCAATTTTTATATATGAAGTAAAGGTAGAACGGAGGGAGTAATAACATTTGCATAAAAATTCTTCTAATATATACTGCTAAGGGACATTTCGTGCATTGAAATTTAATAAAAAATCGTCTACATGGTCCGGATGCAAGATCAATTGATGAATAATAGTTTGATTATATATATAGAGAAAAGTTTTTGATAGTGAGTAACATGCAAATATTTCAGTGTATGAAAACTCTTAGGTTTCAATTATTTTTTGGTACTCGATATCCGACCCAAGGACTGATCAATTCGGAAGATTCATAACCAACCGTTCACTAACGACTCTTAGGTTTTAATTATAATATACTTGAGTTGTTAAGTAGAAAGTAATTCTTAATATATTTATGTTTGTACTTTTTTGGCGCCCCGCCATGAATATTTTCAGTCAACTTCATTTTAAGTTGAGGGTAAAGGTCCGGATCAAGAATCGTAACAACTAAAATAAGAAGAAGAAATCTTTGATTAACATGCATGATTATTTTGTAGGAAAAAGGACATACATGATGTTAGTTGGGGTCCAAAGAATGGAATAGCGGTGAGAGTCTTTGGTGGGATCGAACCACATCCGATATCTTTCCTCCCTTCCTCGGGACACGCTTCCATTCCCATACATGTTTGTTTGAAACCTCCATGGCTTTCCTTTTATGTTCCCCAAGAACTCTATGTCTAATTCATCGTGGTTCCGTTCAAACGTATCCACGTTCGACGTCTAATATTTTTAATTTGCCATTTATCATGGATCATCATATATATATAAATGAAATTAAATAATAATTGTTTGGAAGTAATTACTTACGTAAAATGCAACAACGATGCCAGCGGTATGCTCGGATGGCATCTTAATGCTGGCGCTGAAGAAGCCATAGTTGTAATAATCAGATGATATAATGCCGGAGCCTGGAAAATATATATATGTAATATAAAATTCCAATTCCAAATCCAATTAATTAAAGTACGTACATTTTGATGCATGCATGTGCATTATACTACGTACCTGATAAACGGTTGAGAAGGAGGCGAACGGTCTTATCGTCGGGGGATGTGTGAATATTAAATTGGCTGAAGAGGGGAGAATATGAGTCTTGGAATTTGAGGGGGCTCACATTGAATGCCAAGGTGGTGTTGAGTATGATGGAGATGAGAGAGAGAGAAAGCAGCAAATGGTTTGTTTTAACATAATAATAATAATAATAATCCATTAATTTATTCCTTGTTTTGCTCATTCTTGGTTACGTTTCTGTTTTTTGGTCTCTCATCCGAAATCCCTCTCCATTCCCTCTAAAAAAAGACGACTTTACGTATACCGTCCAAATTAATAAGTAATATTACACGTTGAAATTATTCATTCCAAATACCAAGCGATGTCACACAAAAAAGAAATACACAAGTTGACCCCACAAATTACAGTGGCTTTTGTATATGTTGTTAAATATTTCGGAATTTATGTTGAAAACATTGTGAATGATCGAAAGTGAAATAGATGAAAGAGCAACTCTCATGTGTACCAAGTGTACGGTGCACCCACTCAACAGTTGATCATGTTTATACTAAAGAATTTATTTCAGTTACACTGAAAAGTGTGGTTGGATTATACTGAAAAATTTACACTATAAACTGTTACACTATAAATCAGTTTATAGTGTAAATTTTTCAGTATAATCCAACCACACTTTTCAGTATAATTGGAACAAATTTTTCAGTGTAAATATGGTCAATTGTTGAGTAAGTGCACCATACACCAAGTGCACAAGAGAGCTACTCAGAGATGAATTAATCGTTGGAAGAATGATTGAGGCACTCTGTATCAGCTAGATACAAATTGAGGGGGCGCTTGGTTAAGAACACTTCAATGGTAATGAGAATACAAATTTATTTTTCATCTATGCCCTCATAATAAAAATGATATGTTGGGGTGGGGGGGGTTGGAATTAATCGTTGGAAGAATGATTGAGGCACTCTGTATCAGCTAGATACAAATTGAGGGGGCGCTTGGTTAAGAACACTTCAATGGTAATGAGTACAAATTTGTTTTCCATCTATACCCTCATAATAAGAATGATATGTTGGGGGGGGGGGGGGGGGGGGGGGGGAAGGATTGTTCCAATGGCAGTTGCATTGCTAATGGCATGCCTAATTTTGAAATAGAAGTAGACAACAAATGTTTATTGGTGGTTGTTGGTGGAGAAATAAGGGAGTGATTGAGGAGAATGATTGTAGAAGAAAAATAGGGTAATCAAAATGGAGTATTGATTACCTTATTTAGGAGGAGAGATGATGATTTTGTTCTATGAACTCTCTTAATTACACTAATTTTTAAGTTCATTCCTATTAACATTGAAGAGTTGCTAACCAAGCGCCCCTGAGGGGTGTTTGATTGGAACAATTTCTACAAGAATAATAATAGAATTTAGTCTAGGTAATTGTAATGATGAGTGAGTATATAAAAATAATTAATTTATATTTTTTTATGGGGCATTCTCTTGTAAAATATTTTGATATATAAAATATATCTAAAATTGACAAATATTATAAATAAATCAAAATTCACGATTTGAGTTGGGGTGCTGGCAACAATGTTTGGCCCGTATGAGTTAGAAATACAATGGACAAGAGGGAAGTGTTGCAACCTATAATTTTTAAGTACAAATTCTAGATGCACTTGAATTTTGAATTTTACGTTCAATTTTTACTTCAATTTACAAATACACCGAACTATATATATATATATATATTTTTTGGGTTGAGGTATTACAGATTAATTCTTGTGATATCACTGATTACTTATTGGAGTATTACTGATTTTTGCTTGGGGTATTTTTTTTTTCAAAATTCAAGTGCATACCATGCACGTAGTAAACACTAGAACTACTCTTTTGCCAGATCATAGCATAAGTTGGTTGATGATGCTAGACAGATGTGCAACGATGACCATCTCACAGGAATGAAAAAAGTTTAATTTTGCTAGACAGATTTATACTGATGGCCATCTCACAAGAATTTGCCCTTCCTTTTTATATATCCTCCTCCTCCCTTCATCAAGACTTGATTTTATTCAAGAGAGATGAGACAGGAAAATGCATTGCCCCAGTTGATTTCTTTATTCAGTTTGTAACCAGGTATATTTACAAATGAACATGACAACTAACAAAGGCTTATCAGACATGTTTATGAGTGCTCATACATGGTACACCATAGTACTAAGGTTCTCCACATGCCAACATAATCCAGCTCCAGCTGGTGAGATTTTCTAAAGCAATTACTTATTGTGATCTATATGCTTGACTAAATTTGAGTTGGTAATGAAGATCAATAGCTGCTTCACTTGTCTATTCTCACACATATTGCAAGTTTCTGACAAGCTCATGGATTTACAAATCTGAATGAAATTCGATCGGCTAAAAGGAAAAATAGATGGATGGATAGAAAGAATACCTCTAGCTGTCAATAAATGGATACTTGGTTTCGACATAATTTTCTGTATCCCACAAAAATGATCCAAATGCAACGGCCTCCAGTACCAGCATCGTAAGTCCAGAAAAAGTAAGAGAAACCACTTCATCATTGGCTGCATTGAGGGAACCATCTTCTGCAACCTTTATATCAGGCCTTCCAAACAATGCCTGTGTCTGCTTTTCTATCAAAGATACCGCTTCTTTAGATCTAACGACCGCATACCGTTGAAGTGTCTCTGCATCCAAATACATAACGTACGATCTCAACTTGTACACTTTCTCTTGGTTGCTAGAATCCACAATGCCTCCTCCATCATCATCAGGATAGATCCGTATCAGATCTTCTGGGTCCCACAGTTGCAATTCTGATGTGGGCTCTTCAATCTTTATCTCCAACTCTTCTTCACCAAAACCTTCAGGGAGTGTGTTCATAGACCTTTCCAGTTGATACCTTTCATCCACTCTTCTGAGGAAATACCCATACATAATTGAAGCAGCATAAAGCTTGCCAAGCTTGATTTTACTGATCTGCACAATTGTATCCAAGGGTCCCACAGCCCGCTCCCCAAGTACGAGAGACAGATGGCTCAGTATCATCTCAAATGCTTCAGGAGAGTGCACAGCTTCCAGCTTCTCTTCTTGGTTAGGCCAAAAGTCTATCCTTCCAGAAGGGTCTGGAGCTGTTGATATTTGAGGAATCATTGATATATTGTTGTCCACAAATCTCTGCACAACCAAGCAATATATGATCTCCTCCACAGTTTTCCTCCTTTCTTTCTCTTTCACTTCAGCTATTCTCCTGAATCAATAAACAAATATGATAAGCATTGATCACTTCACCAGTTCCACAAACTACCAACACAAGAGAAAATCTACTTTCAAAAAGTAACCAATTCAGTAAGGTACAGTACATAAGAAGCCATTGGTTTACATTTTTATAAGAACATCCCTTGGATTACTAGCGAAGAGTTTGTATACTTAACAGAATAGGCACCCAATTACCCAAAACTGCACCGGTTTCTACATTTTGTACCTGTCCGAACACCCAAGTGCATGCAGTACATTAGTCAGTGCATGAAAAAATAGGTGCTTTTCTTTCTATGCCGAAAACATAAAGCAACTACCCTCTTATTTTTTGTTTTTACCTATGACCAGCTTCACACTTTTCAATTTTATAAGGCAAACTATTTCATGTTTCTATCACACTAATAGACGTAGTTTATCTTACACAACTTGTAAGGATTATAGGCTGCAAATTATTATATTTTACAATAATTAGTTTATGATAAGATACAGAAGTTCATACTCCCTCTGTCTCTTTTTAACTGTCACTCTACTAATACCTATGCAAATTTGTCTTCTTTCTTCTAACAATGCCTCTAATAAATAGTAGTACTAATAATCATGTAATTATAAGCTCAAGAAATAAGGGTATAAGTGTCTTTTGATACCCTAATAAATGAGAAAATTGGTTTGTGCGAATGGATAGAATGAGACGGATAAAAAGGAACGGAGGTAGTATTATTGTGTGATAATCAATAACCTTGAGATTCAGAAAACAAATCAATTTTTAATGTTAGTTTGTTATACAAAAATTAAGCAATGTACAGCTAACTCAGTTTGCAGAGATCAATTAGCAAGGTTGAGGACACAACAGCTCATAGACTACATATGCACATGTCGGAACGAAAATCTGTATTTTCAATAAGTAATATTCATCATGAACTAAACTTGGAACATGATTTATAAACAGCACTATTGTATGTACTTAGTAAAGATATGAATATTTAATGAGACAAGAACTCTTGTCTAAGTTAGAACTAATTTCATTCATTTAATTCAAAACATATACAAGAGTTCTTGTCTCATTATTACGATCCCACATCGAATCCACAAGAAATTGTGGATGGGTATAAGGGAGGCAATTCTCCACTCTTGAGCTAGCTTTTGGGTGGAGTTAGGGCTTCATGCTTGAGTGCCTAATGCAGCAACCCAGGCAGACTAACGCAGCTTGGTTTCTGGTGCCGTGCGGCCCTCTCCCCAGGTACCCTCTCCTGTACTGCATCCAGCATGTTGGACCAAATTGTTAGGCCCTTGAGCATGGAAGCCCTAACTCAATTGACTCCCACTTAAGTACCCATCCACAATCTTATGGATTTGATGTAGGCTCGTAACAGAGATCAAGTGATTAACATCTTAAATAGCTCCTCCAAACTTAAAGCATACAGACAGCAAATTTCTCTGCTCAAATTATCATTAGACGAAGTTCGATCTAACATTTTTACAAAGGAGGACATTATGTGGAGCCTTACCAAATCACCTTTTAAAAGGGAAACAGGAGTCCTTTTTCAGGCACATGTCAACAGACTTAAGAAGCATTTATGCTCAGGTTTCCTTTAGGAGCAGTATTGGTGCTACACAACTTACGAAGAGGAGCTCAAAAATTAATTCCAAGCTTCCCTAAGTGCATATTAGTTGAGGTAACTAGTAATTCAACAGTGTAAGATATTTACTAAATTGTCCTCCTTAACTTCATCAATTTAAAATCCAGGGTAACTAACATAGCCTCGCTTTCAAAACCCAACCCATACACTGCCCTCGACCATAAAAGTCCAAATATGGTAATCCATTAACCATATTTTTTATGCACGACGCAAACTCACTCATAGCCAAGCTTGTTACAAGAAAATATTGACATTAAGTACCTTTCATGACAAATGTGTATCTAGGTTTCACACAGAAACATAAAACTCATGATGCCTGATCCCACATCTTACAAGTGTGAAGAATCTCATACTACTTTACACATTTTAGGAGGCGCTTGGTTAGCAACTCTTCAATGGTAATGGGAATGAAAATTATTTTCCATCTATGCCCCCATAATAAAAATGATATGTTGGGGGAAGAATTGGTTACAATTGTGACTCCATTGCTAGTGGCATGCCCCAATTTTGGAATAGAAATAGAAAACAAATGGTTGTTGGTGGATGAATGGGGGATTGATTGAGGAGGATGATTGTAGGAAGAGAATAAGGTAATCAAAATGGAGTAGTGATTACCTTATATAGGAGATGAGATAGTGATTTTGTTCTTATTAACCATCATAATTACACTAGTTTTCAATCTCATTCTCATTATCATTGAAGAGTGGCTAACCAAGCGCCCCCTTAATCCATCAAATGCAAACCTCTAAATATGCTGCTGTTTCAAAAATAAATACAGTTTTTTTACAATCAGCTAGCTTAATAATGCATCTCAAGTAAACTTACAACCTGTTTCAACAAAACTATCTCAAACCCACCAACCCTCTCCAACTGTCAATGGAATTCACCACATGTACATGACTTATAGTTTGGCCCC
Source organism: Ballota nigra (assembly GCA_947034835.1). Classification (NCBI taxonomy): domain Eukaryota; kingdom Viridiplantae; phylum Streptophyta; class Magnoliopsida; order Lamiales; family Lamiaceae; genus Ballota; species Ballota nigra. The sequence goes on along the minus strand of OX344721.1, from coordinate 13,964,268 downwards.
AAAACAGAGCCAAGTACATTCTGCAGACAGGAAGTATCTCTAACAGTATGAGGCTCCTAAAATGAAGGATATGCTCAGTCCGCCTCCGCCCTCAGGCAAAAAAACAAGGAAAAAAAGAAATCCGATTCGTGTATCACCATAAATAAAACTCCCTCCGCCCCTAACTAGATTGCCCATTAGCTTTTGATACAGGTTTTAATGTGGAAAGTTGTTTATTAGTATTACATGTAATAAAGTTGTTTTTAGTGGCATTGTGGTAAATAAATATGACTACTTATGGTATGAGAAATCTAGTGAGGGAATGAACTTTTGTCAATTGGGAAATCAATTTAGGGACAGAGGGAGTAACATATATCCATATTATCCAGTGCATTATATTTACATTAAGAATCGCATAAGTGGATCGTGGACAAAATGGTAAATCATTATTAGATGGCCATTTTTAGAAAGCCTCATAAGAAATTTTAGACGGCCATTTTATTTTTTTGAGACATCCAAACAGGTCAGAAAATCATAATTCGACTAAACAATAGACCAGATATAATGGAAGCTAATAAAATAAATGGCTTACTTATAGAGAAGGAGATCTTGAGGTGATGGTGTTGTCTCCTTTTGGCCATCTCTCTGGCTCTGGAGATTCTCAAGCTGCTGCTCTGCAGTAGCCAGAAGTAGGTGAGGATGGGTTTGCTGAATTTGAGACAATAGCTGACCAACTGAGGTCTCTAGCTGAAGAGGAGCCACCGGAATCAAATCACCACCAGAATTTCCAGAAGCTCTCACAATAAATCTTCTTGTTCTCAATTTCGCTAGTCCAAGTTCTAGCTTGGAATTTGCAAATGAGCAATTCTAGACAATGAATTGCAGTCAGCAAAAAAGGTTTTCTGGATTTGATGGATTCAAAAGCGTTGTAAGTACCATATATCTAGTGAAGACGCTAAACTATACTAGTACATTTTCATATATTGGAACACCAATCTCATGACCACAGAAAAAGTTCGCACTTAATTACAAAAATTGAGGATAGATAAAACAGATTTGTACTGCATAAGTACATAAATGACATCAACTTCATTGAATTATGGGAAACATAAGCATCATATTCCTGCAAAATAATAGTTGGAGAAGCTGGTGTTAAGAGGCTGTACACTTCTCCATTATGGAATCTTAATTATAATTATATTTTATTTTATTGTTTAGTTAGGAGCAGGGAACAATGCGAACTAAGCCAACTTCAATGATACCAGTACCTACAAGGCTAGTGGTACATCGATAATGGAATTTCGAAATCTCTTCAGTAACTATTGTATTCATCCACACCGTTAATAACTTCAGCTTTTGGTATCATAGTCTCACCTTATATTTCTCAAACGTATGAAGGCAATTGCGGATGGATGAAAACATTTGACTAGTGTGACTCAATTTTCCATGTCTTCTATTCATTACCAATCAATTTCCCCATGCCCTGCCCCTTGCATACGATTTCGAAAGAAGGACAAGGAAAATCCTAGAGTAAATCAATCTAGAACTCCAGGATTATTAAAGCGCCACGAGAACAATGAACAAGTCACATCTAAACTTTTAATTTCAAATTCAAATCCCAAAATATTAGGAAATTCAACTGCGCACAGATTGCAAACAAAGAACAACAGAATCTATTATCACACAAAGAGCTAAAAAAAAAAAATCTAGTGTCAGACCATAAGCCTTAAATACACCGGTATCGGAAAGCTTACTTTAGGAAATCCATGAGAGAAAAAGCGGTTAGCGTCGCAAAAGGGGCTGTAATGCTTCCCCTCCGACGAGCGGCAGCCACCGGGAGAGGGAAGAACCACAGAGACGTCTGGTAATACGGCAGAAATTTGCATGACTAATCTCATTCTCTTTTGCAAACTGTTTAGTAACGGCAAAGCTGTCGACCAGAAATGGGGTGGGGGCAGTTTTTGGGTTTTGATTTTTGCGCTCCCAATTCATCTTGAGGGAATTTGAGGGGCTTACATTACTTTATGAACTCAAACGGATGACGTGGCAATCCATCAATGGAAGTAATGTAACTTCCTCGTGTGTGCGCATATATATTTGAATTTTTAAAAAAACATCTAAAATAGAAATTAATAATACCTAGAAATATATAGTCTGTAATAACTAATATCCTAAGAAGTATTGAATAATACCCCAATTAAAAAAAACATAGTTTGATGCGTAAGTTTGTGTTTTGAGTATATGCTAGAATTTGTGTTCACAATATATATTACATTTTTATCTATTCCAAATATTCTTCGCGCCCTTAAAATGAAAACAACATTCAATTATAATACACCCACAATACCATTTTATATTAAAATAAAATTCTCAAAAATCATTTTTCAGTAACTTTTTAAAAAAATGTGTCACACTGGGTGTGAACACTAATATGGGATGGTGAGGGAGTATAATATTATTATCAATAAAAAAAAAAACTATGTTTCTTGTGCACCAATGGCATCGTGCAATTTAAATGTATTTATTAACAATATCAATTGTTTTTATTGAAAAATCTAAGTAATTTTCATTGAATAATAATGGTCTATTAAATAATATTTGTATTATATAATGCACCTAATTTATATAAGATTTTGAATTAAAAAAATTATCCCTCTAAGTATCACGCCTCGACCGAAGTCAAAACCTCACATGCCGAGGTCAGAATGGTCTCGTTCCGAAAGCAGTTCATGGAGATGTGTAACCCATTGCGACTCTAGATGAGGTCGAACAACTAGGTCATACGTGACCTCGCCACGCCAGACCATTTTGGCCATCACCAGACCTCTCGGGGCTCGGTAATGGGCTCCAAGGTAATGAGCTTGGCACTCATTCCATTGTCGGTGCAAGGTCGTGTGACCCATTAAAAAGTGCTCGACAAGATATTTTTCAGAGGCTACATTCAACCTCAGCATGTCTCGGGGCCAAGCCCAATTTCAAAATTGAAACAGACAAGATCATTCCTAAATAGGAAAATAATCAACATAGTCGAAAGCTTGTAGAGATCCACCTAATTTAGTTGAAACAGGACAGAGATCGCCCACTTAATTTAGAAAGGAGATCGTCCTTTGTAAAAAGATCTCCTCCTCGGAGGCCAGAGCTTAGGTGACAATAAGTCATTGATCGAGCTCAATCTAAATAGGACAAGCTGGACACATACATTTGTATCTAGCAAATCCGGGCATTTTATGCCCTGAATTGCATAGTTAGGCCTACACAAGTCATGAACCTTGAGTCATATAAATAAAGCCTTAAAGACTTCAATAAAAGAACCACCCAACTTATAACTTAGTCTAAGATGGAATATAAATTATAAATTGAGCATGTAGCGCATTTCGTAAAATGAACGTTTTCTTATAAGAGTAACATTTTGCGAAAACGAACGTACCCTTATAAGTTTAACATTTCATTTTTTGAAAAAGAAAATCTTAATTAAATATTATATTCATTTTATTTTCTTTATAAATTTTTACACTATTTTTCTACCTTTTTACTTTTCTTACGCTTTCCATCTACAATTTTATAATAAAATAATATATTTATTAAAATTTGTACCATCGTCCGAATGTTAAAGTTGGAATAGTGAGAGTATATGTATTATTATTTATTCCCTCCGTCCATGAGTAAGTTTCTCATTTCTTTTTGTTAAATGGTTTAAGAAAGTGTATTTGTTTATTAATATATAGTGGACCACATGTTGACTTTTGAGATAAAGTAATGAATTGTATTGAAAAGTGAATTGAATGAGTGACATTTTTAGTAATATTGTGTGAATTTGAAGGTTAAAATTTATATGCAGTAAAGTGTTATTTTTGTCATTTGTTGAATGAAAAATTTAATGGGGAACGGTCCAAAAAGGAAAGTAGAAAATTTACCCAGGGACGGAGTATTAATTTTAGATGGAGAGTATGTATTATTACTATTATCCTTATAGTGACCATCGTTGTTTAAAAATCTAATATTTTTTAATATATATACATAACAATCTATAACTATATAATAACAAAATCTTATTCCTTTTTTTGAAATATTTTTATAGTTTATAACCTACTTTCTAAATCTGTAAAGTTTATAAATAATCATAAAAACACAATAATAACTCTAAACCCCACCCTCTCCACTCTCCTATACCACATTTAATTCTTTTAACTCTTCACCTCCCTCTTCCACTCCCTTAAACTCCGTCTATTTATTCTTGCCTATATTATTATATACTAATAACAAAAATGTATAATATTTATAACAACTTATGTTTCCAGCCAAATTTTGTCTACAAAATTTGTAGTATTAAACAATAATAATAAAAAAAAAAACACTCTCAACCCTTCATTGCTCATTCCTGGTAATAAAAAAGAAAAAAGAAAAAAGAAAAACCTTTGATTGCCCATGATTAATATTAAAAAAAATCCATTTAATGGCGTACTGAATTAAATCATCACATATTCATCTTCCCCACTGCCTATTTAATTGAAGATGATATCTAATGTCCACATAAAACAATAGTCCATTATTCTATTCATCGCACACATGCATCAAAAGTGCCTTTATCCCTTGGCAAGCAGATTTAAGGGATATACCAAAGGAATTTTTTTTTCTTCATATGCCTTTTTTTTTTTTTTGTGCATACTCCTAAATCAGGATTGTAAGGCTAACAAGAACTTGCCTAGACTTTCAACCTTGGCACCTTATTCTTCAGCCTCGAGTATAGCTTCTTTAACAAAGCCATTGATAATTTGCTCCTGCAAACATGTTCATCAAGCATTTGAGAGATGGGAAGATGGAGAAAGTGGATTAAAGAAATATCTCAAAGTTGCAGTGGCCAATATTGTTCATCAGATCAATGTATATAAGTATCCAAAGAGTGAAGCCTAATAAATAGCTCCTGTGAAGTCTGCTCGCAGAAATAGAAATGTTCAACACAAAAATTGAATAATGCCAACTGCGGCAACTGATCGATTTACAGTTGTAAGTTCAGATACCTAATAGAGGAGGGACATTTGCATGCAAAAATTTAAAAAATGATAATGCAAGGTATATTTCAAATAAAACTAACAACGGTGTTTTGTGCCTTTCTTTAATAGTCTTAAATTTACATGAATATAATGGTATAATTTTGGGACTTTCTTTAGGAGACCAAGTTAAAGGCAGAAAAAGCAAGATGAAGATCGTAAAAAAATAAGAAAAGTGTCAAAGGTATGTATAAAAAAGGATAATTCATATGCATATTATCTGATCTTCGCCCTATTGTCGCCTATCTATTTTGTAAACAAAAATTTATTTATTGTTTCACTTTCGAAAAAAGAATTTTATATTGTATTTCAAAATTAATCTTAGGCATCTGTAAAAATATTGAAATATGTATATATCCTGCATATTGCATAAGTTTTTTTTTTTTCTAAATAGAATAAGAAGAATACTTATTTTTTTACATATATCCATGTAACTTTTATTTGTAAAGATATAAGGTTTTAATCTAATAAAATTTAGACCCAAATAATAAATGGAAAAAAAAAACTTCAGACCTAATAGATATAAGAAATATTACTAGATCATACAACTTTAGACAGAGAATATATGATCCAAGTAAGGAAAAAGTAAGAAATCGTACTATTTTGAGTACTGTCTATTTTTAGAACAATGCCAGAATTAGTGTGCAGATAAATGTGCTTTAGATTTGCAGAATTGGCCTTATTAAGACAAACTAGTGATAGTAAAACCCGTGCTTCGCACGGCCGGAATTTGTTATATGGTTTAAACTATAATAATTACCCAATTTTAATTATAAAACTAAAAATCTACAATTTTTTTAAATATACCTATATTTTTTCTTGAACTCAAATTAACGATACCTCCCATTAATTTTTTTTATATTCCATTTATAATATTCAATACTTTAAAACAATTCTATGATAAGTTTATCATTAACTATTTTCATATAAAATTTATTCCTGGTATAAGATATAAATTGGACCTATCACACAAACATTTCAATGTAGGTATATTTAAATTTGTATTATCTAGTTCCACAAAATCTCACACAATTTTAAGCTACAGTTAAAATACTTTAACCAATAATCTACAATATAACAAATTTTTTTATATTAATACCTTTTCTTTTAAAAAGAAAAATAAATAAATGTCAAGATCAAACACATAATAGTAATTTATGACTTATTGAATATTTTTAAAAACTAATTTTATTGATTAAAAAAAATATGATGACACTCTACAAACAATTAAAAATGGGTAATAACTTTTTTTAAACTACTTAAAAACTTTTTTTTAAAACTACAGTCCTTACCCGCACTTCGCGCGGGAGTCATTTTCATTACTAAAATTTTAATATAATTCCTTATATCATTTTTATATTTAACAAATGTCACAATTTTCTTCGGGCAATGGTTTATCATAAATTTTTTAATATTGTATTTTCTGTTTATAGGTAAGTGTAATATGAAAATATATTTATTTTTAGAGTAGATCTTGCGTGTTATGGATCATAAGTTGACATGACGTATTAACATTTTAAAAAAGATATGTGTTATTTTGCGCTAATTTATGAACGTCCCACCGTGAGGCTATCTCACACAAATTTTTTCTTATTTTTATTATAAAATAGATATTTATAAAGTATAACAAATTGTTTTATAATTCTTACCATCAACTCATTTTAATCAAATCACGTGTCTTATATAAATCGTAAATATAACCTAAACCTGCAAAATTTAAAATTATTTACAATATAATATTTAATAACCACGAAAGACATTAGAATATGCACCTTCTATGATCAATAGTTATATGTTATAACATCAACTGCTAATAAAGTTACACTAATAATGCAACACTCTCAAATATATAATTATATAAAATGTTTCACCATTTCTTGTAAAATATAGCATATACAAAAGACTCAAACATTTTACATTAGTTTTTTAATAATTAATGATAAGTTTTTTGTTATTGATTTGATACAATACATGTATAGTATTTCATATCATTATGTACTAAATAAGTTTTTAACACATATTTAAACATTAACATCCATATAGAATAAAAAAAAAATTATAAAATAACAAAATATTATACTGTTATTGAAATTGATAAATAAAAAACAACAATAAATGGACTTAATTAAAAAGATCCAATCAAGTATGTAAATAATTTTTTTGAGGATCATAACTCTTGGAGCTTGCAAAATGAAGATCACAACTCTTCAAGATAGCAATTGAAGGACAATAACTTTTAAAAATAACAAATTCTGACCAAATCGGTTCGAACCAACCCAAATCAAACCCAAATTCAACCGAAATTCAAGCCATTTAGCCAAACTTGGTTTAGTTTTTTTTTTTACCTCAAATCGTGACTTTTAAAATTAATGTTCTAAAATTATCTGTCCGGAGAGTTAACATCCTAATTTTGCCACCACCCTTAAGTTACAATCCTTAAAAAATTATTTCCTATCAAGCACACAACCTTGGTACACAAAAAATAAAAAATATTCTTACTCTGATATCAATACCATTATACTTGTTATAAATAATTTAATCATCTTTACAAAATCCAACACTCTATTAAATTTAAACCAAGCTTTAGTGAGCAGAAGCATGCACAGATTCGTGTCACCAATAAACATGTATTGATAAGAAGTTGGGCAAAATATCCATTACTTCAATATAATAAAATTCGATTCATCTCCTAAAAAAATTACACCCAATATTGGTATACGCTAAAAACCTAAAATTCACAGTTTCGGTAAAGAAAAAAAAAATATGCATCCAAAAGAAATATAATATCAACAAAAAAACCTATACTTTAAGCATTACAACATTTCATAGAAAGTCCAGTAATTTCACCAACATTTATTGGTTCTAATTTTCCTTCAACATAATTTTCAAATAACCAATTTGACTTTCAGTAGAAATATTTGGAGGAAAATTGAATTTCCTATGCATGGTCTAATATTAATTTTTCATCATTCAAACAGAAATTAATAAAAGAATATAATAAAAAGAAAGAAAAGACTATTACATTGACATTATAAAAAAAACATAATACATATCAATAAATTACCTTGCTTTGGTGGTTTCTTTCACATTCAACTTTCAATCATTTTGTCTAATAGACCTCTTGCGTAGATATGTTAATCTTATTTTTCACCAATGGATTAAAGAGATGAGGGAGTAGATATATTATGTGATTTTATTGAAAGAATGAGATTAGTAATTGAATATCTTTAGGGATGTACGTGTATGTTGAATAAAATTATAATTTTATAATGGATATATTTAGTAAATATTATAAAATAAGGTGGGTAATTTTGAAGTAGGTGAACTTAGTGAAATAGTTGGTGTAAATCGTTGCATCCTACAATAAATTTATCTATAAATAATTTCATATTTAATTTGATTAATAATTGTAAATTTAGTATGTATAGTGTGGAACTTGTTCATACATAAACCACTTTCCAATATTTTTTAGTAGAACAACTCATACCCTTTAGTGAGAAAAACTAAAATCTTTTAGTGTAACAATTCATACCATTTCATTCCCATCAACTGATACACTCAAGTTATGCAAAGATTCATATCATTTCGTACCGATCAACTGATAGTACTCTCTAGTGAAAACAACCCGTACCCTCCACAACTAATAATTCTTAGTGAAATAACGCATACCCTTCAAAATGATTCATGTATGAATCAGTTTCACTTTATATTCTGCCTTAAAAAATTACATATTTGATTTTGAATTAAAATTTTCTTTTTTACGTAATAGTAAAATCAATTTTATTTTTAAACATTTCAGAATTGATTCATGTTAAAGATTTGTTCGAAAAAAAAAAAGCGGCCAAGATTGGTCCCACGTTCTTTTTCAGTCTCATTTTTTAAATTAATTGAAAACTCAATGATTTCACCGACATTCAATAATTCTAATTTTCCTTCGATATCATCTTCAAAATGATCAATTTGACTTTCTACCCTTAACGTTTTTAGAAAAACTTAAATTGTCTATACATGGTCTTATGTAATTTTTCATCAATTTTCAAACATAAACTAATAAAATATTTAGGAGTAATATGTTACAAAGATTCTTTTTTTTATCAAATTGACATTAAATATATATATATATATATATATATATATAATGCATATCGACAAAAAATCTTATTTTGTTGGTTTCTTACACACTCGATTTCTATTTTTAGACCTAATAGACACTTCTACACAAACGATTTGTTAATCATGTTTTGTATCAATTGATTAGAGAGGTGGAGGAGTAGATATATTTTGTGGTTGTATTGAAATTTAATGAGACTGGTGGTGAGAATTTTTTCAGGGATGTGGTGCAAGTATTACATATTGAAGAAAATTATAATCTTATAGTGAGTATATTTAATAAAAATATATAAGTCCAACCACGTGGAAGAAAAATGAATAGAAAAATTACATAGACTTTCATTGACAAATCGCAAAGAGACTCCTTTGTGTTTGATGGAGATCAAAGGAGAATATTTGTTTCCATTGTTATTCTGACGTAGGTATTGTAATAAAAAAAAAATTACAATATCAAATACATAAATAATGCATCATGAAACTGAATTACGTCAATACTTAATAAAAATAATCTACAGATTGGTGTTGAATAATTGTGTCGTAATATTGGAAAATAAAACAAACTGAATCTTCAATAGGCCTTCAATAGTACAAAAGCATCAGGAATTCAATACTATGACCACTGCTACGTGACATGATCTATGTGCTGCAGGAAGCGGACGACAGAAGGATCTTCTAAGAGGCCAAACCGTTCCACAATTTAGCCAAAAAAAAAGGCAAAGCTAATTGCCGATCTAAGAATTAAATTCCACAATACTAAAAAAATGAGGAAAAAATGAAAAGGTCGAATGGTTGGAATCAAACAACAAAGAGGAATATAAATAGTGGATCCTAACATTGAAATGATAGCTAAAAATTAGGAATCTCATTAAAACAAAAATATCAAACATATCATACTAATATACTCCCTCCGTCCCACAACACATTGCGGGGCTACTATTCACCTCGTGTTTTCGCGAGTGAGTTTTTTATTAGTATTTGAAATGATAAAGTAATTTTAAAAATACTTTATAATAGAGGAGAGGTAGATATATCATATTCTACCTTAAAAATTATTTTATCATTTCAAATACTAATAAACAACTCGCTCGCTAAAACACGAAGATAAAGTGCACTCTGCAATGTGTTCCGGGACGGAGGTAGTAACAATTAAAAACGAACGACAGAGATCGAAACAGAGAAAACCGATCAACGACCGAAAAGGTTTTCCGCTCAAATCTGAAAAAGGTAGAAGAGCTTGTATTACATATTTACAGATAGATAATATGCTATTTATTAAGGGGTAACTAAGATATTTAAAAAGTCCATTTGTGATATAATCATTTATTAAAAGGAAGTCCATCACATTTCTCAGAAAAATAAAATCACAATTTTTATTTATAATAGAGTAATTAAATTTTATGATATTAGGTTAACCATCAATCCACATTTTATAAATTCACAGTTTCATTGAACATCATAATTATTTTAAGCTTATTAAACATAATATTCAGAATTATTCTGAAAACAGATTTTGTATTGCAAATTATATCAAAATTCTTTAAAAAAAATTATTTTCAGATTTTAAATTAAAAATTTGTTTTGAAAATATATATATATATTTTTTTTCAATTGGGATCTATTTAATTTCAATAAAAAAGGGCACATATTTACAAAAAAAATGTTGAAGGGTTTATTTGATTCTCATTGGTAAGATGAGAGACTTATATGACTATTTTCCAAACTATAATCTATAAATATATAATACACCCTATTTTTTGTTTTCATTATATTAATGAATTTTACTAAAGGTATCACTTTAGAAATGTATTAGATGTTCTCACTTAAGGGATTAGTTGAAAAGGTATTAATTGTTTTCCCTAAAGTTATTAGTTGTTAATCTATAAAGTATTAGTAAATTGTTTACGAAAATAGTTAATGTGAGTATTGTTCACATAATACTTTGTCATATTATGTGAATGATATTCACGGTGGAACTTGTTTGAATGGTATTAGTAAATTACACTAAAAGTATTAGTGAATTGCATTAAAGGTGTCAACTCCAAAGGGTATCAGTTGTTTTCACTAAATGTATTAGTTGAAGTGATATTAATTATTCTCACTAAGGGGGTGCTTTGAAACACTGAAAACTACTTTTAGAAGTGTTTTTTTTTTCCAAAAGTTAGTGAGAGATAGCTTTAAAAAAAAAACTTCTAAAATCAGTTTTCAGTTGTTCCAAACACTCCCTAAATGTATTAGTTGTTTCAATATAAGATATTGATAAATAGTTGTTGATGCTAATAGTTACCATGAATATCATTTAAATATTGTTCTTATAAAAAGCATACCTCTCCTATCACCCAAAATAGTCGTGATTTAGTTGATAAATTTTTGTGGAATAATAAAATTTTCAATCCTATTAATAAATACAAATTTATTTAGAATGTGTTCTGGGCGAAATTGGAGTTGATTTTCATCCTTAATTTCATAATGTCAGTCTCTAAAACTCCATGTTAAATATGTTTTTTTGTAAAGGTGGAATAATATCCTGCAATTATATATTAAAATACAAATTAGAAATGATTAATATAATATATATTAACTTCCGAAATTAAAAAATGATCATTACTTTTTTTTTTTACAGGAAAAATGGTCAGTACTCAATTATTAACAAATGTGTATTTATATTATATTAAGAATTTAGTAATAATTATGATTGCATTATATTATCAAAAGTTAGTGAGAGACAACTTTTAAAAAGAGTACTTCTAAAAGTAAATTTTAGTGGTTTCAAAACACCCCCTAAATATATTAGTTGTTTCAATATAAGATTTTAGTAAATAGTTGTTCACGGTAATAATAATTGTGAGTATCATTCATATAATATTTCGCTCTTGTAAAAAATATACCTCTACTATCACCCAAAATAGTCGTGATTTAGTTGATAAAATTTATGGAATAATACAATTTTCAATCATTTTAATAAATGCATAAATTTTTTAGGATATGCTTTGGGCGAAATTGGAGTTGATTTCCATTCTTAATTTCGTAATGACAGTCTCAAAAACTTCATGTCGAATATGTTTTGTTGGAAAGGTTGAATAATATCTTGGAGTTATAACTTCTGATTTATAAATGATCAGTACTCAATTATCAATAAATGTATATATTATATTAAGAAGTTAGTAATAATTATGATGGCATTAGTAATAATTGAATCCATCAAGTAAAGATGATAAAATCTGCTACGTTACATCATTAATCATTAATAAAATTAATCACAAAGATTAATAACAACAAACTCTAGAGTGCACCCCGCACAATAATTTCCTTGGATATGCCTACATATATGTTATGTAACTTGACATTGAATATAATGTGAATATTTCATATATTTGAATATTTTAAAACTTAGATAAATAATGTAATATTCATACATTCGCTACTGGATCGAATAAGTTATGAATTGGAAAAAAAAATATAGTAACTAAATATTTTAGAAAACACAACACGTTAGTAACTCATGAATGATTAAATATAAATACTTTAAATATATTTTAATTTGTTAAAACAATTGGATGATATTACATTAATTATAATTACTAAACTCAATCTCATGGTTGACTAAATCCTCCCATTTAACAACCTACTGAAACAAAACTACCAATTAGCCAACATATACGCCCATTTCCAAACTATTAGCAAGTAAAAAAAATGAATTGATTCAATAGATTAAATCAAATACTTTGATTACAATTCGACCAATAAATTACCATATATTGAAAATCGATCTAACTGTTCACATTAGATGCGTGAAGTCATCCATATCTTCCACGCAAACTCACCATTTGGAATGATCAATACCCAATCTTTTTCACGCCTAATAGTAGCCCATGCCACTGACGGTATCATCGCCTTGAACATGCAGTATTAAAACTCATTTCGAACATTGCCTTGAGCTCGTAATTCCGTACATTGCTATGTGGATATGTGTTATTTTATTTCATCTATGCAAGTCATCCAAGCCCGTCTCAAACCATATATGTAAGTATTTTGGACGTATTTGATAGATTTGTGCACTGTACGATTTTTGGCATACGTAAGACCACTATATATATAATAACGATTCAAATCCTCTGAACAATTACATAAGAACAAATAAAACGCACATAAAATTTACAAAAACCATCAAACAATTAAAAAACTCAAAAGAAGATTGTGATGAAAAAGAATGGATTGAAGAGTTTAAATAGAACATAAAATATAACAGTTCCTAATTTGTAGCCATTAATCCAATGGTTGACAATTGATCGAATAAATTAAGCGGACATAATTGGCTTCTATTAGTGGACATAGCATAATTGCTGATTTTAAGATTAAAAGGTATTCCATAATTGATAGATAACAAAATGAACGGTGATGATCAATTATTGAAAAATGGATCAACGGATGAAACACATTGGCGCCAAAACTATTTTCGAAAATTATTTTGCTATTATATATTTATGATTAAGGATTAATAATTTCAATATTCATATTTTAATTAAAAATAATTATATTCAAATAATAATAACAAAAATAATATTATTTTTAAACTAATAAAAAATAACTTTATATTAAGGGTAAATTGCAAAAAAAATCACGATCATTATGGTTTTTATAAATTAAAATATATTCTTTTTTTTCCTTTGCAATTTAGTGCACCATTTTATTTAAGTTTAGTAATTTGTAACGTATGATAATTTTTTAGCAAGAATTAAATGACGTCGTTGCCGAAAATATCACATAAGTGTCCAGTTACACTCCAACAAATAAAATTATTTTAAAAAAATGAATACTAACATCTTTTAAATTCTTTTATTAAATTATGTTTCTAAAGTTAAAAATGTATTCTAAAGACATTATTTTAATTTAAAAAAATATAATTTTATTTGTTAGCATCTAATTGGACTCTATGTGACATTGTGTAACCACGTCATTTAATTGTTGCTAATAAATTATCAGATGCACTGAATTGTAAAACTTAAAAATAGTATGTATTAAATTAAAAAAAGGATATAGTGTAATTAATAAAACCATAAAGTTCGATTTTCTTTACTGCATTTTACCCTTATATTAGTGACAATATTAAGCCCATAAACAAAATTAAATAAAAAAATTATTTAAGACAAATATAACCAAAATAAGTACCTCAAATCTTAATAAAAATCACGAAACACAACAAAATTTATGTAACATGTCATTGTTTCTAAATTTTTGCATCCACATAAAATAATAAATCTTCAATATTATAATAAAAATATTATATTGTCACTGAAATTGTGCAATACAAATTAAAGGATAAAAAAATGACTTCGTTAAATAAATTAATTATACATGTAATTGGTACACAAAAAATAAAAAATAATTCTTACCCCGAAGTCAATACCATTATACTTCATAATATAGTCTAAATTGAAATAATTGCAGATCCTAATAGGGTCGGATTGAGTCAAGTGGATCTTAAAAAAAAAAAAAAAATCGTGTAAAGATAAAATATGAAAGTTCGCTTCTAGGTTGTGTTACTATAAGAGCAAACATGTGTTACTATAAGAAAACACACATGTGCTAGTGTAAGAACAATATTGACCTTATTGTAACACATATAAGGTATTTAAATTATGTTACTATATCAACAAAATATGTTACTGTATAAAGAAATATGAGTTACTACACGAACAAAATCTATACAAACTCGAAAAAAAAAAACACATACATAGAATTAAACTGATGAATAATAGATTAAAAACTATATATATTTGTCCTTATATAAATACGTATTTGTCTTATTGTAACTATAAGGACAACAAATTATTTTTGTAAGAGCTAGTAACACATATATTTTTACAATAACATATACTTGTCCTTATAGTAACATATCTGAGTTAAAAAAAATTCAATTTTGGCCTTGACGTGATTTTTTTTTTTTTTAAATCCATTTTACTTGATTCGACCCACTTTGAAATCACAAGTTATTTTGCTTATACTTTAGATATGCTATGATTTTACATAATATTCATTTGGGTGTTGCTCTTATTTAATTGAAAGTTAAAACCGAACATTGAAATACTACTACTTATTGTAAATAAATATTTATTATATTTCAAATCGATGACAATATTGTATAAAATTTAGGATTAGAGAACTTTTAAAGAGAATAATTTTATAAGATATATTAAATAATGTAATGGTATTGTTATAACTACGGAAAAAAATCTTCTGAAAAAATCTTCAATTGTAGCCTTTTATGATTTTTTTTTACTGATTTTATATTAAAAAAATAAAATTATACTACTCGGTATTGCTAAGGATTAGATATAGAGTTAGAGGGAAGATTTGTTTTTGTTGGTCATAAGGAAAGTAATATTGCATTTGGGTATAAGACATACTCTTTTAAAGTATAAAGATTAACAGTAGAGTATAATTTATGACTCCCAAAATAAAAACCGTGAACATTAAAAATCAAGTCAACAAAGCTCCCATAATATTTTTACACCACAGAACCGTTTTTTTGGGTTGAAAATTCGATCTTCAAATATGAAATTTGAACATCTCAACTCTCTCTCCGCGATCCAAACTCCACAGACGTGCTTTGATTTCAACAATCAACTTATGCCTTATCAAAGTCAAATCAGCTCTTCTCAAAGAAAATTGTATTCATTACCTAGAAAAATCTAATATAGTGCACGATAACCGGTATGTAGAGATTTATATATTTAATTTAATTATTTAAAAATGTTTCCGTAATCTGATAATCAATAGACAAAAACTAAATACTTTTTATAAATTAATTATTTTAAATTAAATTTATCGTTGTATTGGAAAATAAAACAAATTGAATCTTCAATAAATTTCTGTGTGGTCTTGTAAAATTCTCAAATCTTCAAATCACAATGAATCTTCAATTAGCATTCAAATCTCCATGAAAATGTACAAATCAATTTACATTCACTAAAAATAATACAGAAAAAAACACAAAATCTGAATTACATATATTCGAATATCATGTATAATCACCTATGAAAACTAAAAATACATAAAAAAAAAGAGTAGGTTTTATTGAAAACACTTCATGATAAACTTATCATGAAATAGTTTTAGAGTATCATTAATCTCATCAGGAGTATCATTAAACATGTCAGGGGTATCACTAATTTGGGTCAGTGGTATTATATTGTAATTATTTTAAAAAAAATTGAACTCAGACTAATGAGACCTCTAATAAGATTAATGATACTTTAAAATTGTTTCATGATAAGCTTATCACAAACTATTTTCATATAATATTTTGCAAAAAAAAAAAAATCTCAATGGTGAAATGAAGTTTGTCATGAGGTGAGTTTATATAGGATTCTAATTATAATTGTTATGTCAACATTGAATTATATTAGTGGAGAAATTAATTCCCGATTGATAGACAAATTAACGTAATTGTTAAACAAACAAATGATTGGTGGTAATCAACTCACGAATCAAAGTTTCAAATATTAAATTAAGAGTATATTAAGAATTATATCATGGTATAAAAAATTGGGGTAAACATTATTAACAACAATTAAAATATATACCACTGACCCTAATTTTTTTTATACTCCTGATGAGATTCTTAATACTTTTGATCACATATTTAATACCTTTAAAAATTTATGTAAATTTATCATTAATTGTTTTCATATAAAAACTACTAAAAATTCATCGGTTCTAATTTTCTTTTTTAAAATGATCAATTTCCCTTAAAAATGAACAATAGATGATTTCTTTTATATATAATAATATGTTAAGTTTATTTTTTTTGAACGTAATGACAATGTTAAGTTAAATTCTCATATTAAAACAATTTTAAACCAAAATCTTGAGAAAAAATAGTGGCTGAGATTTACTTTGATTAAATCATAGATGAGCATAATAAAATAAACCGAATAATGACGTAAAAGTGTCATTCATTAAAAAGAAGATGCGAGAATTTATATATATATATATATATATATTTCTTTACATTTAAATGGTTTCCACTGTGATATTTGAGTTATATTTTAATGAATATGTATAGAGTGAAATTGGTTCATACATAAATTATTGAAGAGTTTTAGTTGTTTCCAATAAATAGTATCAGTAGTTTTCACTGGAGGGTATTAGTTCACACTGAAAAGTCTTAATATTTTTTTTTAATAAGAAACCAATATTTTTCAGTGAAAATAACGAATATCCTTCAATGGAAACATAACTGACGTCCTTCAATAATTCATGTACCAAGTTCACTCTATACATACTTTTATTTTATTAATAAAGTTTGACCAATATTAAATAAAACATAAATTAATTATACAATTATTTGCTTAATTAAGATTAAGATGTACTATTTTAGAATTTGCCTATTTTGTAGCGTGAGTTACTTGCATTATGCCAAACAAATTGAAACTTAATTTTCTTAAATTTAATCCTTGAAAATCTCTCTCAACATTAACGTCCCATGAATCACTCATTACATAAATTTATATAGGAGATGTGTGGACCTTATTTTTTTAATTAGTTCACACAACAAAATATGTTTTAATGGATTAAATGGAGTTAAATTATAAATGAATTAATGTGATGAAGAATATATATTAAATTACAATTATTTATTATAATATTTCAAAAGCTTGGCATATAAACGTTAAATTCTTATAAGGACTCCAATAATTTTGGATTATTAACTGTGATAATTTTTCATAAAATAAAAAATCAATCTCACGGTTTGCAATATTTTTTAAAATAATATATAATTTATATTTATTTGGAAAAAAATGATACAAAAAAACTTAAATTAGATTATTGTCGTAATAATCATTTATTGAAATAATATTTCAATGAACCAGTCATCAAACCTTCAAATTATATTTACGTTTTATTATAAATTATAACAATTAAACAAAATTTTAACATAGAAGGTGATCAGGCAATAACTTAAGGTGCTATGAAAATTAAAATTATTCTTCCTTATATTTCATAACTCTCCAATTCAAATTTGAATACTGAATTCGTAAAAAAAAAAAAAAATTGCAATCGTTTCATAATCTCATAATTTAATGTATAATTTCATTTCACTATTATTGAAAATACTTACAGCACCTTTAGCTTTATCTAAGAATAAATGAAATCCACACGAACGATTCAGTTTCACACATGTGTTAGTTGACCAATTTTTTTATTATCTATCTCAACAATTCATTTATTCAATTACGATTTTTTACAGTATATTTTATTGATAAATTCCTTCTCATAATTTAACTCGTCCATTATTTTGATTAAATCATAAATTTCTAAATATTTGGGAAAGTTACATTACATCTCGATCTTGCAAACATTATATCTCTAATCTTCTCAAATTTAAATCTCTCTAACAGTAACTCTTATCGGTTCTGCTTCTTCTCTTTGTGAATTAATTGAGCCCCATTGGTTTTTGCCTTGCGCGCAATAGGATAGATGAAGACTTAACCAAGTTTCTTTCTTGTGGGATGGATAGGCGGCGGTTGTTCAGTGACAGCTAAGACGATCAATTTTCTTCAAAAAATGTCTTGAAATGTATAAATAATATATTGAAAAATAATTCCAATCAATATAAATCCTAAAGAAAATTTTAAATCTACAAATATATATGCTTATATATTCAATGAAATTTACAAACTTACTTAATTACAACTACGAAAACTTTATGCATAAAAATGAAGAAATTTCACAAAAATTCTCCACACACAGAAGAACGGATGTTAAAAATGAGTGAGTAATATATTGACTAATGAAGAGTATATATAGGGGAAAAATTAAAAGAAACGGTTGCTTAATTCTAGCAAATTATGCATATATTTAATTTAATTCTTAGTTACCTTAATTATTAGGAAAAGAAATGGACGGTGATGATCAACTCAAGAAATATTGATCAACGGCCCAAAACGTTTCCCTCCAAAACTATAAAAGGAAAAATTGGGTGTATTATATATTTATATGATTATATGATTGAATATGATTTTACATCGAACATGAAAATTATCTTTTTTACATTGAAATGACCAGGTTCCTCAGATGTAAAAAAGGTTGAAAGGAGATTTAGTAGCTACTGTAATTTTTAAGCTAAACATGTTGAGTGGTTAGGTGTGCCATAAACCCATACGGCCCAAAGTCTTCAACTAAACTGAAAGTGTTACCAGTGGACATAAAATTAACAAAAAGACAGGAAAAGAAACACCAATACATTCACACTGTATATGATTGACAATTAAATATGCAAGATAAGACCATAGCAGAGTCTGTACTGTTAGAAACTGGGTATGAATATTTCGAAAAACTGAAAGTGGGAGAAGAGTGAGCACGAAACGAATTCGTGTAAAACCGAGTCTAGGTGAAACCTATGCCCGCAAGATCGAATACGCCCGTACAGTGCTTACGGATTATGCGTACGGATCCCCAAAGGTAAAACGGTTTGTCTATTCAGACCGGTAGCACTACCGTGTATGAATTTCCGGCGAACGAAATCGGAATTATAAGCTGAACGAGATTTTCTGGAGAGACAGAATTTCGGGAATTTCTGGGTTCGTAAGTTCATATGAAAAACTGGACGAAAATGGGGTATATATAGGCGGAATTCCGACCCTTTAGAGGGCTGCTGGAGTGGAGTACGTGGTGATCATGGATCACCCACGTTCTGTCGTGGAGAGAAACTGCGTTTCTCAGGATTGGGAAGCAAGAAGGAATATTCCAGATGCTCTGGAGTGTATTAATCAAATTAGTAGTGTATTAATCAAGTTCGTGGGCCGACCCAATTCTAAGTGGGCCAACCGAAATGGGCCGACCCAATTCCATACGGGTCACCCAATCCGATTGGATCCAAAAAGATAATGGGCTATTTCATATTTTTGGTACTCTAAAAATATAGGTATGGCACCAAAGCCCACCCAAAGCCCAATTGCCAAGAACCAAGAACCCCGAACCCGGTCCCGGTCCCGGGCCCGGGCGCGGGCCCGGGCGGGACGGGGCGCGCGCGTGTGTGGTCCATGGTTAGGGTCCCCATGTCCCAATTTAGAGAGCATGAATAATTTCCTACTTATATACAAGACAAACTTCTTGTAATTTTCCAATGTGGGATGGAACTTTATTTTCCATTCCCATGGAATTATTCAACACACATGATTAATACTTCAACTTCCCAAATTAATTTCTCACTCACCGGAAATCGGTTTTGAGATATTAAATATACCACGCTCATCTACTCCGCGAGTAGAACAACATCGTTAATTTTATTTTCCCAAAAACTAACGTTTTTACTCCTAAAAAAATTGATCAAAGTAAGGGTATGAACCCTTTACAAAACCAATTTCCAACATGTACACATTCCACTTCCTTAAAAATATATTGGCCCAAGGAAACTTCCATTATAAAATATCATGCACATAAGTTCAATAACCTGTGATCAGCTTACGAAACCCCTTATTAAGTTTACACCAATGTGCATTGTAGTTACAATGATTCCATTGCCAAATTCTAAATCCAATTCTAATGTACAAATTGTGATCTTCCATTACGGATTCAAAAGTCTTATAACTCCGTCACCAAAAACTAAGCAACAACATAATACTAATCTTCTAATTTAGATCATATCAATACATGGAATACCTATCACAAATTAATTTTCAATGGATTTTTGTAATCAAAATATGCAGGAGTATAAATTAAAATAGAGGAGAGTAGATTTCTAACCGCTCAGATTGGGTAGTCCTTCATGCTCCTTAAGGGTGCCACCAATGAGAAAATTACACACGAAATCCCCTGGAAGTCGAGTCGGAGCTGCTCTAGGCAACGTCTCCAGAACCCTAAACTTTCGTCAGCAGCAGAGGCAAGAATCAAAAATTAATTTTGAAACTTATAAAATTGATCGGCTTGATTATATAAATCAACCATTACGAATCAAAAAGCAACGTGACTGAGTTCTAGGGCATAACATTTGCATAGAAAAATTACGGTAGAAAGAAGTCGAAGAAAACGTGGTAAGTGTTTTGGTTGAACTATGCTGTGCTTGAACAAAAAGTTTGTGGATCATCTCTCAAAAGCTTTTGAGATGTAAATGGGTTGGGCTTTTATTTAAGTTAATTGTTTAATTTTCCAGCCTTTGAGAATTTATGAATGGCCCATTTTATTTGGATATGACGAGCCTTTTGAGTACTTTTAGGGTGCTTCGAAAAAAACTAAAGGAAAGGGGGAGGAATGGAAATGGGTAAGGAATCATACCTATAGATATTAATAGGGTGAGGAATGGAGATTTCCGTATTTTGAAGGAATCAATAGTTTCAAACATACAGACTTTGATTCCTATAGTTCGCCCTTCAAAATTCTCAACCATATACACCCTTAATTTATATTTTGCATTCATTTTTAATATTTTTTTTCTATTTTTGTCCTAATTAATGAAAATAAAAAAAATAAGAACAAATAAATTGTAATGATAAAAAATGGAGATAAAGTGTAAGAAGTAAAAGGCAAAAAATTACGTACGACTGTCTCATGGTATGAGATAACATAAATTAACATTCATTCTTGTCAAAGTGTTAATGCGTCATGCCCAATTTATACTTCATCTCACTCTTCCATGGCATGAGATGGTCTCACACAAGACCAATTCACAGTAAAAATTATGTAGGGATAAATAATATTTAAGGTATATTATGAAATTAAAAAACTGCACCATATATACATGAAGAAAAAAAAAATAGCATAAACCATAATTTTGAATATCCAACATCTTAAAAATAAAGAATCATATTGCATGTGGAATCATAATATACTATATAGGAGGGGATGCAAGATCCTATGTGGCAAGCCCTTCTTTTTTTATTTTGAATCTTTGCTCTCTCCTTTATTCTAGCTCTTTTTGGTCTCATCCGTCCAATTTTATTGTTGAATCTTGATCATTCATTTTTTATGGTGTTTGTCTATTTAAGTTATTCCCTTCTCACGTATGTTCAATTCATTCTTCATGTCCACAATCTCTCATCCGTTATTTCTTTGTTCTTTCTTTTTTTTTTTTCTTTTTTTTTTTGTGCAGGAGTACGGATGGTCGTTTGTGTTGGTTTCCGACCGGGCATTTTTTTCCTATGTCAATTTTGACGTATTTGGTTATCTTCTTTATTCTTTTTCTCATCTTTTTTTTGTTCGTGTGCAGGATTATGGATTGTTGTTTTGTTCGTTTCTGACTGAGGACGGTTTTTTCTATGTCAATTTCCACGAAGTCCGCTGCATCTCGATTTTATCTGTAGTGTGGCTATCGGTGTGCATGTGTAGTTTATTGTCGAATATGTATTGTGTTCTTAGTTCGTTTTCTTTTTCTTTGTTGTTGACATTTGTCAGTTGCCGGACATTGTAATATTGTATTTTTTTTCTTAGCTATAGGGTGTTTAGATGTGCGTGGTTGTTGAATCGCGAAGTATGTAATGATATTTTGTATTAATGAATCAAATCTTTTGTTCCGCAGTTATTTTTTTCTACAATTTCACGTATTTATTCTCTGTATTGATTACACTTTCTTCGTGTTTGAATCTCAACTTTCCCAGTTCCATCTTCCTTTTGTCATCGTTGATAATCTTTGTGCCTCTAATTTTTCTTTGATTTATGATAAATAAAGGTTTAATGATATGAATAAACTTTATACATAATAGTACATATTTATTTAATGAATAAATCGATTAATATACCATGTGATTACCATGGAACACTACAAAAAAAACACTGTTTTGCGACGGAATTAGCGACGGAAAATCCGTCGCAAACAGTGTTTTGCGACGGTATCTGCGACGGACACGTATCCGTCCCTAAAACAGCCGTAGCTAATTTTTGCGACGGATTTCGCCTTCAAACAATTCAACTAATTCAATTATAAACTTAACAAAAATTAAACATGCTTTAAAATTAAATTAAAATTCGATCTACTAATTAAATTATAATTCAACTAATTCAACTAAAATCAATTCATTTCTAATATAATTCAAACAATTCAACTAATTCAATTCTAAACTTAACAAAAATCAAACATGCTTTAAATTAAAATTCGATCAACTTAAATTATAATTCAACTAATTCAACTAAAATCAATTCATTTCTAATATAATTCAAACAATTCAACTAATTCAATTCTAAACTTAACAAAAATTAAACATGCTTTAAATTAAAATTCGATCAACTAATTAAATTATAATTCAACTAAAATCAATTCATTTCTAATATAATTCAAACAATTCAACTAATTCAATTATAAACTTAACAAAAATTAAACATGCTTTAAAATTAAATTAAAATTCGATCTACTAATTAAATTATAATTCAACTAATTCAACTAAAATCAATTCATTTCTAATATAATTCAAACAATTCAACTAATTCAATTCTAAACTTAACAAAAATTAAACATGCTTTAAATTAAAATTCGATCAACTTAAATTATAATTCAACTAA